>CM062816.1:565103808-565703808 GCA_031772625.1 Pinus tabuliformis
AATATATAGTATCATCTTTTGTCAATAGCCTTTGTCTTTTCTTGAAAGTATCTTGAGGATTCTCTTTGATCTATTAAATCCAAATCAAGATGATGAATCTGCACATGAACCCCTTTCTGCGAATGTATATCCTTCCCTTGAAGTTGCAAATGCATCTCATCTTAATAGTGGTTGTCTCAAACAAGATCCAAATGACCGACATAGTCCAGCTAGCACAAATTCATCTCAGACCTCAGTTATGACCATTGTCCGGTAGGCATCATTAAATTTGTCATTCCCTTTGCATGAGATACCGGAGAACTATGATCAGAGTCTACCCCAATTTGATGGTACATGTAATATCACAACAAGGAAACATGTAGAAAAAATCTTTGACTTCATTGATTTGGAGGAATTCAATCATGAAGATGTCAAATTAAGGTTGTTTGCTCAAAGCCTTTCAGGACAAACTATGAAATGGTATAGAAGTTTAACAACCAGAAGTATTCCTGATTTCCAACAGTTTCAAATCATTTTCCTTAATAGGTGGGAGGTTAAAAGGAACCCTTTTCCAATTACGGATGAGTATTGTAATCTAAAAAGGCATCTTGAAGAGACAGTCCAATATTTCTCAACCAGATTCAATAGTGTTTATGATTCCGTACCCATTGATATAAAGCCTCCCCCAGGATTGGTTATGCTTCATTATCCAGATGGTTTTGATGCTGAGATTTCCTATTATCTCAGAGAAAGAAACCTTTCCACTTTGGAGGATATGCAAAAAAGTGTTATTGATGTGGAAATGAACCTATTGATTAAAAGATCCAGAATGGACGCTGAAAGAAGGAAAGTAATTAAAGAGGAGTTTCCTCCTTTATTAAACCTTAAGTTAGAGAGATTAATGAAAACCATGGAAAGGGTTATGAGCACATGTATTTTGCAAGATAAACCTGTTGTTAATGGACAACAAAAGATACCTCCTTTTTAGGTAGATATGGAAGGTTATGAGCAAGGCGTTGTTAAATTCTAGCCAGTTGAGGAAAACAGTCACCATGTGTGTGTTATGACAACGATGAAAAACAGGATGAAAATATTGAAACACATGAGCATGCATATATTTTAGACATTGAACATAAAGGAAACAGTGCAAATTATGCTGATGGTAACTCTTTACCCCTATGTTATGCCACATTTCAGATGTTGAAAGAAATTCACGATGACTATAGCTCTTTACCTTTATGTTATGCTACATTTGAAAACTTGAAAGAAAATTATAAGATCACTGGTGAAGTAGCAAAGCAAGATAAAACTAGCATAACAGAGCAACAACCTTCTTATATAGATGATGACTATGTTTTATGTTACATTAGAGACTCCTTTATTCAAAAATCATAGTTATTAAGTAACCATGAGATTGAAAATCATATAGTCTCCGAGAAACCAATACTTAATACTTTACATCAGCCTTGCAAATTTTTATCTCATCATGATATGGATGAGGACTGTATTTCAAATTTTTCTTCTGAATTTTCACTTTCTGAAATTTTATTTCAAAGAGGAGATTGTCAAGTTCAGATTTCTGAAGTTGTATGTGTAGACAATGTACATAATAAACCTACACAAGCCAGTTTTCAAACAAAGTCACATGAAGATGAACATAATTGTCAACAAATTCAGCGTATCACCTTTTTAATACAAGAGAATTGTATCAGTGAGTTTCAAGGAGATGTTGAAGAACAACAAGTTGTTTTACATCCTATAGATGATAAACACAGTATTTATAATCTTACATCCCTTGAAAACACAATGCTAGAAAATTCAAAAAGGGATAGATACATTTTTTAGGAAGTATATGAGAAGTTATTTTCAGGCATAGTACAACAAAGAGAAATTCTCCATGATTTTGAGGATCCTTTGGAAAATCTGTTGGAATCTTTAACAAAACTGAATTTTGTGTTAGTTATGGATGATGAAGAAGGCTCCAATCAAATTTTAAGTTTCCAATTTTTGAGTTTATTTTTCTATTTGGAGAAATAGAATGCAAGCTTCAAATTAGTAGTCATCTATGTGACTGGCTTCATTGGCATTTTTGTATTATTTGATTCAACATGATTTTCAGCAGTATAGAGTAGGTAGCAATGTGCAAATAAGCTCAGTGCTTTGAGCATTTTTTTCAAGCATCCTTTCAGTTTCAGTTTCAGATAGCAGTATAGTTTTCAGTGTGCAGAATAGTTTTGATTCCAGTTTGAAGACTTTCAGTCACAATGGTTTTTGTGACAGAGCAAGTTGCAGATTTGGGATCGACCCAATGGATCGGGCTACTAGTCTGCAGTGTTCTTAAAACCCCACAAGGAGAGTACCATCCCCAACTGGAGCCTATGTTAGGGTCCTATAATTTTTATAGGATCGTTTGACTATAGTTGATCATTATTATGTTTGAGATGTTGTAAATAATGTTTCCCCCTCAAATTATTTCCAAAGCGACACCAAGTACTAAGATTTAGGGAGATTTTTGCATTTAAATGTTTGGATCAAATCAAACTGCAAGTAATTTCATCAAAAAGAGCTTGGAAGTAGCTTTCCAATAGTATATCATACACCCAAATTCAATTCATGGATCAAATGAAAGAGCAAGTTGAAGTCCGCACTAGAAAGCACATAAGAAAGCAATTTGAATTATTAAATTAATTCAAAAAATAAATGAATAAATCTAAACTCTAAAAAACATGAAAATTCATTTATTCATTATAAATCCAAAATTCAAGGCCTATGGCCCACCCACACTCATGCATTAATTCCCCCAACGTTAAAGGCATCAAGATGTGTGGATATTATAATCCAACGTTAAAGGCATCAAGATGTGTGGATATTATAATCCATGGTTATGATATGTTTCGAACCCCAGCCCCTTGACATTTAACCAAAGGGGGTCCGAAAAGTGGTTTTCACTTTTTCGGCCTTTACAACTGTGACCCTAAATCCATGGTTATGAATATATTTCGGACCCCAACCCCTCCGACATTTAACCAAAGGGGGGCTCCAACTCCAAAATCCATTAATTGTATTGGTTTGACTTTTATAAATATGGCGGGAATGGAATTTCATGGGATTACGAAACCAATGTTGTGTGGATGGAAGGCTGAATGAAAGAGATCAGCCAAACCAATGCTATGTTGATGGGAGGTTGAATGAAAGAGATCAAGCGAAACTAGATTTTAGTGGAAATTCAGGGATGGAAGGCTAAGTGGGTGAAATGAAATGACAGGAAAAGGAGTAAAATAAATTTACAACGGAAAAAAGGAATTCATGGGTGCAAGAAAATAAATTCATGAGATAAAATAAAAGAGAAATTTGCAATCATATGTTCATGAAAGTAATGCACAGGTGAGAAAAAATAGGGAGCTTCATGTAAACGAGTCTTACACATAAGCGGACAAGGAAAAAGAAATTACACATAAGCGGACAAGGAAAAAGAAATTCATGGGTGTAGGAAAATAAATTCATGAGAGAAAATAAAAGGGAATTTTGCAATGGTATGTTCATGAAAGTAATGCACAGGTGAGAAAAAATAGGGAGCTTCATGTAAACGAGTTTTACACATAAGCGCACAAGTAAAAATATTTTTGTTTTTACATGTAAACGAGTTTTACACATAAGGGCACAAGTAAAAATATTTTTGTTTTTACACGAATAAAAGTCAAAATAGAAATGTTCTAACAGTCATGGATTTAAAAAAAACAACACATGGTTTTGGAAATCCATCCAAAGATTTACAGGAGTAAAAGAAAATTTACAAGGGAAGGTAAAAGGAGAAACAGGACATGATTTTTGAAAAACAACACATGGGTTTCAAAATCCTTGGGAAGAGAAACAATACATGGATTTAGAAAACAAGCCATGGATTTTTGAAATAGTATACACAACACATGGGTTTCAAAATCCATGGGAAGAGAAACAATAGATGGATTTAGAAAACAAGCCATGGATTTTTGAAATAGTATATGAATTCGAAAATATGATGAATTTATAAATCATTCTAATAAATACTTTGAATTCTGAATTATGAATTTCATTTAAATATTTGGAAATATTAATTTAAATATATTATTTAAATCCAAATATTTTGTGACAAAACAAAGTATTTAAAACATGATGAATTATAAAATGCACAAATAATCATTAGATCTCCAGAAGGACATCAACAACCTGCTGCATATATTCAACACCACAGTCATCAAACAAAATGCAGTAGAAAGAGGGACAACACAGGCATCTGCCAGCAAAACAAACAACATTGCTCATTCAAAGGCCCAATCACCAAGTAGATTTCTAGCAGATTTTTCCAAAAATAGCCATAGTATAGACTTCCTATTACTTAGCTATATTTTGGGAAATATCTACATGTTTTTGGTAGATATTGTTTGTAATAATTTTTATTCAGATTTTTCCAAAGATTATTAGACAATATTTTGTAAATCAATTCCTTTCTTGGGATTTGATATTAGTTTAGCAGAAGATCTCAGGATATTTTGTAAATTAATTTATAAATACTCCATCTTCACAAGTATCAAGGGTTGATTTTTGTACGAAGAACACTATTTTATATTGTTGAAGCATCAGCGGATTTACCAGTAATACAGAAGCTCTTTCACAGGATTCTCGTGTCAAGTTGTTGGTGAAGTGCATCTATCATCTTATGTGTTTATATTTCTCTGTTTGTAACACATTTGTTTTCCAAATCTAAACTATTCAATAGATAAATAAAGGGCAGAATTTGTTTAAATCTACACTCTGCACCTGGCTATGAATAATTTCAATGTTTTCTTCTGATCTTTAAATATAGAATTCAGGTAACAATGCTCTATATTTAAAGTGAACCTTAATCTGCTCTTCTTCTCCATCTCATAAACTAAAAGAATCCATTTGGTTACCTTGCCCTGTGATATCTATCTATAGACACTGCAGTCAATCTGTATTTTATGTAATAGACTCCATAACCCAATGGTAATCTTGTTATCAACCAACCATTCAAATACAAATCAAACTCCAAACTTCATAACTAGTCTAATATTCAATCAAACAAAGTTAAATCTTACAGAGGGATCCCTCTCTGAAGCTGGCAAGCCTAGATCCTAGCTTCCAAAGTTGGTTTGTGGTTACCTTAGTGATGTTCTTCTGCAACTTCAGAAAATTACTGAGTGCCAACATTCTGGCAACCATACTGGTGAATTGAACATTTCAGATTCCTAAAAAATGCATATCAAGTTTCAGATCTGATTACTCATGGCAGACAGTGATCAGAAATAAGGAGGTTGTATCATTCACCTGGCGACTCCACGTTCAAAGTATCCAAAGCTTCAAAGTTTTTAGGGTAACTCTGATGTCAAAGAATCCAGATTTGATGGCTTCATAGACCAGGTTCCAAGAAACTTCAAATTAGATTCAAAGAAGGACATGCCTTGTCAACACAAGGATGGGAAGACAACATGTGAAATTCAGGTATTTAGACCTGAATTTACTTCAGGATATAGTATTATCTTTTGTCAATCACCTTTTTTCTTTTCCTGAAAGTATCTTGAGGATTCTCTTTGATCTATTAAATCCAAATCAAGATGATGAATCTGCACATGAACCCCTTTCTGCAAATGTATATTCTTCCCTTGAAGCTACAAATGCATCTCATCTTAATAGTGGTTGTCTCATACAAGATCCAAATGACCGACATAGACCAGCTAGCACAAATTCATCTCAGTCCTCAGTTATGACCATTGTCCAGTATGCATCATTAAATATGTCATTCCCTTTGCATGAGCTACCGAAGAACTATGATCAAAGGCTACCCCAATTTGACGGTACAGGTAATATCACAGCAATGAAACATGTAGACAAAATCATTGACTTCATTGATTTGGAGGGATTCGACCATGAAGATGTGAAATTAAGGTTGTTTGCTCAAATCCTTTCAGGACAAGCTAGGAAATGGTATAGAATTTTAACAGCCAGAAGTGTTCCTGATTTCCAACAATTTCAAAGTATTTTCCTTAATAGGTGGGAGGTTAAAGGAACCCTTTTTAGATTATGGATGAGTATTGTAATCTAAAAAGGCATCCTGAAGAGACAGTCTAAGATTTCTCAACCAGATTCAATAGTTTTTATGATTCCATACCCACTGATATAAAGCCTCCCCCAGGATTGGCTATGCTTCATTATCCAGATGGTTTTGATGTTGAGATTGCCTATTATCTCAGAGAAAGAAACCTTTCCACTTTGGAGGATATGCAAAAAAGTGTTATTGATGTGGAAATGAACCTATTGATTAAAAGATCCAGAATGGAAGCTGAAAGAAGGAAAGTAATTAAAGAGGAGTTTCCTCCTTTATTAAACCTTAAGTTAGAGACATTAATGAAAACCATGGAAAGGGTTATGAACACATGTATTTTGCAAGATAAACCTATTGTTAATGGACAGAAAAAATATACCTCATTTTCAAGCAAATATGGAAGATTATCAGCAAGAGGATATTGAATTCCTGTCAGTTGAGGAAAACAGTCACCATGTGTGTGTTACTTATGACAACCATGAAAAACAGGATGAAAACATTGAAACACATGAGCATGCATATATTTTAGACATTGAACATCAACAAAACAATGCAAATTATGTTGATGGTAACTCTTTACCCCTATGTTATGCCACATTTCATATGTTGAAAGAAATTCATGATGATTATAGCTCCTTGTTGGAAATACTGAGAGGGGAAGTGAATTAGCATTCCTTAGCAATTAGCACTTTTAAATCTTTTCATAATATTAGTTAATATTCAATTATTATTAATGTTTATGCAGTAATAACAATAAATAAATAAACACAGTAGACACAATAATTTTAGGTGGAAAACCCCCTCCGGGTCAAAAACCACTAAACGTTTTTCTAATAAATTCTTTAATCTTCAGCCCCAACTGAAATGAAAGCAACAACTTCCTATAATTCTAGAAAATCATTCTTCTGTAGCTCCCACTAGAAGGACGCCCCAATGCCCTGGTTTCTTCAGTAGTCAACTGAATGGATGCCCCAACATTCTAGACCAACCTACCACCCTGAAGTGTTCACGGAATCCAACCTGTAGGAGACTTCATGCACCAGCCTAGCACCTCCCTGCCACCCTATAATGACTGAAATGAGACAAGAGTGTGGATTCCAGTAACAGGGACAACGATCCACGGTACAATATGATTTACAATGATTTTGATCGAACAACAATCACACTATGACCTCCAACCCAACCATGACATCATCCCAACAAACACTCCTATACCTCCCAGTAATCCCTTTTCGACTCTAGGCATATTGACTCTTTTACAATAATGACACTTTTACAAATGACTCTTTTACAACTTTACAATGATGACTCTTGGCCTTGACACTTCTTCACAATATATGGATGGTTGTCATGTCTTCAAAAGATGTACCGCCGCAATGCTTTCTTTGATTTTATACTTCTACTCTTGAATTCTTGCTTGAAGTTGTACTTGAATCTTCTTCTACCTGCATGCAAAATTTTCTTGGAAAAACACTCCCAAAACAAAACAAAATACCTAACTGACCTCTGCCTAAAAAACACTTGTAAGTGCATAATAATGAATAAATTAAAATTAAAATTACAATGTGTACCTGAAGTGTTCTTGTCACTTTTGTTGTTGACTTGTTGCAGCAGTAGACAAAGACTCCCACTCTTGATATAGGTCTGGGCTCTATGCAAGACTATATCCAAAACCGACCTAAAGATATATACAATAAAAACTGATGACAGACCCTAGACTTGTGATGGACCAAGTTCTAAGTAAAACAATAGAGACCATTCTATAAACTATTACAAGACAAGTAACATGAATTTACAACATCCTATAGCTTTAGCAGACTTGGTGTAGCATCAAGAATATGTAGCATAAAATGTGTAGTATCAAGAATAGGACATCTGAAAAACTAATTGTGACATATAGAGACATAAAGATATAATCGAGACACTGTATATACTTACATTGTCCTGCAAAAACATATATCAAAGATGATACTCAAAATTCAAATGTAAACACTAATCATACATACCTTGTTGTAGGAGACTTACCCTTGACTGTTGATGTGTGGTCCTTAGTGCAGTGATCCTTGAATGCATGTTTTTTCTTGCCTTCTAGGAGCTCTATATTGAATATGTTGTATCTATGTAATTTTGCATCTCTAGGGTCTGAAATTGCGTCCTACGATAGCCCTCTAAGTCCTCTTTCCAACCCTACAGGTCTGATCAAGATTGGATTCTTCAAGAAATAGTTATGCCCAATCTCCCACGATGACCTGATTATAGACTAATTTAGTAGAGAGAATCTATACGAAGTGCCACGTGTCACTGTTGCGACCTTAAGTCTTGAAAATACTACTCAACAAACTACAGTCCGTCCTCTTTTTGCGACTATTTACGAAATTTGAATCCAATGCTCAGATAGAAAGTTATGACGATTTTCCCAACGTCACATGTTTGACATGGAATTCGGGAACCTGCAAAAACCCTAACTTCCTTAGATCATATCTTTGAAAATATAGCGAACCAAGATCTGAAATTAGGTCACAAGGTTCATCAATATTTCATCTCAAATGGGTTTTAATTTTAGCTTCTGAAGCTTCGCAAAAAAGAAAAATTGATAGCGAAAATTCCACGATGACCTGTTTGAAGCCACAAAATCCCTACTAGAGGAGGATATGAGGGTCATTATTTATATGAATGTCTTGAGTTGAGAGGGTCCTCAACAAGTTAACGTTGGAGGGATTTTAGGAGAAAAAGAAAAAACATTATTAATTATTGACTATTCAATGACCACAACCAATTATGAGTGCCATGCCACAACCCCATAGGGTTTTAACTCACTAACTAGGGCTACTAACTTCAAACATGAATATCTCTCAAACTGTGAAGAATTACTTGGCGTGCCCTATATTAACAGAAACATCTCGACGAGTAGAATCCACCTAGAAGATCCTTGACTCGGAATGGAGTAATTTGTCAAGTCAAAGTGCCCATGCAAGATCAGGGTAGGCCCTGGTGCTGCCTGGGTTGACATCAATGACAACCACTGATCAACAATCTCCCCCTTTGGCATTGATGGAAACACAAGTACTCCCCCTGCAATCATGAAACCTCTTCCCACTACCTTCTTTCCACCTTTGTCATCAATGGAAAAGGGTAACTCCCCCTGACAAACTGTCATCCTGTGGACCTGTACACACCTTCACTCCCCCTTTCTACTTAGTTAGATAAGAGAAAGATTCGAATGAGAACTTGGGAGAATCCTAAGATTTTGGCGAAGATACTCAAATGCTTCACGAGGTAATCGTTTGGTAAAGATGTTAGCAATTTGTTCCTTTCTGCCAACATATTCAAGCTTGATATTCTTTTCGGCGACATGTGCTCTAACGAAATGATATTTGATCAGAATGTGCTTTGTTTTGGAATGCATCACTGAATTTTTGGAGATACTGATGGCACTGGTGCTATTGCAAAACATGGGAATAGGCTCATCGAACTTGACTTGAAGATCTTGCAAAGTTTGCTTCATCCAAAGAACTTGAGTACAACAAGCTGCTGCTGCGACATATTCTGCTTCTGCTGTGGATAACAATATTGAAGATTGCGTTTTACTTAACCATGAAATAAGACAACCAACTAGATAGAATGTTGCTCCATTGGTACTCTTACGATCATCAACACTTCCTACCCAATCTGCATCTATATAATCTTGGATGACCAAATCATTTCCTTTGGGATACCATATACCATATTCCAATGTGCCCTTAAGATACCAAAGAATTATTTCGACAGAAATAATATGAGATTCTATTGGTGCTTCTTGGAATCTTTCTACTTATCTAACTACCTACATCACATCAGGCTAAGAGATTGTCACATATAAGAGACTACAAATCATGGATCTATACAACCTTTGGTCCACATCCTTTGATGAATTTTCTAAGCTTAACTTGCAACATGTTACCATGGGGGTAAGGACTAGCTTTCAATCTTCCATCTGGAATTTCATGAGCATTTCTTTTATGTACTTGGTTTGATATATGAATATTCCTTTATCATGCTGAGAAATCTAAAGCCCTAAAAGGTATTTCAGTTCGCCAATCATAGAAATTTCAAACTCACTTTACATTTTTGTGGCAAAGTCTTTACTTAATATGTCATCACTACTTCCAAAGATTATATTATCCACATATACATCGATAATTGTTAGGTTATCTCGATCCACTTTCACATAAAGATTGCTTCCTTTCTTGAATCCCTATTGATGTAGATATCCATCAAGCTGAGCATACCAAGCCCTAGGAGCTTGCTTGAGACCATATAGAGCCTTCTTTAATATTGATTTTTCTCGAGCAAGCATAAGCAAGAAACATCTTGATAGCTTCCATTCTGGCAACGGGAGAAAATATTTCTTCAAAATCGATTCCTTCAACTTGTGCATATCCTTTGCGGACTGATCTTGCCTTGTTCCTGGTAACCTGTAATCCTTCAACTGTTTTTCTCCCCCTGAACCTGTAATGAAACTGTCATCTTGTTCAAACTACCTTCCTGTCAATCGTAGACTTGTGCCATATAATGTTGCATAGACTACTCCTCTACAAACATTAAGGAGTCAACAAGCCAGATTGTTCAAAACAATGAGTCACCTAACGAGCCATCTTGACTTGAGTCATTATCTGAAGCAACTGCTAGTTCCTCATGGCCTTTTGCTTTTACAAATCCTGAAAGCATAATGGCTAAAACCTTATTATCTGCTTGGTATTCCTATACCTGTTTCCTTTTCCAGACCTTCTTATTCCTGCAATCTCGAGCCATGTGCCCATAGTTGTGACACTTGAAGCATTCAATGTTTTCCATAGGTGATTCCATCTGATATCTGCAACCACGAGCGCTATGGCCATAGTTATGGCATTTTAAACGTTCAATGTTTGGCCCATCTAGCACGTATTCTCTTCTAACAAAATCATCATGGAACCTGCCTCGTGATCCTGCAAACTTGATTCTAGGTTTTTGCATATAATGATTGTATCTGTCAAAAACTTCACAATCCCTAGCCATATGTCCATAGTTAGAACATAAAAAGCAATAACCATTAAATAAATGTATGTACTTAAATGGTTCATTTGGATGTGATGGTCCTTGATAGTTGTACATGTTAATAACTTTGCAATCCTTAGCCATATGTCCATAGTTAACGCATGAAAAACAATAACCATTAAATAAACGAACATACCTGGAAGACTTTTCATTCTTCTTTGGAGGCGGTGTCGTAGTTTGTTGTGGTCCTTTGTTCTTGATTGCTTTGATCTTGTTCTTTGGATTGCAACATTCTTCTTTGGCTTTTCACTTTGATCAACTTTCTTCTTAGAATCATCCCGTGAAGATGTGGAGCTTGTACCTTCATCAACTGGAGCTTTACCATCTTTAATTGCCTTCATTTTTGCTTCTTCATCTATCTTATCTTGTAAGTGTTCTTTTTGTGATTCCTTGAGTTTGTTGATCTCATCGGGAATTGCATCAAGTTCTTTTTTCTTTTGAGCAAGATCTTCTTGAAACCATATTTTGAAGATCTTCCTTCTTTTTTCTGCCTCCTCAACTTGTAGCTTGAGAAGAGTGGTCTTCTCTACTTCTTTGTTGAGAACCTGTATCTGTTCCTTCTGCTTCTCATTTTCAATATTGATCATGCTTATTTCTACTAAAGATGTTTCTAATTCCTTTTTCTTTTGGTCAACAATGGATATGTATCTTTGACCAGATTCCTTCCTTTCAATTTATGCTCCCTGCATCTGTTGTGTGATCCTGCTAATCTTTGCAAACGTTGTGTTGAGTTCTTGTTGCATCTGTTGGACTACTTTCTTAAGGTCTCATGTCATTGTATTCTTGATTTCTTCCAATTGATTTCTAAGACTACTAATCATCTTCTCAGACTCTTCATTTTTGTTGATGAATTCTTTTGCTATCTTCAATTCTTCTTCCAAAAGTCCAGTCTTTTCCTTTCGACTTTTGAGTTCCTTTATCACCTTGATCACTTGATTTTGAAACTTTGTTTTACTTATTTCTCCCATTCTTCATCATAATCAGAATGATCCAAATTTTCAATAACATCTTGACCTGATTGCTTTGTTGAATAGAGATTATGAAGCTTTTCCCAAAGAGCTTTAGCTGTTGAACATTGACCAACTTTTGTTTTCACAAAAGCTGGCAAAAAATTCAAAATTACATCCATGTGCCTACAAATGTGCTTCCATCTTGGATTCCCATATCCAATAATTATCTGCATCAAAATCAAGGGTTGGTACACAATACTCACTTTCTTCAAATTTTGTTGTACATCTACCTTCCTTTGAAATCCTTGTAACCTGCTTCTTTGACTTTCCCATCTCTATGCTCTGAAAACTAACTTCCAACAGTTAAGTTGTTACTGAAGGAACCAAGCTCTGATACCAATTGTTGGAAATATTGAGAGGGGGGGTGAATCAGTATTCCTTAGCAATTATCACTATTAAATCATTTTATAGCATTAGTTAATCTTCAATTATTATTAATGTTTATGTAGTAATAACAGTAAATAAAAAAACACAGTAGACACAAGAATTTTAGGTGGAAAACCCTCTCCATGTCAAAAACCACCAAACGCTTTTCTAATAAATTCTTTAATCTTCAGCCCCAACTGAAATGAAAGAAACAACTTCCTATAATTCTAGATCTCTAGCTCCCACTGGAAGGATGCCCCAACACCGTGGTTTCTTTAGTAGTTAACTGAATGGATGCCCCAACATCCTAGACCAACCTACCACCCTGAAGTGTTCATAGGCTCCAACCTGTAGGCGACTTCATGCACCAGCCTAGCACCTCCCTGCCACCCTATAATGACTAAAATGAGACAAGAGTGTGGATTCCCGTACCAGGGAAAACGATCCACAATACAATATGATTTACAATGATTTTGATTGAACACCCAATCACACTATGACTTCCAACCCAACCATGACATCATCCCAACAAAGACTCCTACACCTCCCAATAATGCAATTTCGACTCTAGGCAGATTGACTCTTTTACAATAATGACTCTTCCAATGATGACACTTTTACAAATGAATCTTTTACAACTTTACAATGATGACTCTTGGCCTTGACACTTCTTCACAATATATGGATGGTTGTCATGTCTTCAAAGGATGTCCCACTGCAATGCTTCCTTTGATTTGATACTTCTGCTCTTGAATTCTTGCTTGAAGTTGTACTTGAATCTTCTTCTACCTACATGCAAAATTTGTCTGGCAAAACCAATCCCAAAACAAAACAAAATGCCCTTCAACTTACCTCTGCCTACAAAACACATGTAAGTGCATAATAAGGAATAAATTAAAATTAAGATTACAATGCACACCTGAAGTGTTCTTTTTGCAGCAGTAGACAAAGACTCTCACTCTTGATATAGGCCTGGACTCTATGCAAGACTATATCCAAAATTGACCTAAAGATATATATAATAAAAACTGATGACAGACCCTAGACTTGTGATGGACTAAGTTCTAAGTACAACAATGGAGACCATTCTATCAACTATGACAAGACAATTAACATGAATTTACAACATCATATAGATCTAGTAGACTTGGTGT
Source organism: Pinus tabuliformis (assembly GCA_031772625.1). Lineage (NCBI taxonomy): Eukaryota > Viridiplantae > Streptophyta > Pinopsida > Pinales > Pinaceae > Pinus > Pinus tabuliformis. The sequence continues at coordinate 565,117,491 of CM062816.1, forward strand.
AGCATCAAGAATATGTAGCATAAAATGTGTAGTATCAAGAATAGGACATCCGAAAAACTAATTGTGACATATAGAGACATAGAGATATAACCGAGACACTGCATATACTTACATAGTCCTGCAAAAACATATGTCAAAGATGATACTCAAAATTCAAATATAAACACTAATCATATATACCTTCTTGTAGGAGACTTACCCTTGATTGTTGATGTGTGGTCCTTACTGCAGTGATCCTTGAATGCATGTTTTTTCTTGCCTTCTAGGAGCTCTATATTGAATATGTTTTATCTATGTAATTTCGCATCTCCAGGGTCTGAAATTGCGTCCTACAATAGCCCTCTGAATCCTCTTTCCAGCCCCACAGGTCTAATCAAGATTAGATTCTTCAAGAAAGAGTTATTCCCAATCTCCCACGATGACCTGATTATAGACTGATTCAGTAGAGAGAACTTGTACAAATTTCCACGTGTCACTATTGTGACCTTATGCCTTGAAAACACTACACAACAAACTACAGTTCGTTCTCTTTCTATGACTATTTACGAAATTTGAATCCAATGCTTAGAGAGAAAGTTATGACGATTTTCCCAACGTCACCTGTTTGACATGGAATTCGAGAGCTCACAAAAACCCTAACTTCCTTAGATCATATCTTCGAAAATATAGCGAACCAAGATCTGAAATTTAGTCACGAGGTTCATCAAGATTTCGGCTTTTGAAGCTTCGCAATTAACAAATTATAGTGAAAATTTCATGATGACCTATTTGAAGCCACAAAATCCCTAGTAGAGGAGGATATGAGGGTCATTATTTATATAAATGTCTTGAGTTGAGAGGGTCCTCAAAAAGTGAATGTTGGAGGGATTTTAGGAGCAAAAAAAAACATTATTAATTATTGACTATTCAATGACCACAACCAATTATGAGTGTCATGCCACAACCCCATAGGGTTTTAACTCACTAACTAGGGCTACTAACTTCAAACATGAATATCTCTCAAACCGTGAAGAATTACTTGTCGTGTGTAGTACCCGCTCTAGGGGATTGACAGTGATATGACACTAACATTTATTTAGCCCTAAGGCCCACACATTATTCTTTGAGGACCTCAGGTTGAGGATCCGGGCACATGACGCTATTATTAGTGATTGAGATATTCATGGTTGTGATGTTTATGTATGTTCTTCATTGATATTATGATGAAGATAGCATGAATGGTTATGTATGTTATCTATTGGTATTATGATGATTGTAACATTAAATGGTTAAGTTTGGTTTTTATTGAATTTATGATGATGATGGTAGTAAAGGATATGTATGCTCTCTATTAAAATCATGATGATGATAAATTTGATGAATAGGTATATTTCTATTGATGTTACGATGTTGATAGCTTGATGGATATGTATGTTTCCATTGATGTTTTGATGATGATAGCCATGATGGATGTGTCCCCTATGTTACCTACTTTCATTAGTTCGGGCTTACTATGAACAATGATGTGAATGACTAGGTGTTGTTAATGATGCTATTATGACAATGACTAACACTGAGAAACCTTGTTACTGATGATTATTGAGTATGGCAGGAAACCACCAGAGGCACTCGCATATGACGAGTTGACGACAACTGGTTTGATGAAAAAAATTATATTATTTTATCTTTGAAATTCAAAGTCAATTTTGAAACCTGCTATATATGTTTATCTATATTCTGATGAGATGTTAGTGGTTGCAGGCACAGATTAGTTGCTTGGCCGAATGACTCACATATGGGTGATGGGGTTGTACAAGTGGATGGAACTACATGGGAGGGGTGGGACAATGTCCCTGATCTCACCCACTAGCACTCCCACCGTGACTTGGGTTGGAAGGGTTGAAACACCTTTGCCTTGAAGATCACGATGTCATGAGGGCATATCCCAAAGTTGGGTCGCTCACGAGGATTTTACCGGGGGGCGCGCATCAAGGAGGATTCCTTGATCCCCGACACCATTAGTCTCACTATAGCAGGCAACATAAGAGATGATAGTGGTCTATGTCGTTGCACCTACACTTTCCCCTCGTAGTCACTGAATGCTTGAAGGGCAAGTGGTGTGGCACCCTTGGAACTTCAAGGGAATTTCTTGAAGGGCACGACCAACTTGGCACCCTTGGCATCACAAATAAACTAATAGGCGTGGCACCCTTGAAACTTCAAGGGAAGTTCTTGAAGGGCACGACCAAACTTGATACCATTGTAATCATTAAAAATAAATTAAATAATCAATATAATCAAGGAACGAAAATTGGGTAAATTTACATCAAGGGTAAATGATGTTAGAAACTGAGGTAATTAAATCAAAAATAAAACTTGGGTTAAGAGGATCATAAGAAGAAATAAAATAGGTTACCTTAAAAACTCTACCCTTCCCATGTTGGAAAATAGTAGGTAGATTATGTAGTTTAATTAGGTAAAAGGGGAAAGAGTGACATAATTGTAAGGATAAAGATTAATCCTAAAATAGTTAAACCTAATTAAAAGAAGAGGATGGTGAATTAAAATAAGATTAATAAATTAAATTCTAGAGAAATATAGAGAACCTCGATGTGGCAACAACCAACATTAGAATATCCATCTAGGAGATAGCTTGAGTTAAATTAGGGAGTAGATAGGGGATCAAATCTTGACTCATTAATTGACTTTAGTAATAAACACAAAAGGGGGATCAAGAGGCAACTAGGAGAAGAAATAGGAATCTTGATTGAGGTGAGGAAAATATTAGTTTTAAATTAAAATTTAAATAAATAATTTTGGAGACCCTTGATGAGAGAGTGACACATGGGTGGGTGAATAATCAAACTATTGAATTATAAAAAAATAATTGATTATGCATGACAAGCCAAGTTTCACCTATGAGGACTCCTATAAAAAAAGGGGCAAGCCATGGGAGAAGGAACTTTTGAACCCTATTGTTGGATGGATGAGACTATGTCAAAGCAATGATTACGAAACTACAGTGAGTTTGGTGAGGTAGAGGATTTTAGAGAGGGGACTCTTGAGCCAAGGAGTGCTCTCTTCCACCAGCTATTGCATTCCTCCATTTTACAACCCCATTGCAGCTCGGGGGTCCACGGGGAAGAAGAGTACCCAAGGAGTAGGCTGGGAGGTTAACCGGTGGGTCATCGCATTCGGATCAAGTACATCGTCATTCACTCTCGGAGGTGACTGGCAACAAGGGAAGACAAGTAACGGCAAATCAAGTGGAGTCTCGTCTTCTGGTGAACGGTACATGTGTGTTGCAATATTATTTTGTATGATTTCTTTATGGCCTTAGTTAAATATATGTCAATTTTATGATATGTTCAGTGAAATGAAATTTAGGAATGTGTTAGACAGTTGCTGAATAAATTTGAATTCCCAATGTTTTTCTCTTCTGGTTGTATTTTATTGTGATTTGTTTATATATATATATATATATATATATATAGTATAGAACTGGTCCTTACACTTGGTATCAGAGCTATGTTGAACCCTTGAGACCTATGGGCCCATGCATGCATGACTAATTTGGTTCAATATCTACTACATTTATAATATTGCAATTGTTGTTCCAAACTTGAGCAATGATGATTTTTGTTGAGTGCCCATGGCGTCTCTCAATTGAGATAATTGGGGTTTAGATGGATTTATGCAATTCCTCTGTTATTTTCACTGTGTGCATTGTATACCGAAGCACAACTCTCAACACCCCATTTTGTTTGCATTTCAAACGCCATTAATCAAAACATTGTATGTAATGTCGTTAGGTGTAATTCCTTCCGTAACATTTCCTCTAGATATAGTTTTTCATTCTAAGGTTTCTCCATGAGATTTGAGCCCCGAATCTAGACTATGGAAGTCTTCTCGTTAAAAAAAAATTAAGGGAGATCAAGTATGCTTCTAACTCTACCTGTCTTTTGTCTAGATTTGGAAGCTTATGATCTTTCAGGTCTAGAATTAACGCGGTGAGTTGAGCATATGACCCCAGATCAAAGAAATCCAACTTTGTATTACCCAATCTTTCTTCTAGCCAGGCCCCCTCGCAGTTCACTGAATCATAACTCCTTGGTCTTCACCCATCACCAAAAATTTGGCAGGCCGCAACTACCTTGATCCAAATTCCCATCGTGAAAAAGCATGTATAGGGGATGCGATCTGATTGCAAAGTAAGTTTGGACGATAGCCCAAAACTGTGATCTCGTCGCGTCCTCTCTATGAATGTAGATCCATTACAATCGAAGCAGATTTTAAATCAGTTGCTAGATATGTGGGCCTTAAATCCCTTCTCAGCACATTCCCAAACACATAAATCTTCAGCAAAGCATATGTCTCAGTTGCTCTTAAAGGCCCAATGCACAGATCTACAGAGATGTCAACGAAAATTTGAGAAAATGAAGTAATTATGAAGATTATAATCAAAATCAAACCTATTCTAAGCAGCGATTCACGGCAAAGAAAGTTAGATACATGGAAACTCCAAGGACCGTAAAAACAAATTGTCAATAAATATAAGCTTTCACTTAAAAGATCTTCAGAATTCCAGATAAGTCAAAGCACAACTTATAGTGTATAGAAACAAAGATAAAAGAAGCCCACACTGAATCTTTGACCTCCGAAAGAAAACTTGCTGACTAAAGGAAGGGCTTCTGCCTGCATTGCTATGAACATGAGAACGCTGGAAATGGCACGTTCTTCACCTTTTGATGATGTCTGCACATTCGCAATTGGATCCTGGGGAGGTGCCATGGTAGATCCAATTGCAGTTTGCCGGCTCGAGGACTTTGCAGTTGTTCCCTTTCTTCGACGCAAGATAAAAGTTTAGTGAAGAGTTGTTTTAACAAGTGATCTTTTAATTAAATATAATGTAGGTTGCACTTAAAATAAGTTTATAGGGGTAGTCAATGTAATGTTTATGGGACAGTCAACCTAGTGTTTTGTATCAGAAAGACCTTGTGACCATAACCAATACCTTATACCGCTAAGCTTTACCTTACCAAACGGTACTGGGTGTTCTCTATGCATATTTAATTTCGAATATCTTCCTCGCTATGCAGATTTATTTCGAATATCTCCTCTTAGCACCACGCTCATTTAGCAAACTTTACAGCGTGTGGATCCAGGTTTCCTCTAGTACAATCCACGTCGAATTGACACGTGTAACCATTGTGCACCATATTTCTATTTGTTCTTTAAATAAGAAGCAGTGCCCAAATTCGATTTTCTTGGAACAACTCCAAATTCAAATTCTTCGAGGACTCTACACAGTTCTAAGCCCTTTAATAGAATAAAATTCCTGGCTTGTCTTTTCTTCACTTCTACGTTCGCCAAAGTCAATTCAGTTTAGTTTTTCCACATAACACAATTTCGCGACAACTTACCGCATCCTTGAGACTCGGGAGCATTGCATCTTGTACAGAACAACAGCAAAATATATGTGTCCCTCTCGATCAAGTTTCTCGATTTTCTGGTAAGTGGGTATTGAGTCTACAACATGGATTATTTTAACTTTAATTTTAGAAAGTATGTACAACAATCCAATTCAAAACAATTATATATAATGTAAAATTCGTAGAAAAGATACATCAATTTTATGTATGTGAATTCAGACATATACTAACTTTTTTATGAATTTAAATATGAAAATTTGCATTTCAGTAAACATCAAATTTAGTTGATATTAAAATTTTACTTTATGTTGTATGATATTAAAATTTTTACTCTAAACCATTTTGCTTAACAATACGAGATAATTTCAATTAACAAAATAAGTGGGTATTCATCTCTCCCTCGCCTTGCTCAATATGGCGTCATGGCATAGGATTTTTAGCATCGATATGGCATTTACTTAATTTGAAGTAATGTTTATCTTAACAGATGGGTTGTACTATGTTTTATTGCATGTTGAATGTTGTTATGGCTTTTCAAGAAATGAAATGGATCTTTATGAACTTTGTGCTTTTAACCGATCGCTAAAGGCTCTAAATTTGAGTCTATGTTTCGAACTTTTTCCAAAATTTCAACACGAATCAGTTGCTAATGCCGTAGTCTAACAAGGATATAATTATGCATTGAAAATGTTGGTAATTTTGGTAAAGACTTTTTTAGAGGATTTCGCAGAAATTTTTCGGATTACGGGAAAAGTTAACCAACTGCCAATGAAGTTGGCATTGCACTCTTTTCATCGCCGTGGGAGAAGGGACATTTATGTTTTCTTTTTAATTTCTTTTATTAATATTTTGGCCAGGACCCGGGACATGCTTTGGAAGAGGGTTACAGTTTTACTTCAAACCTGTTCGATGATATTTGAATTAAAAAGTTTTTCATTATTAACCAGTTATTATTTTTGTATTTATAAAATGTAAGATGAAAGCCAAAAACGCGTGTATATATTTCATTTAAATATATAAAATTCTTAATTTCACATGTTTTTAAAAATTAATTATTAATATAAAATTTTGTTGAACATTTACAATTAAAATTGGGTATATTATAAAAATAAATTACTATGGCAGATCAATTTTCTTTCGGTGAAAAAAATAATATTGCAAACGAAAATAAAATCAATATTATAAAAATTGTTGGAAAACGTCCCACATCAATGTATCATCATGGTTTATGGTGTTGGCCTAAGCACATTTCAAAACAAAAAAAAAAAAAAAAAAAATTAGAATTTATGGAGGTTGGTACTCTTTTGATTAAAATTTATAGGAATGTCAAGAACTTATAAATGCATAAATTGTTCCTTTGGAAGTATATAATAATAACAATAAATTATAGAACCACTCACGTTGGTTATGATTTTTATTTGATTGGTTTTTATCTTATAAGGAAAAATTGTATTAAATTGTGGCAGGTGAACCATGGTTAGAAGAGGTACAAGAAGGAGTGGGGCAACTAAAAGGCACAATATGGCGCCACCACAACAGTCAACTCCTACCACCCCACCTAATGATGGGGAAAACATCTCAACACTAGAACAGATACCAGCGGGAGAAGTGTTGAACTTAATGAGATCATTCCAACACATGTCTAAGGCATTAATAAATCGTTTGGAATGGGAGCATGGAGGACCTGTCATACAAAACGAAGCACCCCAAAACACCACAAGAAATGATATACGTCGATATTTGGAAAAGGTAAAATTTCCAGAGTTTTGGGGGTCCACAGATGGTCAATCTGCAGAGGCATGGTTGGAAAACATGGCTATGTGTTTTACCCTAAGAGATTACACCTCAAACATGAAGGCTAAGATGGGTATATTCCAGCTAAAGGGAAACGCACTACTTTGGTGGAAGACATTATTAACCCAATTGGGGATGGATATACCAGAAGTAACTTGGGAGCTATTTGAAGAAAAATTTAGAGAACGTTACCTGTCAGAGGAGCTCCTTGAGAAACAACTAAATGAATTCAATTGATTAAAGCAAGGGAGTCGCTCACTACCAGAGTATGAGGCACATTTCATGGAATTACTCCATTATGCCCCTCACTTAAACACAGAAAAGCTCAAGGTGAACAAATTTGTGTATGGATTAAATGTTAACATTCAGACCAAGGTTAGAATCTTAATGCCTCGCACCTTACACGAGGCAGTTCAGCGGGCACGAGGTAGTTCAACGGGCAATCATTGCAGAGGAGGAGATCATGAGCAGTGAACATAGTAAGTCAACAAGGCCCATAGGATCAGGAGTACCAAGTGGAAACAATATGGAACATAGAAATTTGCAAGGGGGTCCTGCACTCAATCATCAAAGGTGGTCAAGAAGAAATCAAAGAACACCATATAGGCATCCAGCTCAGCATCCGCACAGGGTACCGCAACAAACTTGTCAACCACAACCGCACCAGCCTATGCGACAGCACCAAGTCACACCACCTCAACACCGATCTTCTTTCCAGCAAAGTTCCAGACCAACTCCCGGTTCAGTTGGTAGTAGGAGCCAAGCCCCTAGGAGGGGGTGTTGGACTTGTGGAGGTCCTCATTACGAGAGGGATTTCCCTCAAAAGACAGGTAATACCAACTCAACTAAGAATGCAACTACAGTGGGGGATCTGGGGATGGCTCATTGCATCCATGCAGCGGTGACCAATCGCTAGGTCGAACACCAGTCTACTGTGTTGGAAACCTCAGGTAATATTGATGGTATGAGTTTTGTCATTTTAATAGATCCAAGGGCTACTAATTCATTTATTTCTCTAAATGCATTATCAATGATTAAACATAAAGCAACTCCACAATATGAATTTAGACATGTAGAAATGGCATGTGGTATGAAAAGAAATGTAGGAAAGATGGTAAAGGATTGTGAGGTGGACCTGGGTGTATGTAAGACCAAGGTATCCTTGTACTCTACAATTCTAGGAGTTTATGACGTAGTTATAGGAATGGATTGGTTGGAGCGACATGAGGCACTCCTAGACTGCAAAGACAAGATTCTACATTTCACCGATGATGACGGCCAAAGAAAATCATTAAGGGGAAAGAACCGAGGGGTGTCCCTAAGGTTCATCTCCTCCATGCAACTAATGAAATTTAGGCGAAAGGGATGTCAAATGTTCTCAGTGGTAGCTCTAAACGATAAGGGTGACTCTGAAGACCTTGATAAACATCCATTCCTTGTTGAATTTAAGGATGTATTTCCCGAAGAACTACCCGGGCTACCCCCAAAAAGGGAAATTGATTTCACCATCGACCTTAAACCAGGCACTGAGCCTATTGCAAAGGCACCCTATCGTATGTCAGCTCCAGAGCTAAAGGAATTGCAAATCCAATTAAAGGAATTATTGGACTTGGGGTTCATACGACCTAGCATATCTCCATGGGGAGCCCCTGTGATTTTTGTTAAGAAAAAGGATGGGTCTTGGCGACTGTGCATTGATTACCGCCAGTTGAATAAAGTGACGATAAAAAATCAATACCCTTTGCCAAGGATAGATGACTTATTTGATCAAATGAGGGGGGCGACTGTGTTTTCAAAGATAGATCTGAGGTCAGGATATCATCAGTTGAGAATCAAAGAAGAAGATATTTCGAAGACAACCTTTAAAACAAGATTTGGGCATTATGAATTTGTAGTTTTACCCTTTGGACTGACAAATGCCCCGGGTGTTTTCATGAGTTTGATGAACGGAATATTTCGAGATTACTTAGACAAGTTTGTACAAGTCTTTATCGATGAAATTTTGATCTACTCAAAGACCCCAGAAGAGCATGACGAACACTTGAGGATAGTTCTACAATGTCTTAGAGAAAACCAATTATACGGGAAGTTGTCAAAGTGTTCCTTTTACCAAACCAAGATTCATTATCTTGGACACATTATCTCTGGGGAGGGTATCGCAGTAGACCCGGTAAAGATCAAGGCCATCATGGAATGGCCAACACCAACCAATGTTCATGAAATACGAAGTTTCATGGGCATGGCAAGGTACTATCATAGATTTGTCGAAGGGTTTTCGAAAATAGCAAACCCCATTACCGAGCTCCAAAGAAAGAACAAGAAATTCATTTGGACTGAAAAATGTGAAGAGGCATTCCAAAGGTTAAAGGTGTTATTAACGACAACACCAATTTTGAAGGTGCCGGATATGGAACAAGAATTTTTGGTTTGCACTGATGCCTCCAAGGAAGGGTTGGGTTGTGTGTTGATGCAAGAAGGAAGAGTAATAGCCTATGCATCAAGGAAACTTAGAACCCACGAAGAAAACTACGCAACCCATGATCTAGAAATGGCAGCAATTGTTTATGCACTAAAGATTTGGAGACACTACCTTCTAGGAAGGAAGTTTGATCTTAGGACTGACCATTGTGGGCTACAACACATATTCACTCAAGATCACTTAAATGCAAGGCAAAGACGATGGTCTGAGCTAATTAGTGAATATGATTTTGATATCACTTACATCAAAGGAATGGTAAATAGGGTGGCTAATGCTTTAAGTAGGAGGCCGCGGATATTTTCAGTGATTCCCTTAAAGACAAATTTGAGGGAGAAACTATTTGAATTACAAACTAAAGACACCTGGTCTCAGGAGGTTAACAAAATTTTGAGGGAGGATGAAATGAGGGTCCCAAAATATGAAGAATACTCCCTTGATAATGATGGGCTACTACGATTTCGGGGAAGGATATATGTACCACCGAATGAAGATATACGCCAATTAATCTTAAATGAAGCACATCGTGCAGTATACATGGCACACCCTGGTGTTAAGAAGATGAGTGCGGACCTGAAACCACTCTTCTTTTGGAAAGGGATGAAGAAGGACATCGTGAACTTGGTAGCAAGATGCTTAGAGTGTCAGCAAGTAAAAGTTGAACACAGGCATCCAGCAGGTTTATTGCAACCCCATGAGATACCAAAATCTAAATGGGAAGTTATATCAATGGACTTCATTGTGGGACTACCAATGACCTCAAGAAGACATGATTCCATATTTGTAGTGGTGGACACGTTGACCAAGAGCGCCCATTTCATACCAGTTAAGACTACATATAAGGCACCAGAAATAGCCAGAGTTTTTATTAATGAGATTATGAGATTGCATGGAGTGCCTAGGAAGATCATATCTGATAGGGGAGAAGTGTTTACAGGAAGATTTTGGACCAGTTTCCAAGAAGCTTTAGGAACCCAGTTGAACTTCAGCACTGCTTAACACCCGAAGACAGATTGGAAGAATGAGAGGACAAATCAAATCCTTGAAGACATGCTTCGAATATATGTGATGGACCAACAAAAGAGATGGGAGGAGTTTTTACCACTCATGGAATTTTCTTACAATAATAGTTATCAGAGTTCCATCAAGATGGCGCCATTTGAGTTCTTATATGGAAGACTTTGCAGAACACCTCTTAGTTGGGACCGACAAGAGGACCGAGTATTTCTAGGACTAGAAGTGGTGCAAGATATGGAAGAACAAATGACTATGATTAGGAGAAGGCTAAAAGAAGCACAAGATCGACAAAAGAGCTATGTTGATGTTCATCAGGTAGACCAAAGTTATGAAGTGAGGGATAGGGTGTTCCTAAGAGTAAGGCCCCAAAAAAGCTCTATAAAATTTGGAAAGGGAGGAAAATTGTCTCCACGGTTTGTGGGACCTTTTGAAATCTTAGAAAGGAAAGGGTCGGTGGCATATAGGCTTGCCTTATCTCCATCTTTAGCACGTATGCATGATGTTTTTCATGTTAATGTTTTATGTCATTATATTTCAGATCCTTCGCATGTGTTGGTACTATTTTATTGCCATCCTTTTCTTCTAAAAATCCATCATTCATCTATCATTTTCTCCCATAAACCCCTCATAGTCCATTGAAATTGATCAATTAAGCATTATAATTGTTATTTACATTAAATTTAATTTGTGGATTTTTATGTTAAAAATTAGAAATTTTCAACAAAATTACGGGATGTCATGACTACCTGTAATTGGTTTATGTTGTGACACGTGGCATGGCAGGAAAATCAAAACCGAGGATAGGGACGTGACCACAGATGTACATACATGGCGAAGGATCTATTCAGCATCGCATATGGAGCTCCTGGATACATGGTCAATGCTGGTCAAACCCAGCCTTTTTTGTCATAAAAGCAGCAAAAAGCCAGAGTTACCTAAACTAATTTCGTTTTGTTTTGGAAATCAGTTAAGATTAGAAAAAAACAAAAATCGCCTTTCTGATTGTAAAAGCAGAAACATCTGCGTGATAATGTATGTACATTCAATTTCAAATAGGACTGTGTGATAAGAGACATTAAGCGTATCATATTGTATTGTATTGTTACCAAAACTCTTCCATGTAATTGATTTCCAAACTTAATCACAGGCAGTGTTTTATCATTCTAGTGTTTGATGTGTTAACGGTTTCAACATCTGAAGTTTCCTAAGTGTACCATCAACGCGTGGACGGGCCCTACATGGGGACTGGTATACTTCCATTTTATTTTCATAGCATTTAGACTTTAGATCTGAATAGCGTTTGATGCCATTTCTTTGCTTGTGAATTAATTAATTTGATTAGAAGTTCTTGGGTTATTGTATGATTCATGGTGATAGCTTGAAACTTCAATTGCTAAATTATTGAACAAGATCTTGTAAAATATTTACTTGAGCACTGAATTTCGAAGTATCTCTGTGGACTCTGTTTTCATGCATTTGAGTCTTAGTATGCTTAAAAGAGTTTTTGGTTTTCATGAATGCTTAGTGTGTTAGCTGGAAAGAGTTTTTGTGAACGATATCCTTGTAAGAGGATTGAAAACTCAGACTAGTAACACTATGTTTTCTTAGAACAGTTGATTAAATTAGGTGATATAAGTGTTTGAATTGTGAAAGGAAACATATTCCAATCTCTTGTAAAAGAGTGTTGTAGCCTGTCACAGTAGACACTTATCTAGGTAGATGAGATACTTTTAGGTCTATAGATTGTAGACACGTGCCTCTAAGTTTACCTACCTTGATTCACATTAAATTTAGTCTAATCTAGACCCCTGGATTGGTCACTACATTGTGGCACCGTTTCCGGGGAGGCGCAGCTAGAGGATTTCTAAAAACAAAATAAAAATAAAATAAAATAAACAAAAACAAGCAAAAACATAGATTTAATTTTAATTCATCATTTTAGAAGTCATGTTTACTTATGTCTAGATCTAGAGATGATAAAGGTAGATTCATAAAAACCCCCCATCCAAAAACTAATTCACCACTAGGAGCAGACCCTTTAGGAAAAGTTGAACACACAACACCAGCTGGGAAAGTCACCATACAAACATTAGAGGATAAACAGAAATCAGGGCAAAGACTCACACTCATTGAGAGGCAAATTCTATTGGCACACGAATCACAGAAGAAACATCTCCCTGAATCCTCTATAAAAAGAGAAAGTAGCACAGTAACTCAACAATCTCTCCTTGAACTTCTCTTTGAAACAAGTGACACTGAACAAGAAATTAAATCAACAGAGGAACCTATCAAAATGGCTGAGGAAGGAGATGGATCAGCAAGAGGACCACAAAATCAAGGTCGAAGAGAGGAGGAAGAGTCAACCTTTAAATTTCCTATTCAAGAACCAAAAGAAGATGACGAAATAAAAATGAAAAACATACCTCCATTTGTGCTACCAAACTTTTATGGCATGGCTTCATAAGACCCAGATTCATTCTTATTTGAGTTTGACATAGTATGTCGAACATATGGTTACACAAATGATGCCCATAGGCTTAGACTCTTCCCATCAACATTAAAAGCATCAGCATTAAGATAGTTCATGGGACTTGGTGAACATGCAATAACTGATTGGGATGGCATGAGAAGAATATTCCTAAAGAAATACCAACCTTATTGCAGATCGAAAGATTCTAAAGATGATATCTTTAGGATGAATCAACAAGAGGATGAAAATTTAGAGGAGTATTTGGAACGATTTGTTTACAATTTGCAAAAATCAAAACATAGGACCATGTCTCTTGATCTGATTCGAACAATATTTTTGAAGGGCATTCGAGAGGAATACTTAGATGATCTTAATTTGATGGGCAAAGGTGATATTTCCACTTTACCTTTCGAAGAAATTGCTGATTTATGTGAAAAGTACTCAAGGAGCAAAGCTAGATATGGAAAAAGAGCTCTATCATCTAAAGCCACAAAATCTGCTTTAGCAAGTGTCACAAGGGCTGAAATAGGAAACCTGTTAGAAGAATTCAAAACAGATCTATTAAGTACCTTAGGAACTCAAATTGACACTCTGAAAGCCAAGAAAAGACAATAAGAGGAAGATCAAATAATGGTTGTCTTTTGTCCAAAGTGCCGAAAGAAACATGCCTTCAAAGACTGCCCATTAGAAAACATTCAAGTTTGTGCCTTTTGTACTGAAAATCATGATATATTTCATTGCTCTAAAGTCAAGATTTTGCAGAATTGTAATGTGGAAGCAGCTAATACAGATATGGAGAATGTGTATTTCATGGGCGCTAAGAGACTGTGGCAACTTAGACCTCCACCTCCAGGTATGTTTCCAAACAAAAATTTGCAATTTCCTGCACAAGATCAGATGTATGCTCAGAATTCTTGGAATGTGCCCATGCCATGGCAACACCAAAATTACCCATAGCAACAATGGAGACAATTTCAACAGTACTCTCAACAATATCAACCATATCCTCAACCATACCAACAGTATTCTCATCCATATCAACAGTATCATCAACCACATTCGCAATATCCTCAAACATATCAACAATATCCTCAGCAGCAAGTTGTTTATCAACCCCAAAACACTCAACAAGCATTGTCTGTTCCTCCACCAATAACTCCGCCTCACTTACAACTCCCATCTAACCAACAACCTCCTAGACCTACTCAGATTCCTGCTCAGCCTGTACCAAATCCAAATAACAGAGCAGAGAGACCAGCCTATAATGTAGATGAGGGACCATCATATCCCACATTACCTTTACAAAATATCAATCTGAGGTCTGGTAAGGTACTTCAAAAAGAACCTCCAATAGCTGAAAAACAAGAAGAAAATGAAGAAAATGAAAATGAAACTCCAACTCAAAAGAAACAAAATGATGACATCAAAAATGAACAAATGCAATCGTTGCATCCACCACCTTTTCCAAAACGATTGGTCCAAGCAAAACTTCCCATGTCTATACCACAGTTTGATGTTTTAGATGAGCTAAAGAATGTCTATATAAAAATTCCACTATTGCAAGCCATAAAAGACATTCCCATATATACTAAAGCAATCAAGGAACTGTGTCTCAAGAAGCCTGCTAGGAAAAGAATTGATCCACAAACTATTTATGTTATTGGACATTTAGCTGGCCTTATGACAAACACCATTTCAATGGAAAAGTATGTTGATCCTGGTATTCCCAGAGTCATTACAATCATTAACAACATACATATTCCAAACACCTTAATTGACCTTGGGGCCGCAATAAATGTGATGACTCTTGAAACAATGAAAACACTGCAGCTCACAAACTTGCAGCACACAACAATTGTTCTAGAACTAGCCGATAGGTCTAAAGTGATTCCTGAAGGGATTTTGGAGGACATAATTGTCTCACTGGACTCCTGGGAGTATTCAGTGGACTTTTTAGTTCTTCAGCCAAAATCTAATTTAGGAGGACACCCCATCATCCTTGGTAGACCATGGTTAGCAACTACTGATGCATTCATAGGATGTAGATCGGGTAATATGATTATTTCACGAGGAACTGAAAGAAAACAACTCACTCTTTACCCATCAGCACAATCATCAACAGTAGCACACAATTTATGGCTTGACGATAAATACAATGACAAGGAAGAAGTTCAATCTGTTTTCAGCGTCAATCAAATCTGTGATTTTCAAGAACATAATAATGATGATTTGGTAGAATTGTTCCTTTCTCAACCTGATATTTCTGAAGAACTAAGAAATGAACAATACCATGTTGCAGATGAACTTTTGGCACATAATTTTCAGGAAACATGCACCATTCAATCTTTGCAAACAACATTTCAGAACATTTTTCCCATTCAATCTATCACAAACACACAGAGTAAGACCATAGAGATTAGTCCAGGAAAAACTTTGAATATTAGCACTCACCTAGACTCATCTCAGGAGGAAAAATTGATCCAATTATTGAGAAAATACCAGAAAGCATTTGATTGGAACTACACCGATATGCACGGAATTCACCCTGAAACATGCACTCACCATATTTACATGGATAGTAATATTAAACCAGTGAGGCAACCGCAAAGAAGAATGAATCCTATGCTTCAGGATATTGTTAGAGATGAATTACAAAAACTATTGAAAGTCAATTTTATTTATCTTATCTCTAACAGTCAGTGGGTATCCCCATTGGTAGTAGTGCCCAAGAAAAATGGCAAGTGGAGAATTTTTGTTGATTACAGACAATTGAACAAAGCAACCCTCAAAGATTATTTCCCACTACCATTTATTGACCAAGTGCTAGACACATTAGCTGGGAAATCATCATTCTCTTTTCATGATGGTTTCAGTGGCTATAATCAGATCAGGATAGCCTTAGAGGACCAGGACAAAACCACTTTTACTTGTCCCTGGGGCACTTATGCCTATAATGTTTTACCATTTGAACTTTGCAATACTCCAGCTACATTTCAGAGAGCTGTATTAGCTATTTTTTCTGATTTAGTTCATGATTGTGTTGAAGTTTACATGGATGATTTTTCAGTGTATGGTAATTCATTTGAGCATGCATTAGAGAATCTTGAAAAAAATTTGAAGAGATGTATTGAAGCTAATCTGTCCCTGAGCAATGAAAAGTGTTTTATGATGTTAAATGAAGGGATAGTATTAGGACACTATATTTCTTCTCAAGGCATTAAAGTTGATCCATAAAATATCCAGATCATTGTCAATTTGCCAATTCCGAAGACTCAAAAAGAGGTAAGAAGTTTCCTTGGGTATGCAAGCTATTACAGAAGGTTTGTTGAACATTTTAGTAAAATAGCTTCACCTATGTTTAAGCTTCTAGCAAGAGATACACCTTTCAACTGGAATGAGAATTGTCAACAAGCTTTTGAAACACTCAAAGAAAAGTTATCAACCACACCAGTCTTAAAAGGACCTAACTGGACCCTACCATTTCACATCTTTACAGATGCATCTAATACTGCAGTAGGTGCCTCATTAGGCCAAAAAGAAGAGTCTTTCAATTATGCCATTTATTTCATTAGCAAAAATCTAACACCTGCAGAATTAAACTACACAGTCACTGAAAAAGAAATGCTTGCCATCATACATGCTGTGAATAAATTCCGACATTACATCACTAGTTATGAGGTTTTTGTACATATTGATCACTCTGCCATTAAGTATTTAATGAATAAACCAATCACTAATGGCAGAGTTACCAGATGGCTATTATTATTACAGGAATTTAATATTACAGTGTTGGATAGACCAGGTAAGGAGAATCAGGTGGCAAATTTTCTTTCTAGACTACAAAATTCAGGTGAGGTTGTTCCGGTTGAAGATTCTTTTCTAGATGAAAATTCATTTGCAATTTCAATAGTGAATCCTTGGTATGCTGACTTAGCGAATTATTTATCCACAGGAAGAAGACCTCCATATTTTACTCCAAAGGAGAAGAAGACGCTGATCAAACAAAGTGCTAGATGCTCATGGGTTATGTAGAGCCTCTACTTTACACCTACTTGTCTACCATTTCCCTCAGTTTTTCCTCAGCTTTTCTTCACTTTTGCCTCATTTTCACTGTAAAACCACCCAGATCATTACATTAGGTGTCATTAAGCATGATCAAGTGAGTTTTGCTAATGGGTGACTGTTTTGTTTAGATTTTGACATACTTGCAGGAATCCCGCAGCCATTCAGCGATCCCGCAGCCATCTGATGATCCCGCAGCCTTTTTGTTAAACTCAAGGTTCCACGTGTCAGTTTGCCAAATGAGCCACATGGGCACTTAGGTATCAACGTGCTCGAGGTTCCTGTGCCATTTGTTCAACCATTCACGTCATCTGTACCTCCGGTCAAAACTGGTCAAGTTACGGTCAAATAAAGGCAGCTTAACGGTGATTGTAAGCTGTTAGGTCACGTCAGCTCAAACGGTGACTTGTCCGCGTTTTGCAGGTGGTAGGGGACATGATCCAACACTGGATTCATTGCCCATGACGACAGAACCTCCAGCTCATCCACGCAGCCTTATGATGTGTCAATGAACCTTAAATACACATTACAGTTAGTTGTTTTTCAGTTATTAGCTGTACGTGTTAGGTCATCCTTCAGATGCCTATATATACTTGCGTCTGCGTACGCTTATTTTACTTTTTAACTGCTGTACTTTCTGAACTTGTGATAATTTTAAGAGCATTTGTAAACTCTGTTTTTATAGTGCTGTTCTAGCACTCTGTTTTGTACATTTCTGAAAATGGAGCAATGGAAACAGTGCTGTTTTGAAGCTTTCAGTTCCTTAAGTCTTCTTGTGGCTGAATGAATGGAGGGCCCCTGTTCATGTTAGCCTCTGTAAAGTATTTTATGTTCAGCATTTCTTTATTTTCTCATTCAGCATTTCTTTAAACATGTATAGTTTGATTTATTTGATTTTTTTTCTTTCAAGCTGATCAGTATTATTTCCTTGCAGGTTTTTAGCCCGGGATTTGTTTTTATGTTTGTGTATTTGCTTTACAAACTAATGGTATTTGAAGTTGACAGGTTCAAGTTGCTGCCTTTGTTTTTATAGCTGATTTTTAGTCTTATTTCTCAAAGTTCTGCTAACACATGAATGATCTTTTATCATAAATTGTTATCTTTTAAGGATCAGAATACCACTAACTTGCAGTTGGCTTTGAGTGCTTTTTAGACTAATCTTTCACTACTTTCTAATCATACTTTGCATAGTACATATGGCAGAAGTAGAGAGTTAGAAAGAGCAAAACGTTATCACTAGTCTTTAAAGTAGATTTTTCTCATTTTTAATCACTTTTCTAATTCAACTTGAGCTACTTCCTAATCGTGCTTTACACAGCACTATGTGTTTGAAGCAGGGAGTTAGGAAGAGATAATCATTATCTTTGGTTTTAAAAGTGACTTTCTTTTCTTTTATTTGCAGCAGCATGAATGGTGTCTAGTGCCATTGGAAGTGGTTCTTTGCTTTCAAGTTATTTCAAGTTATTCATTTCTTTCAAGCATTTCCTTTCAAGCAAGTAGTTATAGATCACTAATCACACACTCTCACTCATTTAGGATTCACTCCACCTATAAAAAAAAAACTCTAAGAGGTTGCTTAAGTACATATAGTACACCTTCACTTCATTAGCTTACGAGCCCCGGGTTGACAATTAATACTAGCAATTTAGATAACACTAAATTGACTAAACATTTTGGCGCCGTTGCCGGGGAAGTGAAATTAAGTAGCCATATTCTTAGAAAAAAAAAAACATAAAATTTCAAGAAAAGAAGTTAATAGCCTATCTAAGTATGCTCTCCTCTTGCACTTCAAAGTGATCTGGAGGATCAGAAAGGAGAAAGTTATTGATTTAATAGTTTCTTGAGTATGCTCTCTTCTTGCACCTAGAGTGACCTGGAAGATCAGAAAAAGAACTATTAACTTGACTTGAAGATAAAATAAAAAATGACATGCATAGAGCTAGAGATTCTAGAGGAAGGTTTTTAGCTAGAGCTCGAAGTTCAATTTTTACAAGTCCATCTGCTTCAAGAGATAGACAAGAGACACCTCCCTTATCTCCAACCAAAACTCCTAGTCCTAGAATTCCTGGAATTCAAGAGCCAAGAGTTGACTCTCCTACACCTTCTATTGAGTTTGAACCAGGAAGAGACTCTTCTCTTTCTCCTACAGGAAAACCAATTGTAATTAAGGAAATAGACTCACCTGAAAAAGAAGGAGAAATCTCTTCTCATTCACCCTTTGTAGAGGAACCAGAAGATTTTGAAATCCCTAGGAGAATCATCATGGCAGAGGAAGAAGGAGGTGGTAGAGGTAGAGGTAGAGGAGGAGGAGGAACAAACTCCATAGCCCAATGGTAATCTAGTTATCAACCAACCATTCAAATACAAATCAAACTCCAAACTTCATAACTAGCCTAATATTCAATCAAACAAAGTTAAATCTTACAGAGAGAGCCCTCTCTGAAGCTGGCAAGGCTAGATCCCAGCTTCCAAAGTTGGTTTGTGGTTACCTTGGAGATTTTCTTCTACAACCTCAGAAAATTACTGAGTGCTAACAGATAGAATAAATACTTTTATTAACTTCTTCTTTCAATAAATGAATTACAATATATGTAGGGCTTTAACCCTAGATGAAGACACAAACCTTCAATCTCCCAAGCTCCAACATGTAATATGCCAAGCACCGACTTGGACTTCCCAAGGCACCAACCTGTAAGGCTCCAACCCTATTTCTGGTTCACGCTCCAGCCTGGTTTCTTGAGGACTCCGATCCTCTAGGGCTCCAACCCTATATTCCAAGGCACCAACCTTGTCTTTTTGAGGCTCCAACCTCATGGACTCCAACCCTTAGCTTTACTTCGTCAAGATATATTTAGTTATACTTCACCGCTCCCAATGTCTTCTTCAACGAGCCCTATCAATCTTCAGTTATCCCTTCACTTTAGTCTTCATGTCTCGTCATCAATGATAACCTTGTTCTTCACATGAAGATTTCACCACTCCTCTTCATGTTACCTAAACAAAATTCTCCAAGGTCACCTCATGATGGCTTCAATGCATCATGGTCTTCAATGATCTCGACAAATATTCAATATGCTTCTTCACAAAGTTCTCCAACTCTACCATATTCTGTTCTCAAGAGAAGACTTCAAAAAACTCTATTTCTCCAATCCCAATAAAACAACACTTTGACCACCACAACTTAACAACTTCGACCACGGCAGCTTCATCCATAGCAACTACGAAAACTTCAACCACGGCAGCTACGGTAGCTTCGACCACGGCAACTACGGTAGCTTCGACCACGACAATTACGGAAGCTTCGACCACAACAACTACGGTAGCTTCGACCACGGAAACTATTGTTAGGCCCCTATACTACTATTGTAACCCCTTATTGTTATTAGTACAACCCCCTTATTATAATTTTGTACCCATGTAGTCCCCATATTGTTACTATTGTGCCCCATAAAAGCCCACTATTATTATTATTGTGCCCTTACATTATTATTGTCATGTCGACTCTGATTATATTATGACTCCTTAGACTCCTATATAAGAAAGGAGGTCTTGTCATTTGTATAATCCAAGAATTGTTCATTTGTGTAATGTAAAGGAGGTTTCCCCCTCGAAAAGTATTATTTCTAAGGCGTTCATCTATCTTTTCTATCTTTTTGTGAGCTGTTTCATAACATTGGTATCAGAGCTTTGGATTCTAGGGTTTTGCTGCTCCAAATAGGTCATCGTGGCATTTTCACTATAACTTTTTTTTTGCGACATTTCATAAGCGAAAAAAAAAACCCATTTGAGAGGAAATCGCACTGAACCTCGGGTCCGAATTTCAGAGCTTTTCGCGCTATATTTGCGGAGATATGATCTGAGGAAGTTGGCATTTTTGCGGACTCTTGAATTACATTCCAAATAGGTGACCTGGGGAAAATCATCATAACTTTCTCTCTGAGCATCAGATTGAAATTTCGTAAGAAGTTACAGAAAGAGTACGGACTGTAGTTTCTTGTATATATTTTTCACAGCCAAAGGTCCAAACAGTGACACGTGGCACGTCGTACAAGTTCGCTCTACTGAACTAGTCTATAGTCAGGTCACTGTGGGATATTTGGCATAACTCTTCCCTAGAGAATCCAATTTGGATCACACTGGTGGCATTGGAAAGAGGACACAGAGGGATACTGCAGGTCACAATTTCATAACTGGAAGAACCGAACTTACAGAGTTATAGTCATTTCAAGATCGAGCTCCTAAAATCAATAAAAGGCGATATGAGGAAGTTTGATGGCAAGGATCCGGTAAATTGGATACAGATGGAGCAATATTTTGATCTACATGGTGTACTACTGTTACAAAAGGTATGTATTGCATCTTCATATTTAGAACTGGATCATTTTTTATGGTATAAAGGGCTTTTCTCCCGTAAACAACTTGTTACGTGGTCAATTTTCACGGAGGAAATGATAGTACATTATGAGGATACAAAGAGCAACACCACAACAATTGGAAAGAGTAAAAGAGTTTTGTTACATAGTGGAAAGTAAAATTATGGCAACAAGGAAGTCTACCCCTCACAATTATAATAATGGAAGTGTTGTTTCTCCTAGCCTTCCACAACCTACAAGGGTTACACCACAACAATTGGAAGAGAAAAGAGAAAAAGAGCTTTGTTACAATTGTGATAGCAAATGCACTAAAGGTCATAAGTGTGTTGAGAAGAAATTATTTTACATAGATTATGAAGAGGAGAAAGAAAAAGATCAAGAAACATCAAAAGAAGAGTATATACACCAGGGACCAACCCCAAAGAAAGAAGAAATGAATTTGGCCATATCTTGTAAAGCATTGACAAGAATTACCACTCCTAAAACTCTCAAGATAGAAGGACACATCAAGAAGAAAAAGGTTCCAGAAGTGAAAGATCACATCGAAAAGGAAGAAATGAATCCAACCATATCTTGTAATGCATTGGCTGGAATTACCACTCCCCAAATTATCAAGATAGAAGGACATATCAAAAAGAAAAATGTTCAAGAAGTGAAAGATCACATCGAGCATCAAGAAATGAATCTGACCATATCTTGTAAAGCATTGGAAGAAATTACCACTCCTCAAACTCTCAAGATAGAAGGGCATATCAAGAAGAAAAAGGTTCAAGCAGTGAAAGATCACATCGAGCATCAAAAACAAGTTCTCCAACTTTTAAAGGATAACGCCACTTTGGTGCAAAATCGAATGAAACAACAGGTAGATCAACATTGTAGTGAAAAATGTTTTGATGTAGGTGATTGGTTATTTTTATTGCTACATCTCAAGCAAGCTATTTATGAGAAGGAAATGTTGGAAATACTACATGCACTTAAGAAATGGCGACCTTACCGAATGGGAAGACACTTCAAGGTAAAAATGGATCATGATAGTCTTAAATACTTTTTAGAACAAATATTATCTATAGAAAAACAGAAAAAATGGGTCACAAATATATTGGGTTATGAGTTTGACATCGTCTATAGAAAAGGGAAGCCAAATTTTGTTGCAGATGCACTCTCAAGAAAGGATGAGGATGTGGAAGCATTGTTTTGTGCTATTTCTCTTATCCAACTAGATTGGATAAATGAAACAAGGGATGAACGGAAGAAGGATGAAGAAGTGTGGCCACTCATTCAAAAGTTGCAGAAGATCCCAGTTCAAACAATATTGCCAGAACTTGACAAGGAAGGAAAAATCATATTGGAACCTAAAGCAGTCACAGAAACAAGAACCTGACAACTACGAAATCGATCAATTTCAGGGTATCTCATCAAGTGGAAGAACTTACCTGCTAAAGATTCCACATGGGAGGACAAGAATATTCTACAGAATCATTAAGAACTACTCAAGCGTTGAGGACAACACTTTTTGAAGGAGAGGGGCATGTTAGGCCCCTATACTACTAGTGTAACCCCTTATTGTTATCAGTACAACCCCATTATTATATTGTTGTACCCATGTAGTCCCCATATTGTTACTATTGTGCCCCATAAAAGCCCACTATTGTTATTATTGTGCCCTTACATTATTATTGTTATGTCGGCTCTAATTATATTATGACTCCTTAGACTCCTATATATAAAAAGGAGGTCTTGTCATTTGTATCATCCAAGAATTGTTCATTTATGTAACGTAAAGGAGGTTGCCCCCTCGAAAAGGCTTATTTCTAAGGCGTTCATCTATCTTTTCTATCTTTTTGTGAGCTTGTTTCATAACAACTACAACAGCGTCAACCACAGAAACTATGGCAACTACGACAACTTCAACCAAGATTTTATGCCCAAACAAAATTATCCTTTTTTTTTCGCCCTAAACAATAGTCTCCATGTTCTCCTCAGCCTTTGGTCTTCTTTTGTACTTTGTATCTCTGAATTCTTGCTCGAATTGCTAATCAAAATGAAGTGTTTAGACGTCTATTTATAGAGATTTCGTTTATAACTGAAAGGACACGTTTATTTTAAGCGAGGCCGACTTGTATGACTAAGTGTAGGTTGGCTCACTGCTAGGAATAATTTTCTTAACTTAAAAATTCAATATCTCACAAACTATTGGGAGTTGTGGGGTAAATAAAGGCTCGTTAGAAAGAGGAAAAAATCCTCTTTAAGATGGTCTAGGATCCATTTTTAAAGGATGCCTCCAAGGTGTCCAAAATATTTTTTCTTTGTGACTGTCCTTAAATTTTATGCATAAAAAGTTTGGGACAGCATGAGGAATGTTTGGGACAACGTGGCTTCTTCATACTTTGGCTTCTTCATTGTTATCAATGTCATCATAGGATCATAGAGTCATTATGTAGAGTGCAACATCCATGTAGCATGACACATCAACAATGTCCTTCATATACTAGTGCAGTCATAGTGATGTAGTGATATGTCATAGGTTCCAAGGTAGTCTTCCAATCATGCTCATCAAGTGTGGTCCACATATGTCATCATCATGGTCCACATAAGTCATCATGTAGACATGTCATAGCATGATTGAAACTTCATCATCTTAAACAAGATTTGTAGTCATCTTCTGACATCTTCAAGAATATTTGCCATCTAGTCATCGTTATATCAACGATCAACTATTGACATCAATGACAACCTAGATTAACATGTCATTGCATTTATTGTTCTATCTTCAATTATCGTTAATGAATGGAAAGACTAACTATAATTGGAAATATTTATAATTGAAGTATTGAATTGGGCTAAAGTAATTGATATAGCATAGAACAATTTGAAAATTAACAGAAGTTGTTGGGAAAGTCAAAGTTGTTGGAAGTTGTTGGGAAAATCGAAGTTGTTGGGCAAGTCAAAGTTGTTGGAAAATTTGTTGGGGTCGAAGTTATTGGAGAAGTTGCAGGGTCAAAGTTATTGTTGGAAGGTCGAAGGTTGTTGTTGTAAGCTATGTAAGGAAATCTCATCAAAGTGGAAGGTTGACTTTGTCTTGGAGGGGTCTTTGTCAAGGGTCTTAGGTCTTGGAATTTGTCATTTGAAGATTCTATAAGAAGAGAAGAATTATTGGGGGTTTTCCTCCCAAGAGGAGAGGTTTTGGAACTGGCTAGCAGCCTACATTTTGTGTCCTCTTGTCTCTTGGATCTTCATTGTTTGGTAGTTGTTTGATGACAGAAAACACAGTAATAATCAAGTTAAAGAAGAATTTAATCAAGTTAAGTAAAAGGACATCATAAGAAGTTATCAAAGTAAGAGAAATCACCTAATCCAGTTGCCCTTATATTTCTCAACGCGAGGTATCTACTTTTTGAATCAAATTCAAATATTTGTTGACCCTCACTCTTTGTGTCCATCATGGTTGTGCTCATGGGATCTTAGCTTATTGGGGAACTTGGAAAATATTTGGGATCGATATGTTTATGATTTATATATGGCTAGCATAAATATGTGCGTGGAGGAGGACATATTCACATGGGATGGAAAACAAAAAAGGATCATATCATGGTAAAGGAGGGTTCTAATTATATCTCCCCTGCTCATCATTTCATTGAACATTATGGATGGTTTCAAGGTTTGGAAGTGGAACTTTCCACTAAAGTTAAAGTGTTTTGGTTCGCTGGCATGGCAAGATAAGATTTTGACGTGGACAAACCTATGTAGGAGGGGATACAAGGGACCAACAAGATGTGTATTATGTGAGATGACATATGAGGATGTAAATCACCTATTTTTACTATGTCTAGCCACATGATCTATCTGATATGGCATAATGGATATCATTGGGGTTAATGTGGAATGGAACACCGAATCTTTTGGTGCACGCTTGCATGACTAGCTCGCAAAATATAAGACAATGTGCACTCTCCCTTTTTACGTTATATGAAGTATTTGGCGTTGTAGAAATGCAAGGAACTTTGAGGGATTTCCATTGGATATCAAGAGGATGTGTACAAATATTGTTGCTTCCTTCATGAAAGTGGGCCAATAAAGAAAACAGATGCTGCGAGATGCACACATCTCACAAATATTTGGAGTTGGTACCCTATTGATTTTTTGATGGAGCAACATGTTCGAAAAGTTGTTTGAGTTGGGTTTATATTATCTAAAAGAATGGCACATATTATCTATTTTCTTGGAAAATGGGTCAGGTTCTCATACTCGTGTGGATTTGATTGCCCTCTCGGGCGTACTATTTTGTGCAAAGTTTCTCTCCATTTGGAAAAATGACATATATGGTGATTCCAAAGTGGTCATTGATTGGATTTAGAAGCAGTCAACTTTCGACCCCTCATTACACATTAATTGGATGAAGAGAATCAAGATGTTGTTGGATTGTTTTCATGGACTTAACTTTTTCTCATATTTATAGGGAGCGAAATGGTGTGGTTGATGCACTATCAAAGGCCACAACTTTCAGCCTGGGATGATCTTTTATAAAGCTTTTTGCAACAACAAGTTCCATATGGTAGGGAACATCCACATTGCTTAGTCTCCTATTGCTACTGGAATTAGCCTATCGGTTTTGTTTCTCTCCCTTTCTTTTAGTTTTAATTTTGTAAGTGTAATGGGGGGTACAAATGTTGTAACATCTATATGGGCACTATACAGGGACTTGTTCCCTACCATATATGGTTTTGTCTTGTTGGGATTTAGAAGGACAATATATTTTGGTACAATTGCACAAACATGTATATATGTACAGGATGTGACAACTATATTTTGTGGTCATGACTATGGGTATATAATGGGGAATATATGAACATATACTATATGTATCAAATTTTTACTTCTAATAGAAAGTTAATGTTTTTCTCATATATATATAATTCCACAAGGGCCATGTACTTGATCGCTGAAATTGTTATCTCAGTGAAGGAACTCTCACCAAGCAATCATAATAGACACATTTTAGTTCCACACAAGTTTAGATATAGACATCATTGCAACTTGGTGCATTGACTTTTATTGAGAACAATAAATTTAAATTTTAGTAACACCTCCCATAATCCCCTAAAAATATAAGTGACATGGTAGGTGTTGTTACAATTGACCATATTTAGGGTTTTGCTTCAATTGTTGAAGGTTTTGAGGTGCATGGGAAAGACAACAATGTTTATAGTTAATTAGAGGTCATGTTTGGAACATTGTTTGCAATGTAAGCTTGTTGTTTCAATATGGATGAAATTTATGCAAACTTTTATCTTTGTGATTTCCATCACTTTAATCCACTTGTTTTGGTATTGTATGGAGATGTGGTCATCTTTTTAGGAACTCCTAAATAGCTCATAATGTGGTGTCTAAAGATTTTGGACCATAAAGTTGATATGAAGGATGGAGGATTTTGACATGTTGGTCATGGTCCATGATTATGTCCCTTTATATTCATAGATGGTCAATCCCTACCAAAGGGGAGATTCAAGATGTTGTGATAGTATATTGCTTTGTTGGAAATAATGAGACATCCAAAACTTATAGGATTTACTTTGTAGCATAGCAAAACATTGTGGTGAGCCAAGATGTGATGTTTGATGGGGATGTATGGTCCTCTAGATCATAAGTATCCCTTATGATTGAAGGGAGTGAGGAGGTTGTTGTTCCATAATCTAATTCAAAGGTAAGAGAAGACTCAGTTCTAGGTGTAGGTGGGGAGAGCTTGAGGAAAGATGCAATTTTACCCTCTACTTCAAATTGTCGAAAGCCAATATGGGTTACTCAAAGATTTTAGGATACACAAGAGCATGTAGGAGCCCCTAAACTTGAATGAGAACAAGCATGCCTCCTTGGGGATATTCCAACCATATTGCATTAGTGACTTACATTTATGAACATTCTAGTTCTTTCGAAGAAATGTAGTGTGAAGCATTAAAAGGAGGAAAATGATATTTAGATGACAATTAAATTTGAGGAATCATTAATTAATTCTAAGAATAAAATAGATTTAGAAATGTAAATGGAAATTTTAGTTGAGATCCAAAGGGAGAATAGTAATGTTGGTGAAAACACTTTCCTTTGGAAGAGGGAATGTTAGCTTTTGGTTTTCTCCAAAAGCACTTACACCATGTTAGTGGCATATTCATGTGATATGGAGTGCATGGTAAAACCTTAGCCCCTTAGTTGTATCTCAGATCTTTTGATTTGACAGTCGAAGATCTTTCTAAAGGTGGTTGTTTGACCTTGTACTTCGTGCATATAAGCCACACTCTTTGATGGGGTGGCTATCTTATGTGGCATTGATATATTCTACGTGACATGTGTGTTGAGGAGGTTGCTTGATTACATGGGTGTTGGATCTACCATCACGAAGGAACATTGAGCATTAGGAGGGTGCTTAGCACTATGATCATAAGGATCATTATGCATGCCATAGGACGATGAACATGTTACTTGAGGACACTTGGGTTGAGACAAAATAGCTTGGATTCGCATGTGGACTCGAGACACGTGTTTAGAAGGGACATTAGAGCACTGGATGCTTGTCTTAGAGAGTGATTAACCTAGTGATGAGAAGCACTAGACACTCAAGGCCCCTAGTTGGAGAGTGCACGAGTTGAAGAGCTTTATCTTAAATTTTGTTCACCTTGGAAAGAGAGTGCCTCACTTGGAAATGTTATCTTGAGGACTACATTAGGTTGCCTGTGGACACAGTTCATTTAACTATTATTGGCATCCCTCACCTATTATATATAAAGGGAGTTTTGAAGAATCTAGGGTAGTTAGCATTAGATAGATTCTTCTATACTTGATAACAATTTCTGAAATGATTTTACTATTTATCTTATCTTGATCTTCTTCTTATTATGAGTGTGTGTGTTTACTTCATAAACCTGTTACCAAAACAAAGAGACAAAAACACGATAAGTTGGCATTCTGCCAGGGCCAAAACCTCTCCCTCTTGGAGAGGAAAACCTGCACATAATTCTTCTTATCGAGATTTTAATTGACGAACACCAAGACCATGACCCTTGACCTATCAAGCCACTCCAAGACCAAGGCAACAATCCTCTTCTTACTGTTGAGATCATCATCATCATTACTACTTCACCGTGATCATCATTGTTGCACCATGACTACCCCTTGAGATCACCACTAAGATTATCTCTGCACCTTCATCGAGATCATAACCTTCAAGAACGAGATCATGACTGTGATAGGATCTTGACTACACCTTAAGGTAAGTCGAGATAAAGTGTGTCACTATGAGATCCTTCCATCATCATTAGGTTGAGACTGTGATCATATTTGTCACTGTCATCACTGCTCCTTCTCATTATGTCGAGACTGTAATAGTTGAGACTGTGATTATCTTTGTCACTGTGATCACTACTCCTTCGCATTATGTCGAAACTGTAATATCCATCTGAAAACTGATAGACTCCTTTTTCAGCTCTAACACTGCAACATAGTCTTCATACGAGATTCTTGTTTATTACTTATCTGAGATGTCACTAAGATTATTATCGAAATTTCAGATGTACCCGAAGTAGCAGAGGTTTATGCGAAGTTCTAAAACCCTATAATCTTATCCGAAAATCTCAGATGTATCTGAATTCTATCCCTACTTCCACGCAAACCCTAATGGGGTATATATAGTGGTTCTATCTCCATAAATAAGCTGACTTGTATTGTTGAACCGATGTTTCTATTATTTGAGCCAACTTGACTACCTTTTAATTCAATTTTCAAGCCGATGTGACAGAGAGGATGGTGTTTGTCATTTGGAGGGCTGCTAGACACTAAGTTGACCCATTTTCATTACATATATGCTCAAGTAGAGCTATTCAATATAATTTTGACTCTTTGACTTTCCTAGACCTATGGAATGAGCAAGAAACTCATTCATATTATTTATAAAAATAATAATTCTTTTTCTTGACAAGTACAAAGATCAAAATTACATTAACAAATACCAAACCTAGTTACCCTTTTCTTCAACACTCCCTCTTAACTAGGGAGGTATTTACAATGGTACTTGGTTATTCTCAATCTGAAGAATTTCTTATAAGAAGAATCAGATTGGTAATCCCATTTGTATAGCATCATATCAATCAAAAATGTCATAGTGCAGGACCTTGACTAATAGCTCCATCTCTCCATGATACAATGAGCTACAATGTTGGCGAGACCAATGATTTATAGACACCTTAATCATTGTCTCTCAAGGTACATACCCACCCGGGTGTTCACTGAGTATGACCCTCTAGGAATATTCTTATCTTGGGTTTCCAACCCTCAAAGAATATCAGTCCTCTTGGATACTCTTATCTTGGATGCCCTACACATCCTCAAAGAGTATCGGATGACAAATGATTACCCAATCCTCCCATTCTTTCTTCCCAAGTGAAGGCAAGAATGTTGTGTCTACCCTTCCATTCATGGCCTTTATCTAGACTTACGATTGTTAGTCCTGGTCTAGTGCATGACACATGAAATGGAAAAACACAATGATAACTCCTTTGTAATCAAGGGTGATCTAATTCAAACTCCATCTTGATTAGGGACCTGTCAGAGCTCTCTCTTAGTTATACATCAGCGACTTCTTCTTCATGGGTTCTCCAAGTGCTTGATCAACTTCTCTACTCGATGTCATGAAATTTAGTTGAGCTTCTTCCTTGTAGGGCAACAAACATCGATCACTTTCCCTCTCATTCTGTCATGTCATTCCTTTCTTCATGGAAAGTGGCCTTCTTGGCATACATTCAGAACTTTGTTCATATGGCAACTTCTTTTCTCTCCATGCTTCTTTCACTTTCCTTCTTATTCTATCATGTCATTCCTTTCTTCATGGAAAGTGGCCTTCTTGGCATACATTTAGAACTTTCTTCATATGGCTACTTCTTTTCTCTCCATGCTTCTTTCAGGAGTTTCCATCCATCGCATGAATGTTGGTTGTACTTGTACTTACAAGTCTTGTTTTAGTAGCCCTACATGAACTCATCCAGATATTATTCAAGAAATCAAAACATCATATTAAATTAAATCATACCTTACAAGATGGCTCTTCATCATGACATCTTCTTGTAGGTATCAGCATCCTGCACACTTATTGACATATCTCCCAAAGATATCCATTGTCAAGGGTCTTCATCTTTTTCATAGTTTCATCGGAGTCTTTATATTTTTCTGGGAGATTTCCTAGTCAAATCTTCTTGGTCTTTTGAATGTTGATTGCCTTCATCATGGTTGCATATCTCATGATCTCTTCCTTCCTCACACATTCCATTTCCCGGAGCTTTTAATCAGAGTTTCTTAGTCAACTACCTCATACTTCATATGAGGACATATTATGTTGATTTCATCTAGTGTGACTTATGCCTTCTTGCATTCTTTCAAAGGAGAAGATCATTTTTCTCTTGATCATGCTTCTCAAGATAGAAGTAATCATCCATTGTTACCTGCAACCATATGACGTGACATTATAATATTAAATACAAGCATACATATCGCATTTTAACTTTAGGTCATCTAGGCTTCTTCCAACAGCGTCCTTGATTGAATAGATCTTCAATCCCTTGATCTGCTTCATGTCATCACACCCTTATCCCATGAATTCCATAAGTTGGAGTTGATGAAACACTTTCTTCCTCTCTATATTAGTGAACCCTCCGATAAGGATTCCTTCAGAGAATCTTGAGGATCTTGCATATCCCTATCTGGAAGATGTTTCCTTTTCTCCTTAATGTATGATGAGCCTTTTCCTGGATGACATCTTTCTTTCCTTCAATGTTGAATGAGATTCCCAAGAGCTATATCCTTCATGTTTGACTGCCATGGATTTTTTTCCCTTTTTGTCCTTCATGATTCCCATGGTGATGTCACGAGCTCTTGCTTCTAATGCTTTCATGATGCCATGATGCATCTTATTATCATTGTCATATCTTATAACACAAGATATAGGAGCTTATGATAGGATCCTTTTGTGAGGGATACTATCTTACTCATAGGAGATATTTGATACTCCCTCTTTCCTTGGCCCTTTTCTTTAGCTTCATCTTTCAGTGATATAAGCTTCCAAAATCTTTTTATAGCATTGAATCTTAACTATACTTTTTTTGTCTTTGCTTGCAAACCAACCTTGCCTATCTTTTCTGCACATGGTTGAATTCCTTCATCCTTTAATACTATATATTGCAACTTGTCTTTCTCTATCTAGCATAGAGACCACAAATTGGTGAGTGAGGTAACCTTTTGTTCATTAATATTTGTTACCTTGCTCATCAATGATGACTACCTTCTTATCATCTTTCCTAGATCTTCATGAAGTTATTCCTTCATTCTTTGATACCTTTACTATTGTGTAGGTCTAAGTGACCTTCTTTACTTTAATTTCCGAGAGTATATCTAACATTTCATATATCTCTCTTTATGTCTCCTCTTCTGCTATTTAGGTATGAGAGGAATTTTGAGTGATATCATATGAATCCTATGAATCTCTTGATGGATTCAAACAATGATTGACCTTCATAGACCTTTTCATAGATATCAATGATTTCTCTTTTCTATGAGGATTATGACAATCCTCCTTATTCTATGCAAGGAATTTTGATTATCTAACCGATTTATAAATCCCCTTGCAATCATGAAATCATTTAACCAAATCTGATTATAAAATTGAAAGATACTTACTTGGTGTGTGAAGAGGAGATCTTCACCTTGATGCTTCTTTTTCTTGAGCTGCCCATCATTAGTATCCTTTCATCACGAATTCCTTGGAGACCTTCTAGCACCATGACATTAGTGGTCTTAACATCACTGAAACTGCTTCATGACCTTCCCAATTCATCATGAAGGTATTTTTGACTTCAACATATTGTTGACATTCTAGTGATAATATGTTCTGATCCAAGCATCATGCTATTGAGATCATAGTCATAGACAGAATTTGAGACTGTGACAAGTATATTGATATGTTACTGCACTGAGACAGTGATGCCTTATGTGCATAGAGTTGTGTAGAGATGCAATGTGTATAGAGCCCAAACTTGTCACTGAATAACATAACTAAATTGTGGGTGGCACTGTATAGATGGACTATCTCATCACCGAAATTGCCTTGATGTAATAACTACACTGAGACAGAGATGTAATCATGGATTGTGAGAGGTATTCCTTGGATTACTTCTGCAATATATATATACTTGAGACTATATTTTATGGCATGGAAAAAGTTCAGTGATCAAGAAGTGAGGATCACTTATATACTCCATCAAACTTAGCATGAGTTGAGTGCATGACTGTTATTACTGAAGATGATACTCCATGACTATTGTAGACCTTCTTGTTGTATACTTGCTCCTTTAATCCTTTCAACCTGCTTTGATGTCCTTGAAGACAGATCCTTGTATGTCTCTTGTTGCCCTTGATTTGACTTCAGCACCTTAGTTTTGATACCATGTTGAAGAATCTAGGGCAGTTAACATTAGATAGATTCTTCTATATTTGATAACAATTTGTGAAATGCTTTTACTATTTATCTTATCTTGATCTTCTTCTTATTATGAGTGTGTGTTTACTTCATCAAACTGCTACCAAAACAAAGAGACAAGAACACAAGAAATTGGCATTCTGCCAGGGCCAAAACCTCTCCCTCTTGGAGAGGAAAACCCCCACATAATTCTTCTTATAGAGATTCTAATTGACGAACACCAAGACCATGACCCTTGACCTATCAAACCACTCCAAGATCAAGACACCAATCCTCTTCTTACTGTTGAGATCATCAGCATCATTACTGCTTCACCGAGATCATCATTGTTGCACCATGACTGCTCCTTGAGATAACCACTGAGATTATCTTTGCACCTTCATCGAGATCATAACCTTAAAGAACGAGATCATGACTATGATAGGATCATGACTGCACCTTAATGTAAGTCGAGATAAAGTGTGTCACTATGAGATCCTTCCATCATCATTAGGTTGAGACTGTTGATCATCCTTGTCATTGTCATCACTGCTCCTTCTCATTACGCCAAGACTGTAATAGTTGAGATTGTGATTTTCTTTGTCATTATCATTATTGCTCCTTCTCATTATGTTGAGACGGTAATATCCATTCGAACACTGATAGACTCCTTTTTCAATTGTAACACTGCAACATAGTCTTCATCCGAGATTCCTATTCTATTACTTGTCCGAGATATCACTAATATTATTAGCGAAATTTCAGATGTACCCGAAGTAGCAGAGGTATATGCGAAGTTCTGAAACCTTGCAATCTTATTTGAAAATCTGAGATGTATTTGAGTTCTATCCCTACTTCTGCGCAGACCCTAATGGGGTATATATAGTGGTTTTGTCTCCATAAATAAGATGACTTGTATTGTTGAACCGATGTGTCTATTATTTGAGCTAACTTAACTGCCTTTTAATTCGATTTCCAAGTCGACATGACAGAGAGGATGGTGCTTGTCATTTGGAGGGCTGCTAGACACTAAGTTGACCCATTTTCATTACATAGATGCTCAAGTAGAGCTCTTCAATATAATTTTGACTCTTTGACTTTCCTAGACCTATCGAATGAGCAAGAAATTCATTCATATTAATTATAAAAATAATAATTATTTTTCTTGACAAGTACAAAGATCAAAATTACATTGACAAGTACCGAACCTAGTTACGCTTTTCTTCAACAGGGAAGAGCATTGAGTAGTAGTAATCATGTAGAAGTGTGTGAGAGTTCAGTAGATCATTTGTACCTTGAAGATGAACTTGCTTTGAGTATTTGTACTTGTCTTTGTGCAAGGAAAGAAGGTGCTCAGGTTTGTGAGAGGCAAAAGATAGAGGAGACTTTAAGTGTTAGGACTTCAGTCCTTTGGTGAGGACCTATGGTTTGTGGCAAAGAAACCCTAAAGGGTAGTTGTGTGTGGAAATCTTAATGAAATATCGAGTGGAGTGTTTATTGTTGACGATAGCTTATTATGGATCCTTTAATGTGGCTAGATAGCTTGGTGGTGTTAATTTGGCAGTCCAGTGACAAATTCCAATCATGGGACGAGATTCCTTTTTCGAGAGGACCAATTTTGACTATTGAAGCGCTCAATTTGGACAAGGGAAAGTGTACTTTTGAATTAAAACCCACATGTGCACAAAAGGATAGGTCAACCCAAAAGATAAAGTGGATACCCATGGATGGCTATAAATACAATTCAAGTGACCCTCAATTGGACATCTTCATGAAGCATTCTTCTATTCTCTTCTTTGGTTTTGGCTCGCACAAGTCTGAGGCAGTTTGCGGAGATTGGCTTACATAGATCCAAAATTGCAAGGTTCGAAGCTCGCACGTGTGATCTAGGGTTTTCAGTTCCCATTCACAGGCATGCTACAGGGAAATTTTGATTGCAACCGCAGGCTCACAAGCCTATGCATGTGGTTACGCACGACACTCTCTTCGTGCGGTTAAGACCTAAGGTTTGAACTTCAAAGTTGATCGAAGCTTTTGTTAGTTGACCACAGAGTTCGGCAGTTGAGCGCAGATAGTGACAGTTGATAACAGGGTTTTGAATCAAGGTTTTTATTATTAGCATTGTTGGGTTCATCTCATGGATGTTATTTAGTTGATTTTGTTGGATAAGTTTATGGTTGAAGATATAGATCATTGTACTCTCGTTCGCCGAATCATCCAATGACAATCTAATAAGAAGAAGAATTTGAAAAGGTTTTCCACGTAGTGGGTTTTGCCCTAGTCTCCGACCAATCTTGGTGTCTCTGTGTGAATGATTTTCTTCTATTATTCCGTTACTTTCCATTGCATTGATTATGATTTTGTTATTTCTATATAATTGCATATGTTGTTGAACAATTATGAAAATCTAAATAATGATATGATGTTATAGGGTGAATTTAATATGAAAATGAAGAAATATAATTATCTAAAGCAAAAAACAATATAACCCTAAGAAAAATTGACATGGAATCAAAGTTGGACTAAAGAAAAGTCATTAATATCACCCCTATGAAGACACATTTGATGGAAGTACAAGAATATGGAGGATACCTAAAATAAGGCTAGGGTTTGAAAGAAACTCTAGGCAATTTGGTTATTAGTTTTTGATGGATATTATGAGGTTAGGGTTTGGAAGAAACCCTAGATTATGACAAAGATTTGAGATATGCAATCTAGAAACCCTAGCTTGCTCAGTTTGAAGATGTTCTAGCACTTGTGACAAATTTGATGTAGCTCTAGATGGGATTGTCTCAATTAGGTCTGGTTGTTGATGAAGTTGCTTGAAATATTGAAGGCAACAATGTTATATGGTCAATGGACAGTCATGACTCTTGAAGGTTGGTTCAAGAGGGAGATGATCACCTCTCATTGAAGATAAGTATTTTTTCAATTTATGTTACTCCTTTATGTATTTACTCTCTTTTAGATTTATTGATTTTATCATTGATTATACTTCCTACATGTATATTTGGATAGTTCTAACCTCCTAATGAGATGTGATAAGTGGATCCTTCTTGAGGATCATCTGAGGTGCAGGAAAAGATGGCTAGTACATGAAGAGAAGAGCTACAGTTGCACATGACAAGTAAGTGATACAAAGTGTAAAGGAATTTGAATGTTATAAGGTATGTATAATATATTGTTTCAGCTGCAATATTGGATGGCAAGGTAAACCCTAAAGTATGATGGGATATCACCTTCATGAATGACTCATATATGAATATGAGAGTAAGTTTGATTATGGTACATGTGATATATATTGGTACACTTGATAATTGGCATGGATCTTACATTTTAGACATGATGAATTTCCAAGATGCATTGACTTTGATATATTGTGATTTGATACTTGTGATAAGCATGGAAACTTTAATAATGAAAGTGTAACAATAAGATTGATATTCAGGATCTTCTTGTTAACCTTGTTTAGATTTTGATAAACCTAGTAAATTGGATAATGTGATAAATCTGGATGCCCTGACTTGATGGTTGAATAATATGATAAAAAAGTAATGTAGTGATTATAATCCTTGAAGTATGATGATACACCTATCAGTTTCCCTATTCATATGACTCAAACCCTTGATGAAAGTTTGATGGCATGTTCATATGCGATGATTTAATCTAACATGTTATGACCATGATGAATATATGTTTTAGAACCTGATATAGTTTGATTTCATGATCTAATAGATCTGTGGATGCATGACAGTATTATGATAGACAGATTGATGTTTGATTGATGATCACTAAAGTGATTTTCCTATTCAGAGGAAGAAACTCTCCATAAGATCCATGCACCTATTATCATTTGCATTAAATGTATAGAAGATTCTTTATTGTTGAAGTAAGATTTTTTTTGGACATAAATAATCAAATATATGATGTTGCTAGCAAGTTTTGGTCTAAGAATAGAAGGTTTCCCCAATCTAAGCCCCAGCTGCTAGGAAAAAGGCTTAGCAATGTGGTTATAGGCTTCTCAACTGCACGGAAGAAGGCATATGGGTGTGGTTATGCATGTAGGCCACAACAACTGAAGCCTTATGCACGAGATCAGGAGTGCATTTGGAGAATGGCAGTGCTACCGATATGGAGCAGACAATAGAAAGTTCTATGAATAGGGAGGTTTGAATGTTCGACATATTATAGAGAATGTGAATGTGTTGACTAAGCTTGCATTTGCATGGAACCGGAATATGCATAGTAGTATGACATTTTGATTTGATCATTGAAGTTGGTATATGACAGTGTTTGATAACAATTGCAAGGGTTTTACAAGATTTGGCTTATTGGCTTGACTTGGTAGCAATATTGGCTTGGATAATTGATGATGTTTTAGACCTTTGACATGATGCTTGATAGTTCATGGATATGTTTTGGCTTATGGATTATTTGAATTCATAGTGATAACAAATTAAGATTTTGATTTGATAACTGATGATTTGCCTTGATGACAGTGCTATGTGGGCATAATGACTTTCAGAGATTAATTGGTATTCAATAGTGATTTTGTATTGGCATCATTGGCTTTGGCACATTGGTTGAAGTAAAAAAAATGGTGATTCAGGATGCAGTGATATCACAATGAATGGATGAAACTTATGACTTATCTTAGGTGTATGCATTTGTATCTAGTGACAAAAATAATTCATATTATGATTATATGGATGGCATGATGAAGTTTGGCATTACTTAATAACAATTTGTTGACATAACAAAAAACGAATTCATAACTTGGTATTTAGATGTGAACTCTACCTGACACTTGGTCCGAAGAGTTTGTTACAGTGATATTGGCGGAAACCTTTACGACTTTGATATTAGTTTTTATTTGCCATCCAAAGCTTGATAAACAGACTGAATTGATTTGATTGCACAATATTGATTTGTGTGAGGTTGAGTATATTGGTTTCATCAATATAATGTTTGCAGATAGCATTGTATGGTTTGAAGCAAGCTTCCCAAGCCTGGTATGTCTGCATTAACAGTTACCCAGTGAAGCCAGTAAGATGTGTCAATCCAAACCTATAGGTGTAAGGTATGGCTTTGGTTTTGGTTTTATATGTTGATGGTCTATTCTTGACAGGTAATGAGCCTCTGATGATCAAAGTAAGAGGGATTTGGCCTCTGAAGTTTAAAATGAAGAATCATGGCATGATGAATTACTTTCTGAAGTTTGGAAAAGAAAATCTATATCATGAAGCTATTGAAGACTTTTTGGAAAGTGGATCCTTGGACGCTCCGATTGAATTTCAAGAAATTATGAAGAGATATTGTTGAACCTGACTTGGCAACCAATAGTTGATTGAAGCACTAATGTTCCATGTGAACACTTGTTTATATATATATATATATATATATATATATATATATATATATATATATATATATATATATATATATATATATGTATTGCATAGAATTTGAGTCAATTCATGATTGAGTCTCTTCATACACATTAGGTTGTTTCCAGGCTCACTTCGAGATATTTGCATGGGACGATTAATTTTTGGTCTAAGACATTCTTCCTATGATATGTGACTACATGGATGTACTAATGTTGTTTGAGATCGTTATTGATGAGATGAGCACATCTGGGTGTTGCCTTAGTATGAGATCTTCCATGATATTTTTGGATGAAAAAGTTTGTAGCTTTGAGCACGACTGAGGTTGAGTGCAATGTTGCTAGCATGGCTAGCTATGAGGCAGGTTGAAGAAACTCTTTGGAGAGTTATTTTGAACAGGTTCTGGATGTGACAGTGATACATTGCAATAATAAAGAGTGGGATCTGATTGGCAGAGAATCTTATATATAGTTGGGACTGAGATATCTTCATATATTGAGTCAGTGTTGTTGTACGAAACAAGCTTAGGCTTGTGGTTGCCGCCTCCGTGAGAGGGAGGATGAATAAGATATCTTATTTGTGATATATATTTGTTCTAATATAATATTTGATTTGATGTCCTGCATGAATAGGAGACTACTGCTATTGAGACATTATGTTTGAACTCTTCAATGAGTTGTTTAAGCCGGTACCAGATATGAGCACGATAATATGTTTCTGATCTACAGAGAGCAGGGTTGATCGAGAACACTGAACCAGCTCTTCCCCCCATCTGAGCTCCTAGGGTGTGGAATTGAGATGGAGGGCTCCTAGGGTTGAGGAATCTATGGACAATAGGGTATCACCTCTATCTGTTACCCATAGGGTCGGAGATGTTGCTCCTTTATCTTGATCTATGCAGAGTATACCCCAGTTGGCATCATAACCAAAAGTTAGGCTTGTTGGGAATACTACTCCATGTTTGGCTAACAGGTTGAGAGAGTGCTTGGAGGTATACACCCCATGTTGATTATGATGCAGGTGTTCTACCACGTGACTATTGAGTGTCATTCTTGGGAAGATCGACAGGCAATAGGATGGTTGTGATCCTTGTTTGGTAAGTGGTATCTCGCCTATTGCTTTACATGGGGTGAGTGTCATGTAGGACCTTCCCCACTGTCATGGACATGAGGTGAGAGTGTCCAATAGGATCTTCCTCATTGTCATTGGATTCCGAGTTGAGATGTGCTCCCCGATGTGGTTCCAAGTTGAGCAGGGCTCCCTGGTGATAATCTCTCTAATGTTTCCCAGGTAGTAGCATTGGGCTCCCCACTAGCAATGATTCCAGGTGGTAGCAGTGGCTCCTCGATAGATAGAGGATGGTGGCTTAGGTTCCCCTCTGATGTCCAATTCTTCTTTTAGATTCGAGAATGTTCAGCATATGAGCAGAGGTGAGCTAAGATGAATAATGACAACATTTGATGACGGGACACTTGCGATGATTATGTGATGTTGTTGGAATTTCTCCCAGGCTGAGAGGAAGTGTTAATTTGGCAGTTGAGTGACAAATTCCAATCATGGGACGAGATTCATCTTTTTGAGTAGACCAATTTTGACTATTGAAACGCTCAATTTGAACAAGGCAAAGTGTATTTTTGAATTAAAGTTCACACGTGCACAGAACGACAGGGCGGCCCAAAA
The DNA here is from genome assembly GCA_031772625.1 of Pinus tabuliformis. Classification (NCBI taxonomy): domain Eukaryota; kingdom Viridiplantae; phylum Streptophyta; class Pinopsida; order Pinales; family Pinaceae; genus Pinus; species Pinus tabuliformis. The sequence goes on from CM062816.1 coordinate 565,157,649, forward strand.
GATAAATTGGATACCCATGGATGGCTATAAATACAAGTCAAGTGACCCTCAATTGGACATCATCATGAAGCATTCTTCTATTCTCTTTTGGTTTTGGTTCGCATAGGTCTAAGGCAATTCGCAGAGATTAGCTCCCATAGGTCTGAAATTGCAGGGTCTGAAGCTCGCACATGTGATCTAGGGTTTTTGGTTCCCAGTCGCAAGCATGCTATAGGGAAATTTCGGTTGTAATCATATGCTTGCAAGCCTATGTGTGTGGTTCAAGGGTTTTAGTCGCACGCACGACCCTCTCTCTGTGTCGTTGAGACCTAAGGTTTGAATTTTACATTTGACCAAAGATTTAGTCATTTGATTGCAAAGTTCAACGGTTGACTGCAAACAATGACAGTTGATCATAGGCTTTTGAATTAGGGTTTTGATTATCAGCATTGTTGAGTTCATCTCATGGATGTTGTTTAGTTGATTTTGCTGAATAGGTTTATGGTTGAAGATATGTATCATTGAACTCTCTTTTACTGAATCATTCAATGAAAATCTAATAAGAAGAAGAATTTGAACAATATGAATATTGTTCTTTCTATATAATTGCATAAGTTGTTGAACAATGATGTAAATCTGAATAATGATATGATGCTATAGGGTGAATTTAATATGCAAATGAAGAAATGCAATTATCTAAAGCAAAGAACAATATAGCCCTAAGAAAAATCAACAGGTGGGACGCCTTACTATGCCTTTGTATTGATGGTTAGGGTTTATTATTGATGGTGGATTCCCTAACTAGGGTTTGGAGGAATTAAAGAGTCCTAGCTTGTGATGAGTTTGAATGGCTATCTTGTGTCACTGTACAATAAGTTGTTAGTATGTAATTGCAATTTCATTCTTATATATATAGCGCTAGTGTTTGGAGGCATTAAAAAGTCCTAGCTTGTGATGAGTTTGAAAGGCTATCTTGTATCAATGTACAATAATTTGTTGGTATGTACTTGTAATTATATATATATATATATATATATATATATATATATATATATATATCCCACTTGCATTTACTTATGAAGTGCAAATAGTTTACAGAGGTTTGTGAATCTCTATGGAGCTCTTACAAGACAAAAGTTGTTTGGACTGGTATAACCCTTTGTGATGCATTTCGTGGGTGGTGGTTCAACAAGCAAGTGATATCCTTTGATGGTCTGCCATGCATTTTAATCTCATGGGTTTGGAGGGTTAGAAATTTCATGGTTTTTCAAGACCGTTTCATACCCCTTTACTTATGTGCAGCTTAGGTGGCAGCTTTGGCCAGCGAATTCAAGACAGATCCAAAGCCAACCAAACACAAAAATCTGATTATGGCAAATGCTAAATTATGACACCCCGTGGAGGTACTTTGATGGCACCAGTAAGAGACACCCTCCTCACTGCGACGTAGGAGTCATCCTCTACTTTAGTCACTCTCACTTCATTCACTGTCACAATGATCTAGGTAGTGGCTCAAACAACAAAGCCATCCTCTACTTTAGTCACTCTCACTTCATTCACTGTCACAATGATCTAGGTAGTGGCTCAAACAACAAAGCCGAATTTGCAGCTCTATGGTGCCTGTTGGAATTGGCAAGGAAAAAAGGCACCCCAGATTACAGGTTTTTACAGATTCTAAATTAGTGATTGATTGGACAAACAAAAAGGAAGAGATCTCCAACATCGGTCTCAATTCACTACTTAACATTCATGTTTTCACGAGCTCCTTCGACCAAGTAACTTTCTGTCACATCCTTTGTGAACTAAACTTGGAAGCAAACAGTCTCTCAAAGGATGCCCTTGCACTCCCGGTTGGATTAATTGGGTTTTACGAGTTTGCAGATGTCGTTGAGTCCGATTCCATCGAATCCAAGCTCCCTTTCTAGCAGCTTCTTATGTTTTCCTCTCTTTTGATTCTTGTAACAAGCACATTATAAGTTGTTCAATGTCCAGGTTCTTAAAATTTTCTGGGAACCAGATGTTTCCTACAGAAAGTACTAGACTTGATGTTAGGAAATTTCTGACTTGATATCATGAATATCAGTTGGTGGACAGCTTATGTATATATTTTACTTCCAAATATATATAGTTTTCTTCTTTTGAATATATATATATATATATATTTTGCTTCTGTCCAAACTTTGTGCACTTGCTTTTATTTTTTTCTTTGATTTTCAAATTAAATTCTCATGGTGGATTAATTCCAGGGCTGTTTGGTATGTTGATTTCTCATGAATAGTTCCCAGATATTGTTGAATGATTTGACATGTCCATAGAAGCTAAGAGGGCATATTTTCAGCTCAAACAATCTGGTGTTAATGAATTATTTTCATATTTGTTACATGTTGGGATTTGTGCCCTTAGGGCTGGAAACATAGTTCCTTCGAAATATAACTCTGCAGTGTTTATTTTATTGGGTTGTATTATGTCTTGCTTGAAGAAAAGTGAAATATGAATGCTGTAATTTATTTTTCAGATTCAACACTGGTGCTGAAAGTTCACAGCAAATAGATGCAGGAAGCCTCAAGGTTGAAATGAAATTGCTGAATTTGAATAAGCAACAATTTTCTTTAAATTTTCACATTTTTTATTTGGCCATGCGTTTGATAACACACAAAGCCCTCAACTTATTAAAGAGCATCGTGCTCCCTAACAGACCAGGAGTCTCTGCACTCTCTTTCCCATAGGAGAAGCAGGGAATGCCCAAGGGAGCAACTCATATCTGCCACCAAAGTTCCGGGACTGTGCCAGGGGTTTCCAAAGCCACTCCCATCAGAAAGGGAATGTTTTGTTTCAATTCCCAGGTTCCAAGAAATGGGAAAAAACATTAGGAACCTGTCAAAGAGCATCTAGGCACTCCCTAACAGACCAGGAGCCCTTACACTGTTGCCCGCATGGAACAAGCAGGGAACACCCAAGCGAGCAACTCAGAACTGCCACTGAAGTTCCTGGAATGTGCCAGAGGTTACCAAAGCCACTCCCAATAATGTTTTGTTCCAATTCCCAGGTTCCAAGAAATGGTGGAACATTAGGAAGAAGTCCCCCATCCCCCTGGAGTGGTTCCCATGCAATTCTGCAAGAACATTAACTAATGCATATAGTATTATTCCACTAAAGGATGGGTGCTTTTTCCCATTGTAACAGAATGATTCCATTACTTTTACAATTTGTAATATGAATGGAATGTATATACGTTTTCAGTGGAAGTTAAAGAGAAAAAAAAACTCAACCAGCTATCTTGAAAACCATCTCCTCTTACCCTTATCAGATCACAAAAAGGTCTCCCTTTGTTTACTGAAAAGCTTCAAAGAACAAAGTGGCATTTGAATTGGAATCCAGTAATAACTTAATATTGTGTGGATTATTTCCAAAAAGCACGTTAGGCATGCCCCCAAATTTCTTCAGCCTATCATTGCAACACTGCAGAGTTGTATGTTACAATGATTACAACTTAAAGAACTTCATTTATCAGAGCTCTTGTGAGATCCTTTGGTAGTCCCATTACACTGTCAATGGATCCAACCTGCAATTACACATGCTTAGCTACAGATTCACTGAAATGTAAGAGAAAATGTAATCATATCAGATCTACCAGTTACTGCCACAAGAAGACATAAATGAAGTACTGTCTATATGATAACATCTTCACAGTTAGCAAATAATAAAATGAAAATTTTACCATTGCTTCCACTAATGGAGAGGTTAGTGGGTGTTCAACAAGCAAGCCACCTGCTACCTTAAAAACTGTTCCCTCCTTGATCTGTTCCAAAAAAAAATCCCCTTTTTTCATTATAACAGCACAAAATAGCATTTAACTTGCTACTTATTGTGTTTAAATCAAGGACTCAGAAAATGCTCAGCTGACCAGGCTTTCTACCACGTCGTCTGGAATTGGATGGAAGTAGACCTGTGACAAGAAGAATAACAAAGTATAATATAGAATAATTTGATGAAAGAAACTATTTTTGAAATGTGTACTTAGAAAGATCCAACCATATGAAATACGAGAAACAAGCTGCAATTCTGATAATGACAGATGGACATGGACACTGGCTTTGTGTAATTTAGTAGCTACAAAAACTAAATTTTTAATATACCAAAGTTACTTCAGAACATCTTACCTCAGCTTTGTCCCATCCTCCTTTCTTCATCCCTGTCTTGAGATTTGTAACCATTACCGATCCTACAGTGCATGCAGGGGCCCTTGAATAGCCTATATCAATGACCAAAAGAAAGAAAATGATTCAAGTGAACATGGAAAATATATGCCAAGCATATCAATTAAATATATCCAACGCAGTGATTTAAATCCAGAAGACTCTTTCAAAGTAAATGAATTGTATTTTTTTCAACATAAACTGACAGAAGTTTCTCTTCCTCGATGCTTGTCATCCAATAGAAAATTATTTCCAATGCTTATGGTAGATGAATATTAAATAAAAGAAAAGAACATACTAAATCCACCATTGTTAGACCTTTTATGAATAGCCGTGCCTCCTCCTCACTGGATGGCTTCTCCCTAATAACGCCTTCATGGACAACCACCTAACCATCAATTTAGCTATTTATATTAAGCATGAATAAAAAAAGCAACAATGGTAAATAAAGAGCTGCCAAGAGGTAACAGAAGAAAACAGCCATCTTTGGTGCAATCTAGTTAGTTGTTTGTGTCTACTTACAGCCCCATCAGATGACTCAATTGAACAGTTGCAGTAAAAATTACTATGTTAATGTAATAGGTGACACAATTATGAAGCCAGTTTCACAACAAATTGCTGAGTGTTGAAAACCTTTAGTAAACAAGCTGGAAATCATGTGTAAGTTCATGACTGTAATTCAAAACAGCAAGGTAGTCATCTTCAATTTGCTTAAGCCTTAAACTGTATAATCCATCAAATCAACATTTCCTTTTTAATTCACTTCCGACATCTTTTTTTGGGAGAAAAAGAGCCTTATGTGACACCAGAATCAGTGGCACGTGGGCATCACAGAGGCAATCTTCATCTAAAATTATAATTGGCACAACTTGGTTCACGATCATTTTCTGGGCTGATGTCAAGGTTGCATTTGATTTCATTTAAAACCTGTTTGAGAGATTATCCAGTTTGCAGATACAGATAGCCTATGTTTGAAGGAAATCTAAGAAAATATTAATTCTATTGGAAATACTAAGAGGGGTGATTCAGTGTTTCATTTTTCTTACAATCTAAGTATCACAAGCATTAACCAATCAGATCATATGAAGAGTACACGAAATATGTGAACAATTTATTTATTACAAGGGAAGTTACAACTTCTGGTTTACCAGCTACAGCTGGAAGGGCTACACTGTGATGTTCCTATTTAGCAAGTCTTGCTAAGTAATACATTTTTGCACAATTTTGATATTTTTGGCATGTTTTGACTTCGGAGAAAGTGGGTTAGGAGGACCTCACTTGACATTTTGATGGAGGCTCTAAACATAGGAAGAGGAGGCAAAATTAAAGAGTATTCGCACTTGAGGAAAGGAAGACAGGGAAAGGAGTTCGATATGTGGGGCCCACATGAAGAGAGGAGGGAAGCAAGGATAAATAGAGGTGGAGGGCCTCATTTTGGGACTTTTTCCAAATTCAGAATTGAACCCTTGTTCGCTTGGGCTGCTGAGTCTAATTAACATCGTGCTGTTCAGCACAAGAGATTTCCAGGCGGGAATCCCACCTCCTTTGTTGGACTTGAGTGCCACCCTAGGGGGTCTCTTGCTACATTTCAGCGTTGTTCCGGGGGACTTACTGAAGCGAACAAAGTTCCTTCTTCAGATTAATTACTCCAGAAGACTTGGAATATAAAGATATCCATGAGGATACAAATATTATATATTAAATGTATGAATAAGATGATACAAATGAGAGTGAGAGGTCTACTTATATACTATGCAGGTGTCTCTTCATGGAGAGTCATGTCTCATTTAGACATGACTCTTCAACCTAATTACTAATTAAGTAATCATTATTAATTATTGTCATTTACATGATTTCCTATATATTTATTCATAACATTGCCTTCCTCCTCAAAAAGCTTTGTCCTCAAAGCTTGTCGATAAAAAAGGCTTGATCTCTTTTTCGGGTTCGAATGTCTTCTCGTCTCGGAACAGTCCTCTTCGTCGATACAATTTGATATGATCTTCTAAGTAACAAACAAAATTTTCGTACTGGGAAGGAATCAGAGCATCCTAGATTAATCTTCTGTGGAATATTCTGATCACTAGAACTTTGTAATGACTTGTCATCATAGGACTAGATTGAGGTTACATCACTATTCTCTGGAACATCAGTTTGTTGTTTCTGCTCTGAACGGTCCCAATACGTAGCTTGGTTGAGTTGTCTACTCTCATGACTCAGATGTCGATAGAGAACCTTTTTGGTTTGACTTTCCCTTATTAGGTGTGTGAATTTTTTTTTATTTACTTCAGGAGACGATGTTGTTGAGTTGGTTACAAACCTTCACTTGGGATGTTTATCATCTGAACTGCGACATCTAAGTGTGTCGTTTCTTCAACTGACTTGTCTTCTTGAGTTGTCATATTCACTGGATCAATGTTCGTTTTTTCTTCAACTTGAATTTTTACATTTGAAAATTTTGACGCTTCCTTTTCAACAAGTTGTTGCCTCTTGTCTTCCAACAACTTCTTATCCTTCTTAAGCTTCTTAATTTGCGCTAGTAATTTTTCACTATGGTCTCTAAGTCGAGAAACTTCCTCATTCTTGTCAGCGATGATTTTGTCAACTTCCTTTTGCATATTTTGTATCGCCTTTTTACTTTCTTGAAGAATTACTTTTGAGATTTCTTGTATGTCTTCTAGTGTCACTGAATTTGGCATCAAAGTTCTTGTAGCGTTATTTTTTTCTTTTTGTGGGAAAATGAAACTTCTTTTTTGTATTTCGAATAAAGGACCCTAAAGTTTCCATCCAAGGTGAGCCCAAAACAATGTCACCTAGATCATTCCATAGAGATTGAACAGAGAATTGTGATCTATGTTGCCAGGAAACGTGGGTGCGGGGATGGGGACGGGGACGGGGACGGCATTTTTGGAAACAGGGTGCGTGGGTTCGTCGGGTAATATAATAATATTAAATTTTAATAATTATATTTTATAAATTATAAATTTATAATTAATAATATATATGAAATTTGAATTTGTATATTTTTTCAACTTTAAACAAGAAAACTTTAATGATAATCATTTAAACATGTTTAGTCTCTCCCATATAAAAACACAATTTTTTCATAGGAGATTCTTCTCAACCTGATAGTGGTCTAGACTTTTCTTGATGTCTAATCATTCACCTGCCCCATGCATGGTGTGCTCTGTGGTAAAGCAATCCCAAAAAGTTAAAACAGTGGCAGCCTTACCCTTCCACAAAACACGCTTATTCATTTAGGCATATTTTCCTAGTTTTAATCTTAACATGATGTTATCAGAATGTTGTGAGAAATTGGCAGATTTTGATACTTAATTTAGCCATTTTCCAAAATATCCCTTCGCCATTTAACAGCATCAGCTGATTACAGCTTATGGCTGGTCTCAATCCTACTTTCTATTTGACCGAAAATGTCTGAACCTGTATGTGTGCATTTACAGTTTATAATTTGATGGTTATTAACTTATTTGGCTCGAGAATGAATGTTTCATAAATTCATTCCAAATTGATTTACAAGAATCTGCTGGCTCAAATTACAGAGTAAGAGGTCTCTTTTCCAATTCTGGTTTCGATGCCATATAATATTAAAGGCATTGAAGATCCATAAATACAGGAGATTCATAATTTACATTGAGACTCTAACAAACCTTGGGCATAAGTTTTGAAATTGTTTTTATAAATTTATAGCATAAGACTAATGGAGAGACTGATCATAAGAGTCTCCTGCGGTAGGAAGGGACTCATGAATGTGCAAACAGCTACCCTTTTTTTCCAACTATGGTCATCACCTTATTAAATATTTCCACAAAGCTACAGCCAATATGATATGATATTCTGCTTGTGGGATTGTACACCCATAATGTTCCTTTTATAATATTGAGATATCATAATCATATATGATTTCAGAATACTGTGTCGCTCATAAGTTTTGAAAAACTTATCACTGTTGATAAATTTTTACAATGATTCATTACCCTTGAGCAGCACGTCATGCCCACAGAGCAATGCTAAGGCATGTGAACAAAGACAGTCTTTGGAAACTATAATCTTTGGAAATGATGGCAGAAAATTTCCTTGAGAAACATTCAGAAGACCTTACAACCATCTCTGAAGGACAATCGAGACCAATGACCATCAATGACTCCAAAAATGATATCATTCATTTATGGCATATATTCTATATTCTATGGCATATCATTCGTTTATGGCATATCATTTTTTAAATTTCAATAAAAAAAATTTATTTGAAAATTAAATTTTTAATATAGTTTTTTTATGAAGAACCCAAAGAACCCGAAGAACCCAAAGAACCCAACCCGAAGAACCCAAAGAACCCAAGAACCCAAGCACACGAAGAACCCGAAGAACCCAAGAACCCAAGCACCCGAAGAACCCAAGAACCCAAGAACCCGTTAAAGGAAAAGAACCCAAATTTTTTTTTGAAGAACCCGGTTCTTCTGGGTTCGTCTGGGAAGAACCCGTACCCGAATCCGGTACTTGGGTGCGGGAACCCGGGACGGGTTCGAGAACCCCACCCCCGGGTGCGGGTACCCATGCAACACAGATTGTGATATAAAAATATAATTGCCAATGTTTAATTGTAATTCGGTTACGTCATATTGTTTTCTACCCAAGCAGTCTAAACTCTCACTTATATTTGACTCTAGAATCACCAATTGGTTAGCAAGCTTAGAGTTTATATAATTTTTCCCTTCAGTGGGCGAGATAGAAATAATAACATCTTTTCTTGCAAGAGTCCCTTTAATTCTGAATAGCACTGGAGTAGCGCATCGTGAGGTTCCTAAACAACTTGCTTCCTTCATTTTTGGATTAGACTTCATTTTGCTTGGTTGAAATGAGCTTAGGGTTTTTAAAGATAAAATCCTTTAGCTTTTTATTACTGCTTCACTTGGCCTATAGATAATTTTAATTAACCCCAAAAACCTTTCAAATTCTGACTTCTAACTTTTTCTCTTGAAAATTATTTCTTTAATAGTTTTTTTTCTTTATATATATATATATATATATATATATATATTAAATAACAATTATTTATTTATTAAATATGTTTTTTAAATTATTATAATATAGTTATATAAATAATATATATAACCTTATTATATATAGTATTATAACTAAACGATAATCGATGATAACCCAATGGCTGATGGGGGTATTCAGCCAACAATGTGGACGATTGTTAAGTCGAGAGAGAGACTATGGCGGCAACGATGGTTGGCATCGAACATTGGTAGCAGTAGAGATGGCAGTGGGTTGCAATGATGAGTTAGGGGAGCGGTCAAACAAAGCGACCAAAGGCTATCAGACATCGGGACCCGGTTAGGTTGTTGTTTTGATATTTTTATATTTTTTTTATATGGGTTTGGTTTTGAATTTATATATTTTTATTTTTATATTCAAATATATGTATATATTAACTCTAATTTTTTTTTTCAATAAATCTCTTTTTTCTTTTTTAATTAGTTTTTTTTTCAAATGGCCAAGGGATTGAGAAACGGAGAAACTCCAACTCTGAGCAAAACGCTTCAATTATATGGCAACAACGTTGACGAATGTTGATGGCCAAGGGCCTAGATCGAAGAGCGTGGCTCTGTGCAGTGGTGAAGCAGCCAAAGGATCGATTGCTCTAATACCAAATGAAGCGAACAAAGTTCCTTCTTCAAATTAATTACTCCAGAAGACTTGGAATATAAAGATATCCATGAGGATACAAATATTATATATTAAATGTATGAATAAGATGATACAAATGAGAGTGAGAGGTTTGCTTATATACTATGCAGGTGCCTCTTCATGGAGAGTCATGTCTCATTTAGACATGACTCTTCAACCTAATTACTAATTAACTAATCATTATTAATTATTATCATTTACATTATTTCCTATATATTTATTCATAACACATACAGGTGTATTCAGCCATCATTTGGAGCAGATTGGGCGCAGAAGGAGCACGCACCAGTGGGAAAAATAGCTACAGGGTATATTGGTTGTTGGGCTTTCCGGAGGGAGACTGCCTTGGTATTTGCCAGAAATTTTGGGTGTTTTGCAGGTCTGAAGTGAAGGGAGTTTGGAGGGGTTTTCTGGTGCGTTTTGACAATGCGCAAAGGGTCATTGGTTGGGCCTGCACATGGTGTGGAGCTCTGGGAGTTGAGGTCGGGTACTAGCCGAGATTTGGAGGCATTGCCGAGGAAAATTGCAGAGGAGTTTTTGGAGGGATTTCCGGAGGGAGTTTGGGCTTGAAAGTAGCATCTTTCCTTCAGCTATGCATACATCAGGCCGAGAAAGAAGTGCACATTTATAGGGCCTTCCGGACCAGCCAGAAGTAGGCCAATTCCTTGCTGGGTTTTTGTGGTTTTGGGGTGTAGAGGTTGTGGCTAATTTCGTTGAATTTTCTGCGCAGTTCGAAGGGTTAAATCAGCGGTTCATTTCCCAGTAGTTGCAGAAGTTTTTTTGGTTAGTAGCAGTCCTTGCAGCGAAGCCATTTCTAGCACTTGGGTGCCTTCATCTCCACCTGGGTTTTTGCCTTGCTTGCTGTAGCAAGCCCAGGTTCATCTATCTCCATATATTTGTACTCTGTCTTGTTATATTCATAAAATGGCTCAGCTTGGCGCAGTTTCTGGTGTTTTATGTTGTTTGTGCATGGATGTATATTTTTTTTGCATGCTAGTATTTTCTCTTGTTCTCATTGTTATTTCCTATTAGGAATATTACAGTGGTATCAAAGGCTTGATCATGGGCCAGCTGGGGGAAGAAACCCTTCTATGACCCCAAAAGACAGGTAAAACATCACTTACAAAAGGCAGGGGTACAGAGCAAGGAAAGAGAGTTAGAGATTACCACAGATCCATAGGTTCCTGAGCAGGGAGTAGAAGAAACAAGTATGGGGAGCAAAGAGGACGCAACCTTCCAGAGCCTCTTGAAGACTTTGAATGATCTGGCAAAGGGGCAGAAAGAGATGGTGGAGGAGATTAAGCAATAGAATCGTAACGGGGACATCCATATGGATTTCATAGGAGGAGAGAGCTCAGGTGCATCCCATCAGTTCGACTACCATTCCCCTCAGAGCTACCCTCACATTTACAGTGGACCAACTAGGGCTACTATACCCACGTTCTTGGCTCCAAGTGCTAGGGAGCAGCAGGTTCAGGACGAGATGCCTATGGGGGAGTACTTTCGCGAGTGGCAATCCCAAGGGGAGGAGTTTCGAGCTACTTTGAGCTTCAAGGATTATTGCCTACTCAAGCAGAGCAATAAAAGCAAGGGAGCAGGAGACTCATACACACACAGCTCAGATCTACGGCGTACCATTGGGAGGATGTACCTTCCCACATTTGATTTCTCTACTAAGTGCACTGCTAGGGCATGGGTGGAGAAACTAGATGCATACTTTCAACTTAATCAAATGACGGAAGTGGACGCCATTAAAATGGCTACCTTGCACTTAGAGGGGGAGGCCCATGATTGGTGGTTCCATGGATTATCTACCTTAGAGCATGCCAATGTGACCTCTTATAAGCAATTCACGCGAAGGATTGTGGAGCATTTTGACAGGAAGGATCCTCAAGCACATTTCAGAGAGCTGACCCAGCTCAAGTTGACATGCAACCCAGAGCATTATATAGCAAAGTTTTAGAGGGTGTCAGTGATGGTGCCAAACTTGTCAGAGGTTAGGAGAGTTTTTTTGTTTGTGGAGGGCTTAATTGAGCCCTTACGTGGGTTAGTGAGGTCGAGCAAACCTATTGCCCTCCAGGACGTAGTGAGTCGCACTTGATATTTGCAAGATGCAATTCCCAAGACAAGAGCACCAGTACCCACTCGGCCCGCTTTTCCACAAAGAGGCAGAGACACCAGACCCCCACCGCAGAGGGAGATTCAGATGTGTGGTCAGTTGGATGAGGAGACTAGGAGAGACCTCCAAAGGAGGAAGTTGTGCTTCACCTGTTAGGAGCCATGGGCACCAGGGCATCAGTGCACCAAGGGCAAGGCACACTTTATAGAGGTGTTCTCAGATAGCGAGTCGGAGGATGATGTTGAGCAGGAGGTAGATGGAGGAGACGGTTAGCTGCAGACTATTGGAGGAGGTGGAGGACCACCACCCCTGCTTGGGAGACCCTTTCCAACCCACTAGAGTCATTGTTTCACTGAGGGGATTCCCCAAGTATATGACATTGAGCATTAGAGGCACAGCGCAAGGGCAGCGCATGGCAATGCTAGTGGACAGTGGGGCTACCCACAACTTTATTAATGTGCAGATGGTGGAGCGGATAGGTATACACACTGAGGGCTTCGAGGGTTTCTCAGTTCTCGTGTTGAGAGACAGGACCATGGAGTGCACTAGGTATGTCCCTAGTCTAACAGTGACGATGGGAATTTATTCACTAACCGATCATTTCTTTGTGGTGGATGTGTCGGACACCAATGTTGTGATGGGTGACCAATGGCTCTATTCTTTGGGGCAAGTCACTACTGATTGCAGGAAGCTAGAGATGGAGTTCACAGGGCCAGATGGGAAGCTAGTCTTGTTGAGGGCTATGCATTCGTACCCACCGCAGATAATGTTAGCACATCGGATGGAGGCTAACCTACGACATGGGGATATAGAGTGGGCAGTGGAGTTTGTTGATTTGGGATAGCATCGGATGTGCTCTAGGCCTCAAATTTTGCAGGGAGGCTTGGTCACATGCATTCCAAAGAACCCAGAAACCATTTTGGGAAATTCCACCTAGAAACGATTTTATTAAAATAATTAATATTTTTAATGGGGTTCCTAAGTCTAAACTTAGGAAAATTAAAATATTAATGGGTATTAATCTAATTGTGGGTGAATCTTCTAGATAAAGACGAAGATCAAGTCAAAACGATCTGAGCCTTTGATTAGGAGTTAATCTAGGTCGTTGGTTGTCCAACAGGAAGATATAAGAAGGGGCTTGAGGGTCATTTGGAAAACACACCAAGAGATCAAGAGATCGAATTTCTGAAGTGAGAAGTTCTCAAGAGGAAATTCTAATCGAAGAGATCTTTTGTAGTAGAGGGGCAGGGACAGTGATCCGGAGGAAGATTTCCAGATCCGGAGAGGCAGTAGCAAGAGGCTGAGTTATTCCCAGTGCAGGAACGCGTGAGTGCAGGAAAGCGCGAGTGCAAGAACTCGCGAGTGTAGGGACGCGCAAGTGCAGGAACGCGAGTGCAGGAACGTGCAAGTGTAGGAACGCGTAAGTGTAGGAACGTGCAAGTGCAGGAACGCGAGTGCAAGCAACACGAGTGTCGGGGTTGCTTAGGGAATATCTCTGCCAGATTTTCTTGTTGTTTGGATTGCCAGTTGGGCATCCATAGATGTACTCAGATTTCACTGCTGCATAATAAAATAAAACCCTCACTGCTGCACCGGTTTTCCCACGTTGGGTTTTTCCGGGGACATTTGTCCAAAAATAACGGTGTCCTATGTGTTTGTATTTCCTTGCTCAGTTTCTATGTTTCAAAATCATATTTAATTTGGTGTAGGTTGCTTCAGTAATTTACTTCAATGTTTCAAGAAGAAATCTAAAATAAGTTTGTAATGTAATTTACGATCTAGGTGAAGCAGATTCAGTTGGTTGTAGTAGGATTCCAGAGATTGTTAGATCTAGGAATTTTCACAGAGCTGAGGATCTCGGAGGCAGGGACTCAGCCACGACCATTGCATCCAGACATTCAGGCGATATTAGACTGGTACCTAGTAGTCTTTGGAGACATTCCTCTGACCTACGACATGGGGATATAGAGTGGGCAGTGGAGCTCGGGATCTCGAAGGCAGGGACTCAACCACGACCACCACATCCAGAAATTCAGACGATATTAGACCGGTACCTAGTAGTCTTTAGAGACATTCCTCCAGGCCGACCACCATACAAGGGATTTGAGCACACGATTGAACTGGAGGAGGGGATAAATGCAGTCATCACCACACCTTATAGACATCCCAAGGCTTATCAGGATGAGATTGAGAGGGCCATACAGGAGTTGTTGGCTTTGGGGCCAATCAGGCCCAGTTCTAGTCCCTTCGCTTCTTCCATGGTGCTAGTGAAGAAGATGGATGGGACCCTCTACATGTGTATTGATTACAGGGCCTTGAATAAGAAGATATGGAAGAACTGATACTTGATTCCGCGCATAGATGAGTTCATGGATGAGCTTTGAGGAGCCAAATACTTCTCTAAGATAGATCTATGGTTGGGATACCATCAGATTCAGGTGCGGGAGCTGGACATTTTGAAGATAGTTTTCCGGTGCCACTATGGGAACTTTGAGTGCTTGGTGATGCCTATCAAGCTAACCAACGTCCCAGCTACGTTCTAGTCTTGTATGAACCATGTGTTCGTGTTGGCATTCTCTAACGACATCTTGATTTACAGCAAGACTTGGGAGGAGCACCTGAGGCACTTGGAGGAGGTGCTACGTATTCTTAAGGAGCAGCAGTTGTACACCAAGGTGTCCAGACTCCAAACGTGAGTTTGCACTGACAAAGATGTTGTACCTTGGCCATGTGACTGGTGAGGATGGGGTTCGTGTACACCAGGACAAGATTAGGGCCATTCTAGATTGGCCTACGCCCCGAAATGTGATAGAGCTACGGGATTTCTAGGCATTTCCACCTATTATAGGAAGTTCATGAGGGGATTCTCATACTTCGCAGCACCCCTCACAGATTTGACCAAGAGGGGCTTTCGAGTGATCTGATGTGGCGCATGAGGCCTTTGAGCGCCTCAACGGGGTTATGAGTAGTTGTCGGTGTTAGCTTTGCCAAATTTTACACAGCACTTTGTCTTGGAGTGTGATGCGTCCGGGGAGGGCGTTGGAGTTGTTTTGATGCAAGGAGGCCACCCTATAGCTTTTGAGAGTCGGAAGTGTTGAAATTTCTAAGTCTGACATGTCAGAAATTCCTACTGCATTCTTTGGTTTATTTCACCTACTTGTTTATTACATTAACAAGTTATTTATACATATAAATATTGAAAATAAACATGAATGCAGCCGTAACTCATATATAGATCAACAACTTTAAATACTAGACAAACACGCAAGGGACACCATTATTTTTGGACAATCGTCCCCGAAAAAACCCAATGCGGGAAAATCGGTGCAACAGTTCTAAGGGCTTTATTATTATGCAGATTTCCTGAGTACAACTAGGGTGCCAAACTGGCTCACCCAACAGAGATTTTTACACAACAGTAATACCTCTTCTCGAAGACAAATATTTAGCAAGTCTACCCCACGAAAATCCTTTCAGCACTTCTCCAAGGCTCTGCGTCAACCCTGCTAGCCTCAACGTAGCTCTGGAACCCTTTGTGTCAGCCTTCTACTTCTCTGCGTCATCTCTCTAGCCTTCTGCGTCACACACACGGACCCCTCAACCTCTGCACAGTCTCTAGCTACCTCTGCTTGGCTCCTGTTGCCTCTGCGTAGCTCTAGCTGCCTCTGTGTTAGCCTCTCTGGTCAATGCGCTGACCCTCAGGCACTATCTCTGCCTCTCTGTTATGTACTCATTGCCCCTCGCTGCAACAGATCACTTGTTCGAATTTTCTCAGCAAGCCCCGCTCTAGAAAATCAAACTGACTGATCAATCTTGGTGTATCTCCAACTGACCCTCAAGCCTCCTCTTATACTTTTCCTGTTGAGTCTTCAACGGCTGAGATTAAATCTCTAATCAACAGCTGAGATTACATTTGGCTTGATCCATGTCATTTAGAACATTCTCACCCAGTTTTATATTAATACCCATTAATATTTTAATTTTCCTAAGTTTAGACTTAGGAACTCCATTAAAAATATTAATTATTTTAATATCTCTCTAACCGGGTGGAATTTCCCCAAACCATTTTTGGGTCTTGGAAATCTCATGTGCATTAGCCTCTCCACCAATTTTCATTGCTAGAGCACATCTGATGCTACCACAAATCAACACTCCCTCTTAGCGAGGAATGTGCTCTAGTAATGCTCCACCACTGAGACATCACACTGATCCTTCTACACCAGTACCTGTGTTGATGCTTGGCCTGCTGCCCAACATCCACTGCATTGTTGCTTCCTGTACTGCTGCCCATGGCTCTGCCACTGCCACTGCTACATCTGTATTGCAGCTCCCTCTCAACATGTTGCCCATGCTGCCCCTAGCACTGCCACTACTAACTGCTGCACTGCAACTTAGTTACCGAGAAGTAAGTCACTGATCTACCCAAATCCTGACATCCTTGTCAATTTGGAAGCCTCCTGATGTTGAAGCTACTTCTGTTGCTATCTGGTGCTCCCTTTGTTGCATCTGCGTTGCTGCAACCACCTATGTGCCTCTCGCACTACTACAACCTCCATTGTGCCTCTCGCACTGCTGCAACCACCTCTGTGTCTCTCACACTGTTGCATCCCCCACTGCACTGCTACAGACCTCTGCACTCTAGCATTGCCTTGTTGCTTCATCGCATCTTGCTTCTACCCGACATCCGCCATCCTGCTACTGTCGTTAAGGGATCCCGTAGCCAAATATGATCCAAGAATTTGGGTACCTCAAGGATCCTGCCCCTACCTCCATTGTAGTTGTCCTAACTACAACTCGATGTCTCCCCACCTCTTCTCTAGAAGTGCATGAGCACTCATGGCACAATCGTCATCAATCTTGACTTCTTTCTCCGCCTTAGCCGGAGCTGCCTTGGAGTCAAAAGCCTCTCCCTTGTTCTTCTTCCTGGGACACTAGGTTGCATAATGACCCAGCTCCCCACAATGGAAGCACTTCACCTTGGAGATGTCCTTCTTCTTCCTCTTCCCCTGCTGTCCCGCAGATGCCAGAACCGCATCCTCCTCCTCTTCCTTGATTCGACCCCTTTGTTGCTACTCCCCACCTTGGTCAACTGTCTGATCTCTTCTTGGCGAAGAGCTGCCCACATCTCTTCCCATCCTGGAAGATTAGCTCTGCCCAAAATGCTTTGGACAAATGTCTCCCAATCCTCAAAGACTACATTCAGGGTGGTCCTCACCATGAACTCCTAATCCGGCGTGGCCCCTATGGAAGTAAGTTGGTCCTGAATCTCCTACAATCTGAGGAGGTATAGATCTATCTGCTCCCCCTTCTGCATCTGATACGACCACAATTGATTCTCTAATAGCATCTTTCACTACACAGAAGTGCCCTGATACAATGTCGTCAAAGTATCCCACATCTCCTTTGCCGTGTTCTTCTCGACAATATGTGGTACGACATGATCCTTGACCCCATCAAGGATTATGCACTTTGCCTTCGCCATTGCATCCTCATACTTCTCATTATCAGCTAGGTCGACTGGGATAGCCACGGTTCTCAAGGCGAAGCCCTTGATGCGATGTCTATCCAACACTGACAGGATCCTGGCCTTCCAGATGACAAAGTTGGAAGCCCCATCCAACCTATCTTGATCGCTCAGTCCATTCACTGCCATCTCTGGTCCTTCTTATAGACTCCCTCTGAGATTCAACTTCCCTCTTGGAAATCTCCCTCTAAGTCTTGATTTCCCTGCTGGAAATCTTCCCGCCATCTGCTCCTCTCCAATCCTCTTTGCAACTGCAACTTGGATCTAGATTTCTTGGCTAGAAATCCATCAAGGCAACGACTCCCTCTACCTTGGTTCTGTCTCATTAGGTATTGTTCTGCTTCGACAGCAACAGCACCCCACCAGCTTCCTAATCCACAATCTGCCCACAGCTCCCTATGCCCCAGCAACTAAAGAAACTGAGCCTTCCAGCTCTGCGCAATCTCGACAAAGGCTGAATCACTCCTCTGGCCAACTGCGTCAAGCCTACCTAACTAAGTAGGATGACATGGCTCTTCGTGAGCCTCTTCTGCCTCTCTCTGCCTCTGTGTTGGCCCTCTCTCTGGCTCAAAATGATGACGTAGGCCCTCTATGTCACTCCTTCTCTGCTGCTTTCTGCTTAGGAGCAGCGCTGTCTCTCAGGACTACTGCAAATACTTATGATTATGCTAGTGCCTTCAGTCCTCCTATGATCTACAATCCTCTGATACCATGTTGAAATTTCTAACTCTGACACGTCAGAAATTCCTACTGCATTATCTGGTTTATTTCACCTACTTGTTTATTACATTAACAAGCTATTTATACATATAAATACTGAAAATAAACACAAATGCATTCGTAACTCATATACAGATCAGCAATTGAAATACTAGACAAACACGCAAGGGACACCATTATTTTTGGACAATCGTCCCCGGAAAAACCCAATGCAGGAAAATCGGTGCAACAGTTCTGAGGGTTTTATTATTATGCAGATTTCTTGAGTACAACTAGGGTGCCAAACTAGCTCACCCAATAGAAATTTTTACACGACAGTAATACCTCTTCTTGGAGACAGAGATTCAACAAGTCTGCCCCACGAAAATCCTCTTGGTGCTTCTCCAAGGCTCTGCGTCAGCCCTGCTAGCCTCAACGTAGCTCTGGAACCCTCTGCGTTAGCCTTCTGCTTCTCTGCGTCAGCTCTCTGGCCTTCTACATCACCCACGCAAGCCCCTCAGCCTCTGCGTAGTCTCTAGCTGCCTCTGTGTGGCTCCTGCTGCCTCTGCGTAGCTTTGGTTGCCTCTGTGTCAGCCTCTTTGGTCACTGTGCTAACCCTCAGGCACTATCTTTGCCTCTCTACTCTGTACTCACTGCCCCTCACTGCAACAGATCACTTGTTCGAATTTTTCATCAAGCCCCACTCCAGAAAATCGAATTGACTGATCAATCTTGGTGTGTCTCCAACTGACCCTCAAAACTCCTCTTATACTTTTCTTGTTGAGTCTTCAACGGCCGAGATTAAGTCTCTAATCAATGGCTAAGATTAGATTTGGCTTGATCTGTGTCATTTAGAACATTCTCACCCAGTTTTATATTAATACCCGTTAATATTTTAATTTTCCTAAGTTTAGACTTCCGAACTCCATTAAAAATATTAATTATTTTAATATCTCTCTAACCGGGTGGAATTCCCCCAAACCAATTCTAGGTCTTGGAGATCTCATGTGCTTTAACCTCTCTATCAATTTTCATGGCTAGAGCACATGCAATGCTACCACAACTCAACAAGAAGATCCTTCCTCATGAGAGGTTGTTTGCTATATATGACAAGGAGATGTTGCCCATTATGCATGCATTGGCCAAGTTCAGACAGTATTTGGTGGGCAACAGATTCAAGGTGAAGATTGACCACAATAGTCTTCAATTCTTCTTGGTGCAGAGGGAGCTCAATGGCAATACAAGTGGGTCAGAAGATCCAAGCCTATGACTTTGACATAGAGTATGTCAAGGGCAAGCAAAATGTGGTAGTTGATGCTCTATCCAAGAGGCCTGTGACACTCTCCCTTATGAGTATTTGACAGGACTGGAGATCACAATTGCTAGTAGAGTACTCCAAGGACAGGTAGGCTTGTGAGATATTGGATGGCACTTTTGAGGATGACAAGTACAGAGTGATGAATGAGGTGATCTATTACAAGGGGAGGATATACTTGATGCCAAGTTCGCAGTTGAAAGAGAGAATAATGCAGGCATGACATGACTCCCCTTTAGCAAGGCACCAAGGATTCCTCAAGACATAATGTGCTATTCGGGAGCGCTTTACTTGGAGGGGTCTCAAGGGAGATGTTTTGAGACATGTGCAGGAGTGTGATGTCTGTCAAAGGAACAAGGGGGAGTTGACACATCCAATAGGTCTACTCCAACCTCTCCCTATTCCTGAGGGGAAGTGGGAGAGCATATCCATGGATTTCATTACAATGCTATCAACGGTACAGTGGCGTGACTGTATTTATGTATTTGTGAACAGGTTGACAAAATTCGCCCACTTTTTCGCCATCCCAGCCAAATATTCAACATCACAAGTAGTAGAGCTCTTCTTTAGAGAGATCTTCAGGTTGCATGGTCTTCTAAATACAATTGTTAGTGATCGGGACAGTCGATTTACGGGGGCATTTGGCAAGAGATTTTTCGGTTGGTGGGTACCGAGCTCACACCCAGCACGAGCTATCATCCCCTGACCGATGGACGGACCGAGATCGTGAACAAATGGCTTGAAGGGTACTTGAGGAACTACGTGACAGGGCAGCAGCGTGCGTGGGTGAAGTGGCTACACCTTGGGGAGTACTGCTACAACACCAGCTATCATATGTCTATTGGTATGTCTCCCTTCTGTGATCTATATGGTTACAATGTTTTGACTTTCGCTGACATGAATTTTGGAGACAACATGGCCCCTGTAATATTCCTAGGGAAAATTTACAGTAAATATGCAAAGCAAACATAGACAAAAGCCACAAAATTAAAACACACAAATCAGATCACAGAAATGCACCAAAACTGCATTGTTGAGCCATTTTATTAAATTCTGAAGAGGGTACAATTAGGTGCTGGAAAGAGTGCACCTGGGCTTGCTCAAGGCAAGTTGGCTAAGCCCAAATGAATAATAGGAAATCCCCCTCAAGTACGTTGTTACTTTGTCTCCTGGCTCTATGCTGAACTACCCAGAAATATGTTGTTGGGTGATGAGATCTACTGCTAGGGCCTCCTGTATTGCTCAGAAAAGTACAGGAAATTGACCTTGGGGTCTCTACCAAATACCCAGAATAACCCACGAAGGAATTGGCCAAATGTTGACCTCGGAATTTTGGCCCAAATTCCCCCTAGCTCCTCTAGTTGCTAGCTGAGTTGGGACCCCTGTTTGACCCCTCAAATCTGCCCAGAAAATTCTGCAAAATTAATCCCAGCGCCTCTCACCAAACCCACAAAAACCCAAAAAGGGTTTTGTCCTGAATCCACCGACCCAAAATTACCCAAAATTGGCGTGTTCTCCTCCAACTACTAGCCCAACACCCAATTTAGAAATCTCTGCTAAATCCCTGCTCCAAAACTCCTCCACTGAGTTGGAAATTCCTACAATATTTCTCCTGGAAGAGAAGTGAGAGTCCAACCTTCAAATCCCGCTAACTCTAAGTAATTTTATTGCTGCAAGCTGAGCCCAAAAAATGGCTACTCGGGCCCTAGGAAGGCAAATTTGTCCCACACTAAAGCAAGTACCTCTAGCCCTGAAAATTACTCCATAATTTCGTCCTTCCCCAAGGAAATTTCCTGTAAATTCCCGAAGGGAAATTCTCCGTGAATCTCCTCCTCCAAGCACCACGAAATTAGATTTTGCATCCCTGTCAAGAGGTAGGAAAATCAACCCAAGTGCTAGCCTCCAATCCAACCTAAAAAATCCTTGTCCAAACTCTAGTCTAACTATAAGATAATTTCCTACAAAAACCCGAAGCCTCTAATCCACGCTTGCTCCCACAATGTGCTCCATGGAAATACCTTCGCACCGAAGAAATGTGTACTACCAAGTAACTCCTGCAATGATGCCCAAAGGAAACTCTAAATTGAGCTCCCCAAATTTCCTTACTAGGGAGACACTCGAAGTTCTCTTAAATGAGGGTGGAATTCCCACTCGGAAATTCCTTGTGCTAAACAACACAGTTGTCTTGGCTAAGTAGCTCAAGAAAACAATTGTTAGATTTTCAAATGATCAAAGATGCCCAAAAGTGAGACCCCCAAGCTCTATTTATAATTTGTTGGTCCCTTCTCTCCTTGTGGCCCCCACTCTCTCTCTCTCCTAATTCGCACTTCCTTCTCTTTCCTCTCTCCTCCAAGAGTGCGAGTTGCGTCCTTGGGTCGAATTCTCTTTCTTGTGGCCCCCACATTCCACTAGAGCCGCAATTTTTCCCTTTTCCTCCCTAGTCCCAATACCAAAATTGCGTCCTCTCCCAAAACTAACCTCTAGTGCTGAAAATCAAAATTGGTGATATTACAGTCCTCCCCGCAAAAAATTGCTTGTCCTCAAGCAATGCCTGAACAAGCACTCCCCCCCAATTGTTGATCACCACTAACATCACCAGTAATACTGAGGTCCCAAATGTGCCACTGAGCCACTCCCAATCCATGCGCTAACCTGTCATAAAGGAGTCCCCAGATACTAGGGACCCAAGTCATCCCACTCAATGTGAAGCACCCATTCCATGCACAGACCCAAGGTGTAGGGGTGTGAGAGTCCTCCCACCTCCTGTCGGTAAGTAGAGCACCTCAATGCTGCCAAACCCCTGTCAACTCCACGGAAAGTTGTCTCGCCAAAAATCGATCCTGGATACCTCAAGAGGGAACTCCTGAAGATACAACCCAAGTCCCATAAAATAGATCCCTCGTCCTGGCGTGCCAATCATGGCCCCCAACTATCAGTCATATAGCTACCCAAGTGAGGCGCCATCCTGTCTCAACTGGTCTCTGGGAAGTGAAGTCCCTACTACTGAACGAAGTCCCAATGGCAAATCTGGGTGACCTCCCCCTGTGAGAACCCACTCTCCCCAATCCGTAACCCAACTGCTTAGCCCTATAGCTCCCGGGTCCCAAACTAATCTCAAAGTGAGTCCACCAAGTGGATGTTGCCCCAGCCTGGTCATAACTGTGACCCTCTCATGCTCCTGCAGAGTCATCCACTCCAGTAAACCTCCACTACAAATCCAATAAGGGGCAACTCTACTACACGCAGGTCTATCCTACCAGGGTACTCCACCAAGGTTACTATCTACCAATCCATGCCCAGTCTCCTGTCGAAACAATAGTGAGAAGGGTCTTCCTTGACCCATAGTGATCATCCTGATGGTCTCCGACCTGTCCTCTGAAGGGAGATGAAATCCTGCCTCTTACGATTCGTATTTCGATTTCTAGCTATAGCTAGATAGATATGGATGGGAATCTATATTGATCCTTTCCCTTTTTCGAGAATATGGAAGGATGGAGCAGTACTCTTCACCATTTTTGATAGGGTTTTGAAAAGCTATCCTGTCCCCTAAACTATCTCCTAAAGAAGGAGGTCCTGCCTAGATGGCTATAGAAAGAGGAAAGAAAATAATGCTAAATGTGAGTCTGGATATTACTGCTGGTGAATGTGAATAATATGGTGTCATCCCCATGATCCCCCCAAACAATGTTGTCCTCTAACCCAATGGATCCCTGAATTCCACAACCAGATTAGAGGCCCATCGCTCCCAGTTCTTGTTGCTTGCCACTGAGTAGTGCCAATGACCACCAAGAACCACATGTGCCAATCATCCTGCCATACTAGCGCAGTGCCCCAAGTCATCAGCGAATCTCTAGGGGGCGAACTACTCTCCATGCAACTGAAACCCAACGGAAGACCTATACGATCTTTCCCTGTGGAAACTAGCATATCCTTGAATGTGGATGAACTACCAAGCCTTGAGAGGTCAAGATCTCATGCTAATTGCAAAAGGAAACTGCCATGCTGACGCTGCAGATCTCTAGTCATAACCGACGGT
Organism: Pinus tabuliformis; assembly: GCA_031772625.1. NCBI lineage: Eukaryota > Viridiplantae > Streptophyta > Pinopsida > Pinales > Pinaceae > Pinus > Pinus tabuliformis. Next base: position 565,181,232 of record CM062816.1, read on the forward strand.
CCAACATGCTCATACTGGGCCCTCCTCTCCTAGAATTTTCGACCACCATACAAGTAATGATCAAAGTTATGCCAAACCTGTGAGGACAACTCGGCAATGCCTGAACCTCCCACCCCATGGCTAGCCTTGATCTTGGGCAACAACAATGAATACCTGCCCCACCACATGGTGAAAGTCTCAACGATCCCCCATGTGTTAACCCAGGAATGAGCTAGATCACTCTCTGTCAGGACCCTGCTCATCTCGAAGTAGAGTGATCCACTCATCAACCAAACCCCTGGCTCCCAAGTCTGTGGCGACATAATTCTGACAACTATTGGGATCCATCCACGCCTCACCTCTAATCCCAACGGGTATAGGCTCCATATATCAAGGGACAATCTGGTGTATACCCCACGACCCTTCTCCTACCTGATCACATGACGAACTCTACCATCCTGTCTCCGAATGGTGTACCCAAAAACTGCCAGAAGCCTACATGCCCTCCTGTAGAACAGGTTTATCATCCCCGGCGCCGCATGCCCTTGTAATGCTTCGGAATGCCTTGTCAAAGGTGTGTCATACAGATCCCCCATAATCATACCCTCAAGGGGGGACTCGAGGGCAAAGCATATGCTACCTTTGCAACATACCATGTCATACCTACGCCTCCACATGCCAACACAAGCATAGTCGATCTACCCCAACAGGAAAACTCATCTCCTGTCCATGATACTTTGGGTCACATCCATCTGCCTCAGGTGAGTCTCTTGTGCCCTACTGCTCATGATGAGGGCATCAAGGGACAACAACCAACTCCTCTGTGACTGTATGCAAGTCCCTATGGATATACTCAAGAGGCGCTCATCGTTGCATATCTCTATACACCACAGAATGCCACGGCCAGAGGCTGAGTCAATGTGCAGCAACTTGCATCCTATCAGGGTCGCCATCTCTACTACCACACCTCCATGACCTCGAATGGGTGGACCTCCCCTCCTAATCCTCTCAGAGAGATCTAACAGGAAAACCTCCCTACGTGCCAGTGGCGGTGTCACTAAGGTGTTGTTGCCTAGTGTCCTCTGCACCCCACATATCTGTAGGAAAGCCTCATCCTCGTACAATGCTTTGTCTGGTGGCCTGCCGATGCCACCTCCTCCGATCAACCCCTGCAAGAGTATGTTGATCATCCTGCGACTCCACGCCTGATCCACATGCCAGGACAACTCACGGAGTCCACCTACTCCCCTGTCGATCTAGCTAGCCAATAATGCTGCTCATAACTCTGATAGAAAACTATGAGAGTGTGTGACCTCAATCCCCAGATCCAGTGCACAGCGACTACCATCACCAACTGACTCCATGATGTGACGAGGAATCCCACCTAGATCCCAAAAATAGTTTGGCCCTTGAGCCCCTCTAGTAACCCACGACAATGTCGAACTATGGCCATGGATACATCCCAACACCTAACCCACTCCATCGAGTACCAGCTCAATACCTCTCTCCATCCAACCCCATGAGAGGGATCAAATGCAAGAGCACCAATATACGTAACAACTCCACCCTACGAGTGTTGTGCCCTATGCAACTCATGTTGCCTCATCTCACTGTCCTGGTCAACATATACGATTTGTCTAGGTAACTCAGCCACTCTCCCTCCAACGTGCAGAGGTAACCTAACAATATTGCAGGCCCCCTCTATGTAAGCCTGAAGAGAGCTACTGACTGGAAGTACTGCAACTCTGCTAGTTGCCTATGTATCTATCTGCTCCTCGTCGATGGCAGGCCCAAAAGATGACTGCCCATCCTCCTCCATCATGGGCTCAATAGGAGTCCTGAGCTGCCCCACCACAAGTAGCTCCTCAAGCATAACATCCTCATCTAGCTCACGCTCCTCAAGGTGCTCTCCCTGCTGTTGTAGGTAGCAGTCATCTGGGAACTCTGTCATAGCTCTGGGTACCTTTGTGCCTACTGCACCTCATCAATGGAAGGACCTATGTGTGTGTACCCAACTGTCTCCACCAACATGTCAATCGGGGCTCCCAAAGGAAACTCTCGCAAGGGTGGCTCTTGTGTCACACTAAGTGTATCTACGTGCTCCTCATTACACTGCGTACCTTTGGCATCCTCCCAGGCTCCAATGTCTAAAACCTGGTCTCCACCAACAGAAATGCCTCCTGCTCTCATCCTCTAACTACCCACCTCTACATGATGATCCAACCCCTGAAATATACTTCTCCTTCTCTTGTTGATCCAAGGAATGAGGCATGGCAGGACGGTTAGAATGATCATACGCGTGGGTGTTGTACTGTTGGGATGTGCGTGTATGTGCTTGGCTTCTGTGTTGGTTATGTATCAATCGTTCCATCCCCTCTAGAATTTGATCATTTTGCCTCACCAATTGTTGGCTCTGCCTCATCAACTCCTCCATGATCTTGCTAGCCCCCCACCCCCCCTACCCCCACAGCTGGCCAATATCATGCTCTGATACCACTGTAATATTCTTAGGGAAATTTACAGTAAATATCCAAAGCAAACATAGAGAGAAGCCACAAAATTAAAACACACAAATCACATCACAAAAATGCACCAAAACTGCGTTGCTAAGCCATTTTATTAAATTATGATGAGGGTACAATTAGGTGTTGGAAAGAGTGCACCTGGGCTTGCTCAAGGCAAGATGGCTAAACCCAAATGAACAACAGGAAATCCCCCTCAAGTACATTGTTTCTCTGTCTCCTGGCTTTGCATTGAACTGCCCAAAAATACATTGTTGGGTGATAAGATCTGCTTCTAGGGCCTCCTGTAGTGCTCAGAAAACTCCAGGAAATTAACCTCGGGCTCTCTACCAAATACGCAGAATAACCCATGAAGGAATTGGCCAAATATTGACCTTGGAATTTCAGCCAAAATTCCCCCTAGCTCCTCTAACTACTAGTTGAGTTGAGACCCCTGTTTGACCCCTCAAATCTGCCCAGAAAATTCTAGAAAATTAATCCCGGGCTACTCCCACCAAACCCACAAAAACCAAGAAAGTGTTTGGCCTGAATCCACCAACCCAAAATTGGTGTGTTCTCCTCCAACTGTTGGCCCAACACCCAGTTTAGAAATCTTTGCTAAATCCTTGCTCCAAAACTCCTCCGCTGAGTTGGAAATTCCTACAATATTTCTCCTGGAAGAGAAGTGAGTCCAACCCTCAAATCCTGCTAACTCTAAGTGATTTTATTGTTGCAAGCTAAGCCCAGAAAATGATTATGCAGGCCCTAGGAAGGCAAATTTGTCCCACACTGAAGCAAGTACATCTAGCCCTGAAAATTACTCCATAATTTCGTCCTTCCCTAAGGAAATTTCCTGTAAATTCCCAAAGGGAAATTCTCTGTGAATCTCCTCCTCCAAGCACCACAAATTAGATTTTGCGTCCCAGTCAAGAGGTAGGAAAATCGACGTAAGTGACAGCCTCCAATCCAGCCCGAACATCCCTATCCAAACTCTTGTCTAACTATAAGATAATTTCCTACAAAAACCTGGAGCCTCTAATCCACGCTTTCTCCCACAATGTGCTCCATGGAAATACCTCTGCGCCTAAGAAATGTGTACTGCTAAGTAACTCCTGCAATGATGCCCAAAGGAAACTTTGAATTGAGCTCCCTAAATTTCCTCACTAGGGAGACACTCGAAGTTCTCCAAAATGAGGGTGGAATTCCCGCTCGAAAATTCCTTGTGCTAAACAGCACGGTTGTCTTGGCTAAGCAGCTCAAGAGAACAATTGTTAGATTGTCAAATGATCAAAGATGCCCAAAAGTGAGACCCCCAAGCTCTATTTATAATTTGTTGGTCCCTTCTCTCCTTGTGGTCCCCACTCTCTCTCTCCTAATTCGCACTTCCTTCACTTTCCTCTCTCCTCCAAGAATGCGAGTTGCCTCCTTGGGTCGAATTCTCTTTCTTGTGTGCCCCACATTCCACTAGAGCCACAATTTTGCCCTTTTCCTCGTAAGTCCCAATGTCGGAATTGCGTCCTCTCCCAAAACTAACCTCTAATGCTGAAAATCAAAATTGGGGATATTATCGCCCCAAGGGCCAAATATTGGATTCAGGAGAGCCAAGAGATTCTTAGAGCTCTCAAGGATAACTTACAGACTGCCCAAAATCAACAAAAGATGTATGCTGACAAGCACAGGGTTGAGAGGAATTTTGAGGTTGGGGACCTTGTTTTCCTAAGGCTCCAACCCTACAGGCAGTCCACCTTGAAGCAGAAGGGAGCTGAGAAGCTCAAGCCACACTTTTATGGGCCCTACAGGGTGACTAGGCGGGTTGGAGAGGTAGCGTATGAGCTAGAACTCCCACCAAGGAGTAAAGTGCACAACGTGTTTCATGTCTCTTGCCTGAAAAAGGCCTTGGGGCAACAGGTGACAACTGCCATGGAGTTACCACCCTTGGATGATGAGGGGCATTTGGTTTTGGTATCAAAGGCCATTTTGGAGGTGAGGGAGAGGAAGCTCAGGAATAGGACTATCCGGGAGCTTTTGGTGAAATGGAAGGACCGACCTGAAGAGGAAAACTTGGGAAGAGAACAAGTACTTTAGCATCCATCACTTCAGTTGCTTGAGGACAAGCAACATCTGGCCAGGGAGGACTATGATGTTCCTACTCTAAGTAATACATTTTTGCACAATTTTGATATTTTTGGCATGTTTTGACTTAGGGGAAAGTGGGTTAGGAGGACCCCACTTGAGATTTTGATGAACGAGACTCCAAACATAGGAAGAGGAGGCAAAATTAAAGAGTAAGTGGAATGTGGGGGCCACCCAAGAGGGAATTCACACCCCTTACGAGAATTCACACTTGTGGGAAGGGAGAGAGGGAAAGGAGTTCAATCTGTGGGGCCCACATGAAGAGAGGAAGGCAGCAAGGATAAATAGAGATGGAGGGCCTCATTTTGGGACCTTTTCCAAATTCAAAACTGAACCCTTGTTCGCTTCGGCTGCTGAGCCAAGTCAACATCGTGTTGTTCAACACGAGATTTCCTTCTTCGGTAGACTTCGAGTGCCACCCTAGGGGAGCCTCTTGCTACATTTCAACGTTGTTCCAGGGAGACTTATAGGTGTATTCAACCATCATTTGGAGCAGACTGGGCACAGAAGGAGCACACATCAATGGGAAAAAAAGCTACAAGGTATATTGGTTGTTGGGCTTTCTGAAGGGAGATTGCCTTGGTATTTGCCAGATATTTTGCATGTTTTGCAGGTCTGAAATGAAGGGAGTTTGGAGGGTTTTTTTGGTGTCTTTTGACAGTGCGCAGAGGGTCACTGGCTGGGCTTGCCCATGGTGTGGCGCTGTCGGAGTTGAAGAGAGGTACTAGCTAGGATTTGGAGCCATTGTCGGGGAAAATTGTGGAGGAGTTTTTGGAGGGAGTTTGGGCTTGAAAGTAGCGTCTTTCCTTCAGTTATGCATACACCAGACCGAGAAAGGAGTGGGCATTTTTAGGGCCTTCCAAAGAAACCAGAAGTAGGCCAATTCTTGTTGGGTTTTTGTGGGTTTGAGGTGTAGAGGTTGTGGCTAATTTCGCTGAATTTTTTGAGCAGTTTGGAGGGTTAAATTAGCAATTCATTTCCCATTAGTTGCAACAGTTATTTCTGGTTAGGTACAGTCCTTGCAGTAGAGCCATTTTCAGCACTTGGGTGCCTTCATCTCCACCTAGGTTTTTTCCTTGCTTGTTGTAGCAAGCCCAAGTTCATCTATCTCCATATATTTGTACTCCATCTTGTTCTATTAATAAAATGGCTCAGCTTGGTGCAGTTTCTGGTGTTTTATGTTGTTGTTTATGCATGGGTTAAAATTGTGTGTTGCATGCTGGTATTTTCTCTTGTTATCATTGTTATTTCCTGTTAGGGATATTACATACAACCCCAATATTTACCAACTCCCACTGGAAGAAGGTGACAACCTCCTGAAGGAAGCTAGAACTCCCTTCTCTAACACCACCCTACCACCCTCAATAATAAAAGAAGGAATAAAACTCTTGAGCTCCCATACCAAGGATAGTGACCAAAATACAACAATATATAATCATTGTTATCTCTGCCTAAACATATTCAACTTTAGATCTGCTCCAATAAGTATGCCACTGTAACTCTGACCTCCAATGCAACAAAATAGATTCTAATTCATATCTTCAATAAAATGCTTTAGATATGCCTTAGAACAGACCTTGGATGGTGCTTTAAGTAGCTCAAATCTCCCTCAGGGAACTCTGCCTTGGAAACAACTGTTGATATGCCTCAAAAGGTAACTTGGATCTGCTTCAAGACTTCTACAAGGATGACATTAGGGTAAGCTCCAAACTTTTATGAGAATGACTTCAAGATCTACTCCAAACTTCTGCAAGAATAACTTCAAGATCTGCTCCAAACTTCTACAAGAATAATGTCAAAAAGAACAAAAACTATAACAAAATCCTTTAAAAATGTGCCAAAAGTCCTTCCACAGATATTTTCCCCAATCTGGCCTCTCCTCAATTCTGGTTCATGAGATATGAACCCCAAAAACAATTATTTTCTTCACTTATTTCAACAAATCCGAATTTTCATTGAGTGAATTGCTAAAATGCCACCTCCTCACGCCTATAAATAGTGTATCTGGGGTCTAGACTAGGTCGACTTGTCCACTAGCTAGGCCGACTTGTCCATTAGCTAGACTTGCTTGTGTAACTAGCAAAATGTATAGTGAATATTCAAAAATTTATTTCTCCCCAACAGTAAGGAGTTAGAGAGAGTTTCGTATACCGTTGGAAAGATATCAGAGTAAGCTTTCCAACCATTTATGTTATACTTCCATTTGAGCTAGGTAAATGGAGTAAAAAATGCATTCAAAGATAGGGTGTCCAAATGGGGCATCAAAAATCCAAAAATCATTTCTCTTCAACCGTCAGCAGTTAGAGGGAGTGCCATATACCATTGGAAAGTTCTTGATGAGGGCTACATGATGATATATTCCTTCCTTGAATTTGAGTTGGCTTTGACCACCTTTTCGTTGATTTTCTTTTTACTTTGAATTTTGCATCTGGGGGCTTAAACCCTTTTGCTCTTTAGGACTTCTTGAACTATTATCACGTTTTGATCATCCCAAAGCTAGGGCATCATCCCTAAGATTAGGGATTTGACATCAATGACAACATTACTCAACAATGACCCATTCACCCTTTGACATCAATGACAAATTTCATCCAACAATCTCCCTCTTTGTCATTGATGTCAATACTCATGCTCCCTTGCCTCCATGCTTCACTTCCTTCGTCTCCATGCTACACTTCCTTTTCTCTCCCCCTTTGACATCAATGGCAAAGGGTGACTTATGTCTTTGGGGCTGCTCCACCTAAGCATATGGCACTCAACACTACTTTTGTCTTCTTATCCTTTCCTTCTTTGTTGTGCTTTCAGCTCCTTTGCTTGGCTGCAATTTTTTTTCACTCTACTTGGTCTAGAACATATATGTTGTTTGGTCTTCTTGTGGCTATTGCAACAATCTTCCCAAGTTTTTTTCTTTGATTTTGCACTTTTGGGTGTCAAACAAAAAATTATACCCTTGATCACACATCTTTCCAACACTAAGAAAATTGTGCTTCAAATCCTTAACTAACAAAACATTTTGCACTTTCATATGTTCACTTCCAACTTCCTACACCTTTTCCAAGCTTTGGACAGAAAAGTTATCTCCGAAAGCAACATTGCCGCTTTTTTCTTTTAGACTAACAAATTTGTTTTGATCTCCAGTCATATAGGTCGAGCATCCATTGTCTCTGTACCATTCATCTTCTTTATCTTCAACGATCAATGCTAGATTGCAATTTTCCTTCTTTTTCTTCTCCCATGTCATAGTTGGCTTCTTTGTCTGCATGATTAGAGCATTCTCTTTCACAAGCCTGCAATCCTGTGCCTTGTGACCAAGATTATTGCACTTGTAGCATACAATGTTTTGATTCATTAGTGGTTCAAATGGATTGTAGTTTCTATTGGTAGATCCATGGACATTTCTAGATCTAAATCCATAATCATTCCTGCTCCTTGCATAATTGCATCTTGTATTGATTTTACAATGAATTGCTTTATGCCCAAAATTTCCGAAGAGTAACAATGACCAAGAAAGATATTTTCATACCTGGGAGAGTAGGATGATCTTCTGAAGTTGTTTTTCCTTGGAGGAGGTTCAATCCATTATTGATCATTGTGATGGATGTTCTTGGAATCATCAACATGACTTCTTTTAGTTTCTTCCTTGGAGATTTTGTCCTCATTGCTTGAAGATGCACCTATATAGCCAAGACCTATTTTATTGTCTGGTGATATTTGATAATTGAGAATGTTATCCAATACTAGCGAGCTATTCAAGTTCCTTTTGAGTTTATCAACTTTAGCCCTCAACATCAATTTCCTCTTCCATCTTCTTACAATCTTCTTTCTTAATCATTTGAGTCTTTAATACTTCCTCAACTCTATTTGCTTCTCCAAGTTGAACCTTTAAGGAGATAATTTCTTCATCGCGTGTTTAAAGATAGCTTTTCAATTCTCTATTTTTGTTTTTGAGCTTGCTATTTTCCTTTTCATTATTCTTCAATTCTTCTTGAAGGTTTTCATGTTCTTGTTCAGTCTTTGAATCTTTTTGAATCCCCAGAAAGAATCTATTCTCATATTTGGTTCTCTATCATATGAATCATTGACCTCTTCGTCATCATGATCATTATCTTTTTTCTTGAATTATGAAGGGAACTTCTCTTGCATTTGGTCTTCTATATCATTTTCATACGAAGAGTTGTTGTCTTCTTCAGAATAAAGATTTTTCTTGTCAAAGATTTTATTTTTCGTGGCAGGACATCTCTTAGCATAATGATCTATTCTACCACAATCAAAACATTTAAAAGGTAACTTACCTTTGTTTTTTTCTGGTTACTCTTTTGAGCTTCCAAATTAAATTCACTTTTATATCTCATTAGGGTCTAATTTTGAGGTCTAAAACGGGTTTACTCAAATTTCGAGTAAGTGTTTTTCCTTTTTTCAACTCGTATTTCCAACTTATCTCCTTATGGGTTTACTCAAATTTTGAGCAGGAACACTCGTTGGATGCATAATTTGATTCCTCATCCAAGCAGTTACATACTTTCGATGGAACCTGCGACACGAAAAATGAGAAATACATAAAAAACTAATTGCAATCATGAATTTCATGTGTTTCTCATTTTTCGTGCAGTAGGGTCCATCGAAAGTATGCAACATGGGTACTCCTTGGATGAGGAATTAAATTTTGCATCCAACGAGTACTCCAACTCAAAATTTGAGTAAAGCCTTAGGGAGATAAGTTGAAAATACAAGTTGAAAAAGTAGTTTTATTATTTTATTATTTTATTATCTTTTTACTTTTTTACCCCAAAATTGGTGAATCATCCCCCATCGTTGACATCATCATCTTGAATCTTATTAGTTCTTATAAAGTTTATTTTGGTTGTACATTTTTCTTAGGAGGCCCATTTTAGACCTCAAAAGTTCTCTAATGAATTCATCGTCTTGTGTGTCTTCTAGCTTGAGTTCTTTGTTCCTCGTCTTCTTGTGGCTTTGAAGGTTGCTTCTCTGTTTGACTTTTTGTCTTTAGTATCTATTCATATTTCATATGTTGTAAGAGTGTCATGCAATTCTTCCATTGTCATCTTGGTTGAGTCCTTGGTTTCTTCTATGGCAAAACCCTTAGCATCATTGTTAAAATTGGGAACTACGGCCAAACTCCATGTGGGTCATCTTATCTATGGCAGCTGATATTTTTCTTGGATTCCTCTCTTCGAGAGGAGTAGGATTGATCTAAAGATCATCTGATTCCGACATGTATCTATCGAGATATGAATTTATTTATATTATATGACAATTTGTCAAGGTCAGCCAGCAACCAAAGTACCCCCAGCTCAACCTCAACGTTGCATTTAAATAGAGGAGGCCTCAAGTCATTTGTTACACACATCTCTCATGATCTCTCTCCACTTGTTTGGGTCTGGTGGAAAGAGAGGTCAAGAGAGAGACCTTGGATCTAGCCGCAATCCTATAGTGAAGCCCTAGCCGCGGTCATAATGAAGCCTAGCCATAGTCAATGAAGCCCTAGCCACAGTTTGTGATGCCCTAGCCACAACAAGACGAGGAGAAACCTAGTCATAGCAAGACGAGGAGAAACCTCGCCACAGCAAGACGAGACCTAGCCACAACAAGAGGAGACCTCAACATAAGCGTGAAGAAGTCTAGATGGACAGCGTGGAAATACTTGTGTGTTGTAGCTGACAGCGTGGCAAATAAGGCAGCCTTAAGGCTTGAATTAAAGGGCTATTCGCAAGGCTGGAAGTTACAGTCATAAGGAGAAGCATTGCGTTGAATAAGTTTGTCTTCAAGATAACGTAGGGTAGAACAGGTTATGTGTTTGGGTGCCACAGCTGTGTTAGGGAGATAGGTAAAAGCATTGGGCTTGAAACTACCCCTAAGGAGTAGCATGGAGGGCAGCATCCCATTGGAGGACAGCCGCAGCCATTAGGAGCAATTCTGGGCCAGTTTGATGGGTTGTTAGGGACTGTGGTTAGTACCCTAACCAGTCCCAGAATTGCAGCATTGCAGCAAGTTCAAGTGTTGACATTCCTATAGGCTAAATGTTGTTGTGTTAATGGTGATTGGACACTATCTGGGATACGTTTGCTACAGGGGTTTCTATGTGCTAGGCCGCAGGCCATAGCACCATAGCAAGGGCTACTAAGGGCAGTCAAGGATGTGCCACAGTTTCATAGGAAGGACTTATTCAAGTGCCCTAACCAGAATCAATACTGTCAAGGAAGCTTAGGGTTGCTGCAAGTACCCTAATCAAATCAGCTATCTACTGCAGCATTGACTTCTTTGGTCAAGGCTTTACTATTGCTATCATAAAATATCAGTTTTGTATATTTGTACTCTCTCTCTCTCTCTGCTGAACTATTGAAGATTATAAGAAGAATTGATCAAGGGTTTCCCCACATTGGGGTTTGTCCCTGGCTGGTGCCACATCTTGTGTCCTCTTGTCTTGGCTTGTCTTCTACTGTTTATGTTTATGTTCTATCTGCATTTTACTATCATGCTGATGTGATTGCTAATCTGGATATTGATATTGGGCTAATAAGAAAATTGAAGTAAATTGCTCTAAGCATAGAACATACCAAAAATTAACAATCATCTCTCAAGGGAAGCGATCTTAGGACCTGTTACCGCTCAATCTAGCAAGGGTCCTAGGAGGGTTTCCAAAAGGGAAACTACTAGACCAAGTGGCAACAAGGGGACAAGGACCCACTATCACCTCGGTTGATGTCCCTTGCTCTTTACAAATGTTCACCGACAGGAGGAGTCTTGGTATAAGGAAATCATTAGGAATGATAACTCAATGATAGGATAGGTAATGATTTCTAGGGCCCATTCATAAGAGACTCAAATAATAGGGCTTGCTTGCTTTAGAAGCAAGGTGAAGGGCTCTCTAAGAAAGGCTCAAGGGAGGCTTAGACCTGAGGATTAGGGGTATTCCTTAATGAGGGATGCCCTAGACCTAAGATTCCTTTTAGAATCAAGGTTTCCAAGTGGCCTTATGAGATAAAGAATGACAAATATGCAAGACCACAAAGGAGCCTTGGGAAGGTTCAAGTTTGACCTAGGTTTGAAAAAATTTATCTTGCTTTCAATGGTCATGCAAAGCCAAACAAGGAGAATGCGAAGGGCCTCAGGAATGATGAACTTCCTTTGATTTTTTCTAATAATGAGACCCTTGAAATCCACCTTAACCTAGGAGGAACCTAGACAAGTATGGTCTTATGGCTAGGGCTTGGTGTATCTCCCAATCCAACCATGGGAATGGCTTCAAACTTGAAGAACCTCTAGAGAACACATCAGGGCAAATAGCTTACCACTCGCTCCAAAATTGGATGGCTACAAAGCAATTTGCTTGATGCCCTCGGAGACCTACTAAGGCTAGGGAAGAATTCAAAGAAAAGGTAAGAAAAGAAAGTTTTGGGGTGATCAACAAAGGATTATGGATCAGTGCCTGGCCTTTGGGAGAAATCGATTCAAATGATTTTGACTAAAGCAACTTTGATGCTTCAAGGAGACCTTGAGGGACCTCGTTGTCAAATAGAAGATGACAAATGAAAAACCCTCATGAATTTTATACTTCCAACACAATGTTAAGATGGAGTTTCAAGGACTTAATCATACAATTAATCCCCTAGGAACATTCATTCTATCTTTGCCAAATGAGTAACACATGCAAAAATCCCAACAATTTTCAATGCTCCAAGCACTTCGCATTAATTAGGGCATATCCAATTACAACAAGAGAAAATTCCATGCATTAGACATTTCTTATAGCAGAAATAATCATCATAATGCACTTACAAAGCAAAGAGAGAGTATATCCACCCATCCCACATGGCTCCAAGAAGAAGTGTGAAGTTAATCCATACATCAAAATTCATTTACTAGCTCCAAATTCATCCTAATTGCATGTCAGAGTTCTCTTTTAGAGACAAGTTCCAAATCCAAGTGATGATGAGAGGTGAAATGATCCTCTCTCATATTTATACACTCCTCTAAGGAGTTTGAATGGCTAAATTAGGCCTAACAATGCCCCTACAATAAAAATAATGTGAAAAATAACATCCTTTTGGTGACCAGCCCACCAAATAGCTCCACAATATGAAAAATAAGCCTCTCAAGAGATAGGTTTGTTGAAAAGTAACTAGGTTTGGTCTTCATAATGACATGTGTAATTGTGATTTTATGTAATTGATGAAAAGAAGAAAAATAAAATTATTATTGTAGTGCTTGTCTCATGGGTTTCATGAGCAAGGAATTTTATTTTAGTGATGGCTCCCATTGTGAGCCTTTAGGATTTGTCATCTAGTCATAAAAGTCAATTTGAGTCTATGTCATGTATGAAGGACCCTTCTTGGGCATATTACACTTGTGTACGAGTGAATAGAAAAGTCAAGTAGCCCTCCAAGACCAAGCACAACCATTAACCTCAAGTCGGCTTCAAAACTGGAATTAATTATCTCTCCAACTGACATGTCCACTCAGCTTGCTATCAAGTTGGCTTATTACCTTGGGAAACAACTATATATAGTGCAGTGCGTCTTCATTTCAGGACAGATTTTCACAGATCACAGTCTGAAATGCGAGAGTCATTTAGGGAGCTGAGTTAACAGCGAGGAAGTTTGTGTTGATTTGGGACTGTTTTGTGGGCCATCTTACCTCCACACACACGAAATTGCAGAAGTGTACATTGCAGCAGAGAAGGAAAGGTGAAAGTATATTGCAACAGTGAAGATTGAGAAGAGGAGAAGTCTATTGCAGCAGTGAAGGCCGAAGTCTGTTGCAGCAATGGTGCAGTCCTCCTAGGGAGCTGGAGAGGAAGAAGGTTGAAAGTCCAAAGCAAGCCAAGGTTGAAGAAGAAGTTGAAAAGGAAGAAGGTGCAGAAGATGGACTATCATTGACAAAGGAGCTTTGTGTCTTGGTCTTGGAGAGGAAAATAGGTCAAGGGTCTTGGTCTTGGTATTCATCAATTGGAATCTCTATAAGAAGAAGAATTTGTTCGGGTTTTCCTCTCAAAGAGTGAGAGGTTTTGGCCCTGGTTGATAGCCTATATTTTGTGTCTCTTGTCTCTTTATGGTTTATGCATTAGTAACTATTTGATGAAGAAGAACACTAATAACCTAAGTAAAAGAAGATCCTAATCTAAAGAAGTAAAAAGCACTCACAAGCAATTACTAATAGAAGAGAAATCACATAATTACTATGCCCTAGATTTCTCAACAAAGTTGACTAGTATGGAAAGGTTGACCAAAATTGACCATTTTGAAGGCCTGACCAACATTGACTACATTGGGATTTTGACCAGGTTTGACTGATAAATAGACTTGGATTTTGGCACATATTTCTAAAATATCTTGGAATTGTAAATATTGTCAAAGAACAATTTTTCCTTGGAAGAGAAGTTGTTGGGTTTTTCCCAAGGTTGGGTTTTCCTAGGTTAAATTTGTTGTCTCTATTGTGCATGGATGTCTCTTTATGATCCTATTATTTTCATGCATTATTGTCAAAAAATTTGTGTATAATTGCTTAATGATATATGTGACATAAGATAACTTGATTGAAAATCATTGGAAAGTAATTATCAGATCAGAAGATCAGTCTCTATTATGCATTATTGTAGAAACTTCAACACATAGAACTCTTTGAATTTTGTCTTGTAGAGATTTTGGGTACAAATGTCCTTCATAGAAATGGCACCAATTCACAAATGATGCAAAATGTGTGGACAAGGAGAATGCATCAAATAGCCTTCTTGAGTTAACTCTAGTTACACAACCCACAAACGGGCTAGAGCTTGAGAGTGATAAGTATTTCGTGAGTATCTTGACAAAGTATTTAGGATGTAGCAATGGGGGTGACATTGATAGTTGCAGTGGCATATACTAGTCTTGTTTCTTGTTAGCTTGATGTAATTTTGTCATTGTAGATCTTTAGACTGCCAAATTTTCGACATAAGTCAATATCTAAATTATAAATATCAATACTCTCTCTATAGGTGTGTGTGTGTATGTGGGAGCACACGCGCGCGCGGGTGGGTGTGTGCACACACACAATTGGATTTAGTTTCAAATTATTCTTTAACTTTTGAATGGATGAGCATATAATTGATGGAATTCCTATCAACCAATGAATGTATATTTGGTAATTATTTGTTAATCTTTAGCGCTAGATTGTTCTCTGTTGTAGGTAATTGAATTTTCAAAAAAAAACAACATTATCATATAACATTGACCCCATAACATATCATCATTAGCAATTACGTAGAGAGAACAATAAACATTAACAATATAGCGGAACAAAAAGGAACAACAAAAGAAAAGAATACACAATAGAGACACCAGGATTTAGGCCAGAAACCAGGGCAAAACCCCACAAGGGGGAAAACCCAACCAGATTCTTCTTCTATTAGATATTCATCAATTATTCAACTGAAATACAAAGAACAATGAAATACAACAATCACATCAGACCTCCTAGGGCCAACCCAAGTCAGTTCACAACTTTGTTTGTAAACTGAACAATCTGATCTCTAGAGAGTTGTTGCCATATCACTATCTAGTGTCATCATGCATCATAAGAGAAAGGTCGCTGACATCAAGGTCATTGCCATCAAGTTTATTGTCATCATATATCTTACTTACATCATATAACATAATAGTAAGGTCGTTGTCACATATATCATAAGAGCAAGGTCATTGTCACATGTATCATAAGAGCAGGGTCACTATTGTTGAGAAATCTAGGGCATAGTAATTATGTGATTTCTCTTCTATTAGTAACTGCTTGTGAGTACTTTTTACTTCTTTAGATTAGGATCTTCTTTTACTTAAGTTATTAGTGTTCTTCTTCATCAAACAGCTACCAATGCATAAACCATAAAGAGACAAGAGACACAGAATATAGGCTATCAGCCAGGGCCAAAACCTCACTCTTTGAGAGGAAAACCCAAACAAATTCTTCTTCTTATAGAGATTCCAATTGACGAATACCAAGACCAAGACCCTTGACCTATTAGACCTCTCCAAGACCAAGACACCAAGCTTCCTATCTTGCCCTCTTGAATCAACAATGGTCAACTGCCTGCTCCTTCCTTCTGCTTCGACTTCCTTTCAGATCTAGGCTTCCTTTCCTCTATTTTAGGCCTGCAACATTTCGGCCCTAAATCAAAACCCTTGCACGTGTAGATAACAGTCCTTAATCTCCTTCGCTTGAGGTGGAGGATACTTCTTTGGCAACTCGGCCTTCCTTATGACTTTAATCTAGTTGCCTTTGAAACTCGGCCTTACTGCAGCAGATGGTTACTTCTTTCTTCGCACAAGTGACAGCTACAACACCCAAAAACAGACCCAAGACTTCCTTCTCCCTTCGCTGATCCTTAGGCTCCTTTTTTATCACCTTCGCACTGTTTTTCTGTACCTCGCACTTCAGACTTGATCACTGAAAATCATGTCCTGAAATGACGACGCATTGCACTATATATAGTTGTTTCCCAAGGTAATAAGCTGACTTGATGTCAAGTTGAGCTGACGTGACAGTTAGAGAGATAATTAATTCCACTTTGAAGCTGACTTGAGGTTAATGCTTGTGCTTGGTCTTGGAGGGCTATTTGACATTTATATTGACTCATACACAAGTGTAATATGCCTAAGAAGGGTCCTTCATACATGACATAGACTCAAATTGACTTTTATGACTAGATGACAAATCCTAAAGCCTCACAATGGGAGCCATCACTAAAATAAAATTCCTTGCTCATGAAACACATTAGACAAGCACAATAATAATTTTATTTTTCTTCTTTTCATCAATTACATATGTCAATATGAAGATTGAACCTAGTTACATTTCAACACTCCCTCTTAACTAGGGAGGTATTCATAATGCTACTTGGTTATTCTCAATTTGAAGAATTTCTCATAAGAAGAGTCGGATAGGTAATTCATTTGTATAGCATCATATCAACCAGCGTTGTCACATAGCAAGGACTTGATTAACGCCCTATCTCTCCGCGAGATCCGAGAACAATGCTGGTGAGACCAATGATATATAGACACCCTCATCATTGTGTCTCTCGGAATATACCCCACCCGGGTTCTCAGGGTGTGTTCCACCAGGACTATTCTTATCCTGGATTCCCAATCCTCAAAGAATATTTGTCCTCTACGACTACTCTTATCTTAGATGCCCTAGCTCATCCTCAAAGAGTATCAGATGCCAAATGTTTACCTAATCCTCCATTCTGTCTTCCCAAGTGAAGACAAGAATGATGTGTCTATCTCTCCCTCTTAATTAGGGAGGACATATCTATTCCAATAAAAGAATGTACTCATTCCTACAAATGGAATGTACCTAAGCTCCCTCTTGGCTTAGGAATTTCCAAGTTTCTTCCAAGTAAGAAACTTGTTTCCAGGCTCCCTCTTAATTAGGGACCTATAGCAGCTCCTCAGATAGAGATAAGGGGACAACCAGCTGCTTCAAGAACTCCTCCTCACGATGTCATGAACTTGTTATCTAGGAGTTTTCATGTTTGGGACTTCTACAAGGGGAACCGACCATCCATCACTTTCATCCATGAGTCAGCCATGTCATCATCGGAAAGTGATCCATCAGTCCATATCTGACCTTCCTTTGCCATGTTGCTTTCTTCATGCCATGTTTACTTAAGGATCTTTCATCCTACTGCATGTGCATCTGTGGTGGAAGATATCCATAGATTTTCCCTCTGCAACCCTACATAAACCCATCCAAATATTTGTTCAAAAATAAGTGAATGAACATTAAAAACAACATTACCTTTGTGATGGTCTTTCTTTGTGACATCTAGTTTGCATCAGCATCCTGCATACATATTGACACATCTCCCAAAGATATATATATTGTCAAGGGTCTCTTGCCTTTTTAGACTCCATCAGAGTCTTCATATCTTCCATGGAGATATCCTAGTCAAATCTTCTTGGTCTTTCAAATGTTGATTGCCTTTACCATGGTTGCATATTCATGATCTCTTCCTTCCTTTCTTCGCACATTACATTCCCAAGAGCTTCCAATCAGAGTTCCTCAACTGTAGTTAACCACCTCATACTTCATATGATGACATATTATGTTGATTTCATCTAGTGAATGTGTGACCCATGCATTCCACATTCCCTTGAGGGAGGAGATCCTTTCTTTTGATCATGCTCTCAAGATAGAGCATTGATCCATGTTACCTGCAACCATATGATATGATTTCCACAATATCAAATGTAAGCATGCACACCTCATTTTCCTTTGGGTCATCCAAACTTCATGCAAAGCTTCTTTGATTGAAAGAGCTTCAATCCCTTGATCCGCTTCACTTTTATGTCATCATATCATCATCCCATGAATTCCACAAGTTTGGAGTTCTTGATGAAACACTTGCTTCTCCTCTTGATCGGTGAACCTTTCAATGAAGATTCCATCAGAGAATCTTGAGGATCTAAAGTATCCCCATCAACAAATGTTTCCTTTTGTCAGATGTATGATGAACCATGTACTAGATGACCTTGCCACTTATGTTTCCAATGAGATTCCCAAGAGCTATATCCTTGACTTCCGTAGATTCTAACCATCTTTCATGCTTCTCTATGATGATTCCTAAGCTCTTTCTTTCAATGCTTCTATGATGCCTTGATGCATCAGAAGACTTAGGAATTTGAAAAGAACTTAGGTAAGGAAGACTATCTCAGTCATAGTAGAGATCCCTTACTTCCTCTATCTTGGACTTCTTCGTTTCAGCTTCCTCCACTTCTTCGATGATATGAGCTTCATCTCTTCTTCTTTTGTTATTGCACCTTTTGATCTTAGGACAATCGCTTTTGTAGTGTCCATATTCTTGACACCCATAGCATTGAATTTTACACATGTCCCTTTTCTTTTTCCAAGAACCAAACTTTCCAAATTTTCTTTTTCTTCTTGTCATTGTAGCATAAGCTTGACTTTACTCACCTGCTCCCACATCAGATTTGGCCTTTAGTCTAGATTCTTCAATCTTGCATACTGACCATAGATCCTGGAACGGAGTGGCTTCTTTCTTCCCATAAATACTTGAAGCGATGTTATCCCACTCCTCCAATGGTGCATTTAATACAATTGTAGTCATTTCACTACCAGACATGACTTCTCCCAGATCTTGTAGTTAATCTCGGATCTCAGATATCATCATAAAATATGAGGCTATTCCATATTCCCTAGACATCTTTAGCTTGTAGAGTTCTTGCCTTAATGAGATGACTTCTCCAACAGTGCTTACGGAATACAATTCTACCAATTTGTCATATATTTCTTTTGAGGTTTCGAGTTTAGATACATATGGGATGAGGGGATCCTTGATGGATTCTATGAGAATCCTTTGAGCCCTAACTTCCCCTTTCATATACTTGGCAAGGGCTTGTCTCCTAGTTTAGTGATAGATCCTTTGACATGTTCCATCACCTCATTTTCAATGAGATTCAGATCTGTCCTTTTCTTCCATGCAAGATAGTTTGAAGCCCCAACCAATTTATTGCTTTCCTTGCAAAAAGACATTTTGACAAATATACTTACTTGATAGAATGCTCCTTCTTCTTGTTGCTTCCTTGATGTTGATGATGATATAGAGGATAGAAAACTTTCTTTTGATGAAGATAGTTTTCTTCAATAATGATCCTTGATCCCACAAAGAGGGAGATCCCTTGGATCTTTTGATGATGATGATGTCTTCAATGGTAGGGATCTTGTTTGAGAGAGATTGCCTTAGAGTCTTGATGACAACGCCTCTAGCTTCCTTTGGATGAATCGACTTCAAAACATTTTGAGTAGATGTAGGGTTTTGGCCTTCTACTTCTTCATGATGATCCCAATACTTCTTTGTAGAATTCTTTGATCTAGGGTTATGATGCTTCCTTTGACTTCAAGATGATCTTTTCTTTGATGCCTTCCTTGAGATTTGATCCTTGAGTGTCCCTTGATAACATGCCTTCCTTGACTTAGTCACCTTAGTTCTAATACCATGTTGAGAAATCTATGGCATAGTAATTATGTGATTTCTCTTCTATTAGTAACTGCTTCTGAGTACTTTTTACTTCTTTAGATTAGGATCTTCCTTGACTTAAGTTATTAGTGTTCTTCTACATCAAACAACTACCAATGCATGAATCATAAAGAGACAAGAGACATAGAAAATAGGCTATCAGCGAGGGCCAAACCTCTCACTCTTTGAGAGGATGAAGCGAAAAAACCTAAGAGTATTTGTGTTTTTAATATAAAATACACAAAGGTATTTATAAATAATATTTTATAATAATATGAAATGTACAAGGATGATTGAATGTTACAATGAGGGCCTACTTATATACTTAGGTAGGTGCCCTTTCATGAATGGTCATGTCCATTAAGATATGCCTCTTCACTAACTACTCATTAATTAGCTAAAATTATTATTATTATTTTTTCACTCATATTTATTTTATTTTTATATAAATTGAATTCATAACACTGCCTCTCCCTTCAAGAAGCTTTGCCCAAAAAGCTTAATCGCTAATAATTTCTTCCTTGTCCACATCTTTCCCATGTGTAAGTCATCGGTACTATTGTCTTGGAATTAGATTTTATCCATTTCCCCTTGGATATATATATATATATATATATATATATATATTATTTGTAATTTGATTTTATTTATTATATATAAATTAACTAATTAATTTTTAACAAAGTAACTTTATAAAATTATTACAAAATAACTTTAATAACTTTTATAAAGAAACTTTATTATTAAAATTCTTTTTATCATATTTATGACTAATAGTCACCATAAGGATTCGTTAGGTTGTGTCCCTCTGTCCTACACTTTCCTAACTTCTATCACGCGTCTTGTCAGCATCATCTTAAATATGTTCCCAATCTCCATTACATATTTCAATGGCACCATGGATCCTACATTATTTAATACTTTAACCCTGTATCCATTTGAGTCGGTTGTAATAAATTTAATGGAATACGATGCGGGAGAATAACTAAGGTGCATGGATTCCCGTCCGAAAATTCCTTTGTCGTTTTTTTATTTAGCTTATGCCCTGGCTTCAGCGTTTCTTCTTCAATAATGGGATGTTGTGTTGAAGAAAATGTAACTAGGTTCGGTCTTCATAAATGTAATTTTGATCTTTGCAATTGTAAAAGAAAAAAAATATTATTTTTGTAAATTATAAAATGAGTTTCTTGCTCATTACATAGGTCCAGTACATGTTGAAGTACTATAGGAAAGTCAAAGAGTCAAAGAAAATATTAAAGAGCTCTTCTTGAGCATATATCTAATGTATATGAGTCAAACTAGTGTCTAGATCAACCCTCCAAGACAAGCACAATCCTCTTGAAGAAGGCAGCAAGCAAAACAATAAAGAAAGCAATTATGCCAGCCTCAAAATGTATATAAATATCAAGTCGACTCACATATGGAGACGCAACGGTTCACTGGTTCATGTTGGCTTGATTACATGGACAAACAACTATATATATGCAGTTAGAGTCACCACAAAGAGAGAAAAAAACTCAGACTTCTCTGCAACTTCGGATGAGGACAGAGGTACAGAATTTCGGATGGTACAGTGATCTCAACATACCTCTGAAACCTCAGTGGTACAGGAAACTCCGATCAAGGCAGCAGTTCAGTACTTCCGATGGAAAGGGATCACTATGGTTTTTGAATGGGCATTACAGTGATGTATTCTCCGCATAGTAGTGACTAGGTGCAAAGAGAACACAGTGACATCCTCGATGAAGATCTCAGTGCGGTCATAATCTTGGTGACAAGGATGATCACAGGAATCCTACAATAGCACACACAATCTCGACATAATTATGATGGAAGGATCTCATAGTACACACTTTATCTCGACATACATTAAGGTGCAGTGATGATCCTATTACAGTCATGATCTCGTTCTTGATGGAGACAGAGTCACAAAGGTTATGATCTCAGTGAAGGTACAGCTATGATAAGATAGTCATGATATCGGTGGATCTACATGCAACTCTCCTATATATATCTCAATATGGAGATCTCGTTGATGAAGACCTCGGTGATGGTGCAGCAATGATGGTGATCTCAACAGTGACAAATAAGAGGATTGGTGTCTTGGTCTTGGAGTGGCATAATAGGTCAAGGGTCATGGTCTTGGTATTCGTCAATTGGAATCTCTATAAGAAGAATTTTGTGCAGGTTTCCTCTCCAAGAGGGAGAGGTTTTGGCCCTAAAAGAAATCCAATACCTTGTGTTCTTGTCTCTTTGTTTTTGGTAACTATTTGATGAATATAAGAAGATACATTCTAATAAGAACAAGTGAAGATTGTGCTACGAAGAAAAATTAAAATACCTCACAAGTAGTTATCATGCTAGAAGAATCACATTAACTACATTTGCCCTAGTTTCTTCAACATGGTTTTAGAGTTAAGGTGTTGAATTCAAAGGAAGGGCAACAAAAAGAGACATACAAGGATCAGTTTTCAAGAAGGGCATCAAAGCAAGTTGAAGGGCTTTGTCAAGATTGAAGAATTTGTTAAGTTTAGGTATGTTCTATGCTAGAGCAATTTATTTAAATTTTCATAGTTAGCTATCACATCAGCATTAAGATAAATTGCAGATAGAACATAAATATAAAACGCAGAAGACAAGCCTAGAGAAGAGGACATAAGATGTGGCACCAGCCAGGGACAAACCCCACAATGTGTGGGGAAACCCTTTCATCAAATCTTCTTTTATCTTCAAGGTTTAGCAGAGAAAGAGAGAGAGAGAGATAGTACATTTACAATAGATGTCAACACTTTGACTTGTCTAGATCTAAGCATAGATCATCTCCTATAACAATGATATCAATTGAAGACATTCTGCTTCATCTGATACCTATTAGCGTGCTGCATCCTCTAGTTGCACCGATGCATACTACACCATGCTGCAGTAGACATGATAATCATCATGCTACCCATACTAATATGCATCATCATCATACAGCTGTCCTTACAGAAATGTCTCTAGAGGGTAGATCGAGACAAGGAGTGTCCCTTCAAGATTCTTGTCTTCACAAGTATAGCGTATCTCCATCACTGTGCATAAGGTGTCAACATGACAATGTATAGATGTATCCATGACCTGCATATAAATGTTGCCATGGCCTGCATATAAAAGATTCGAAGTCTTGTATATAATTTCCATGGCCTATATATAAATTCCATGGCTGTGTATATGTTTCTCAATGTCCTGCACATAAGTCTACTCCTTTACAATGTGAAGGGCATCACGTGGCTGCAGTTTAGGGTTACGTAATGATGTCATCTTCACACTGAGATTGGCAATGACAACGTGAAGATGCCACTGTCTTCTTTTGCCTGCAGATCTTTATGTCCTGCATATGTGTCTCCATTGCATGCGGAGAGTGCATCTATTCCTTCCTTACTGTGGCTTGATGGCATATATATTCCAGCGGTTATATATTCCTGCATATATATTCCTGCAGTTATATATTCCCGCATATATATTCATGCGTATATCATTGACTGCAGACAGCGTGATGACTGCATACAGCTATCCAGCGTGAACATTGAGACTGTGTGGGTGATGAACAGCACTGCGAGTATATATGAACGAGTTCTTATATGAGTGCGTATACATGTGTGAGTTCCAGTGACTGCAATGACATGATAGCGTATGACTTTATTGTCATTTGCTCTATTCAGATGCTATGCGTGTGACTGTATTGTTGTTTGCTTCATATACATATTTATTGCCAGCGTATACATGAACTCATACACAGCGTATTGAACAGCGTGTATATAATGCCCAACATATATGCAATCATGACTACGTTTACCTTAACAGCATGTGAGTCTCCAGCGTGTAAGTCTTCCTGATCTTACGTATGTGCATGACAGCATATAGAGTATTTGCTGTGCGTTTAGGTCTCCATTGCCAACGGATTAGAGATTGTTGTACGTAGTTGCTCCATATCTGTGTGAGAGCTAGGGCATCATCCAAGGCCAGCGTATTCTTCTTAATGTCTCTCCTTCACCAATAACCCAAGACGTGGAGAGGAGGAGATCACTTGAAGAATGTGTTGTGCTAATGACTCCAAATCCTCTCTTATTTATACTAAAGGTGGATGATTGAATAGACATGACATTTGGGCTTCTAGAGCCTACATAAGAGATGGTCGGATTGATAATAATTATATAAACAAAATAAATTCATATCTCCATAAATACTTATCGGAATCGGATGATCTTTGGATCAATCCTACACCTCTCGACAAGAGGGATCCAATAAAAATATCAGCTGCCATAAATAAGCCGACCCACATGGAGTTTGGCCCTAGTTGCCAATTTAACACTCCCTCTCAACTAGGGAGAACTCCATCCGTTGATCCATATGTCCGACTATACTATCTCGGCCATTAGTGCCTTGCACTGCTCTGCCTAGCTCTGCTCAGCTCTGTTGGCTCTGCTCAGCTCTGCTGGCTCTGCTCTGCTGGCTCTACTGAACTATGAAGAAGAATTGATCGAGAATGAGTCATATCATCCTCCACTGACCCGAAGTCAGTCTCGGAGTGCGTACCACTGGTCCCAGACCAGTCTCAACTGACCCGAAGTCAGCCTCGGAGTGCGTACCACTCCTACCACTAGTCCCAGACCAGTATTGCAGTTTCAAAGAGTGTACCACTGGTCTCAGACCAGTCTCAACCGACCCAAAGTCAGCGTCATAGTGTGTACCACTCTCACTGGTCCCAGACCAGTACTGCACTGACACGAAGTCAGTCTCGGAGTATGTACCACTGGTCCCAGACCAGTCTCAACCAACCCGAAGTCAGTGTCATAGTAGGTACAACTCCTACCACTGGTCCCAGACCAGTATCGCAGGCTCAGAGAGTGTACTACTAGTCCCAGACCAGTATCGCAGGCTCTGAGAGTGTACCCCCAGACCAGTCTCAACCGACCCGAAGTCAGTGTCATAGTATGTACGACTCTCACTAGTCCCAGACCAGTACTGCACTGACACGAAGTCAGTCTCGAAGTATGTACCACTAGTCCCAGACCAATCTCAACCGACCCGAAGTTAGTGTCATAGTAGGTACAACTCCTACCACTGGTCTCAGACCAGTATCGCAGGCTCAGAGAGTGTACAACTGGTCCCAGACCAGTCTCAACCGACCTGAAGTTAGCGTCATAGTATGTACGACTCTCACTGGTCCTAGACCAGTCCTGCACTGACACAAAGTCAGCCTCGGAGTATGTACCACTGATCCCAAACCAGTCTCAGCCGACCCGAAGTCAACGTCATAGCATGTACAACTCCTACCACTGGTCCCAGACCAGTATCATTGATCCCAAATCAATTTAGGTCATCCTAGCGTAGGGAGTACGGTAGATACAACGATGCGTCCATCGGTACTACTATGGTCCCTAACATCATTTCACTACTCATTGATCAGATGAGAGGTACTTCCCATGAGTCCCAGACTGCATGGGTAGGATGCCTCGACAGGAGAACTTAATCGATCCTGTCCTCACAGGAGAACACATCAATCCTGCTACAATCGCCATGGAGAACACATCAATCCAGGTCGCCATGGAGAACACATCAATCCAGGCCTCACAGGAGAACACATCAATCCTGCTACAATCGCCATGGAGAACACATCAATCCAGGCCTCACAGTTGAACACATCAATCCTGCTACAATCGCCATGGAGAACACATCAATCCAGGCCTCACAGGAGAACTAATCATCCTGCTACACAGGAGAACAAATCATCCTGTTCCACAAGAGAGCGAATCATCTTGCCCCACAAGAAAGCGAATCATCTTGTTCCAGTGCGCACCACCAGGGGAGGGTGAGTCACCCTGTGGTCTTATGTTGCTCCAGTAAGAACCGCAAGCCCCCAGAGCTCCCAAAGCTTAATGTATGAAACATGCAGGTCCCTTGTACAAGGGTTTCTTGGCGACTCCAAGTCGTTTAGGAAAATCACAAGTTTGATCTTTCCACGGGGCTCTGACAAAGTGTATCGACCTGTACATCATCTTAATGCGATGGAGCCTCCTTGCTCATCGACTTACCATATCCCAGATAAGGCAGTATCTGATGTCTACCAGCTAGAGCAATTGTCGAATACAGGATTTCTCAATAATCGAATCCCACCTATGGTTGTCACAGAGAATCACAGTGGTATTCATCATGTGTACAAACAGCTCACTGAAGAGCTTCAGCAACCAAACTGCCTCACAGAAGGCCATACTAGCAGCAATGTATTCTGCCTTGGTGGTGCTCAGAGTCACCGACTTCTGCTTCTTGCTCATCTAAGATATCGAGGCAGATTCCAAAGAGAAACAGCACTAAGAAGTGCTCTAGTGATCCTCCACACTACCTGCCCACTCATCATTCAAATAATCATGTGGTTTCATATTTCCGGCAGTGTATCTCAATCCATGAGAGATTGTGCCCCGAAGATATCTCAGAAGATTCTTGGCACCAATCCAGTGAGGCTGAACCAAATATGAGCTCACCATGCTAACTGCAACACATATGTCCGGACGGAGGTTCTCCAAGAACATCAATGCGAATGAGTTTATGAAACTCAGAGGCATTTCCCAAATCAGGTCCGACATTACTACCATATAACTTCTTGAAAGTTAAGATCCTTGAGGTAGTCATAGGCTTGCAGCGTATCTTTCCACATTCAGAATCCAACTCCCTCTGTCTTTTATAAATGAGAGGGTCTGCACCTGTTAGACATAGGTGCCGGTACAAGAGGTTTATCATCCACAACCTTCGAGTAATGGTTTGGATCGGTTTCACTCCTAGTGAATCTCAGCTGCATTAGACAGCTATCAATCCTCTCATACTACGCCCGAGGTGTTTTGCTTCAAGCCATAGAGGGTTTTCTTCCACCTGTATACATGAGATTCCCGATCATGAGTCTCAAACTCCTCGAGTTGTTCCAAGCCTGTGGACCTGCTGCATGAGGGGAATGGTCCCCTTATAATATTTTCCTTCGGTACATTTCAGACATGTACCTTCATGCTCCTTTTTGAATTCAGGCATCCTAGTCACCATCTAACTCACAGACCTCCAGTGCTGAGTTAATGGACATGGTCCCCAATGGACTTCCTGCAACTTGATACAACCCTAAACTCAAAAAAACATCTTTGAAAGATCTATTTTCAAACATGTACCTTTCCATCGATAAGTTCCACCTTGTAACCTTTGACTTCCATTTCCGAGATGGACACTAGGTTCTTCTTGCGATCAGGTACATAAAAGAGATTCTAGGGTTCCTTGCTTTTGTGGAAGAGTAGGCCATTTCTTTGATGACCTGCATTACCAGTCATTCCTTTGATCATTGAAGATGTCCCAGGAATAATTGTTATCTTCATCAAGAGATGTGTCACTGCCATTCGGACACTCCTTTGCATAATGGCCGAACTTATTTCAACAAGACATCCGCCTTTCCTTCCACCCTTAGATTCGAACTTCCCAATGACGTGATCTTTAGATGGGCCATCAGAAACTTCCGCTACGCCATTCTGATAACATTCTCTGGTTCGACTTCACCCTAGGTGAATTATGAGGAACCCATTGATCCTTCTGTCTTGTCCCAATTGTCTTTGGTGATTGCTCTTTCACTCTTACATGGGCATTGTCTTCACCTCAGCTCTGATCCCATGTTAAGTTTAGGTATGTTCTATGCTAGAGCAATTTATTTAAATTATCATAGTTAGCTATCACATCAACATTAAGATAAATTGCAGATAGAACATAAATATAAAACGCAGAAGACAAGCCAAGAGAAGAGGACACAAGATGTGGCACCAGCCAGGGACAAACCCCACAATGTGTGGGGAAACCCTTTGATCAAATCTTCTTTTATCTTCAAGGTTCAGCAGAGAAAGAGAGAGAGAGAGATAGTACATTTACAACAGATGTCAACACTTTGACTTGTCTAGATCTAAGCATAGATCATCTCCTATAACGATGAGATCAGTTGAAGACATTCTGCTTCAACTGATACCTATCAGCGTGCTGCATCCTCTAGTTGCACCGATGCATACTACACCATGCTGCAGTAGACATGATAATCATCATGCTGCCCATACTAATATGCATCATCATCATACAGTTGTCCTTACAGAAATGTCTCTAGAGGGTAGACCGAGACAAGGAGTGTCCCTTCAAGATTCTTGTCTTCACAAGTATAGCGTATCTCCATGACTGTGCATAAGGTGTCAACATGACAGTGTATAGATGTATCCATGACCTGCATATAAATGTTGCCATGGCCTGCATATAAAAGATTCGAAGTCCTGTATATAATTTCCATGGCCTATATATAAATTCCATGGCTGCGTATATGTTTCTCAATGTCCTGCGCATAAGTCTACTCCTTTACAGTGTTAAGGGCATCACATGGCTGCAGTTTAGGGTTACGTAATGATGTCATCTTCACACTGAGATTGGCAATGACAGTGTGAAGATTCCACTGCCTTCTTTTGCCTGCGGATCTTTATGTCCTGCATATGTGTCTCCATTGCATGCAGACACTGCATCTATTCCTTCCTTACTGCGGCTTGATGGCATATATATTCCGGCGGTTATATATTCCTGCATATATATTCCTACGGTTATATATTCCCGCATATATATTCCTACGTATATCATTGACTGCAGATAGCATGATGACTGCATACAGCTATCCAGCGTGAACATTGAGACTGCGTGGGTCATGAACAGGACTACGAGTATATATGAACGAGTTCTTATATGAGGGTGTATACATGTGTGAGTTCCAGTGACTGCGATGACATGACAGCGTATGACTTTATTGTCATTTGCTCTGTTCAGATGCTATGGGTATGACTGTATTGTTGTTTGCTTCATATACATATTCATTTGCCAGCGTATGAACTTACACACAGCGTATTGAACAGCGTATATATAATGCCCAACGTATATGCAATCATGACTACGTTTACCTTAACAGCATGTGAGTCTCCAGCGTGTAAGTCTTCCTGATCTTACGTATGTGCATGACAGCGTATAGAGTATTTGTTGTGCGTTTAGGTCTCCATTGCCAACAGATTAGAGATTGTTGTACGTAGTTGCTCCATATCTGCGTGAGAGCTAGGGCATCATCCAAGGCCAGCATATTCTTCTTAGTGTCTCTCCTTCACCAATAACCCAAGACGTGGAGAGGAGGAGATCACTTGAAGAATGTGTTGTGCTAATGACTCCAAATCCTCTCTTATTTATACTAAAGGTGGATGATTGAATAGACATGACGTTTGGGCTTCTAGAGCCTACATAAGAGCTGGTCGGCTTGATAATAATTATATAAACAAAATAAATTCATATCTCCATAAATACTTATTGGAATCGGATGATCTTTGGATCAATCCTACACCTCTCGACAAGAGGGATCCAATAAAAATATCAGCTGCCATAAATAAGCTGACCCACATGGAGTTTGGCCCTAGTTTCCAATTTAACAAGATTAGTCTACAACAACAAGGGTTTTTGTCTACATAATCAAGGAGACAGTCTACAACAGCAAGAGCTTGTATCTCCACAGTGATCATCAAAAATGCCACCAACACCCTCATCAAGAAGTCTACAAAGAAAGGTAACTCAAAGGACCTCAAAATCGAAGATCACCTCATCTTGGAACAGGTTGAAACCCGAGCAGCAATCATGATCTACACTACAAAAGAAGGCAAAGCATATTGAAGGCAATAAGGTGAGGTCATCTTCAAGAAACGATCATCTCCTTGCCCTAGAAGAAGATCATCTGAAGAAGCAGCAAATCATCCTCATCAAAAGG
Source organism: Pinus tabuliformis (assembly GCA_031772625.1). NCBI lineage: Eukaryota > Viridiplantae > Streptophyta > Pinopsida > Pinales > Pinaceae > Pinus > Pinus tabuliformis. Next base: position 565,210,702 of record CM062816.1, read on the forward strand.
AGCAACCTTTTCTATTGAGGAAAGATTCTCTCATTCAAAAGAAGGTCATCCAAGAAGAAGTACTAATACATCTTCTTCAACCATCATCAAAGCAATCAAGGTGAAGATTTCATCTTCACATGTCAAGTAAGTATCTTTTCATTCTATAATCAAATTTGGTTAAATGACTTCGTGTTTGCAAGGAGATCTATAAATCAGTTGGGTCATCAAGATTCCTTGCATAAAGAAGGAGGATAGACATAGTCCTCTAAGTAGCTAAAGTCATTGAACATATCAAAAGGTCTCCTCTGAATTCATGGAAAGGGATACTTATGAAAGATCCCCTCATATAGCAATATTGGAGACATCAAAGAGATGTATATGATAAACTCATTCTCTGAAGGTGCAATGAAGAAGGTCACATGAAATCTGATCTACATGAAAGTAAAGGGTATCAAAGGATGTAGGATATCTTCATAAGGTCCCATCTACAAGATCTAGGAAGGAAGATAACCATCATTGATTCATAATGCACTAACAATCAAGGTAACAAATATCCATGGGATAAGAAAGTTACCTCATTCGACAACTTATGGTCTCTATGCTAAATAGAGAAAGACAAGTTGATGGCAAAAGTATTGAAGGATAAAAGAACTCAAACATGTGCAGAAAGGAAAGGCAAGTTTGGTCCTCAAGCAAGACAGAATAGTATAGCTAAGATTCAATGCTATGTAAAGATTATGGAAAGAAGCTCATATCACCGGAAAGATGGAGGAAGTTGAAGAAAAACGGCCAAGGAAAGAGGGAGTAGCAAATATCTACTATGAGTAAGATGGTATCCCTCACAAAAGGGTCCTATCATAAGCTCCTAAATCTTGTGTTATAGATATGACCAAGATAATAAGATGTATCGTGGCATCATGAAAGCATTAAAAACAAGAACACGTGACATCACCATGGGAATCATGAAGGACAAAATCCATGGCAAACAAACATGAAGGATATAGCTCTTGGGAACCTCAGTGGACATTGAAGGAAAGGAAGGAGTCATCCAGTACAAGGCTCATCATACATCAAGTCAAAAAGAAAACATCTGCCAGATGGGGATATACAAGATCCTCAAGATTCTCTGATGGAATCCTCATCAGAGGGTTCACTAATCTAGAAAGGAAGCAAGTGTTTCATCAAAAACTCCAACTTGTGGAATTCATGGATGATGATGACATAAGAAAAGAAGCAGATCAAGGGATTGAAGACACTTCAATCAAGGAAGTTGTTGAAAGAAACCTAGATGACCTAAAGGTAAAATAAGGTATGTATGCTTGTGTTTAATATTATAATGTCATGTCATATGGTTGCAGGTAACAAGGATCATTACTTCTATCTTAAGAAGCATGATCAAGAGAAACAGGATCTCCTCCTCTGAAAGGATGCAGGAAGGCATAAGTCACACTAGATGAAATCAACATAATATGTCCTCATATGAAGTATGAGGTGGTTGACTACAATTAAGAAACTCTGATTGAAAACTCCTGAGAATGGAATGTGTGAGGAAGGAAGAGATCGTAACCCCGATAAAGGCGATCAACATCCAAAAGACCAAGAAGACTTAACTAGGAAATCTCCCGAAAGGATATGAAGACTCTAATGGAAAAAGATGAAGACCCTTGACAATGGATATCTTTGGGAGATGTGTCAACATGTATGCAGGATGTTGATACCTACAGAAAGATGTCATGATGAAGAGCCATCTCGTAAGGTATGATTTGATCTAATATTATGTTTTGATTTCTTGAATAATATATGGATAAGTTCATGCAGGGCTACTTACAAGTACAACTAGCATTCATGTGGTGGATGGAAGAAGCATGATGAGAAAGAAGTAATCATATGACGAAGGTTCCAGATATGAAGAAGGCCACTTTCCATGAAGAAAGGAATGACATAACGAACTAAGGAGGAAAGTGATCGATGGTTATTGCTCTACAAAGAAGAAGCTCAACTGAATTTCATGACATCAAGGAGAGAAGTTGATCAAGTAGCCTAAGGACCCACGAAGAAGAAGTTGTTGATGTGTAGAAGAGTCCCTAGCTAAGAGGGAGCTCTAACAAGTTCTCGACTAAAATGGAGCTTGGGAAAGTTCCTGATCAGAGGGAGCTTGGGTACATTCCTTCAAGGAATGGGCATATCTTCCCCAATTGAAAGGGAGAATTGGGTAATCACCTGGCATCTGATGCTCTTTAAGGATGTGTAGGGCATCCAAGACAAGAGTAGGCAAGAGGACCGATATTATTTGAGGGCTAGGAACTCAAGATAACAATAGTCCTAGAAGGTCATACTCAGTGAACACTCAGGTGGGTATGTACCTTAAGAGACAATGATGAAGGTGTTTATTGTCATTGGTCTCACCAACATTGTGCTCTAATCTAATGAGAGATAGATCTGTCAGTCAAGGCCTTACTGTGGAAACAATGTTGGTTACTATGATGCTATATAGATGGGTTCCCAATCCGATTCTTCTTATGAGAAATTCTTTAGATTGAGAATGACCAAGTACCATTATGAATACCTCCCCAGTTAAGAGGGAGTGTTGAAGAAAATGTAGCTAGGTTCTGTCTTCATAAATGTAATTTTGATCTTTGTACTTGTAAAAGAAAAGAAATATTATTTTTTTAAATTATAAAATGAGTTTCTTGCTCATTACATAGGTCCAGCGCATGTTGAAGTGCTATAGGAAAGTCAAAGAGTCAAAGAAAATGTTAAAGAGCTCTCCTTGAGCATATATGTAATGTATATGAGTCAACCTAGTGTCTAGATCAGCCCTCCAAGACAAGCACAATCCTCCTGAAGAAAGTAGCAACAAAAATGATGAAGAAAGCAGTTATGACGGCCTCAAAATGTATATAAACAAAGACAAACAACTATATATACACAATGAGAGTCACCACAGAGAGACAGAAAAAACTCAGACTTCTCTGCAACTTCGGATGAGGGCAGAGGTACAGAATTTCGGATGGTAAATTGATCTCAACATGCCTCTGAAATCTCAATGGTACATGAAACTCGGATCAAGGCAGCAGTTCAGTACTTCGGATGGAGAGGAATCACTATGGTTTTCGAATGGATATTACAGTGATGTATTCTCAACATAGAAGTGACTAGGTGCAAAGAGAACACAGTCACATCCTCGGTGAAGATCTCAGTGCAATCATAATCTTGGTGACAAGGATGATCACAGGAAGCCTACAATAGCACACATAGTCTCAGCATAATTATGATGGAAGGATCTCATAGTGACACACTTTATCTCGACATGCATTAAGTTGTAGTCATGATCCTATTACAGTCATGATCTCGTTCTTGATGGAGACATAGTCACAAAAGTTATGATCTCGGTGAAGGTACAATTATGATAAGACAGTCATGATATTGGTGGATCTACATGTAGCTCTCCTATACATATCTAAATATGGAGATCTTGTTGATGAAGACCTCGGTGATGGTGCAACAATGATGATGATCTCAACAGTGACAAAGAAGAGGATTGGTGTCTTGGTCTTGTAATGGCATAATAGGTCAAGGGTCATGGTCTTCGTATTCGTCAATTGGAATCTCTATAAGAAGAATTTTGTGCGGGTTTTCCTCTCCAAGAAGGAGAGGTTTTGGCCTTGGCAGAAAGTCAATATCTTGTGTTCTTGTCTCTTTGTTTTTGGTAACTATTTGATGAATATAAGAAGATACACTCTGATAAGAACAAGTGAAGATTGTGCTAAGAAGAAAAATTAAAATACTTCACAAGTAGTTATCATGCTAGAAGAATCACATTAACTACATTTGCCCTAGATTCTTCAACATGTTGGTGTGCAAACTTGGTGATGAGTTCCATTAAACCTTTGTTCTGCATTTTCAAGTGTTGTAGTGTCTGCGCCATGGACTTCCTCTCTTCTACCAATGCTTGCATCCTCTCATAAATTTGTTGAACCTCCTCATCATGGGCAAGACGATCAAATACAGAAAAATCAAATCCAGATCCTACTATGCAAGTATCATTATTCTCATCATCTTCTTCCATAAATTGAGGCTGAGCTAAAGCATCAGCAGCGTGAAATGAGGCTTCACTGGTATTTGTTTCCTTCTCTGTTATCAAAATACAGCATTTCTTATTCATATTCACATTCATACTGCCATTTTCATTTGCATTTTTTGAATTTGTACTTTGTTTGTCCATCGTACTTATATTATCACCAGTAAATATCTCTACCTACTTTGCCCCCCTTTTCTGGTTAGTAGATTCCACCAGTGGAATTAAGAGGGCATGGTCGTTTACTACCTCCTTAACCTTAAAAAAATCATTGGCGAAATTCGATGATATCATCTCATGATTAACATTACTATTTTTATGATTTTGGACCCTAACCGACTACTTCAAAGATTGAATCTCAGACCGCAGGGTTTCAATGACAATCTTTTTCATCAAGGAGATCTTCCAGAGACAAATTTTCCTGCTCAATGGAAGCTTGTATTTTCTTGAATAGAGATGCTTCTCTTTCTTTTTCATGTTTTTCTTTCTACGACCAGTAAGTCATAGCGAGAGCTTCCTATGTTGCGTCCGCGGAAGTGTTCCTCTCTTCGTCCAGCTCATACTGGAGTTTCTCATTCAATTGGTGTTGCCTCCGAAGGGCACCCCTTTGTGCTTTCACATCACAAGTCTCTGAATTAATAATATCCTTGTCAGGGTCATTGACAAAGGATTTTTCATTAACAACGAGAACGGCTATAGTAGATGCACCTAGATAACTTAGATCTTTATGCTTTCCTTCTGGTGCCTCATATGCATTATGCAAATCACCAGCTGAACTGGAAGCATCAGCTTTGGCCAGACATTCCTTCTTCTTCTCTATCACACATGTTCCCAATAAAGAGAAAAATTATGAAAGTTGATCCATGCGTTGCTTGCGTTCAAGTGATGCACCATCTCCAGATAGTTGCATGATTTTCAGTGCTTCTGTTTGGAATTGATCATTGAAGGCAGGAAGCAAGCTAGGATCCAAAGTGGAGATGCTTGATAAACTTTCAATAATATTCCCCAACTCCTGCATGAAACTCTTAGGATAATTGGGAAGCGGGTTAACATTCGTAGGCAAGTTGTTGATGAAAACATAGGAACCACTTTCTTCTACAGTGCTCTTATCTATGAACTTGACATAATTGGAACTTGGAGCAGTTGTTGGACGTTGAGCTAAAATTGGTACAACCCTGCTCATCACAAGAGACGATTTCTGGATTGCAACGATGGATGGTGCTACATTTTGTTTAATAAATGAAGCATACAACTTTTTATGTGCTTCGACCTCAACTGGAGCTCTTTGAGGAGGATGAGGTGGCACTTCCTTATGAGCATGTTTAATTTCTTATCCTTTTTGGCCAGTTGAGTCTTCAAGGACTTCCCTCTATTGCATGTGATTTTTATGTACCTCCTCAACAACATGAGCAGGCTCCTCCTTTACTATTGTGGATTGCTCAATCACACCATTTTGAGCTGCTTGTTTAGGCTTGACAACTGGTTCTGAGAAAGGATATGCTTTGCCAGCTTCTTCTAAAAGATTTTTCTTTTGTTTCTTCCTATCCCTTAATGGGGCAAGCACATCATTACATTCATATTTATCATCTTTGATAGTTGTTGTAAATGCAGATTCATCATTATTTTGTTCTTCATCCTCCCTTGTCTGCTCCAAATCAACTGTATTGGATATGGTCTTAACTAAATCAGAATTCACGATTCCTCGGTTTGCAACTTTAATTTTATCATTTTCTTCAATAGTTGTCCCACTAGCAATATCATCTTTAGCTACTTCATCTTTGGTTGTCTTACACTCACTTTGATTTTTAGTCTCATTTATGTTACCCTGAGGAGATCCCAATTCAACATGTTCAACATCATTTTCTTGATTAGCACATTCTTTAATGTTAGTTCCTTTCATGTTAATGTATTCTTCCTTTAGAGATGATGTAAATTTTGCACATGATTTTTTTAATTGCTGAAACGATTCTCAAATTTCACTTAACTGCTCAATGAATTCAGGATGTAAACTTACTAGCATATTGTGCAACGGATAACGTCCAAAGGCTCGCATGGCTCCGATACGACTAAAACGACAAAACCTAAGGGTGTTTGTGCTTTTAATATAAAATACACAAAGGTATTTATAAATAATATTTTATTAATAATATGAAATGTACAAGGATGATTGAATGTTACAATGAGGGCCTGCTTATATACTTAGGCAAGTGCCCTTTCATGAATGGTCATGTCCATTAAGACATGCCTCTTCACTAACTACTCATTAATTAACTATAATTATAATTATTATTTTTTCACTCATTTATTTTATTTTTATATAAATTGTATTCGTAACAGTGGAAAACCTGAACAAATTCTTCTTCTTATAGAGATTCCAATTGATGAATACCAAGACCAGGACCCTTGACCTATTAGACTGCTCCAAGACCAAGACACCAAGCTTCCTATCTTGCCCTCTTGAATCAACGATGGTCAACTGCTTGCTCCTTCCTTTCATATCTAGGCTTCCTTTCCTCTGTTTTAGACCTACAACATTTCGGCCCTAAATCAGAGCCCTTGCACATGTAGATAGCAGTCCTTAAACTCCTTCGCTTGAGGTGTGATGCAGGAGCATTCAACCCAAGGAAAATCGTTGTATTTTAGTAAACATAGGGGGGCCATGTATTTTAAGGAAGTTGGATTCCTAAGTCTCAAATTAATGTAATATTTAGGCTTTTAAGTGAATAGAATAGGGATTAATTAGATGTGTGAGGATGTTTATAAATGGTCTCGAATAAAGGAGAACATGAGTGGTTAACAATGACAAGAGAGTTAGAAGTCAATTATAACTCTAAAGGTAGTTTCATGATTCGATCTCGAATAAAGGAGAACATGAGTGGTTAACAATGACAAGAGAGTTAGAAGTCAATTATAACTCTAAAGGTTATTTCATGATTCAAGGAACTAGAGAGAGTTCTTAGGAATTAACTGAAGTTAGAAGTGGACATAGAGGACATTTAGGAGTCAGTTCATTAGATCTATGATTTGAACCAGAATTAGTTCAACAGAACCTTTCTGGTATAAATGTAAGCCTACAGGTAGAGTAGAGAGGAGGCCATTAATACTGAAGATTAGGCCTGAGAGACAGAGATCCCATTCTGTAATCATTGTTTATATTTATTAATATAATCAACTCAATTCTGAGTTTGAATGTGTGTTTCGAGTGTTGAATTATATGTGAATTCGTAGGTTCTGTAATAGGGGTTGCAGACAGAGTTCTGTAGAACACGCAGAGGAGAAGAATGATTCAGAAGAATCATAACGGGTCTTTGAATCCAATTAGAGGATCAGAGTGAAGCTCTAGAGAGGTAGCGAAGTGAGAATTCGCGGAGCAAAGCTCAAAGAGAGTTGAGCAACGGAAGAGTAGAAAGAATGAATCCCTGAAGAAAACTCCAAAACCACAGGAAAAACACTGAAGGATGAATTAAAGTCAAAGAAAAGGGACGAGTGGAGAAGTGAAGAGGTGATGCGCAGGAACCGTTAGATCTCATAGATCAACGGTCATCGCACGGTGAAAGAGCGCAGGAGATAACACAAAGAAGAGGTGGTTTCGCAAACCTTAAGTGGTATTTCGGGTGGCGAAGAAGCGGTAAGTGGTATCGAGGGGTGAGCACCCGATTCCACTTATCGAGCGACACGTAGCAACGGAGGAGAGAGAGAAAACCGCTTTTCGGGCAGTTATTCTCCGTGCCTGTTGTCTATCCGAAGTCATCGTCGACCGTTGGATCTACTAAGTGTAGATCAACGGCGGAGGACCGTCAAGCGACTTTTGGAACGGGGAAGGATCTCGATCGTCAGATCGGAAGCCAGATCTGCGGCCCTGATTTAATCGAAGATCGGCGGAAGGAAGGAGCAGCGCTTCAGAAATGGTTGAAAGGCGCGGACCCAAAAGTTTATAGAGGCGGACTCAATTCCATTTGAGTTCCAGCCTTAAGCTTTGGAGCGGAGTTCCATGTGTTTTTTGTGTAATGCAGAAATCGGAGAAGTAATGCGATGAGCGATAAGAAGTGGAACCGAGAAGGTTTATAAGCGCAACTGTATAATATTTGAAATCCGACAATGTAATCGCATATCGGATGTGGAGGAGGTGTGTGTTAATGTGATTGCGGAGAGCCCCAATTGCGATCAGCGATAAAGGGGAAACCTTGGAAAAAAAGCAAGGCTTTTAAAAAAGGCGAAAAGGTAAGTTATGCATGTTTATGTGTATTTCTATGTATAATAGAAATAAGGCGTCGATTGAGGATTTTATGGGTTAAGTCTGCATTAACCAAAGTTTAAAGAGGGGTTGGTTATATATATGCGACAACAATGTTATGAAGGCCTAGTGTGCGGGTAAAGTTAAACTAAGGTTTATAAGGGCAGATGGAGTCCCGATAGAAGGAAATGAAAGACTGGGCTATTGTAATGAATGATACCGTTGAAGGGAGCCTAAAACCTTGGTAAATGAAGATTTGACTCCTTAGAGAGTTAAAATTCTCGAGACAAATGTACTTATGCATTGTAGATACATACTGTGGGTGTAAGCGAGGGTAACCCTGCGTCAAGGTGGAGGATACTTCTTTTAACAACTCGTCCTTCTTTATGACTTTAATCTGGTTTCCTTTGAAACCCGGCCTTATTGCAGCAGAAGGTTACTTCTTTCTTCGTACAAGTGACAACTACAACACCCAAAAACAGACCCTAGTCTTCCTTCTCCATTCGTTGATCCTTAGGCTCCTTTTCTATCACCTTTGCACTGTTTTTTTGTACCTTGCACTTCAGACTTGATCACCGAAAATCCTATCCTGAAATGAAGACGCACTGCACTATATATAGTTGTTTCCCAAGGTAATAAGTTGACTTGATATCAAGCTAAGCCGACATAATAGAGAGATAATTAATTCCACTTTGAAGCCGACTTGAGTTTAATGCTTGTGCTTGGTCTTTGAGGGTTATTTGACATTTCTATTGACTCATACACAAGTGTAATATGCCCAAGAAAGGTCCTTCATACATGACATAGACTCAAATTCATTTTCATGACTAGATGACAAATCCTAAAGGCTCACAATGGGAACCATCACTAAAATAAAATTCCTTGCTCATGAAACCCATGAGACAAGCACAATAATAATTTTATTTTTCTTCTTTTCATCAATTACATAAAATCACAATTACACATGTCATTATGAAGACCGAACCTAGTTACATTTCAACAACTATCACATGTCACATGTCTCTAATGAACATATACATCTTTGTCATCATACAACAAGTGTCATCACTGTCATCATTTATTATTGTTGTAGAGAGAATAAGGTTATTTTCATTGACAAGAAGATTACTATCACTATTGTAGCATTCATACAAGATTATTGCCCTATCATTGTCATACTGCCATATTATTGCTTCATAGAGTCGAGCAATGTCACTGTAGTTCGAGGGATGCAATTGTAATGTAAATCAAATGATGCCACTTTAATTTAAGTCATGCCACTATAATATAAATCAAGTGTAGCCACGAGGTTATCATTGTCATTGTCATGTGAGAGTGATGCCACCACAAAATTTCCAATGCAAGCCAAAGATCAATGTGAGCCACAGTTTGTTAAAGCGAGCTACCACAGAATAAAGTGAGCGGATCAGACCAAAGAAATATTACGTGTCAATAATGCAAGACACCACAGGGTATAGTATGCGGGTTACTTATAGGAACGTGCCACATGAAGGATGTGAACCAAGAGATGAGAGTCACTGCATATTTGTGAACCTCAGAATAAAGAGAAAGAGCTACAAAGGTAATGTATTCGGGCCACTATGTAAGTACTGCGAACCACTTAAATCGAGCCACAAAGATATTGTCACATAAGCCACAGAAATCAAGCCATAGTTATGGAGACAAAGTATGAGTTGCCAATAGATACAAGCCATAGATAGAGATCTGATCCATATGAGCTACCACAGAAATGCTTGTAGAGAATAATGTGATCCTCAAAAATGCCATGCAAGCCTTTCTCATGTGAGCCTTAGAGTGACTAATGCAAACTGCAGAATCAAATTGATCTGTCTTAGAAAGCACAAATATTTCTTGTCTCCAATGGAAGATGATAGATACATATTTCTAGTTGTTTTCATGAAGGGTCGCAACTATTGGGCAGGCCGACTTGTAAGTTTGGAGGGAAAAACCCAAATTCAAATTTGCCATTAACATTTAAATATATTTTCCACATGTTTGATGATTTCTAGCCAAGTAAATTTTTCATATCAATTAATAATATTTCTTTATCCATTTGAATTGTTCTTTGACCAATATAAATTCTCTTTGGGGCACAATGGCTTTCCTTTGGGGTGGTAAGGTTTCTCATGCGTAATTTGTCCCATAGTTGCCCCAATTTTCAAAACTGTTCGTGTGATTTGATTTGGTGTTATGAGCAGACACATACAAAGACAGATAGAAACACTCTTGCACCCAATTTTTAAAAATGGTGTAATTTCCCGCACCAATACTTTGAAAATGGTAAACTTTGCACACACACCCACACATCCTTTACAAAGTTTGGTTTTATGCAAAGCAGTCTCTAAATGGTAAATCTTGCACCCACACCAACACATCTTTTACAATTTTGGTTTTATGCAAACTAGTCTACAAAGGAAACTTTATTAATGCAGTCACTATCTATCTAGACTGCATTTTAAGAAGCCCTACCACATCCTTTCCTACATGCACAAATATAGCAAAACAATTGTTTTTATTTGTTTGTTTTTGGTTATATTTTTATATCTTTTTAAGGGTGGTTGTGTGTTTAGGAGGTTTTTGTTGTATTCTATCCTACAAATCATGTTGAGATTTGAGTGGAAACTAGAATTTTAATCATGATAATTACTTGACACTAATATATATGTTTCTTTTTAGCATAAACATTATTTAGTTATGTCATCAAGCAATTACACATTCAAAAACATAAAGAAAATAAAGATCATAGTGCATAATAGACAAGAGATACCAAAGATTAGGCCAATGGCTAGGGACAAACCCACAAGGGGAAAACCCAGCACTCCTTCCTTGTAGAAGATTTGTCAACAAGAGAAATCCAAGTCATAAACAAACCGACTAGTAGTAACTGTTGAATAATCTAGGGCATCTAGATCATAGTGAGATTCTTCTGACAATGATAACAATTTGTGAAGTACTTTTTACTTTTCTTATTAGCACAATCTTCTCTGATTATTATTAGTGTGTCTTCTTCTTACTTCCTCAAACAGCGAACAAAACAAAAGAGACAAGAACACAAGATGTTGGCTATCTGCCAAGACAAAACGTCTCTCTCTTAGAGAGAAAAACCCTTTTGCAAATTTCTCTTATTGAAGCTTCAATTGACAAATGCCAAACCCTAGACCCTTGACCAGTAGATCCTCCAAGCACAAGACACAGTCTTCCTTTTGTCCTTCAATCAATGCCTTCCTCTGCTTTGCACCTTGATTTCTTCCTTCGCACTTCTTCCGGCAACTAATAGCCCTTTTTCCGGCAACTGCAGAAACCCTAGGTCTCCTTAGAGACCTCTTTGGTGCCTTCCTTTCCTTCGCTTGGCAATCTTTCTTCTTCTTGATATTTCGACTAGATAATGAGCCTCTTCTTCTGGTGTATCTCTAAGTTTAGAGGTTGATCCTCTTAACCCTAGTACAAATATGATTTCTTCACACGTGTGGCAGATTTAGGGCTTGAGATAGCCCTTTTTACTTGCTCCCTTCCTTCGCTAGATGTGGGACCTCCTTCGCTTGAGATGGAGGCTTATTTGGAGTCACTTCTTGGCCCAATCGAACTCTATTGTGTTGTTGCCCTTGTGGATCTGATGTGACTGCAAAACTGCCCTCCTTTCTTCGCATGTGTGACAGAATTAGGCCCAAAAACAGTCCTCCCAAACTTGGTTTCTCTTTCCTCTTCTTCGCTGCCCTAGAATCACTTCAATGCTCCTTTTTCGCACCTCTTTTTCGTCCTTGCTTGTTGATTTCATAGACGAGGAGTGATGCTTTTGTAAGGTCGAACTGCCCTATTTATAGGAGATTGTCCCTCCTATTTGGGCCGACTTGAGCTAGTGAGGTCGACTTGACTTCAAGTGCACCAAAATTCATTCTTTGAGCCAACTTGAAGATGAGACTTGTCCTTGTGCTTTGGAGTATCATTTTTTAGTTATATCTTTGACATAATTACACAGGTTACATAGTATAACATGCCCACATGGGTCTTCAATAATTACATTGACCCTTTGACTTTCTTAGAAGCACTTAAACATGTGTTTGACCTATCGAATGGGCAAGAAACCCATTCTTGATAAAGACAAAAATAATGACTCTTTTATTTTACAAGTACAAAGATCAAAATTACATTTTATGAAGAACTGTCAGGCCAGGGTAACTCCAGAATAAGCAGAAGAAAAACTGATATATTATTTCATTAGAGAACTATTGTTTATATAGAAGAAGGAGACGGAACAGTTCATCTTCTTGATGACTGTTCACGTTCCAGTTCACCCATCTGTTGAGGATTAGGTGTCAACATTCCCCCCCTTAATTTGAAGGGATGTTGGTGAGTCCAAGCATCGTTCTGAATCTTTCAAGCTTTTCTCTTCCAAGCGCTTTGGTGAAGATGTCTGCAATTTGCTCGTTTGTGGAACAATGACGGAGATGGATTGTTTTGGCCTCAACATGATGTCGGATCAGATGATATTTAGTATTGATGTGCTTAGTACGATCATGGAACTTTGGGTTCTTGGCCAACTTTATTGCAGAGGTGTTATCAATCATGAGTGGAGTTGATTGTATTTGTTTTACCTGCAAATCTTCAAGAATTTTCCTGAGCCACACAATTTCTTTCGTTGCTTCAGCTGCTGCCACGTATTCTGCTTCTGTTGTGGAATCTGTTGGTACTGATTGTTTGCGTGATCTCCAGGAGACAACACCTGATCCAAGACTCATAGCATATCCTGAAGTAGATACCCCAGTTTCTTTGTCTCCATCGAAGTCTGAATCAGAGTATCCAATCAAGTTGAAGTCGTCCACCTGTGTATACTTGATTCCAAGGTCTTGAGTTCCCTTCAAGTACCTTAGAACTCTTTTTGCAGCAGACCAATGTCCCTCACAAGGCTTTTGCATAAACCTGGAGAGGATTCCAACAGCAAATGAAATGTCTGGTCTGGTAGTAGTGAGGTAGATGAGACTTCCTACAAGCTGTCTATACTTTGTTGCATCCTCAAATTCCTTTCCTTCAATAGATGTGAGCTTCAAGTTTTGTTCCATTGGAGTAGAAAGAGGATTGCACTCTGTCATGCCAAATCTGTTTAACAAATCTCCAATGTATTTCTTTTGAGAAAGAAATATGGATTTTGGATGTTGGGTTACTTCAATGCCAAGATAGTAATGAACATAGCCCAAATCAGTCATTTCAAAACTTTTTCCTAATTCTTTCTTTATGGATGCAATATAGCTTTCATTGTTCCCTGTCATTAAAAGATCATCTACATATACCACAAGATATACAACTGTTTTGCCAACTTTCTTGACAAATAAAGTTGCATCATCAAGATCAAAATGTTTGAAGTTGAGTTTCAGAAGATGCTCAGTTAGTTTTTCATACTAGGCTCGTGGTGCTTGTTTGAGGCCATACAAGGACTTCACAAGTTTGCATACTTTGTGTTCATGTCCTTTCACAGCAAATCCTTCAGGCTGGGACATAAAAACATTCTCTTTTAGATCTCCATTCAAGAATGCAGTTTTTACATCCATTTGATGGACTTTCCAACCGTTCTGAGCAACTAGTGCAAAGAGTGTTCGGATGGTGGCCCATTTTGCTGTGGGGGCAAAAGTTTCCTCAAAATCGACTCCTTCCTTCTGTGCAAAACCTTTTGCCACAAGCCTAGCTTTGTTCTTGTCAAGTGAGCCATCAACTTTGTACTTGTTCTTGTAGACCCACTTGCAGCCAATTGGTTTGGTTCCAAATGGAGGATCAACCAGCTTCCAAGTGCCATTCTTTATGAGGGCATCATACTCCTTCTGCATCGCTTCTTTCCATTCATCATGAGAAGCAGCTTCTTTGAAGGAAGTTGGTTCAAAATCTGTAGACAAGTTCAATTCACAATCATAAGTAACATCCATATCAACAGGTGAATTAGAGTTATCTACATCACCTCCATCTTGTCGGTTTGTATTTCTGGTTCCTGTTTTTCCAATTTCATCAGGATGAACACTTTCAAGTGTCTTTGTCAGCGACTTTGGGGGACCTTTCTGAGATGGTCCAGGCTGCTCTGTTGATTGAGTTGGGACTGAATCAAGATTGAGTCTCCCAATTCTATCAATTACATCACTTAAAGGATCATCCGGTGTTGGAGTTTCATGCAGGGGAGATTGTTCTTCAGAAGAAGATTCCACATGTTGTTCTAGTATAGGAATCCCCCCTTCAAGATGTGGAATCTGATTATCAAATTCTTGAAATGATTTTGTTTTTGCGAATCTATCCAAGCGATCAAGTTGCCGCTCAACAACACTGTCAGATTGGATGATTCAAGAAAAATGACATCTCTAGATACAACAAACTTTTTATGTACTTCATCATAGAGACGGTATGCTTTAGAGGTGTTTGAATACCCCAGGAAGATACACTTACGACTTCTAGCACCAAGTTTGTTTCTATGTACCTTTGGTATTAAAGCATAACAGGTGGAACCAAAAATCCTGAGATGTTTTACCGAAGGAACATGTCCATACCACAATTCATAAGGAGTCTTGTTTCTTATAGCACTATATGGACATCTATTCTTTATATATGCAGCACATAAAACAGCATCAGCGCAAAACATTATCTTTACATTTTTGATGAAAAGCATGGATCGTACCATATTCAAAATTGTTCTATTCATTCTTTCTGCTACACCATTCTGTTGGGGATTATAAGGTACAGTTGTTTGATGTTTGATCCCATGTTGGCGAAGATAGTTTTCAAATTCATTTGATGTATATTCTTTTCCATTATCAGTGCGAATAGACCCAATATGAGATTGTGCATCATTTTCAATCCACTTATGAAAATTCTTGAATGTTTGAAAAGCATCAGATTTGTTCTTCAATAAATAAACCCAACACATTCTGGTGTAATCATCAATAAATGTCATGATATATTTATTTCCATTTGCAGAAGGAACAGGCATTGGACCACATAAATCTGAATGAATGAGTTCAAGCTTCCTATGTGCTCTTGAATGTGAATCATGAAAAGACTGTTTGCTATGCTTTCCTAGAATGCAAGCATCACATTGCTTATGTTTTCTAGGAATTGTAGGCAAACCAGCAACACCATTTTTCTTCAACAAGCGGAGACTGTCATAGTTTAAATGTCCAAATCTAGCATGCCATAATAAACTTGACGGAAGTGTACCTTCTTCATGATGAGAAATATATGAGAAATGTTGTGCATGAGCAGAGGTTCCTTGCAGTTTAAGAAGTCTTTCTTCTTCTATACCCCTCATGACAAGTGAGTGGTCAGATGCCTTTCTTACCTCAAGCTTGCCATCAAACATATGAATGGAGTGACCTTGCTGGCGGATGTGGACCAGGGACAGCAAGTTTCTCTTGAGCTGTGGGAGATATAGAACATGATCCAGAAGAAAGTCTGGAAGACCAGGCAGTTTAAGCCTGATTGTGCCAAGCCCTGATGGCTTGATTTTTGACTGATCTGCAAAGTATACTGCTCCATCAACATTGTCAGTGAAATCTTCAAAAAAATCTTTCCTATGAGTCATATGACAGGTTGCTCCTGAATCAAGCAACCAATCATTTTTCGAAGAAGCAAGTGAAGCATTAAACAAATCTTCATTTACTCCAATGTTACATTGTGCCTCAATATAGTGAGCGGATTCAGGTGCTTTACCTTTGTCTGTGTCATCAGTTTTACCTTTCTGCTGATTTCTTCTCTGCTCAATTTTGTCCCATGGTAGCTTGCATGTAGAAGCATCATGTGATCCATTTCGTTCGCAGCGAATGCAATGCAGATCTGCCTTTTCTCCTTGAGAATGTCTGCCCCCCTGCCTCTGAAGTATCTTCCTCTTCCTCTTCGTCCACCTCTTCCTCTTGTAGAATCTTGAGCAGGATGCTTTTCTTTATGAGCAAGGCAAACAGTCTCTTCAGAAGATTCAGGGACTGTTTTCTTTCCAAAGGCTTTCTCTCTTTCAGCAAACTTTTTCACAAGAGACTCAAAGGTTATGTCTTTAAGATTTCCATTTGCTTGTAAAGACTCAAGATAATTGGAGTAGGTAGGATAGAGTGCTTTGAGAAAGGCAATAAGAGAGATATCCAGCTCAACCTTAGTGGATTTAATATCATGCATTATAGACTTTATTTCAGATGCAAGAGCAAGGGGATCATTATTTTTCAGTTCAAGAGTGAAGAGTTTAATCATGAGCTGAACAACTTCAAGTGCAGAATGTGAATCATAGAGTTCTTTCAGCTTTTGTAAAGCTTCAAAGGCAGTGGAATAGGATGAAATATGACGACTTACTTCTTCATTTACAGATGCTGCGATCAATGCATAGGCTTTGCTGTTCTTGTTTTCCCAAATGGCGAGTTCTTTGTCTGATGTAGGCTGCACAAGGTCTTTGTCTTCTTCTCCGACACACACTCCTTTCCACAACTCATTGTAGATGAGGGTGTGTTTTACCATCCGGAACCATTCAGGATAGTTTTCCTTGCCAGTGAGAACTATTCCTACCATAGAGATGATTGAATGCATTCTGTAAAAATACTTCTGCTAAAAAAAAAAACTTTCTGCTGATATACAGTGAAATTGTACTCAAAAGGGCAACAGATTTCAAATTCTTTATGCACTAAGTTTTCTTCAAATGTCTCCAAAATTTTATAAAATATCCTCCACAAAACAGCGTCCAAAACTTATTCAAAACTTATTCAAACAGCTTACAGCGCATTCAAAACTTATTCAAACAGCTGGTCAATATATATATGCTGGTCAATCATCAACAAGGCATATACATGCGGTTTAATACCAAACTTTATGGAAACATATACCACTTGGACGGTGCTAATAGTTCTCTGACGGGAGCTTTCAGGCCTTCGAATAGTTGTAACCATCGTTGGACTTCTTCCACAGAATCATCCAATCTTCTGCACAATTTCACCTTTAGGAGGTGTTGTCGTTTGGAGCTCGGAGGGAGCACAATGGATTGTCTTTCATCTTCCTTTGGCGTGATAAATTCCACCACCCTTAACAATAATAACAATACCTTGCGCCCAAGGCTTGGGATCTGTCACGCGAAGAACAACACTCCTTGAAACAGGGACGGGGACGGAGAATAGCCATCGGGGACTTTGTGGGAAGACAATAGAACAACAATTAGTTTCTGCCCCTTTTCATAGTGGCCCGGAGCCCCGCTGATGAAGTGAAAAGCACCGGAACGTCGAAACTTGATGACAGCATTCCCGTCGTTACAATATGCGATGGGATTCGAAGTATTGCAGGTATTGTAAGTCTTCCTCAGTCACCTGAAGCACAAAATCTTCATTTTTCTTGTATTTAAAGTAGAGGCTATCGTTCACTTGAAAGCTGTTGTGTTCAACGTAGGTCTCGGTCTCCGCTCCAGTAAGCACAAACCAGCCCACGGGAAACTAAAATCCCGCCTTGTTGCTCCGTGAGGTGGACTTCTTCTTCGAACCACCCAATCCTCCAACTGCCTTGCCCGATCAGGCCATGGTTCAATGCGCAGCAGCAGCCTCAAAAACATATAAAATAACCATTCTTCCAGGTGATGGCATTGGACCAGAGATTATGTCTGTCGCGAAAAAATGTGCTGCGTCTCGTGGGCTCCCAACAAGATGTAAACTTTAAGTTCAATGAAATGCTTGTGGGTGGAGCTGCAATAGATGCAACAGGAGTTCCTTTACCAAATGAAACTTTGGCTGCTTGCAAGCAATCAGATGCAGTGCTTCTTGCAGCTATTGGCGGCTATAAATGGGACAATAATGAGCGTCATTTGAGGCCAGAAAGTGGATTGCTTGGACTTCGTGCTGGACTTGGTGTGTTTGCAAATTTGCGGCTTGGTAGAAAGCAGAAAAACGAAGAGCTATTTCGGAGTTACAGAGAAAAAAGGCATGCGGCCATGAACGAACACATGATCAGGCCATGCTCCTAGCCAGAATTCCGTGATCCTAACAGGTTCTGCACATAATCCACAGGAGACTGGAAAAGACGGAATTTCACACAGTCGATGTATTTAGATACTATGGTAGCGGGATGCTTGGAAACGTTTACCCAGTAGATGCGCAGGACAATCAATGAGAGGCAGCGGTGGAGAGGCAGCGAAACGGATGAAACGCAGGACAATCAATGACTGTTAACCAATGCTCAGAGAATTAATGACACGCAGGACAGAGGCAGCGCTCATGACAGAGGCAGGAGTTACAACTATTTTTAGAACCTGGGATCTGTGCTCTGATACCATGTCAGGCCAGGGTAACTCCAGAATAAGCAGAAGAAAAACTGATATATTATTTCATTAGAGAACTATTGTTTATATACAAGAAGGAGACGGAACAGTTCATCTTCTTGATGACTGTTCACGTTCCAGTTCACCCATCCGTTGAGGATTAGGTGTCAACAAGAACGAACCAAGTTACACTTTCTTCAACACTCCCTCTTAACGAGGGAGGTATTCATAAATCATTACAAGGTGTTTGGACATTTTCAATCTAAAGAAATTCACATAAGAGAAATCAGATTGACAATCCATCTGTTATAGTTTCATAGTAACCAACATTGTTTCCACAACAAGGCCTTGACTGACAGCTCTATCTCTCATTAGATCAGAGCACAATGTTGGTGAGACCAATGATTATAGGCACCTTCATCGCTGAGTTTGACCTTCTAGGACTATTCTTATCTTGGGTTCGCAGGCCTCAAAGAATATTGGTCCTCTTGCCTACTCTTATCTTGGATGCCCTACACATCCTCAAAAAGCATCGGATGTCAAATGATTACCCAATCCTCCATTCTTTCTTCCCAAGTGAAGACAAGAATTGTTGTGTCTATCTCTCCCTCTCAACTAGGGAAGATATTCCCATTCCTGTGAAGGAATGTACCCAAGCTCCCTCTGACCAGGAACTTGCCCAAGCTCCCTCTGACCAGGAACTTGACAGAGCTCCCTCTCAACTAGGGACTCTTCTTTCCATCAACAACTTCTTCTTTGTGGGTCCTTCAGCTGCTTGATCACTTTCTTTCCCTGATGTCATGAAATTCAGCTTCTTCTTTGTAGGGCATCAACCATGAATCACTTTCCTTCATAGTTCGTCATGTCATTCTTTTCTTTATGATAAGTGGCATTCTTGATACATATTAGGAACCTCTGTCATATGGCTACTTCTTCCTCATCATGTTTCCTTCAAGAATTTCCATCCACCACATGAATGTCAATTGTGCTTGCGCTTACAACTCTTGGGAACCTCATTTGACATTAAAGGAAAGGTAGAATTCATCCAGGACAAGGCTCATCAGTCAAAAAGGGAAGACATCTGCCAAATGGGGAGATGCAAGATCCTCAAGATTCTCTGATGGAATCCTCACCGGAGAGTTCACTAATCTAGAGAGAAAGCAAGTGTTTCATTAGGAGCTCCAACTTATGGAATTCTTGGGATGATATGATGAAGTAGATCAAGGATTGAAGATCTTTTCAATCAAGGAAGCTGCTAGAAGAAGCCTAGATGACCTAAAGGTAAAATGAGGTATGTCTATTTGTATTTAATATTGTAATGTCATGTCGTATGGTTGCAGGTAACATGGATCATTACTTCTATCTTGAGAAGTATGATCAAGGAAAAAGAATCTCCTCCTTTGAAAGGATGTAGGAAGACATAAGTCGCACTAGATGAAATCAACATAATATGTCCTCACATGAAGTATGAGGTGGTTGACTACAATTAAGAAACTCTGATTGAAAGCTCCTGGGAACGGAATGTGTGAGGAAGGAAGAGATCGTGAGATATACAACCATGATGAAGGCAATCAACATCCAAAAGACCAAGAATATTTGACTAGGAAATCTCCTAGAAAGATATGAAGACTCTGATGGAAGTCTGAAAAAGGAAACCCTTGACAATGGATATCTTTGGGAGATGTGTCAACATGTATGATGTTGATACCTACAGGAAGATGTCATGATGAAGAGCCATCTCGAAAGATACGATTTGATTTAACGTTATGTTTTGATTTCTTGAGTAATATCTGGATGAGTTCATGCAGGGCACTGGAAGAAGAATTGTAAGTACAAGTACAACTAGCATTCATGTGGTGGATGGAAATTCCTGAAAGAAACATGATGAGGAAGAAGTAGGCATATGATGAAGGTTACAAATATGTATCAAGAAGGCCACTTTCTATGAAGAAAGGAATGACATGACGAACCAAGAAGGAAAGTGATCGATGGTTGATGCCCTACAAGGAAGAAGCTCAACTGAGATTCATGACATCAAGGAAAGAAGTTGATCAAGCAACTGAAGAACCCACGAAGAAAAAGTTGTTGATGAAAAAGGAGAGTCCCTTGTTAAGAGGGAGCCCTAACAGGTCCCTGATCAAGAGGGAGCTTGGATTGGGTCACCCATGATTAAATGACAGTTGTGTTTTTCTATTTCATGTGCCATGCACTAGACTAGGACTAACAACCGTAAGTCTTAGTGAAGACCATGAAGAGAAATATACACACATGATGAATGTATCCTCCCTAACTGAGAGGGAGAGATAGACACAACATTCTTGTCTTCACTTAGGAAGAAAGAATGGAGGATTGGGTAATCATATGGCATCGATGCTCTTTGAGTATGTGTAGGGCATCCAAGATAAGAGTAGGCAAGAGGACCGATATTCTTTGAGCGCTGAGAACCCAAGATAAGAATGGTCCTAGAAGGTCATACTCAGTGAACACGTGGGTGGGTATGTACCTTGAGAGACAATGATGGAGGTGTCTATAATCATTGGTCTCGCCAGCGTTGTAGCTCATGATCTCTTGGAGAGATGGAGTTGTTAATCAACGCCTTGCACTGTGACAATGTTGATTGATATGATGCTATACAGATGGGATTATCAATTCGATTCTTCTTATGAGAAATTCTTCAAATTGAGAATGACCAAGTATCGTTATGAATACCTCCCTAGTTAAGAGGGAGTGTTGAAGAAAACGTAACTAGGTTCGGTGTCCATAAATGTAATTTTGATCTTTGTACTTGTAAAAGAAAAGAAATATTATTTTTGTAAATTATAAAATGAGTTTCTTGCTCATTACATAGGTCCAACACATGTTGAAGTGCTATAGGAAAGTCAAAGAGTCAAAGAAAATGTTAAAGAGTTCTTCTTGAGCATATATGTAATGTATATGAGTCAACCTAGTGTCTAGATCAGCCCTCCAAGACAAGCACAATCCTCTTGAAGAGGGCAGCAAGCAGAACAATGAAGAAAGCAGTTATGTGAGCCTCAAAAATGAATTAAATAGCTAAAGAAGTCATGTCAGCTTGCAAAAAGGAGACACAACACTTCACTCTGTCATGTCGACTTATATAAAAGGCTAACCACTATATATATGCGGCTAGGGTCACCACAGAAAGTGCAGGAAAACTCGGATTCCTTTGAAACCTCGGATAAAGTACAGTAGCTCAGGAATTTCAGATAAGTGCAAGAGTTCAGGTTTTTGGATGGAAGGATCTCTGAGTTTTTCAGTGATGTCTCGACCTCCTCACAGTCTCAATGAAGCATTGTCTAGGCATGCTAAAACACAGTCCCAGTCTTAGCATATATGTGGTGAAATACACTCTCGGCATACCTCTGTCTCAAGCATACAGTCTCGGCATTTTTGTGAAGAAGAGGATCTTAAAGAATCACCCTCAGTCTCGGCATACACTTAAGATGCAATTATATTCTAAACATAGAAGTAATCATAAAGGCACAGTCACAAGCATGATGATGATCTCGGTATATATATATCTTAACATAAAGATCTCAGTGTTATGGTGATAATCTAAATGAAGGAGCGGCAATGATCTCAGTGAAGCAGCGACAATGATCTAGTTCTTACGATGAAGACCTCGGTGAGAGTGCAGCAATGATGTTGCAGCAGTAATGAAGATTTTGGTGGTGCAGCAGTGATGGCCTCAATGGTGCAGCAATGATGATAATCTCAACAGTGACCAAAGAAGAGGACTGGTGTCTTGGTCTCGGAGTAGCTAAATAGGTCTAGGGTCATGGTCTTGGTATTCGTCAATTGGAATCTCTATAAGAAGAATTTTGTGTGGGTTTTCCTCTCAAAGAGTGAGAGGTTTTGGCCCTGGCAGAAAGCCAACATCTTGTGTTCTTGTCTCTTTGTTTTGATAGCTATTTGATGAACGAAGAAGACACACTCTAATAATAATAAGTGAAGATTGTGCTAAGAAAAAAATTTAAAATACCTCACAAATAGTTATCATGAAGAAGAAGAATCTCATTAACTCTAATTGCCCTAGATTCTTCAACAGATGGATCTAGAAGAGGAGATAGTAATCCTCCTTGTCTTTGATGGATCTGGAACCCTTGCTTGTAGATCTAGTGCTTCAACCTTTTTGTGCCCTTGCTTCTTGATCCTGATGCTTCAATATTCTATGTGTTCTTGAGATGCCCTTCCTTGATGTGTCACCTTAGTTCTGATACCATGTTGAAGAATCTAGGGCATTTGGGTCATAGTGAGATTCTTCTGACAATGATAACAATTTGTGAAGTACATTTTACTTTTCTTATTAGCACAATCTTCTCTTATTATTATTAGTGTGCGTTCTTCTTACTTCATCAAACAGCTACCAAAACAAAAGAGACAAGAACACAAAATGCTAGCTCTTTGCCAGGGCAAAACCTCTCTCCCTTAGAGAGGAAAACCCCTATGCAAATTTCTCTTATTGAAACTTCAATTGACAAATGCCAAACCCTAGACCCTTGACTAGTAGATCCTCCAATCACAAGACACAGTATTCCATTTGTCCTTCAATTAATGCCTTCCTCTACTTTGCACCTTGATTTCTTCCTTCACACTTCTTCCGGCAATTGATAGCCCTTTTTCCGGCAACTGCAGAAACCCTAGGTCTCGTTAGAGACCTCTTTGATGCCTTCCTCTCCTTTGCTTGGCAATCTTTCTTCTTCTTGATATTTCGACTAGATAATGAGCCTCTTCTTCTGGTGTATCTCTAAGTTTAGAGGTTGATCCTCTTAACCCTAGTACAGATATGATTTCTTCACACGTGTGGCAGATCTAGGGCTTGAGATAGCCCTTTTTACTTGCTCCCTTCCTTCACTAGATGTGGGACCTCCTTCGCTTGAGATGGAGGCTTATTTGGAGTCACTTCTTGGCCCAATCGAACTCTATTGTGTTGCTGCCCTTGTGGATCTGATGTGACTGCAGAACTGCCCTCCTTTCTTCGCATGTGACAGAATTAGGCCCAAAAACAATCCTCCCAAACTCAGTTTCTCTTTCCTCTTCTTCGCTACCCTAGAATCACTTCAATGCTCCTTTTTCACACTTTTTTTCGTCCTTGCTCGTTGATTTCAGAGATGAGTAGTGATGCTTTTGTGAGGTCGAACTTCCCTATATATAGGAGATTGTCCCTCCTATTTGGGCTGACTTGAGCTAGTGAGGCCGACTTGACTTCAAGTGCACCAAAATTCATTCTTTGAGCTGACTTGAAGAGGAGACTTGTCCTTGTGCTTTGGAGGATCATTTTTGACACATATCTTTGACATAATTACATAGGTTACATAGTGTAACATGCCCACATGGGTCTTCAATAATTACATTGACTCTTTGACTTTCCTAGAAGCACTTAAACATGTGCTTGACCTATTAAATGGGCAAGAAACCCATTCTTGATAATGACAAAAATAATAATTCTTTTAATTTACAAGTACAAAGATCAAAATTACATTTTATGAAGACCGAACCTAGTTACACTTTCTTCAACAGTAACTAGATGATTACTCTCCAAATGTCAAGTCAACCCTTCAAGATTTCCAGAATAAGGTGCATCAAATTGTCTTCAATTAGGTCTGCAAAGAAGTCTACTTCAATTTTTCGTAAGGGTCGAATTTCGTTTTCTTCATCAGATCATGTCACAGGTAACACTTCAGAATGAGGGCTTCAGAACTTCGTCTAGTTCAACAGAGTTGTTGCCTCAGACTTCGTTGTCTACAACAAAGATATGTAGCCTAAGATTTTTGTATGCTTCCACAGATGTATCTTCTTCTGTGATGTGTCTTTTGGAGGGAGACGAAATGACCTATAAATAGTCTTCATCAATAGTGAATGGGTGTGTCCATAGGCAGGCCAACATGACTTCTTGTAGGGCCAACTTAGGCATTGTAATGACCCATTTTTTCGATTTATAGTCAAAAGGGTATTAGCATGTATACGATGTATGCATATGATAGCTACATATGCATACATTGCATGCCTTGCACTAATATACGTATTAAATAATTATGAAAAATGTTTAAACAAATAATAAAGAGGTTGAGTACCTAAAAAGATTAAGGGAGATATTACCTAAAATTTTGTTGAAAAGTGTAACTAGGTTCGGTCTTCATAATGACATGTGTAATTGTGATTTTATGTAATTGATGTAAAGAAGAAAAATAAAATTATTTTTGTAATGCTTGTCTCATGGGTTTCATGAGCAAGGAATTTTATTTTTAGTGATGGCTCCCATTGTGAGCCTTTAGGATTTGTCATCTAGTCATAAAATTCAATTTGAGTCTATGTCATGTATGAAGGACCCTTCTTGGGCATGTTACACATTTGTATGAGTCATTAAATAAGTATGAAAGCCCTCCAAGACAAGCACAAGACCTCTCCTTCAAGTCGGCTACAAGATGGAGTAAATAATATACACAAAGAGTCATGTCAGTTCACCCTCTTCAAGTCGGCTTATTACAGACTCCAACAACTATAAATAGGGCGGTGCGGATTTCAGTTGAAGACAAAATTTCGATGAAGCATAGTCTGAAATAGAAGTGTGAAAAAGGTCAATGAAGATGGTCCTACAACCAGCGAAGTAAGGAAAAGGAACAGCAAAGTTTTTGGAGTGCTTTGGGATTGTTTTAGGGTTGTTTCTTGTCACATGTGCGAAGAAAGGAGGCATCATATGTTGCAGAAAGAACCAAGGTTTGCAAGATTACTTGTGAATTCAAATCAGCAAGCCAAATTGGAGTCCAAGCGAAGAAGGTTAAGGGATTGGATCACCATATATCTCTCTCATGAGTGCTGCAACTAGGGTTTCCAAGGAGGCCGAAATAAGGTGTAGGTTTGATGCAAAAGGAATTCAAAGTTGAAGAGTAGCCACGAAGATGAAAGGAGCAGAAGGATTGTTTGTGTCTTGGTCTTGGAGTGGCAAATAGGTCAAGGGTCTTGGTCTTGGTATTCATCAATTGGAATCTCTATAAGAAGAAGAATTTGTTCAGGTTTTCCTCTCAAGAGTGAGAGGTTTTGGCCCTGGCTGATAGCCTATATTTTGTGTCTCTTGTCTCTTTATGGTTTATGCTTGGTAGTTGTTTGATGAAGAATAACATTATAATAACATAAGTAAAAGAAGATCCTAATCAAGAAGTAAAAAGCATTCACAAGCAGTTATCTAACTAAGAGACTGCACCTAATCTCAATGTCCTAGATTTCTCAACAAATTTGACACTCAAAATATACATAATAAATATTTCATAAGTATAAGATTAATAAATAAAATTAATACTCTCCATCCTGCTAATATAAGTATTGATCACCATAATATTAAAGTTATAAGTTAATAATTGTAAAATATATATAAATTCACTTTATTTAAATATTATAATTAAAATTTATAAAGTTATTTTTGATAATTAACATCACAAACATATTAATATATATACCTATAATTAAAATTTAAAAGTAAAAGTTATCCATTAAACATTTCAAACATATTAATATCAACACCTATTAAATCTATGTACCTCACCTTCCAGCAACACGTAACCTTATGACTCTCTAAATCAAATCTGTCGAGAGCGGTGGAAGAAGGCGGCGACTGCCTAGGAAAGATACTTATACAAGTACGCAGAGCACTGGAAGGGGGGAAGGGAGGAAGGAGAGATTGAAATTCTGAACTGAAGATTGGAATTCAGAGCTGAAGGATTGGAATTCAGAACTGGAGATTTGAGCAATTGTTCTTGAAGCTTTTGGGCACGGGGGCCAGAGTGCTTCAATTACGAAGTATTTTGGAGTTGGGTACCAAGGATTGTGCCCAGTTTGGCAGGGAGGATTTGGTCATTTTGTAACAGGAGCAAATTCGGAGCGACAAAAGCCCAGGATCGACATCAAAATCGAAAGCTAGGTACGTATAGTGAATTTAATTGGTAAATTCTGCGCCGAAATTGCATTGTCCATATTGTTAGAATTAATTTCCTAATTCTCCGAATTTAAAACCCTACAAGCATTTTGCAGAGACCTAAATATGCTATAAAATTTCAATTTTCTTTTGTTTTAAATGTCTGAATGGGACAAGACAAAAACAATTATACTTTTTACTTTTTACATAAGATTATGAAGACCAAACCTAGTTACAAAATTCAAAATGTTGGCAACTTGACATTGCTCGCATAATGGTTAATTTGCCAAATCAGCTTCTTTATTATTCTATGACGTATGAACAGTAGGTTTTGTTTCTTGCTCTCTCACTCCCAGAAAGAAAAACTCTTATCTCAAATACTCTTTCCCATATAAATTAGGTAGAACTGTATAATGTTGAGTTACGTCCCAATCTTGATATATGCTCTCGCATTTAGACCTCTATAATTTTCTTATGCTAAAAGCCGTAATTTACATATTATTTTCATCATATACTAATTTTCGAGTACTCCCATCATTTTCTTTGTGAAGTTCAAGCCCATGATATATGAAGCAAAAATCAAGTCCCCAGCTATCAGAACCATTATGTTATCAATAGACACTCTTAAATCATTACCACACAGAAAGTAAAGAATAAACTTTCAGGATATTGAATATCAGAACCATTATGTTATTAATAGACATCCTTAAATCATTACTACACTGAAAGTAAAGAATAACTTTCAAGATATTGAATTTTACTTGATCTGCAGTTATGAGAAGTAATGGCTCTGAGCTTATTTCCGCACCGGATTTGAGATTTGCAATCTTTGATATAATAGCCTCTGCCTGCAGTGAAGTCGGTGTATCAATATGATACTGATCAAAGAAAATCCCAACAGTTAATCACTAATGCATCAAAAGTCCTAATCCACTCTATCATAGGGCCAGTTCACAATCTGTACATCCATGGGTTCTAACCCACTTTTATGGCATCATATGGTAGAAACAACCGAAATTAGCTAGTAAAACAAATTATAGGGACTATTAACCAGAAAATAACAGCATAATGCAACATGCATGTATATTGAGAGAGAAACTTGATTAGAGAAAATCTTCAAGCTGAAAGGGAATATCTATGCTTTCAATTAGAGAGCAGCATCAAGCTCCATCACATTTTTATTCT
Organism: Pinus tabuliformis; assembly: GCA_031772625.1. Classification (NCBI taxonomy): domain Eukaryota; kingdom Viridiplantae; phylum Streptophyta; class Pinopsida; order Pinales; family Pinaceae; genus Pinus; species Pinus tabuliformis. The sequence continues at coordinate 565,238,375 of CM062816.1, forward strand.
CGAAACATATTCATATTTTCTATCCCAACGCCATATGCAAGGTGCCAATAAGTACTTTACAAAACAGTTACTAATAAAATATAACAAAGGAAATTGATCTTGAACTGTTAGATAAATGTGGACACTTTAACAAATTCCTACCTTGTAGATTATGAAAAAATATGAATCCAGTATTGAAGAAAACAATTCACACAGTAGAAAAACATGTTGCCTTCTGTATCAGAGGATAAATGTTGAATAGCCTTGAGGGTTAGCTCAAGCAGTAATAAGCCAGACACAAAATCTCTCCCCCAAAGTTGAGGAGGTCACAGGTTCAACTCTCTTGATCCACCTGTGGATAAGGTTCATAATCAGGGCCAATGGTTTACCCCATGTACCATCCATGGATAATAGGGAAGTACTCAAAGGGTATTCCACAAGGCTTTTTCCCTAGAAAAAGAGAATAATGCTGCTACCTTCATTCCATAAAATATGCCTTAAATTTTTGAGATAGGGTGAGTGATAGAAACAAGACACGACCAAATTGTTTTAATATTATAAAATGTTGATTTGGGTAGCATTGGATGTGCTCTAGCCATGAAAATTGGTGGAGAGGCTAAAGCACATGAGATCTCCAAGACCCAGAAATGGTTTGGACAAATTGTACCCAGTTTGAGAGATATTAAAATAATTAATATTTTAAGGGAGTTCCTAAGTCTAAACTTAGGAAAAATAAAATATTAATGGGTATTAATATAAAACTGGGTTAGAAGGTTCCAAATGTCATGGATCAAGCCAAATCTAATCTTAGCGATTCATTAGATATTTAATCTCGGTCGTTGAAGGACCAACGAGAAAAGTATAAGAAGAGGCTTGAGGGTCAGTTGGAGAACACACTAAAGTGATCAGTCATTCATTTTGCTAGAGCGGGGTTGCTAAGCAAAGTTGAATCAGTGATCAACAGTGAGGGGCAGTGAGTACGAGGCAAAGAGGCAGAGACAATGCTGGGAGACCAGCACAGAAGCAGAGAGAGCGAGAGCAGTAGTCAGTCCAGGCTACGCAGAGCCCAGAGAGACTACCTCATCCACGGAGAGGGCAGAGGGAGTGACGCAGAGGCTGCGCAGTGCCTCAGAGGGCTGACGCAGAGGGTCCTAGGGCTGACGCAAAGGCAAGAAGGGCCAACACTGAGCTTCAGTTGTGCCGGAGAGGGTTTCGTGGGATAGGTTTTCTGAATACCTGTTTCTAAATATAGAAATATTGTTGCCGTGTATTTTTCTCTATCGAGTGAGCCGGCTAGGCACCCAGATGTACTCAGAAAGACTGCATAATAATATAACCCTCTGAATAGCTGCACCGGTTTTCCCGCATTGAGTTTTTTCGGGGACATTTGTCCAAAAATAACGGTGTCACTTGTGTGCTTGTTTTCTTTCAGTTGATGATCTGTAGATGTTGAGACTGTACTTGTGCTTATTTTCAGTATTTATATGGTTAAATAACTTGTTAAGTAATTAAACAAGTAGGTGAAATAAACCAGATAGTACAGGAAGAATTTCTAACGGGTTAGAATTAGAAATTCCAACACAAAATAGAAAACCCAGAGATGGTCACTAATTGTTGATTTTTCTACACTAAAGATAGTAGAAATCGATTTTCTGATCTTCTAATTACTTCTAATGATCTTCAATTAATTTATCTTGTGCCACATATATCATTAAGCAATTATACACAAAATCTCAACAGTAAAGCAGTGAAAACAATAGAAACAAATATGATCGTAAGGAAACAGCCATGCATAATAGAGACAACAATTTTTCCATGGGAAACCCAAACTTGGGAGAAAACCCAGCAACTCTTCTTCTGGGAGAAATTCTTCTTGTTCAAAATAATAAGAGGGGGGTAAATCAGTATTTCTTTTCAGTTGTTAAATTATGCCAGTTAAGATCATTAATTAAACCAGAACACAAGATGTACAACAAAAGAATAATTTTATTAATAAGTGATCCATAAATTGTCGTGGATATTCCACCTAGACAATTCGTCACAACAGATCTGATAATATTATTTTAAAAAAATGTAATTCTACACTATTATCGTTTTATTAAATTTCTAGATCTGTAGATTTTACTATAATTAGTGCATGCATGCGAATAGAAATTATGTAGAAAATAGAGAATCGCAAAATAAAAGCTCTCACACACATAAGCCACAAAATATTATCTGGGAAACCCTTTCGGGAGAAAACCCAGCAGGAAGGTGAGGTCGCTCTGCGTTCTTTCTCTGTCTGGAAATAGGGTTGCAAGCACAAAGAAGTATGGTCTATGGCCCGTGGGTTGTTACAGTGCACAAATCCTCTATGTGTACTCTACCTCCTATCCCTCTTGGTTATTTTTTCTCAGTTATGGAGCAAATGCACTCGAAGAATGGAATGCCTCTTCCTTCTAGTGGCCCAGTTATAACACAGCCCAATAGCCTACTAGTGGTTAAGTTTGACTACATCAACTCTTAACTAGAGTTACAATATAAACTCTTCTAGAGTCTTTTACATCACAATCACGTGACTAGCCCCTTTTTCCATGAATAATGGGGGCTGATGTGGCATCCTCTCGAACCATGGTGGTGAAAACAGGAAGGTCAACTTCTGAGTGGCATAACTTTCGCATACGGACTCTGATTGATGTGCTTCTTGCGTCGTTGCAAAGATCTTTGTGTGTAGAATAGCTTAAAAAATGCAAGACTAAAGCGGCAAATTTTTACCCCCAAAAAACATTATTTGATGCCTCAAAATGCTCTCGGAAGGTTTCAGAACCCATTTGCCAAATTGGGTTCTGCTGGTAAAAACGGTCCCGTGAGTTGATTCCTCCACTTTTTCCACTCTAAATGCATCGAGATGGCTGACAAACAATGCAATGATCCAATCCGAATCAACAAGAATGATGAGGACTCCAATTCTATGATAAAAACTCAAGTTCCAATATGTACTCCTTCAGGACTCCAACACTAGACGAAGATTCCAATCCACAAGTACAAACCAGGGTCCAACCTGTACAACAAATTCAAGCTCCAACTCAGTCTACTTGAGGACTCTAATCCTCACTACAATCTAGGTTCCAACCTGGTTTTTCACAAGGTTCCAACTTCCAACCCTGTGTGAGGGCTCCAATCTTCTTGGGCTCCACCCCTCTCAATTCACTTCAGTTCTCCAAGGTAGTTTCAATGCTTCCTCAAGACTTCCAAAAGTTTCTTCAACAAGTCTTGAAGTATTTCTTCAACAATGTTATTGCTCCAACAATGCTTTACAAATTGCTCTAAGATCTACTTTAGCAAATGCTTCAAATGGCCTCCACGATACTTTAAGGTCTAGTACATTACAATGTCAACTCCAGCGCTTCATTGAAGGTGTCTCCAAGGCTCTTTATGTCTGCACAGAACGAACAAGGGCTTCATGTACCATCAGAAATCATCATATCACCAAAGTTTTTCAACTCTACTTCTTCTCATCTTCCTTTGTTGTACTTAGATTCCACAAGCCCTACAGGAATGATGTAAAGTGATGCTAGTATATGATGAATTAAGTCATGTAATACGCCTAGGTAATTTGGGACCTTGTCATCAAGTGAGTTTACTCTAGGAGGTTTTTTTACTTGGTTAATTATTATATCCTTAAGGGGCATAATAATTAATTGAGTTTTTTCTTCCAAACATAACCCCAAAGCCGGAGTACGGCTTGAAGGTGAGGCCTTCGGTGAGTCCTAGTGTCTAGAGTCATTGTATATTACCATACTAGATCACTCGTAAAATTTCATAGAATTTGAGTAGGTCTAGGGGTCATTTTTTAAATTTCCCGCAAAGAGGAAATTGGAATAAAATCTTAATGTAATATGTAATAAGTGATGTCTAGAAAAATTCTATGGGGTATGTGTGCTCAAAATTACACCTCTCACCCTCAACTTTATACTATGACACACTTTGAGGGGTAAAAAATAAGTTCTAGACCCTCAAAACCCATTTTTCTTAAGTTTTGTGGAAAATGTAGCAATAAATTAGTCCAACAATTAAATAAATTAGAGAAAATAAATATCCACACATGCTAAATGATATGGAAATGCGGTGGAAAATTATCCAAGAATTAAATAGTGATGTGGACTCCACTATCGACCAAGAATCAAGGAGAAACATGTGACAAAAAGGGAAATCGAATTTCTTGGAGAAGGACCATGAGTTCCCAAAGACAAATTGCATAAACTGTGGAAGATAGCTCGAGTTTCAAGTTGAGTTGAGTATTTGGTAGAGATTTGATTGAGTTTGCTTGAGATGAAGTGGGGAGTGGTCTCCTATCACTCCACTTCACACAACCACATGTCCCTTTCTCACTCCAATGTGTTCTCCTCAAGGATTGCATGGGCCTCTCTAGAGGAAATCGAATGACCACTTGGGAAATTCGAATTTGCATGTAGAGGCATTAGGATTGTCACCCATTTGTCTTGGGATTGTCACCATTTGCCTTTGGATTGGCTCCCAAACTTCTATATAATAGAGTCATGAACTCTCACTATGTATTCATGTTATAAGCTATTGGGGCTTGAGGAAACTAGCCATTTTGTACTTGCAATTTGCTAATATAATCAAAGACTTTCGGGCAATTTTGGTGGTGTTCTCTTGGCACTTTGAGGTGATATCTTTGCATACTGTTATTGTTATTATTATATTTCTTATGCTTTTGAACTCTATTAGCTTCTAATGCCATTGGTTGGATTGATGTGTGTAGAGCTATCTTGCACATGTTATTGATTTAGAAGTAGCATGCTTGGAGTGAGCTTGCCAAGTTATGTTTAGAGAAATTGTGTTGTTCTAATCCATTAGGAAAACTAATATTTGCTTCAAGTGCGTAGGGAAGATCTATAAAAAATAATTGTGTGCAGGAATATGTTTGGGCGTGGGAGAAGTCTCCCATAGATCAACTCATTCCCGGATGCTAGGTTGCTCAAGACTCACCAATTCTTTCTTCAAATATTTCATTAAAAAAAGAAGCAAGAGGGGAGTTCCTTTTCCAATATCTACTTGAATAACCATTTCATTCAAATTATATGGTTCTTCAATTTAGAGCTTTTCAAAGTTACATTTGTTATTTAAGAGAATTTTCCAAACTAGGCAAGTGATGGGGTTCACTCCTATCACTTGATTTGGTTTATTGTACATTATTTTGTATCATATTTGTTTCCTTTATACGCTCTCTCTACACTAATTGTCTCTTTGCTTTGCTGCCCATAGTTGGATTTTTTTGCAACAAGAGCCTTGAACATAAATCATTGAACGCTAACTAGTTTTCTCGTAGGACCTCTCAAGCATCCAAGATTCATTCTAAAGAGGTCGTGGACACAAGGAGTTGCAAAGGATAGGTTGTGGGCCTTTGTGGAGATTGTAATTTTCAGATTTTAGAAAGACATCTTAGGCCCTTGAGGTTGCTATTGTTTGGAGAGATATTTTAGCTATTTCTAGCTCTCAATCTTGTACAAATTCCCTTCAATCTTTTGGGCAGCCCTCTAAGAAGCTTTAACTCCATTGTAACATCATAATAAAAGATCTTTTTTTCTTGTGGGAGCTTGGGTTTTACCCAAAGCATCATTTCTCCTTATTTAGAAGGAAGATTTTGTGTGGGTGGATTAATTTGCATCTCTTATTTTCTAACTTTCCTTTTAGCTTATTTTGCATGCTTTAAAATTAACACAACCTCACCATCACATTTCGATTTCTAAGTTAGATCTTGCTACAAGTTCATTTGATGCTTTGCATTTCATTTTGCTTTGGAGTACAAGTTGATATTTTGCTTTAGAGCACTTATTTCTTACATCCAAGTATTTTGGAGTTATGTGGCAAGTTTAATTTAGTTGCTTAATAATATTGCTTTTCTTTTGGGATACAATTGCCTCACTATAGGCTCATTTTTTTATCTTGCTCACTTATTTTTCAAGCATACTTTACATGCAAGCATTGTACTCTTGGCTCCATATCATTTAAATTTTGCTTAAGTTTATTGGCATATCTTGAAGCAATTCACAATTTCATTTGAGCTTATGCTTATGTGTCTTGTACAATTTTGAAGTTATATCATTGTGAGCATTTCCATTTACTTGAGGCAATTCCTTTTTTGCAAAGCAAACTTACTTGTATCATTCTAATTCACTTGCAAGTTAATCTCCTTTGTCCAATTGAAGTTACATTTGCAATTTACTTTGAGCATCATCTCATTTCCATTATTTTGAAGCATTGCAAATATCTCTTGGGAAAATTTACTTGCATTACATTTAGGCATCTTAGCATAGTTTGCATTTTAATTCAATTAACCTCCAAGCATAATCTTGGTTGATAGACATCAGAGGGAAAAGACTTTCTTGGAAAATTCTTCCAATTGGTACGAAGTAAGGTAAAGAGTGTGTGACCCTGCAGTTATGAAAGTGGTTTGTCCCCTTGTAGGAACGAAGGCACAAGTTGGCTAGTAAGACTCAGGGGAAGGGTATCATTAACAATACCATCATGTCCTCAACCCCTCTTTCTTACAGTCACCCTAATTTTTACCCTTTGGCAAGAATTCAAGAGGAAGATCTCTTATTTAAAGTAGGCATTTAGCTTAAAATTAACCAAGATAATTGCATTCAATCTTAGTTAAGTGCATTTCATATTAACACACTTTACTTTCAAACTATTTTACTTGCAATTTATTCGCAGGTTTCTCATGATGAAAATGCCTTGAATCGATCATCTTGCAACATATCATTAGGCAAGTACCATGAAGTTTTAGTTTATTTTCATTTTGCTAATTATTTTATATTGCTTCTTTGCATGCTTTAGAATTGTGAATGGTTATATTTTGAAAACATTTCTTTGAGAGCAATTTTAAATCTTGCAAGTGATATCATCTTTTTCGAACATCTATTTGATTGACAGGGTTACTTGTGTTTCACTTTGAAACATTTCATTTCTAGAGAAAACATTATGTATTTTGAAGCAATATCGAAGGCACTGGTTTTATATGTTTATCCTTGATTTATGTGTTATTGAAGTATATTTTTATATTGCTCATAATCTCAAGTAATCCGAATTAACTTTGACATCTCCTAGAAACCTCACATCACTTTTAACTTAGCTTACCATTTAGGGACCACACCCCTTAGCTTGCCTGAGAGAGAGCTTAAACGGAGAGAGTTGGGAATAGGTGATAGCCCCATCTCTTGATTTTGCCACCAACCGCACTTTGTGGAGTTAAGAGCTTTTCTAACTAACTTAGGTGTGTGTGTGTGTGAGGCAGCAACAATATTCTTTTGGCCAGGAACGAGTCCTCTTATACCTGGGAAATCGACTAACTTTTGGTTTTAGCAAATTGGACCTTTAGGATTAGATTCTTGCTCAAGTGGTGACTCCACTTAATTCAAATTTTGCATTAGTTTCTACTAGGAAGCATTCACGGTGGTCTAGTTAGCCCCACTCTTGAGCCTACAAAGATTTTTAGAGCGAGGTTAAATAGACTCTCTCATAGTAGACTTATTGCCAATCTTGGGCAAGAGGCTATTTCTAATATCCATTTGCTTTTTCAAGTACAAGTAGAGCCTAACATCATGAATGATCTTTTTATTCCTTGTAATTTTGCTAACATAAATGGCTATCCCCACAATATCCCTGACAAGGCTATTGAAAAGTTGTCTTCCTTTCAAGGTAACAATGCCATTAGTGTTACATCACATGTTATGAATTTCAATGTCTGTATTTTCAAGTGGCGTAACACTACTAACCATGAGGATGTAAAGATGAGACTTTTTGTTCTCTCTTTAGAAGATGATGCTCATGATTGGTTCACTGAGCAACCTGCGAACTCTTATGACTCCTTACAAGCTATCATCACTGCTTTAATGGGAAAATTTGGAGAGAAGAGAGGGAATAGGCACTTGATCAACATTATTAGCAACATGAAGAAGAATGAAAATGAAACCATGGAGGAATTCAATAAGAGATTTAATGATTTGGTGAAGAGCATGTTTGCTACAGTTAAGCCTCCTGATGAGTTTCTTTTATGCTCGTATTTGGATGCTTTTGGTGTTGAAAGTACCTATGAGTTGAGAAGGAAAGAACCTGCAAATCTAGGGGCAGCTCAAACTCAAGCCTTGAAGATGGAAAGGGATGGAAAGGAATCAGGAAAGTCTGACATCCCTGGTTTCAATAGAGGGACATCAAAGTCTCACGATTCTAAAGGGAAGACCAAGGAAGAAAGTGCACATGATCCCATCAAAGAATTAATCCAACTCATTAAGACTATGGAGGCAAATCACACTACTCAAATGAATGAAAGGAATCAGGCTGGGAGATTCCAAAATCGAGGGAATGATAAATGGCAAAAGAAGGGAACTCCTAATGAGCATAGGCCATCAAACCCACTTGAGTCTACTAATTTAATTGATGATTCAATACCCTATTGTAGACCTTGTGATGAAATGCATGATGAAGCCACTTGTCCTTATGTGAGAAGGATTTTGGAAGGAGGAATGGTTGGGACAAGTGAGCAAATCAATGTGATTGGCAAAAAGCATCATTTGTCCATGGAAAATTGGACATTGTAGAAAATTGGACATTGTAGAGAATAACCAAAATATAAGAAGTCTCCATCTTCCCATAATGTGAATAACTTTGAAGAGTTGGATAGGATCACAAAGTTATATGGGGAAAAGTCTTCATCAAGACAGGTTTTAGAGATAGCCTAAGATAGAGAAAGGGAAAGGAACAAGGAAAGAAATCAAAATGCCCCTAAAATTTTCACTCCACCTACATCTGGTTTAAATATTGATTTGGGAGGATGGATAAACAATGCAAAGATTTTAGTACCTGTAACTAAAATCCTAAAGATTCCCTCCCAAAAGTTTAAGTTGTTGAAAGCCATTGATGCACCTCAAGTAAAAGAAATGTCAAATTTTGCTAAGGATGGGTATGAGGATGCCCCTATCATTTTGCAAAGTAGTGATATGTGTAGAGGTAACAAGGACCATCAACCTTTCTTTATTACATTGTTGGTTAATGGGTTACTTTTGCACAATTGTATGTTTGATTCTGGGGCATCATCTTGTGTCATGACCAAGAAGGTCATGAATCAGTTGAACTTGAGGATTTCTAGACCTTACCACAACATTTGTGCTATGGATTCAAAAATTATTGAAGTTTGTGGTTTGATAAAGGATCTTCAAGTCCACTTGGTAGTACATCCTGATATTATGATCACCATGGATATTGTGGTGATTGATGTGCCTGATGCTTGGGGGATGTTGTTGTCTAGAAAGTGGGGAACTGATATAAGGGGTAATTTTCAAATGGATCTAAGTTATGCTACCATCCTTAATAGTGAGGGCATGATGGTTAGGTTGGATAGGGAGTTGGAGAGAAAGTATCATGTGGAAAATCCCAAGAATCCTTATAATGAAATTGTGTATGAATCTAATGACTTGGGAAATTATGTTATCTTGGCTAACTCTATTGCTCCTTTGGAGAAGGAAGTGGAAAGTAAAAAGGATTGGATTTGGCATATGAACTTTGATGGTGCCCATTCAAAGTTTGGTAAGGGTGTTGGAATTGTCCTTACCTCCCCCTTGGTCATATATTCAAGTTTGCCTATAGATTGGAATTTGATGCAACTAACAATGTAGCAGAATATGAAGCTTTATTGTTGGGTCTAGAGTTGGCAAAGGACTTGAAAATTAAGATGCTTAGTATCAAGGGGGATTCTGATTTAGTCATTCTTCAAGTAAAGAATCAATTTGCTTGTAAGAATGATAGATTGAAGAAGTATCGTAATGTTGTTTGGGACAATATGGAATATTTTGATGCATTAGATCTTCAAACAATTCCTAGGGAAGGAAATAAACAAGCTGATGAGCTGGTTGTTGCTGCATCTACTTTACAGCTTGAGGAAAACTTGATGGATGATAAAATTAAGATGGAAGTTATTTTTAAACCATCAATTCCTGATAATATTGAGCATTGGCAAGTCTTTAATGATGAAAGCCAAGTGATTCGATTTTTTAATAATATGGAGGAATTTTCTGATTTTAAAGTTGGCTAAAAAGAAGAGGGTTGGAGTTATGAGGAGTGTAATGCAATGTCAAACCCCACCCTTAGGAATCGCGTAGCTATGGAGCAAATGTTTGATAGGCATGATGTTGTAAAGAGAAAAGAGGATAAGAAAATTGACCCAGGGGAATTCATTGAAGTAAACATTGGCACCCCTCATGATCCAAAGATGATTAAGATAGGGAAGGGTACCACTGAGGAGGAAAGGAAAAAGTTGATAAATTTACTTCAAGAATATAGGGATGTTTTGGCCTTTTCATATGAGGAGTTAAAAGGATATAGGGAGGATGTTATGGAACATACTATCCCTCTTAAGGATGAGAATGCCAAACCCTTTAGGAAAAAACTTAGGCAAATAAATCCTAAGTTAGCCCCCTTGGTGCAAAAGGAGTTGCAAAAGATGCTCCAAGCTAGAATCATAACTCACACTAGGCATTCCACATGGTGTTCAAACTTGGTTATTGTAAGAAAGAAGAATGGGTCATTCAAGCTATGTGTGGATTTTGGAAATCTTCATTTAGCTTGTAGAAAGGACAATTACACTTTACCTAATATGGACACTTTATTGCAAAGGGTAACAGGATCTGGAATGATGTCTTTATTAGATGAATTTTCAGTTATAACCAAGTCATGGTGAAGAAGGAAGATAGACATAAGACAACATTCACCACACCATGGGGTACTTTTGAATATTTGAGAATGCCTTTTGGACTAACAAATGTTGGAGCAACTTTTCAAAGGGCTATGGACTATGCTTTTAAGGGTCTAATTGGGAAATTCAATGAGATTTATCACAATGACTTAACTGTCTTTTTTAATGATGGAATTTCTCATGTGGGCCATCTAAGGCAAATTTTTGATAGGTGTAGAGAGTACGAAATATCATTGAATCTTGCTAAATCTATTTTTGGAGTGACTGAAGAGAAGTTGCTTGGTCACATCATTTCCAGGGATGGGATCAAGATTGACCCTGAGAGGGTTGAGGCAATTCAAAAGATTCCTTTGCCTCACAATGTTAAGTTTCTTCAATCCATTTTGGGAAAAATCAATTTCCTTAGAAGGTTCATTCCAAATTATGTTGAAATTGTTAAACCCATTCAAACCCTTTTAAAGAAATATGCTAAGTTTGTTTGGGGGGATGAAGGAAGAAAAGGTTTTCAGGAAATTAAGGATTCCATTGCTAGAGCACCTGTTCTTGTGAGCCCTAATTATTCAAAGGAGTTTTTGATTTTCTCTTTTGCATTTGAAGATACTATTGTTGGAGTGTTGCTTCAAAAGAATAAGGAAAGGTATGAGCAACCTATTTCTTTTATGAGTAGAACCCTTCAAAGATCTGAGCTAAAGTATAACACCATGGAGAAGCAAGCTTATGCCTTAGTCAAGTCTCTTAAGCAATTTAGAGTTTATGTGGGATATTCTAGAATTATTGCATTTGTCCCCCACTCTATTGTGAAAGATATTTTAACTCAAACTGATTGCTTAGGAACCAGGGCTAAGTGGGTCTCAAAGATTCAAGAATATGATTTAGATATTAGACCTACGAAGTTGTTAAAGGGCCAAGGGTTGGCCAAAATTTTGACCGAGGGAAATGGGAGGGCATTAGGATTGATTTGTCAAAATGGTTTGGAATCAACTTCATCGGAACTTCAAAGGTTAAGCGAATTGAAATGGCATAAAGACATTATTTACTCTCTGCAAAATTTATCATGTCTTAGCCATTTAGTTGGTCACAAAAGAAAAACATTAAGGCTAAGAGAAACTAAGTATTGCATTATGAAGGATGGTCTGTGTTGCAGAAATCCAGAGGGGATGATACTTAGATGTGTTGATGAAGTTGAAGCCAAAAATCTTCTCACTGAGTTTGATTGAAGATTTTGTGGAGGGCATTATGCTGCTAAGACTACTACCCATTTGGCCTTCCATTTTTGTTGATGTGCACAAGTATGGTAGAGGTTGCCAAGCTTGTCAACTATTCACTGGGAAGCAAAAGTTAGCTTCTTTGCCTCTTTAGCTTGTGGTCATGGAAGCTCCCTTTCAACATTGGGGGTTTGACATTATAGGGAAATTTAACAAAAATTCAAGTAATGGCTACTCACGGATTATAACTGCCACTGATTATTTTACTAAATGGGTAGAATTCATCCCTACAAAACACGCCACCAACAAAGTAGTGATGGATTTTCTTGAAGATAAGATTATCACTCGTTTTGGTGTCCCTGCCAAGATCAAAACCGACCATGCCAAAGCTTTTAGCTCAGTTGAATTCTCATCATTTTGCTTTAAGTATGGTATTGTTTTATCCCATTCATCAAAATACTATCCTCATGGTAATGGCCTAGCTGAGTCTAGCAATAAAAATTTCATCACTGTCATCAAGAAGATAGTAGGGGATAACAAAAGGGCATGAGATAGCAAAATTAAATATGCTTTGTGCGCTGATAGGATTACAAAGAAGAATTCAACAGGAAAGAGTCCCTTTGAGTTAGTTTATGGCTTGGATGTCACCCTTCCCGTGCACTTAAGGCTACCAGCTTACCAACTTCTACAAAGCTTTACATCTGAGAAATATGTTGTGCAAAATAGAATTGACCAAATTCTAGAATTGGATGAAACTAGGAGAAGAACCTTTGAAAATTGTTGCAAAAATCAATCAAAGGTTAAAAGAAATTTTGAAAAATCATCTAGGAATAGGAATTTTTCTAACGATGATATGGTTTTGTTATGGGATCGCAGGAATGAAAAGTCGGGCAACCATGGTAAGTTTGATAGTTTATGGCTTTGACCATACATTATCAAAGAAGCAACTGGACAGAAGTCCTACCATTTGAGCACCTTGGACAGAGAATCACTTGAGCTACCTGTCAATGGCCAACTGCTCAAATTGTTTTACAAAGAGAATATCTGATGCCATGGGGCATCTTCTATATTTATTTCTAAATTTATTCCTTGTCATTTTGGTTAAGTAGTTTCATTTCATGAATAAATTGTCATTTATGCTCTTAGAATAAAATTTCATTTCTTCATTTTTGTATTTGATTTCATATGATGATATTTTGAATGGACGCTACTCATATATGTCTTTTGTTCATGCAGATTCCAGGTTCTTTACTACTATCACTTCCTATCTAGCATGTATCCCCATGTGGAGTCGAATGTTGACCATTGAAGTGTACCCAAATATTTTTTTAAGACTCCATGCCCAAGGATGTATCAGAGGCTTCATGTACCATCAGAGATCATCATATCACCAGATTTTTTCAACTCTACTTCTTCTCATCTTCTTTTGTTGTACTCAAATTCCACAAGACTTACGGGGATGATGTAAAGTGATGCTAGTATGATGAGTTAAGTCATGTAATAGGCCTAGGTAACTTGGGACCTTGTCATCAAGTGAGTTTACTCTAGGAAGTTTTTTTACTTGGTTAATTATTATATCCTTAAGGGGACTTAATAATTAATTGAGTTTTTTCCTCCAAGCATAACCCCAAAGTCGGAGTATAGCTTGAAGGTGAGGCCTTGGGTGAGTCCTAGTGTCTAGAGTCATTGTATATTACCATACTAGATCATTTGTAAAATTTCGTGGAATTTGATTAGGTCTAGGGGTCATTTTTTAAATTTCCCGCAGGGCGAAAATTGGAATAAAATCTGAATGTAATATGTAATAAGTGATGTCTAATGAAGTTGTATGGGATATGTGTGCTCAAAATTACACCTCTCACTCTCAACTTTATACTATGACACACTTTGAAGGGTAAAAAATAAGTTATAGACCCTCAAAATCCATTTTTCCTAACTTTTGTGGAAAATGTGGCAATAAATTAGTGCAGTGATTAAATAAATTGGAGAAAATAAATATCCACACATGCTAAATGATGTGGAAATGAGGTGGGAAATTATCAAGGAGTTAAAGAGTGATGTGGACTCCACCATGGACCAGGAATCAAGGAGAAACATGTGACAAAAAGGTAAATCGAATTTCTTGGAGAAGAACCATGAGTTCCCAAAGACAAATCGCATAAAGTGTGAAAAATAGCTCGAGTTCCAAGTTGAGTTGAGTATTTGGTGGAGATTTGATTGAATTTGCTTGAGATGAAGTGGAGAGTGGTCTCCTATCACTCCACTTCACACAACCACATGTCCCTCTCTCACTCCAATGAGTTCTCCTCAAGGATTGCGTGGGCCTCTCTGGAGGAAATCGAATGACCACTTCGTAAATTTGAATTTGCATGTAGAGTCATTGGGATTGTCACCCATTTGTCCAAGGATTGGCACCATTTGCCTTGGGATTGTCTCCCAAACTTATATATAATAGATTCATGGGCTCTCACTATGTATTCATGTTATAAGCTATTGGATCTTGAAGAAACTCTGTCATTTTGTACTTACAATTTGCTAATATAATCAAAGACTTTGGGGCAATTTTGATGGTGTTCTCTTCGCACTTTGAGGTAATATATTTGCATACTGTTATTGTTATTATTGTATTTCTTATGTTTTTGAACTCTATTAGCTTCTAATGCCATTGGTTGGATTGATGTGTGTAGAGTTATCTTGCACATGTTATTGATTTAGAAGTAGCATTCTAGAAGTGAGCTTGCCAAGTTATTTTTGGAGAAATATTTGGTTTATCTCAATCCATTGTGTTGTTCTAATCCATTAGGAAAGCTAATATTTGCTTCAAGTGTGTAGGGAAGAGCTATTTTTTTTTTGTGCAAGAATCCATTTGGGCTTGGGAGAATTCTCCCATAGATCAACTCATTCCTGGATGCTAGATTGCTCAAGACTCACCAATTCTTTCTTCAAATCTTTCATCAAAAGAATAAGCAAGAGGAGAGTTCCTTTTCCAATATCTACTTGAATCATCATTTCATTCAAATTATATGGTTCTTTGATTTAGAGTTTTTCAAAGTTAAATTTGCTATTTAAGAGCATTTTCCAAATTAGGCAAGTGATCAGGTTCACTCCCATCACTTGATTTGGTATCTTGTACATTATTTTGTATCATATTTGTTTGTTTTATATGCTCTCTCTACACTAATTGTCTCTTTGTTTTGCAGCCCATAGTTGGAGCTTTTGGCAACAAGAGCCTTGAGGAGAAATCATTGAACTCTAACTAGTTTTCTTGTAGGACCTCTCAAGCATCCAAGATTCATTCTAAAGAGGTCGTGGACACTAAAAGGAGTTGCAAAGAAGGATAGGTCGTGGGGTTTTGTGGAGATTGTAATTTTCAGATTTTAAAAAGACTTCTTTGGCCCTTGAGGTTGCTATTGTTTGGAGAGATATTTTTGCTATTTCTAGCTCTCAATCTTGTACAAATTCCCTTCAATCTTTTGGGCATCCCTCTAAGAGGCTTTAACTCCATTGTAACATCACAATAAAAGATCTATTTTTCTTGTGAAAGCTTGGGATTTACCCAGGGCATCCTTTCTCCTTATTTAGAAGGAGGATTTTGTGTGGATGGATTAATTTTGCATCTCATCTTTTTTAACTTTCTTCTTTAGCTCATTTTGCATGCTTTAAAATTAACACAACCTCACCATCACATTTCGGTTTCTAAGTTACATGTTGCTACAAGTTCATTTGATGCTTTGCATTTCATTCTGTTTTGGAGTACAAGTTGATAATTTTCTTTAGAGCACTTATTTCTTACATGCAAGTATTTTGGAGTTATGTGGCAAGTTTAATTTAGTTGCTTAACAATATTGTTTTTCTTTTGGGATACAATTGCCTCACTATAGGCTAATTTTTTATCTTGCTCGCTTATTTTTCAAGCATACTTTATATGCAAACATTGTACTCTTAGCTCCATATCATTTAAAGTTTGCTTAAGTTTATTGGTGTATCTTGAAGCAATTCACAATTTCATTTGAGCTTATGCTTATGTGTCTTGTACAATTTTGAAGTTATATCATTGTGAGCATTTCCATTTACTTGAGGCAATTCCTCTTTCACAGAGCAAACTTACTTGTATCATTCTAATTCACTTGCAAGTTAATCTCCTTTGTCCAATTGAAGTTACATTTGCAATTTACTTTGAGCATCATCTCATTTCCATTATTTTGAAGCATTGCAAATATCTCTTGGGAAATTTTACTTGCATTACATTTAGGCGTCTTAGCATAGTTTGCATTTTAATTCAATTATCATCATAGGGGAGACTTTCTTGGAAAATTCTTCCAATTGGTACAAAGTAAGATAAAGATTGTGTGACCCTGCAGTTATGAAGGTGGCTTGTCCCCTTGTAGGAATGAAGGCACAAGCTGGCTAGTAAGACTCAAGGGAAGGGTATCGTTAACGACACCATCGTGTCCTCAGCCCCTCTCTTTTACATTCACCCCAATTTTTAACCTTTGGCAAGAGTTCAAGAGGAAGTTCTATCACTTAGAGTAGGCATTTAGCTTAAAATTAACCAAGATAATTGCGTCCAATCTTAGTTAAGTGCATTTCATATTAACACACTTTACTTTTCAAGCTATTTTACTTGCAATTTATTTATATGCTTGTCATGATGAAAATGCCTTGAATTGATTATCTTGCAATATCTCATTAGGCAACTACCATATCTTCCATTTCGCAAATGAAGTTTTAGTTTATTTTCATTTTGCAAGTTATTTTATATTGCTTCTTTACATGCTTTAGAATTGTGAATGGTTATATTTTGAAAACATTTCTTTGAGAGCAATTTTAAATCTTCTAAGTGATATCATCTTTTTCTAACTTCTATTTGATTGACAAGGTTACTTGTGTTTCACTTTGAAACATTTCATTTCTAGAGTGAGCATTATTTGTTTTGAAGCAATATCGAAGGCACTAGTTTTATATGCTTATCTTTGATTTATGTGTTGATGGTTATTGAAGTATATTTTTATATTGTTCATCATATTTGCTCATAATCTCAAGTAATCCAAATTAACTTTGACATCTCCTAGAAACCTCACATCACTTTTAACTTAGCTAACCATTTAGGGACCACCCCCCTTAGCTTGCCTAGGAGAGAGCTTAAACAGAGAGAGTTGAGAATAGGTGACAGCCCCATCTCTTGATTTTGCCACCAACCGTACCTTGTGGGGTTAAGGGCTTTTCTCACTAACTTAGGTGTGTGTGTGAGGCGGCAACAACGAGACACACCTAGAACTATGGTCAAACTTGGTCAACCCCTCCAAGTCAAGCCTCCCAATCTATTCCAAAAATTCTTTCTCCCTGATCTAACCCAGAAATTTCGGCCCTCCTACAACTGGCAATCACCAAAAATTTCGCCCCTACAATTGCCCAAAATTTCGGCCCCCTGCAACAAAACTGCCTTGAAATTTGTCAATCATAGAGAGAGGCTATCCACACATGCGCGCTGGAAGAGAGAGATAGAAGAGATGATTTTGTCCTCTTAGTCCTTCTTGTCCTTTGCTTGCTTGTCTAGAAGCTTGCTTGAGAAAGACATGAGAATTGGTAGTGGAGAAATGAGGTCGACTTGCCTTTATATAATGATCTATTGGGTCGAAGGAGTGTGTCCCTTCCATGTGCCAACTGGACTTGGAGGGAAACCAACTTGACAACTTTTGGAGCCAATAATTACAATTCAAAAATTCAAATTTTCTTCTTTTAAAAGTCGCATTGGGACTTTGACTTAAAATAAATTTTATTTTGGCTCTAGCATTTTAAATATGCTTTACAATAATCATTACAAGTACATCAAGTGGCCAAATATACATTATGAAGTCCGGCCATAGTTACAAATTCGACACTACCCCTTAATTAGGGAGGTATTCATAATGATTGTCATATATGTTCTTAAGTTGACAAATTTCTCTAAGAAAAGGCTATATCAAATCATCATCAAGATTAGCATCATCATCTACCATCAGCATCTGCTAGTAGCCATATTCGGGATGGTACCAAACCCATGGCTCACCATCAGCATACCATGACTCACTCCTCCAGAGTGATTGGTCCTAAAATCTGAAACTCAACCCTCTTGGGGAGTACTAGCAGGAACTCACCCAACCCTCTTGGTGAGTACTCACTCAACCCTCCCAGTGAGTACTTGCTTAACCCTCCTAAGGAGCACTTCCTCACCGCTCCTAGGGAGCACGATGGGCCTTGATGCTAAAATACCTCACTCAAACTCTCTTGGGGAGTAATCGGGTCTCGATGTTAACAAACTTTAATCAACCCTCTCATGGGGAGTGATTGGGCCTCCTCGCTGAGAAGCACACAATCAACCCTACCTTAGGGAGCACTCTGGGCCTCTCGGACCATTCTCCTTTTCGGGAGAATGTCCATCCATGTTAGTTTCATATCAGCACTCCCTCTCAACAAGAGAGGTAATCTCCACAAGCCCTAGCTTATCTCTGAAGTATCGAACCTCTCCCTGGGCAACAGCTCATCAAAATAGCAATTCTTTGCTCATCAGTGGAGATGTACTCGAGCCTCTCTGCTCTCCCCTGCACCATGTCATGGATGTAGTGGTGCTTGCTCTCAATATGCTTCGACCTGTTATGGAACATAGTATTCTCGAAAAGCTTCACACAGCTTTGATTATCACAATATATCACTGTCAGTTCCAACTCCTAGTCAAACAGCCCTGCAAACAACTTTTGAAGCCATAATTCCTCGGTACATGCTTCATTAGTTGTGATATACTCTGCTTTTGTGGTTTTGAGTGCCACAAATCTCTGCTTCCTGCTCATCCAAGAAATCATAGCGGAGCCCAAACTAAAGCATACCCCCGAAGTGATTTTCCTGACATCAGCACTTCCATCCCAATCAGTATTTGTATATCCCTGAAATCTATACATCTTTGTTTGCAACATATCTCAGGCCATAGTTCACAGTACCACATAGATATCTCAGAATGTGCTTTGCAGCAATCCAATGCTCATGTCTCAGTTCCACCTGGAACTAACTCAAGGTGTTCATAGCAAAGCAGATGTACAGCCTGGTGTTAACTAAATGCATCAACGAGCCAATCAATCGCCAGTACATCGATGGATCTACCAAACTAGAATCATAGCCTCTCAACTTCTTCAAGTTGGTCACCATGGGAGTAGCCATGGATTTACAATCCATCATGCCAAACATCTGAAGGATCTCTATTACATACTTTCCTTGACCAAGGAATACTTTGTCAGGTTTCGGCCATACTTATAGTCCCAAGTAATAAGGCATCAAACCAAGATCCTTCATAACAAACTCGGAAGCCAATTGCTTCTAGCATTGAATAATAAGAGGCTCAGCACCTGTCAGAAACAAATCATCAACATATAACAATAGGATCACGAATGCGTTCTTCACAACCTTAGAATAAAGGTTTGGATCGATATCACTCTTGCTAAATCCCAATCTCATCAAATAATTATCAATACAAGCATACAGAGCTCTTGGAGCTTGTTTGAGTCCATACAAGGCCTTCTTTAACTTGCAGGCAAGAGTTTCCACGCACCTCATAACCTTGGAAGGGAAATGATGGATCTAATGGAGGTGTATCTGGCAACTGGAGCAAAGTTCTCATCATAATCTACTCTCTCTTCCAGGGAGAATCCTCTGGCCACGAACTTTGCCTTGTATTTGTCAATCCTTCCATCTTCAACATGCTTGATCTTGTATATCCACTTGGAAGTCACCACTGACTTCCCCTTCGGCCTTGGCACAATTTCCCAGACATCATTCTTCATAATAGGTTGATATTCTTCATTCATGGCCTCCTTCCACACTTGTTGGCTAGTTTCTTCTTCATAAGTGGAAGACTCTACATCAATCAGATTAGTCATGAGAGCTGCATAACTATAAAACCTTTCAAGCTTCTTAATTTCTCTAGATGTGCCATCAGGAGTTGCATGTCCTTTTGCTTCTTCCAATGTAGATCTAAGTCATGTTGGTCTTTTTCTAATCTCTGGAACAACAACTAGTTCCACTGGTTCATGAGGCCCTTCTGGCTCTGCAGGACCTTCTGTAGAACTCGAATGCTCATCCTCATGTTTTACTTCATCATAGGAATCCATGGACACTTCCTTGGATTTCCAATATGCCACTTTCTCATTAAAAGTGACATCCCTATCGACCTCAATCCTTCGTTGCTCTGGAATGTAGATTCTATAACCGTTTGATGATTCACTATAACCAACAAATATGCCTTTTTTTCTTTAAGGTTAAAGCTTGTTCCTCTTATCCTTAGGAACATGAATGTAGACAAGACAACCAAAGATTCTCATATGTCCAACCTTTGGCTTCCTTCTAGAGAATGCTTCTTCAAGAGCCATATCTTCTAGAATTCGATGAGGACTTCTATTTTGGATGTATACGGTTGTCAATGATGCTTCTACCCATAGGAAAATCAACAAATCTTAACCATCCATCATGGCCTTGACAAATTCTTCAATGGACATGTTCTTACATTCTGCTACACCATTCCGTTGTGGATTATAAGGGACAATCAACTCCCTCTTAATCCCAAGCCACAAGATCCTTTGAGGTGTATTCTCCTCCATTGTCAGATCTCAACATCTTACTTCTCTTACCTATCAAGTTCTCCACTTCAGCTTTGAATTCCTAAAATTTTGTGAAGACCTCATCCTTGATCTTCATGAGATAAATCCATGTATTATGAGAGAAGCCATCAATAAATGTCACATAATATAGTGAACCCCCAAGCAATCTCACAGGCATCGAACCACATACATCAGAGTGAATCAAATCTAAAGCTTCTTTAGATCTATTGTCACTACTTGGAAATGGTTTCTTAATATTCTTTCCAAGTGCACAACCTTTACAAACACCTTCATGATCTATCTGCAATTCTGGGACACCTAAAACTATCTGATTCAATTCAGGTAATGCTCTATAATGAAGATGTCCATACCTTCTATGCCATAGCTCACTTGGATTGATTTCATCATGTACTAGGGCTTGAGCTAGTTGACTCACGAGCCTATAAAATCTTCCTTCACGAATCCCAATAACCCTAGCATCTTCTATACTAGATCCCTTTGACCATACAAGTACTTTGCCATCCACAAAAGCTACTCTATCTCCTTTATCTTCTAAACATGAAATAGAGACAAGATTCTTTTTCAAACCTGGTACATATATAACATTGTTGAGATGCACATTGTTACCAGATTCCAACTCAATGGATGCCTTTCCAACTCCTTTGACTGCATAGTTGTGATTGTCTCCAAGCTCTACCCTTTGAGATAGCCTCTTTTCCATCATGCTAGTAAGGTTTCCACGATCTCTGGTCATATGCACTAATGCACCACTATCTACCAACCACATGTCATCATCATTTGCAATAGAACCTATTAGAGCAGAAAAGTAAAAGAAGTCTTTGTCACCTTTGGGCTTCTTTGGGTGTTCATCTTCAACATCAGTTGCGGAAGCATGTTGTTTTCCCTTTCTCTATTTGTTGTTATCCAATTTAGGAAAATCCTTCTTGAATTGTCCATATTTATGACAACCATAGCATTGAACTCTTGACATGCCCTTCTTCTTTCCTAATCTTTTTCCTTGAGAGCGACCCTTCTTCTTTCCTCTACTTTTCTTGAAGCTAGTCTCATATGCTTGAGGAACTTCTTCCTTCCTATCTCTTGATATGATCCTTAATTCTTCTTGAGCACAAGACGACCATAGTTGTTCAAATGAAGGGGCTTATTTCTAACTACTTATACCTGCTACAAATGCATCCCATGATCTAGGTAGACCATTGAGTGTTGCAATCACAAGTTCATTCTCAAAAATAGTTTCTCCAATTGATTAAAGTTGATCTTGTTGAGATTTGTAGCCTACGAGGTAGTACTCCAAACCCTAGGCTTCAGGGTTGTGGAGGAATTGGCACCACAAAAGTGCTTTGTGGGCTAAGAACCCAAGGTGTGGGATTTGCACCCAAAGTTGTGGGTGTGAATCCATGAGGAGATTTGTTGATTTGACCCTTGGAGATGGAAGAGCACCCTTAGAGGAGCAAGGGGCAACTTCAAACACCAAGAGAGGAGGTCTACAAGTTGAGAATATAATTTTTACATGTCAAATTGTGGAGTTGCAAGTAAAAGTTACAAGTTGGGCTAGAGTAAGGAGTGCCCTTAAGGGCTAATTGTCACACCACAAGTGGCATATAAATAAGGGAAGTCGTAGACCTCATAAGCATCCATCCAAGTGAAACATTTCATAAGAAACACATATTTGATTGGGTCGCAGAGCTTAGTGCCTAGCAAAGAGGAGAAGGGACAAGTTTAAGGGCTACTTCTTGTGACTGTTGGGCAAATTCAAGAGAGGAGCAGGCCGAGATTTTTGGAGGGTTTTTCTGCGCTGTTTATGCGAGTTTTTGGTGGTGTATTCTCTATATAACCAAGCCGCATTCCCTAAAGTAATTGTAGAAGGGCCGAGGATGTGTAATGCATTGTTTGGAGGGGCCAAAAGGCCTACAACAAGTGCAGACAAGCCCCAAAAGGCAGCAAATGGGAGCAGTGTGTTAGTTGAGGAAGGTTGCAGTTAGAGGTAAGTCATTTGCAGCAAAAAGAAAGTGATAATGTGATTGTTATAAAAGCCCTAACCAGGCCGCAAACCCTACAACAGATGCACCAGCTCAAAAGGTATGTGTTGATGTGTTTAAGTTGAATTGTTGTTAGTGGATAGACAGTCCTAGTGAAGGACAATTTTTGTTGGACATATTGAGGTTGTTGGAGGGAAACAAGTAGGTGTTCAAGGGAGCCCTAAGTGCAGACATTGAAGGACAAATGATCTGCTAGGAGAGGCAGATTTGAAGAGAGCTCGAGGACTAATCTTTGAAGGACTAAAGAAGGATGTCAAAGGAGCAGTTTGACAAGCACAAGTTTGTTGAAGAGAAGGTTATAGTGATAGAGGGCAGCCCTCCATGCCCTAAGTTTGCCTCATTGGAGCAGCGAAGGAAGGCACTAGTGGGAAGAAGTCCCTACGAGCTGAGAAGCAATAGTGGGAAGTCAAGGAGCTGTTCACAAATGGAGTTGTGAACAACTTACAAGAAGACCTTATGTGGTGAGTCATTGATGGACGAATGATCAGCTAGAGGGCAGATTGGTGAGTCGTGTTCAGTGATCTAAAGGAGCAAGACCATTGATAGAGGCAAAGCTACAAAATGGGAGCAGACGGACGAGCAGATATGTTCAGGGTACGACGAAGAGAATTTGTGAGGGCATGCTACATCAGCTAGACAGTCAATTGTAATTTATTTAGGGTAGATTGGTCGTCATAGCAGTTGACACCAAACCCTAGTTGAATTCCTTGTATCAGTGATTGTATGAGGGCCATTAGCATTGGCACATGAGCCCTAGACAGTTGTATTAGATTTTGTTAATATAACGAAGTTGGGTTGTTGAAAAAAGTTGTAAAAGGTTGTCCATTTTGTGCACTTGTTGATTTACTGATATTTGTTCCACTGTGCAAAGAAGTTTGTTGTGGCATTTGAGTTGGTTACGTCAGAGATTCTAGGACTCTACCCTAGGTTCTCTAGTGTCATGGAAAAACAACAGATCTCTTATTTGTGAAATCCTTACGAAATATGAAGCCACAATGTGTTGAAAAGTGTAACTAGGTTCGGTCTTCATAATGACATGTAATTATGATTTTATGTAATATGATGCAAAGAAGAAAAATAAAATTGTTGTATTGTTTGCTTCATGGGTTTCATGAGCAAGAGATTTTATTTTTGAGTCAAGACTCCCATTGAGAGTCTTTAGGAATTATTTGTCATCTAGTCATAAAATGTTAGAGCCATTGTCATGTAATGAAGTCATGTTACACTTTATAAAAGGTCAAACTTGTCTATGTAAATTATCCTCCAAGACCTTGTCACTTATCCTCTTCAAATCGGCCTACAATGATGGAAAAATGTTAGGTCCCTATAATGCTAGTGTATTCTCTCATTGTTATTAGTGTAGCCATCTTATTGTTATTGTTGTGCCCCATAGAAGCCCACTATTGTTATTGTTGTGCCCTTACATTATTATTGTGATGTCGGCTTTGATTATATTGTGACCCCTTAGACTCCTATATATAGAAAGGAGTTTTGTCATTTGAATCATCCAAGAAATGTTCATTTGTGTAATGTAAAGGAGGTTGCCCCCTCGAAGAGGTTGATTTTGAAGTCATTGATTTATCTTTTCTTCTATTTTGTGAGTTGGTTGCATAACATTTGGTATCAAAACTTTGGATTCTAGGGTTTCGCTTCTTCAAACAGGTCATTGTGGCATTTTCTCTATAACTTTTTTTCTACGAAGCTTCAAAAGCTGAAAAAAAAACCCATTTGAGACGACATCTTGAAGAACTTCGTGTCCGAATTTCAGACCGTTTCTCGCAAAATTTTCAGAGATATGAACTAAGGAAGTTAGGGTTTTGCAGGTTCCCGAATTCCATCCCAAACAGGTGACCTTGGGAAAATTGTCATAACTTTCTCTCTGAGCATCGAATTCAAATTTCGTAAAAAGATACAGAAAGAGGGCGGATTGTAGTTTGTTGGGTATCGTTTTCAGGGCCGAAGGTCGAAACAGTGACACGTGGCACTTCGTACAAATTCGCTCTACTGAACCAATGTATAATCAGGTCATTGTGGGAGATTGGGCATAACTCTTTCTTGGAAAATCCAATTTTGATCGGACTTGCGGGGTTGGCAAGAAGACTCAAACGTCTACAACGAGACAAAATTTCAGACCTTGGAGATCCAAACTTTCAGAGATACATCAGACTCACAATCGAGCTCCTACAAAGCAAAACAAAAAAATAAAAGGTGTGTAGTCTTTTTTAAAATTTGCATAAGTTTTGTTTGAAAAATTAGTTTGAAGTGATTCAAATGGAATATTGAAGCATAATTATCATTAATTGATGCCTCGAAGAAAGAAAATGGAAACACCCAGTAGGCAACCTGAAAGCTCTTCTATGACTCATGAAGAAGAGGAAGAAATGCAACATGATATCTCAAAATTACAAGACCAAGTGCAACAAATTTCACTCTCACAAAAAACAACAAAAGTTAAGATGGATGGTTTGAAAAATGGCATGGAAGCTAAGATGGATGGTTTGAAGAATGGCATGGAAGCTAAGATTAATGGTTTGAAGAGAGACATCAATGAATCAAAAGGCAAAATTGAAGATTTGAGGAAAAACATGGAAGGTTTGAAGGGAAGTTTGACAAAGTTGCTACACAAAATGCTTCCTAATGGCGAAAAGGTAGTAGAGGAAACTCATGATGAGAACAAAAGAAATGTTAATCATGATTTCATAGACTCTAATATTGGATTGAAGACCCACCATATTCCAAAGATCGATATGAGGAAGTTTGATGGCAAGGATCCCATAACATGGATACTACAGATGGAGCAATATTTTGATCTCCATAATGTGCAAAACACACAAAAGGTACACATTGCAACTTTATATTTAGAACCCAATCAGTTTGTATGGTATCGATGGCTTTTCTCTTGTAAACAAATTATCACTTGGTCAATTTTTACGGAGGAAATGATAGCACATTATGAAGATACAAAGAGAAACACCTTCTTTAGCCAATTGATAAATCTCAAACAAAAAGGTTCAATAGTGGAGCACATTGAGGACTTCCAAAAGTTGAATATAAGGGTAAATGATATTCCAAAGGAGCATAGGATTGATGTATTCATAAGGACTCTAAAGGATAACATCTAACATGAGATTCGCCTTTGGGAACCTGATTCATTGGAGAAGGCATTTAGGTTGGCAAGAAAAATTGAAAGCAAAATTATGGCAACGAGGAAGCCTACCACTCACAACTATAAAGATGGAAATGTGGTTGATCCTAGCCTTCCACAACCTACAAGGTTGACACCACAACAATTGGAAGAAAAAAGAGCAAAAGGGCTTTGTTACAGTTGTGATAGCAAGTACACTAAAGGTCATAAGTGTGTTGAGAAGAAATTATTTTACATTGATTATGAACAGAAGGAAGAAAAGGAACAAGAAACATCAAAAGAAGAAGATATACACCAATAACCAACCCCGGAGAAAGAAGAAATGAATTCGACCATATCTTGTAATGCATTGGCAGGAATTACCACTCCTCAAACTCTCAAGATAGAAGGACATATAAAGAAGAAAAAGGTTATAGTGTTGATTGATTCGGGTAGTACCCATAATTTTATTCATTGTAAGATAGCCAAGGAATTAAATTGCTTCCTATATCCAGCACCAAAGTGTCAAGTGATGGTTGCAAATGGAGGAACCATAAATTGCTCGGGAAAGTGCCATAATATCAAGCTATCCATGGGAGAATATGTATTGAATAGTCCAATGTTTTCCATTCCAATGGGTGGTGTTGATGTTGTACTAGGAGTCCAATGGTTACAATCTTTGGGTACGATAGTTTTTAATTTTCAAGAACTTTTCTTGAATTTTTTTTGGAAAGGAAAAGAATTTGAATTAAGGGGTATCGCAGGGAAACCAAGAAAGATAATCAACTCTAATAGCATGACAAAGCTTCTAAAGAAAGAACAACGGGTGTAATTGCACAATTATGTTCACTTGAGGCTCAAACATCGAAATCATCTATTTCTCCAGACCTCCAAAAAGTCTTGGACAATCATTCCAAGGTATTTGAGACTCCCAAAGGCCTCCCACCTATTTGTGATCATGATCATGCTATTCATTTGATTCCAGGAAGTATTCCTCCAAACATCAGGCCTTACAGATATCCCTATGCCCAAAAGAGTGAAATTGAATGTATGGTTGCATAAATGCTAGAGGTTGGTATAATTCAACCTAGTCAAAGTTCTTTCTCTACTTCAGTGGTATTGGTGCACAAGAATGATGGATAATGGCGCATGTGTCTGGATTATAAGGACCTCAACAAGCCCACTATTAAAGATAAACTTCTCATTCCTATCTGTTAAGTTATGGTATGTTCTATGCTTATAACAGTTTACTTCTTTTCCTTATTATATTCCAAAGATTAGCAATCACACGTATATAAAGTAAAGTGCAGATAGAACATTAAACGATCGACAGAAAACAAGCCAAGACAAGAGACACAAGATGTGGCGGCTAGCCAGGGACAAACCCCACAATGTGTGGGAAACCCTTTGATCAAATCTTCTTTTATTTTCAATAATTCAGTAGAGAGAAATAGTACAATAAATCTGATTCATATCAGCAGTAGCAAACCCTAGATCAATAGCATCAGCATTAGCAGCTTCATTATCAAACTAGGGCAGACGATATCTTGCAAACCGTTCGTCGGATTGACTTCATTCCACCACCAAAAGTTGCGGCTTTCAGAGGAGGTTCAGATGAACCTACAGTGCAGTTCCAAAGAGGAGATCTTCTAGGCCACGCAGGTCAATCTTTACTTCTGCAGTTGCAGCTTCAGTTTCAACAGTTTCCAGCTTCAAACTAGGGCAGTCGATATCTTGCAAACCGTTCATCAGATTGACTTCATTCCACCACCAAAAGTTGCGGCTTTCAGAGGAGGTTCAGATGAACCTACAACGCAGTTCCAAAGAGGAGATCTTCTAGGCCACGCAAGTCAATCTTTACTTCTGCAGTTGCAGCTTCAAATTCAACAGCTTCCGACTTCACATGTGTGAGAGAGAGACCCATTTCAGCGCAGTAGAGAAGAGACTCATTTCTGCGTAATAGAGAGAGAGAGAGATGTGATGAGATGAGTGAGTCCAAATGAGGAAAAGTCCTCTTATATTTATACACAATGTTGGTGGGTGAATAGATGCGACTGTTGGGCTTCTGAGCCTACATGAGTTGTAGGTCGGCTTGATAATAATTCCATAATCAAAATAAATTCATATCTCCATGAATACTTATCGGAATCGGATGATCTTTATATCAATCCTACACCTCTCGACGAGAGGAATCTAATAAAAATATTATCAGCCATGAATAAGATGACCCACATGAAGTTTTGCCCTGGTTGCCAATTTTAACACTCCCTCTCAACCATGGAGAGCTTCATCTGCAATCTGTCTATCAGTCATTACTATTCATCCATCAAATGCACTGCCCTATACAGCCTGACCCTTGCCCTGCTCTGCTCTATTCTGCCTGTTCTGCTTTGTCTTGTTCTGCCCTGCACTGATCTGTACTGTTTTGCTCTGCTCTTGCATTGTTCTGTTCTGCTCTGCTTTTGTCCGAATTATGAAGAAGAAGAAATGATCGAGGATGTATCATACTGACTCAAAGTCAGTCTCAGAGTATGTACCACTGGTCCCAGACCAGTCTCAACCAACCCGAAGTCAGCGTCATAGTGAGTACAACTCCACTGGTCCTAGACCAGTATCATCCTCCACTGACTCAAAGTCAGTCTCAGAGTGCGTACCACTGGTCCCAGACCAGTCTCAGCCGACCCGAAGTCAGCTTCATAGTAAGTACCACTCCTACCACTGGTCCCAGACCAGTATCGCAGTCTCAGAGAGTGTACCACTGATCCCAGACCAGTCTCAACCGACCCGAAGTCAGCGTCATAGTATGTACCACTCTCACTGGTCCCAGACCAGTACTGCACTGACACGAAGTCAGTCTCGAAGTATGTACCACTGGTCCCAGACCAGTCTCAACCGACCCGAAGTCAGCGTCATAGTATGGTACAACTCCTACCACTGGTCCCAGACCAGTATGGTAGTCTCAGAGAGTGTACCACTGGTCCCAGACCAGTCTCAACCGACCCAAAGTCAACGTCATAGTATGTACCACTCTCACTAGTCCCAGACCAGTACTGCACTGACACGAAGTCAGTCTCAAAGTATGTACCACTGGTCCCAGACCAGTCTCAACTGACCCGAAGTCAGCGTCATAGTATGATACAACTCCTACCACTGGTCCCAAACTAGTATCATTGATCCCAGATCAATGGAGGTCATCCTAGCGTAGGGAGTACAGTAGATACAACGATGCGTCCATCGATACTACTATGGTCCCTAACTTCATTTCCCTGCTCATTGATCAGATGAGAGGTACTTCCCATGAGTCCCAGACTGCATGGGTAGGATGCCTCGACAGGAGAACTAATCAATTCTGTCCTCAAAGGAGAACACATCAATCCTGCTACAATCGCCATGGAGAACACATCAATCCAGGCTGCCATGGAGAACACATCAATCCAGGCCTCACAGGAGAACTAATCATCCTGCTACACAGGAGAGCGAATCATCCTGTTCCACAAGAGAGCGAATCATCTTGTCCCACAAGAGAGCGAATCATCTTGTTCCAGTGTGCACCACCAGGGGAGGGTGAGTCACCCTGTGGTCATATGTTGCTCCAGTAGGAACCGCAAGCCCTCAGAGCTCCCAGAGCTCAATGTATGCAACATGCAGGACCCTTGTACAAGGGCTTCTTGCCGACTCCAAGTCGTTTGGGAAAATCACAGATTAGATCTTTCCTCGGGGCTTTGACAAGGTGTATCAACCTATACATCATCTTAATGTGATGGAGCTTCCTTGCTCATCGACTTACCATATCCCAGATGATGTCTATCTGCTGGAGCAATTGACGAATACGGGATTCCTCAATAATCGAATCCCACCTATGGTTGTTACAGAGAATCACAGTGGTATCCAATGTAAATCCAAACAGCTCACTGAAGAGCTTTCGCAACCAGACTACCTCAGACGAGGTTATGCTAGCAACAATATATCCTGCTTCGGCGGTGCTCAAAGCCACCGACTTCTGCTTCCTACTCATCCAGGATATCAAAGCAGATCCCAAGGTGAAACAGTAACCAAAAGTGCTCTTACGGTCCACCACACTGCCTGCCCAATCAACATCAGTATATCCAAGTAGTCTCACATCTCCGGCAGTGTATCTTAATCCATGAGAGATTGTGTCCTGAAGACATCTCAGAAGATTCCTGGCATCAATCCAGTGAGGCTCAACCAAATATGAGCTCACAACGCTAACTGCAAAACATATGTTCGAACGAAGGTTCACCAAGAACATCAATGCGAATGAGTTTTTGAAACTCAGAGGCATTTCCCAAGTCTGGTCTGACATCACTACCATATAACTTCTAAAAGTTAAGATCCTCGAGGTAGTCACAGGCTTGCAGTCCATCCTACCGAATCTTTCCAATATATTTACCACATATTTTCCTTGAGATAGGAAAATTTCCCTTGGCTTCTGCCACACTTCAAGTCCTTGGTCCTTCATTTCAAATTCAGAAGCCATCTCCCTCTTACATTTGTGAATGAGAGGGTTTGCACCTATTAGAAAGAGGTCATCCACATACAACACCAGTATGAGAGGCTTGTCATCTTCAACCTTAAAGTAAAGGTTAGGATCAGCTTCACTCCTAGTGAATCCCAGCTTCATCAAGTAGCTATCGATCCTCTCATACCATGCTCGGGGTGCTTGCTTCAGCCCATAGAGAGCCTTCTTCAACCTGCATACATGAGATTTTCAATCATAAATCTCAAATCCTTCAGGTTGCTCCACATAGACCTCTTCTTTGATAGAACCATGCAAGAACACGGTCTTAACATCCATCTGATGTAGGTTCCATCCTTGTGAAGCCACAAGGGCTATGATCAAGCGGATGGTCGTATATCTGGCAACAGGTGCAAATATCATAGTCTATACCTCCCTTCTGGGATAAATCACGAGCAACAAAATGAACCTTATACTTTTCCATACTGCCATTTGCTGCATGCTTTATCTTGTAAAGCCATTTTGAAGTAACAATTGTCTTGTCCAGGGTCTGGGAACTATTTCCCAGACATCATTCTCCATAATAGACTCATATTCTATGGTCATAGCATCCTTCCATAGTTAATGCTTGATGACATCTGAGAATGATGAAGGTTCATTTTGTATGATCGTGCTCATGATGGTCAGGTATCCCTGATACCTGTTAAGTTTCTTACTTTGATGGAAGGTTCCTCAGGGTGCAGCATGTCCTTCAGCATCATCAAGTATCCCCCTAAGCCATGAAGGCCTCTTCCTAGAAGAGGAAGGCTCATGTGGATGAGGATCAATCGGATCCATGGGTTCTTCTACATCAGGCATTGATTCATCATCCTTTTCTTTCGATTCCCTGGTGTCGGCTTCTTGAGAGCTACTCAAAGTCAGCAGATTGTCCACCTTGCTGAGAGCCATATCTTTGTCAAAGTTGACATCATGACTAATCACGACTTCCCTTTGACCGGTGGTGAACATTTCTTCCGGAGTTTAGGAACCCAATGCTTGATGAGGGCATCGATTTTGTACATATACGACGGTGATTGTAGTTTCAGCCCATAGAAACTTTGGAAGTCTTTGATCATGTAGCATGGCCCGAACAGCTTCCATCATCGTGTGGTTCTTCCTTCCCACCACACCATTCTGCTCAGGAGCATGTGGTGTAGTAGTCTCCCTCTTAATGCCAACCTCAGGTATGCCTGAGTAAACCAATTGTAATATATCAGAGGTCTTGCTTTGGCTTGAGGGGAATGGTCCCCTTTTGAGCTTTTCCTTTGGCACATCCCGGACATACACCTTCTTTCTCTACTTGGAATTCGGGCATCCCTGTTACCATCTGTCTTACATCGAGTAGAGCTTTGTAATGAAGGTGGGCAAACCTCAGATGCTAAAGTTCGGACTAAAGAGTTGTGTCACAAGACATGACACCTAGCAGACTTCCATCGACCTGATATAATGAATCAACACTAAACCCAAGAGTAAAGGCATCTTTAACATTATTTTTCCATATACATACCTTGCCATTGCTGAAGGTTACCTTGTAGCCTCTGTCTTCCATTGCCAAGATGGACACTAGGTTCCTTTTGAGGTCAGGTGCATTTAGTACATCCTAGAATTTCTAGCCTTCTTGAATGCTTGTCCTCTTCCTTGATTCCCAGCTCTCCTCTTACCTTTGCTGTTGAATTTGTCATTCCTTTGATTGCCATCAGAGGGATTTCGAGTTGCACCACTGCATACTGTACCATGCTTCTCTAATCATGATTATCATCATGTTGCCCATGTCCATGATTTTATCCATCATAATGCTGCTCAAACTAGTGTGCATCATCATCATGCTATCCTATATGTCCATGATCTCATGTTTCCCTTTATGTCCATGATCTCATTCATCATGATGCTCATGATCTCATACATAGTGACTTGCTTTATCGCAAATGTAACATCGTCATTTTCTTCTAGCCTTAGGTCCAGCCTTTCCTTTTGATTTAGTCCTGAAATTATTTCTTTTCTTTGCATGAGAAGAAAAGGCAGCAGGAGGACCTTTAGGCATGGGCATTTCTTGCACTTCTTCCCTTGTTTCTTCTTGAATGCATCTAGCCATTAACTCCTCGAAACCAAAAATTACATTATAGTTCAAAAGAGTAGTCCTGAACACATACCATTCAAATGGCAATCCTCCAAGAGTTGTGAGTGCCATTTCTCTGTCAGTAATAGTTTCCCCAATAGATAGGAGATCATTCTTGATCTCGGTGATTCTTAAGAAGTATGCTTGCATACTTTCATCTTTACCCTTCTTGATTTCCCTCAGCTTATTTCTAAGAAACAAAACTTGATTTGCATCATTAACTTTAAATAAACTCACCAGCCTATCGTAGATTTCCTTGGAGGTGTCCAGTTCAGAGATGTAGGCCACCAAGTGCTTGTCGATAGTCCCGGATGATCTTCTATTGTTTTGACTTCTCCATTTTTTCATTTGTTCCAGGCAGCAGCGGATGCATTTGATGGAGGCTCAACAATATTGCCTCTCACATGATCCAACACTCCTTGATTCTCAAGGGTTAGATCGATAGACATCTTCCATCCGTGATAGTCAGCTTTCTCACAGAGCTTGTCTTCAACAAGAAAGAGTGTTGAGGACCCCATAGTTCTTTTAGGATAGCCTTGCCAATATTCTCTTCGATGATTGCTCTTGCTCTTGCTCGGGCTTTGTCTTCACCTCAGCTCTGATACCATGTTAAGTTATGGTATGTTCTATGCTTATAACAGTTTACTTATTTTCCTTATTATATTCCAAAGATTAGCAATCACACGTACATAAAGTAAAGTGCAGATAGAACATTAAACGATCGACAGAAAACAAGGCAAGACAAGAGACACAAAATGTGGCGGCTAGCCAGGGACAAACCCCACAATGTGTGGTGAAACCCTTTGATCAAATCTTCTTTTATCTTCAATAATTGAGCAGAGGGAAATAGTACAATAAATCTGATTCATATCAGCAGTAGCAAACCCTAGATCAATAGCATCAGCATTAGCGGCTTCATTATCAAACTAGGGCAGACGATATCTTGCAAACCGTTCGTCAGATTGACTTCATTCCACCACCAAAAGTTGCGGCTTTCAGAGGAGGTTCAGATGAACCTACAGTGCAGTTCCAAAGAGGAGATCTTCTAGGCCACGCAGGTCAATCTTTACTTCTGCAGTTGCAGCTTCAGTTTCAACAGTTTCTGGCTTCAAACTAGGGCAGTCGATATCTTGCAAACCGTTCATCGGATTGACTTCATTCCACCACCAAAAGTTGCGGCTTTCAGAGGAGGTTCGGATGAACCTACAATGCAGTTCCAAAGAAGAGATCTTTTAGGCCACGCACGTCAATCTTTACTTCTGCAGTTGCAGCTTCAAATTCAACAGCTTCCGGCTTCACATGTGTGAGAGAGAGACCCATTTCAGCGCAGTAGAGAAGAGACCCATTTCTGCGTAGTAGAGAGAGAGAGAGAGATGTGATGAGATGAGTGAGTCCAAATGAGGAAAAGTCCTCTTATATTTATACACAACGTTGGTGGGTGAATAGATGCGACTGTTGGGCTTTTGAGCCTACATGAGTTGTAGGTCGGCTTGATAATAATTCCATAATCAAAATAAATTCATATCTCCGTGAATACTTATCGGAATCGGATGATCTTTATATCAATCCTACACCTCTCGACGAGAGGAATCTAATAAAAATATTATCAGCCATGAATAAGATGACCCACATGAAGTTTTGCCCTGGTTGCCAATTTTAACACTATCATTGATGAATTATTGGTTGAATTACATGGAACTATTTACTTCACCAACTTGGATCTTCATTCAAGATATCATCAAATAAGAATGAAGATTGAAGACGTTCTGAAAACAGCGTTTAGAACTCATGAGGGTCATTATGAATTTTTGGTCATGTCTTTTGGCCTTACCAATGCACCTTCTACATTTCAAGGTTTGATTAATTCCATTTTCAAACCCCTCCTTAGAAAATTTGTGTTAGTATTTTTTGATGATATGCTTATCTACAGCAAGTCTTGGAAGGATCATGTTCAACATGTTGACATAATGCTCAAGCTATTGGAGGAGAAACAATTATATGCAAAAACCTCCAAATGTTCCTTTGGAGTACAAGAGATGGAATATATGGGTTATAGTGTATCTCATTAGGGTGTTAAGGTAGACCTTAACAAAATTAAAGCCATTAAGGAATGTAAAATACCCACATCCATAAAGCATCTGCGAGGATTTCTCAAGTTGACAGGGTATAATCGCAAGTTTGTTACGAATTATGGGAGAATAGTAGCACCTCTAACACCATTACTGAAGAAAGATGCATTTTCTTGGACACCACAAGTAACTAAGGCCTTTGAGCATCTTAAAGAGGCAATGCGCCAAGCACCGGTCTTAGCTACATCAAACTTCACAAAAACTTTTATTGTGGAATGTGATGCCTCAAGAAATGGAATTGGTGTTGTTTTAATGAAAGAAGGAAAACCCATTGCTTTTGAAAGTCGTCCAATCAAAGGAAAGTATTTACACAAAGCTATTTATGAGAAGAAAATGTTGGCAATACTACATGCACTTAAGAAATGGCGACCTTACCTAATGGGAAGGCACTTCAAGGTAAAAACAGACCATGATAGTCTTAAATACTTTTTAGAACAAAGATTATCTTCAGAAAAGCAACAAAAATGGGTCACAAAGATGTTGGGTTGTGACTTTGAAATTATCTACAAAAAAGGGAAGCAAAATGTTGTTGCAGATGCACTCTCAAGAAAGGACGAGGATGTGAAAGCGTTGATTTGTGTCATTTCTATTATCCAACCAGATTGGATAACCGAAGCATGGGATGAATGGAAGAATGACGAAGAAGTGTGGGCACTCATTCAAAAGTTACAGCAAGATCCTAGTACATCTGAGACATTCAACAAGAATAATGATTCATTATGGTACAAAGATCGCTTGTACTTTTGTAAGAATTCCCAACTCAAACAAAAGATTCTTTGAGAATTGCACACCTCTCCCTTAGGAGGGCACTCAAGATTTTTAAAAACTTACCACAAGGTTAAGAAAGATTCTTTTTTGGGATGGCCTTAAATCTGATATTCAAAAGTTTGTGGCGGAATATTTGGTTTTCCAACAAAATAAAGTTGAGACAATTAAGACCCCGAGTCTGTTACAACCTTTATCCATTCCAAGTCAACGTTGGGAGGAGGTTTCAATGGATTTTATCATAGGTTTACCCAAGTCCAAAGGAAAGAGTGTCATCATGGTGGTAGTTGATAGACTTACCAAGTATGCACACTTTTGTGCATTATCTCATCCATTTAAAGCTAGTATAGTTGCTACTACATTTATGGAAACAATTCAAAAGCTACATGGAAACCCAAAGATTATTGTAAGCGACAGAGATCCTATTTTCACTGGAAATTTTTGGACGAAATTATTTTCTTGTTTGGGTACTCAATTAGCTCATAGATCATCTTATCATCCTCAATCAGATGGGCAAACTGAGATAGTGAACAAATGTTTGGAAGGATATCTTCGTTGCTTTGTATCTGATAAACAGACACAATGGATCAAGTGGTTACCTCTGGTTGAATGGTGGTATAACACTTCCTTCCATACTGCAGCAAAAATGACCCCATTTATGGCACTTTATGGATATCATCCATTGTCCATCACATCATCTTTACGAGAAAATTCTAAGGTTCAAGCAGTGGAAGATCACATCGAGCATCAACAACAAGTTCTCCAACTCTTAAAGGATAACCTCACTTTGGCACAGAATAGAATGAAACAACAGGTTGATCAACATCGCAGCGAAAGAAGTTTTGATGTAGACTATTGGATATTTTTACGGCTACAACCATACAAACAAATGTCCCTCAAGCAAGCTAAGAAGGATAATAAATTATCACCATAGTATTATTGTCCATACAAGGTGTTGCAAAAGATTGGTACTATGTCATACAAATTGGAGCTTCCTACATCTTCTCGAGTGCACCCAGTTTCCATGTTTCATGCTTAAAGAAGGTTATAGGTGACAAGCTCTCAGTTCAAACATTATTACCAGAACTTGACAACGAAGGAAAAATCATATTGGAACCTGAAGCAATCACAGAAACAAAAACTCCACAGCTACGACATCGATCAATTTCAGAGTATCTGATCAAGTGGACGAACTTACCCACGGAAGATTCCACATGGGAAGATGAGAATTTTATACAGAAACATCCAGAACTACTCAAGCGTTGAGGACACCACTTTTTTTGAAGGAGAGGGGTATGTTAGGTCCCTATAATACTAGTATATTCCCTCATTGTTATTAGTGTAGCTCCTTTATTGTTATTGTTGTGCCCCATAGAAGCCCACTATTATTATTGTTGTGCCCTTACATTATTATTGTTATGTCGGCTTTGATTATATTGTGACCCCTTAGACTCTTATATATAGAAAGGAAGTTTTGTCATTTGAATCACCCAAAATTGTTCATTTGTGTAATGTAAGGAGGTTGCCCCATCGAAGAGGCTGATTTTGAAGTCGTTGATCTATCTTTTCTTCTATTTTGTGAGCTGGTTGCATAACAAAGAACTTGCTAGAAGAAGTCGGCCTAAACTCTAGTGATCATGTCAGCCTAAAGGACATGTGTTGAAGTGCATATATAGCCACACTCGGCCTCACTTAGAGGCAAGTAACTTGACAATCAATTCGGTGAAGAGAAGTGTGAAGAAGAGGCTAGAAAGCAGAAGTATGAAGAAGCCAAAGGAGAGATTCTTCTGGGTCAGCGAAGAAGAGTTTCTTTTGGGTCAGCGAAGAAAAGTTTCTTCTGGGTTAGCGAAGGAGAGTTTCTTCTAGGGTCAGCGAAGGAGAAGTTTCTTCTGGAGACAGCAAAGGAAGGATTATTCTAGGGTCGGCGAAGGAAGGGTTCTTCTAGGGTACTTGTTCTGGGTGACCAACCTAGAGACTAGAGACCGAGATTCTCTAGTGGATGCCGAGAAGAAGTAGTGTGAAGGATAGAGACCGAGTTTCTCTAGAAGCTGAGGAGAGTAGTTTGAGATCAAGAAGAAAGTCGAGGAAGAGAAGAGACAGAGCATCAAGGATAGTGACAAGGTTCTTGGGAGGATACTAGAGTCAAGGGTCTTTGTCATGGTCTTAGTACTCATCAATTGAAGATTTAGAAGAAGAATTTTGATCGAGTTTTCCTTTCAAAAGGTGAGAGGTTTTGGCCTTGGCTAACAAGCCTACATACTGTGTCACTTGTCTTTTATTATGCATATTGGTAATTGTCTCGATGAAAAGAACGCAATAATAACATAACAAAAACAAGGCTATAAGCTAAGAAGTAAAAGTATAT
Organism: Pinus tabuliformis; assembly: GCA_031772625.1. Classification (NCBI taxonomy): domain Eukaryota; kingdom Viridiplantae; phylum Streptophyta; class Pinopsida; order Pinales; family Pinaceae; genus Pinus; species Pinus tabuliformis. The sequence goes on from CM062816.1 coordinate 565,276,011, forward strand.
CACAAGCAATTATCAAGCAGAGAAATCTTTTAACTATTTATGCCCTAGATTTCTCAACATGGTATCAGAGCTTAGGTGTTGAAGTCAAGAAGGGGCATTCAATCAAGAAGACATCAAGCCTCGAAGAAGGATCGTAGCAGATTCAAGGGCTACCAAGGTCAAGATCTTCAAAACCCTAGATCGAAGAAATCTACACCAACAAGAGTCTTGAAACCATCTTCAAGAAAGAAGGAAGACTAAAACATTCAAGAAGGATCGTGAATCAAGCTCTCCCTCATCAATCTCTCAAGAAGCAAATCCTCTATCAACATCAAGATTAAGGAGGAAGCAAGCATCAATTTCTCAAGTAAGTCTATGACTATATCTAATAATAACAAAATGTCTTTTTGCAAGGAAAGCAATAAATTGGTTGGGGCTGCAAATTACCTTGCATGGAAGAAAAGACCTAAATCTTATTGAGAATGAGGTCATGGATCACATCAAGGGGTCGATAACCCAGCCTCCAAAAGAAGATACTCAAGCACATGCTAGATTCATGAAGGGAGAAGTGAGAGCCCAAAGGATTCTTATAGAATCTATAAAAGACTCTCTAATCCCATATGTATCAAAGTTGGAGACTGCAAAAGCTATATATGACAAATTGGTAGAGTTGTTTTCTGTAAGTACTGTAGGAGAAGTAATCTCATTAAGGCAAGAACTCTACAAACTAAAGATGTCCAAGGAAGATGGAATAGCCTCATACTTCATGAGGATATCAAAAATTCGAGATCAACTACAAGAGCTAGGAGAAGTCATGTCTGATAGAGAGATGACCACAGTGGTACTAAATGCACTACCAGAAGAATGGGGTAACTTCACTTCAAGTTTATATGGGAAGAAAGAGACTACTCCATTTCAAGATCTATGGTCACTCTGTAAGATCGAAGAAACCAGACTGAAGGCGAAGGTTGATGTTGGACCAAATGAGCAGAATCAAGCATATGCTGCTATGGCAAGAAGAAAAGGGAAATTTTGAAGGTTTGGTCCTCAAAAGAAAAAGAAGAACACGGCTAAGGTAAGATGTTATGGATGTCAAGAACTTGGGCACTATAGAAGAGATTGTCCTAAACATAATAAGGACATGAGAGATAGAGAAGAAGCCCATATTACTAAGGAATGAAAGAACCTAAGACAAAGAAGCTTAAGAAGGAAGAAGTAAAAGATCTCTACTATGATTGAAATGACCTTCTTCACTAGATGGTACTTGTAATTTATAGATAGTAAGCAGTTTAAATAAGATAGGATGCATCTGATTAGAAAATAGCTTCGTGAAAGAAGCTTTAGAAGCAAGAGCTCTTGATATGGGAAACAAAAAGAAGGTCTGGAATAAATTCTATTGATTACAAAGAATAAGAGCTCTTGGGAACCTCATTGAAATCTCAAGTTATACTTATATGAAGAAAAGGTCATCATCAACTGGAATCATCATACAATAGTCAATAAGGAAACATCTGTTGGGTGAGGATATGAAAGATCCTCAAGTTTGTCCAATGGAATCTATATCAGAGGATTCACCGATCTAGAAAGGAAGCAAATGTTTCATCAAGGATTCCAATTCGTGGGATTCAAGGAATGATGGTATGATGACATAACAATGAAGCATGTCTAAAGGATAAATCTCATTCGTTCAAAGGAAGTTGTTGCAGGAAGTCTGGATGATCCAAAGAAAGGATGAGGTATGTATGCTTCCATAGGTTATTATGAAAGTCATGTCATATGGTTGCAGATAATATGGATCACTATTTCCATCTTGGGAAATATGATCAAAAGAAGAAAGAATTTCCTCCTCTGAAAGATTGCAGAAAGGCATAAGTCACACTAGATGAAATCAACATAATATGTTATCACATGAAACATGAGGAAGCTAACTAAAATTTAGGAACTCTAATTGGAAGCTCCTGGGAATGAAGTGTGTGAAAAGAAAGGAAGATATCATGAAAATATGCAACAAAGGTAGAAGGCATTCAACATTCGAGACCAAGAAGAGTTTACTAGAATCTCTCCCTAAAAATATATGAAGACTCTAATAGGAGTCAGAAAATGATGGAGACCCTTGACAATGAATATATTTAGGAGATGTGTCAACATACATGCAAGATGTTGATACCTACAGGAAGATGTCATGATGAAAGATCATCACAAGGGTAATTATGATTTAAGTGTTCATTTCTTATTTTTGAACTAATATCTGGATGGGCTTATGTAGGTCTACCAAAGGGAAGATCTGTGGATGACTTCCAGGAAAACCATATAGAAGGATGTAAGATCCTTCTAGAAAATATGGCATGAAGAAAGCAGCGTGACATGAAGCAAAGCCAGATAGAAAATTGATGGATCACTTTCTAATGAAATAAGGACATGACTAACTCATGGATGAAAGTGATGGATGGTTTGTGCCCTATGAAGAAGTCCCCAAAAGATGAAGACTCCACAACAAAGAAGAAATTCATGACATCGAAGAAGAGAGGAGTTTTTCAAACAGCTGGTTGTCTCATCATCTGGACCTGAGGAGCTACTATAGGTCCCTAGTTAAGAGGGAACCTGAAAAGAAGTTTCTTACTTGGAAGAAACTTGGAAATTCTTAGCTAAGTGGGAGCTTAGGTACATTCCTTTATTGGAATATGTCCTCCCTATCTGAGAGGGAGAGATAGACACATCATTCTGGTCTTCACCTGGGAAGACAGAATGGAGGATTAGGTAATTATTTGGCATCCGATACTCTTTGAGGATGAGATAGGGCATCCAATAGAAGAGTAGTCACAGAGGACCAATATTCTTTGAGGGTTGGGGAGTCCAAGATAAGAATAGTCCTCATGGAACACACCCTGAGTACCCAGGTAGGGGATGTTCCGAGAGAGACAATGATGAGAGTGTCTATGAATCATTGGTCTCGCCAGCATTGAACTCAAGTCTTGTGGAGAGATGGAGTTGTTAGTCAAGGCCTTCCTATGTGACAATGTTGGTTGATATGATGCTATACAAATGAGTTACCAATCCAAAATTCTTCTTATGAGAAATTCTTCAGATTGAGAATGTCCAAGTACCATTATGAATACCTCCATAGTTAAGAGGCAGTGTTGAAAAGTGTAACTAGGTTCTTTCTTCATAATGACATGTAATTATGATTTTATGTAATGAGATGTAAAGAAGAAAAATAAAATTATTGTATTGTTTGCTTCATGGGTTTCATGAGCAAGAGATTTTATTTTTGAGTCAAGACTCCCATTGAGAGTCTTTAGGAATTATTTGTCATCTAGTCATAAAATGTTAGTCATTGTCATGTAATGAAGTCATGTTACACTTTGTAAAAGGTCAAACTTGTCTATGTAAAGTATCCTCCAAGACCTTGTCACTTATCCTCTTCAAGTCAACCTACAACGATTGAAGAACTTGTTAGAAGAAGTCGGCCTAACCTCTAGTGATCATGTCGACCTAAAGGACACGTGTTGAGTTGTATATATAGCCACACTCGGCCTCACTTAGAGGCAAGTAACTCAACAAGAAATTCGGTGAAAAGATGTGTGAAGAAGAGGCTACAAAGTGTTGATTCTAGGTAGCATCAGATGTGCTCTAAGCCTCAAAATTTGCAGGGAGGCTTGGACACATGCATTTCATAAGACCCGGAAATCATTTTGGGAAATTCCACTCAGAGACAGTTCTATTAAAATAATTAATTTTTTTTAATGGGTGCCTAAGTCTAAACTTAGGAAATTAAATAATTGAAGGGTATTAATCTAACTGTAGGTGAAACTTCTAGAAGAAGACGAGGATCAAGCCAAAATGATCTAAGCCATTGAATAGAATCTAATATGGGTCGTTGGTTCTCAACGGAAGGATTATAAGAGGAGGCTTGATGGGAATTTGGAAAACACATCGAGTGGGAGATCAAAGATCAAATTTCTGAAGAGAGCAGCGCAACAGGTGCCAGAAAGAAATTCAAAGTGATTTCTTGCAGTGAGGGGCAGGGATATTTCTGGTTGGAGGTTTCTTCTCATCCGAGAATACTCAACAGAGGAGGCAAAGAGAGATCCGAGAGAGGTAGCGTAGGCTGATGCAAAGGCAGCGCAGAGCCTTGAGGAGATCCGTATTTTTGTTGGAGAGGTCGTTTTCGGAAGCTGGAAGTCGGGGTGTGAGATTGGGAGGACAGCATCGAAGTCTCAGAGGAAAATCGATCAACAGAAGGGGTGACGTTGTCCCTAGAAGTTGTGACGTTGGGCCTACGCAGTCACAGCACAGAGGCAACAAGGGGCTAGCCATTTTGTTGCTGGATTAGTCAGGATCGCCAGTGATAGTGTGAGGTATTTCTCACTAATCCTCTGTCAGTGATATTCTGTGTCTTGGATAGCCAGCAAAGCATCCAAAGATTCTATTCAAAAAAAAAACTGCTTAATAATACAAACCCTCAGTTGCTGCACCGGTTTTCCCACACTGGGTTTTTCCGGGGACATTTGTCCAAAAATAACTGTGTAGATGTGTGTGATGTTTATCTCTCTTATGCTATATTTAGTTTACACAGTTTTTATTTGTGTAGGTTGCAATGTATTTAATTCGATATTTGTCGTAGCACACAGCAAGTAAATTGTTTAATCGAATTAACAATTAGAAGAATTAACATCAGTTGTTGCAGTAGGAAGTGGGTAACCGATTTTTCACACAAAGCAGAAGTACGAAGAAGGCAAAGGAGAGATTCTTCTGGGTCAGTGAAGGAGAGTTTCTTCTGGGTCAGCGAAGAAGAGCTTCTTCTAGGTTAGCGAAGGAGAGTTTCTTCTAGGGTCAGCAAAGGAGAAGTTTCTTCTGGAGATAACGAAGGAAGGATTCTTCTAGGGTCAGCGAAGGAAGGGTTCTTCTCGGGTACATGTTCTGGATGACCGACCTAGAGACTAGAGATCGAGATTCTCTAGGGGATGCAAAGAAGCAGTGTGAAGGATAGAAACCGAGTTTCTCTAGAAGCCGAGAAGAGCAGTTCGAGATCAAGAAGAAAGTCGAGCAAGGGAAGAAACAGAGCATCAAGGTTAGTGACAAGGTTCTTGGCAAAATACTAGAGTCAAGGATCTTTGTCATGGTCTTGGTACTCATCAATTGAAGATCTAGAAGAAGAATTTTGATCGGGTTTTCCTCTCAAGAGGTGAGAGGTTTTGGCCCTGGATGACAAGCCTACATACTGTGTCACTTGTCTTTTATTGTGCATATTGGTAATTGTCTTGATGAAAAGAACACAATAATAACATAACAAAGAAAAGGCTATAAGCTAAGAAGTAAAAGTATATCACAAGCAATTATCAAGCAGAGAAATCTTTTAACTATTCATGCCCTAGATTTCTCAACACACTGTCATCATTTGTCACCCTTACATCACGAAGCTCATTCTTTAGACTCATGGCTTGACCAACATTATTGATAGTGAATAAATTAGTTAGGGCTTCATACATCTTCTTGGAAGTATCAAGCTTTGCAATATAAGGAATTAGATTATCTCTAATGGAGTCTACAATAAGACTCATGGCAAAGATGTCATCTTCCTTGAACTTCTCCTTTCCTACAGTATTTTATAATTTTTCCCGTCACAATATCTAACACTTTGCTCTTTGCAAGAATAAGATCAATCCTAAGTTTCCAAGCTCTAAATTTGGACGCTCCTTCCAACTTCTTCTCAGACTTCATAAAGGAAGCCACGGATGCGAATCAACAAGAAGGACTTCAACAATAGAATCTCAAACTAGGGTTTCTTCAAAGGTGATCTTAGTGTTCCTTCCTTCACCAAAGCTATAACACCATGTTGATTTTCTAAGTGCAAAATAGACTAGCACAACATTTCTGAAATACTAATAATTACTTTTGATGTAGATTTTCTTTTAAGTTATTCCAATATATCATTCAACAATTATACTTCAAAAATTAAACCATACAAGAACAGTAGACCAATAGAGATCACAATGCACAAAGAGAAGACAAGATTTACCCTGGGAAAACCCACCGATGGGGAAAACCCAGCAACCTTTTCGATAGAGAAATTCTTGTGTTCAACAAGAGACACAACTAGACCTATGGTCAAACCTAGTTAATCCCTCCAAGTAAAGCCTCCAAATCTGATCTAGAAATTCATTCTGTGTGATCTAGCCTATAAATTTTGGCCCAACTACAGCTACCAATCACCCAGAATTTTGACCTTTAATTTTCAACCCCCTGTAGCAAAACTGCCCAGAAATATACGAACTAGAGAGAGAGAGACTATCCACACGTATGAGCTAGAAGAAAGGGATAGAAGAGAAGATTTCGTCCTTCATTTTCGTCCTCTTAGTCCTTGTCCTTTGCTTGCTTTCCTAGTGTTGAAAATGTAACTATTATCGGTTTTCATATTTGTTTGGCTCATAATATTATGTAATTCTTATGTACTTGTCAAAAGAAGACAAGAAAAAAAATGTAAAGATCTAAAGAAAATTTATTTTATAGGATGGGTTTCATGCTCAAGTTATTGATTACTAGGTCAAAGCACCCATTGAGTGCTTCTAGGTTTTGGTCATGAGTCATGATCCATGTCATTATGTAAAAGGCCCTTTCGGGCATTTGTATCGACAAGAAAATATTTATCATGTATTATAGAAATGTCTATTTGCTCCCAAGACCAAGTCGGCCAGCCTTCCACAAGTTGGCCTAATGTATCCTTGAAGAAGAAATGAGAAAAGACATAAATGAAGGACATCGACCACCATTTGAAGCACTCACTCAAGCATACACATCATGATCTGATCTGTGGTTGGAAAGGTAAAGCGAAGGCTCTAGAGAGCAAGGATAAGTCTAGTGGAGGAAGGGAGAGACTATTGAAGAACTCGAAGGTCTGAAATCTATCTCTTATAGCTCACTCATGCGAAAAAAAATCGGAGGATGCTAGGGATTCCTCGGGACCAAGAATCTCAAATAGAGAAGCAATTCATTCTTGAAGTTTGAAGGTCCTTGATCCTGGAAGAACATTACCTCGCTGCTCTTTGGAAATCTTATCTTGCATTATAGATTGAAGAAAGGTTGGTTGGATTGGATCTTGGTGGAAGCAAGGATATCGTCTTGGTCTTGGAAGTTTCCTTTGAAGTTAATTCTAGAAGAAGAGAAATTTATGTGTTTTCCCCTAGGAGGGGTTTTGCACTAGCTTCGAGTTTATCTCTAGTGTTCTTTCTATGTATTTGTGATCTTCGTTGTATTGGCATTTATTTGATGATAAGAACTTAAGAAGAAAATAATAACATCACAAATAACTGCCAAGTAATAGAGAAATCATATAATAAAACCCTAATAGTTGCCCTAAATGGATTTCTCAACATGGTATTAGAGCTAAGGTCAATGAAATAGGCAACTTGAAGATCACTTAAAGTGGTTTGTATTGACTGTGCATACATGTTTTGGAGACCAAATTAGATGAAGAACAGATCCGAGTTAGAAAGTATATTTTATGGACTATTCTCGTGTGTGCAACAGTAAGGCTAGATCTTTGTGGTTAGGCCACAATCCTGTAATAGAAGATCAAAGACTTGAAGGAGATCTGAAGTTTTTAAGGGTATCAAGAAGGCATCCAAAATCAAGTTTTGTGCTAGAAGGTCGAGGGCTTAGGAGAGGCTGAGAAGCACTTTCTAGGCATTCATATTGTTACTTCAAAAGTTCGAAATCTTGAGCCTTAGATTTGAAGTGTCTATAGAAGCACTCAACATCATCCTTTCAGAGATACGAGAGGCCTAGACTAGGCCGAGAGTTCCATATATGATTGGAAGAGTGACCTAATACTGCAATCACTTGTTGGAAGCATCTCTTGTGAGCTAAAAGTACTCCTAAAAGGCAGCGAAGAAGCCTCCCTATAAAGGAACCTGGACCGAAGTATTTGAAGGAATTTTGGGCCTAGTTTCAAGGCCTTTACAGTGACTTTGCTAAACATAACCAGAGGGCTGAAGTTACCATCAGAAAGTCTAAGATCTATTTAATTCATCTTTAAAAGGAATCCAAGGCTAAGGAGTAGCCTTACAAACCATTGAATTGTGGCACTTTGAAGAGAACCCTAGTCTGCATCTTTTGGAGGAGTATTAGACCTATTTTAAGAGATCATTTTTGTGCTTATTGGAAGCCCTAGTTTGAGGGTCGAACTTACAATAAAGGCTATAGGAATCTCAGAACCCAAGAAACCTACCAGATCTATAGTATGGAACAACGAAGTAGGGAGAAGTCCTTGATAGCCCATTCAAGGTTTATTTGAAGCAAGAAGCAATAATAATAGTGCAGTTTGAAGACCTGTAGCAGCACCTACAGGATTCCTAACCAAAAGTCAAAGAGAAGCAACAGTTGGTTTTGTAAGACATTCGTAGTCGTATCAAGCATCTTGACTTGGCATAATAAGAGTACCACTCTTGAAGACTTTGGAAGAGGTTCTTGAAGGAAACATCAAGCATCTTAGGACCAGTTTGAAGCTAGCCTACAAAGGATCTTGAAAACATCGTCATTTGTATGAAAGTTTATGATAAATCCAACCTAGAATTTCAAAAGAAGATGATGTCTAGATCTAAGCTAGATCAAGAGGGAGCTTCTTCTATTTCACAAAAGATAAGTACTTTATTTCCTTTCCCTCATTATATTGGTATTGGTTCCATGTCTAACTTCATTTTATTATTTAATTATATATTTTCTTTTTATGATCTCCCTGAAAGAGGATTGCAGGTATATTCTAAAGACTATTCGTTAAATATGTAGTCAAGAGTTTGTAGCTAGATTCAAAGGGAGCCTCAAAGGGAGATTTAAATCTTGGAAGAACTTTGAATGCAAAAGAATGTAGTATTCCAAATGCAAAAATTTGGAGTTTTCTCGAAAATTTAACTCAGAAATATTTCAGATAAAATTTCCAGTCATAAACAGAAGATTGCCATGTAAAATTTAACAACATAGAACTGCAAATAACGATAATGAGCAGAAGGAAATCTCAACTTTATTTATAATATATAAATTGGGGTTTTACATGCCAAAACAATTGATATAGCTGAGATCGAACTGGCCTCAAGAATCTGCTCCAATCTTGCCCTGGCCCTCCACCAAAACTGAACTCCACTGCCACTACTAAGCTCTCATGTGAATTCTAGATGAATTCACCAAGGGAAGATGGGTGCTCGCCCAATCTCTCTAAATCACCCGAGGGTTTCCGTCCTGGGGCTACTGTTGAAGTAGAGAACCGAGTTCTCAATCCTCTCCACAAGAAGAAAAAATAAATCCAAGATGATCCTCTAATGGCCTCCTCCTCTTTTTATAGATCTGATGGACCACTCTAGAAGCTCCTATTTTAATATTATTTTAATCATTGAGCACATCTCCCTTAATTAAAATATTCTTTTTAACGTGGGAAAATGGTAAATTGGCCACCATGCCTCCTCAAGCCTCCGAAAATCACTTCTATCCATCCCATCCTGTAGACCTTCTCGTTCCGATTCCAAAGAGCTATTACACTAAGGTGTTATGCCAAGTATTCCTCCCGAACACCACCTTAAGCGTAATTAATTGAGTCAGACCCATTAATAACTCAGTTTTTTGAAAATTGTCGGAATGCAACGGAACGAAAGGCAAACTATGCAGATGATGGAATATACCAAGCGAATGCCATCGACCTCATAAAAGCTCCTCAAACCCCATGAAACACCTCCAAAAGCCCCTGGGCCCGCTGATGAAGTGAACCTATACCTGTGACTTGTCTGCCCCAGCCCTGAATGTCCATTCTAACCATGACGTGAGGAACACCAAAAAAAGGAACATTACAAGTCTTCCCACCCCAAGATTGCTTGCCCTCAAGAAATCCAAACATGTGGACCAGTCTAGTGGCCTAATGCAGCTGAGACCCAATGCCCAGATCCCATACAAACTACTGGGTGAGGCTATGCCTTTGTGTCAACTCACCAAGAACGGATCCCTCACTGCCCAGATCCCAGACCAATCTCTGACTGAACCTGTCATCAATAAACCTTCCTGGATCCCAATGCTACCAAGCATTAATGCTCCATGGCTCCTGCTGAGCTATAGCTCTAGCTGTGAATGTTGCCCCATCGACTGTGTACTAACTCATTACCTCTCTCCAATCCAACCTCTCGAATAGATCGAGGTCAACCCCACTCTGGTGATGCTGGGCTAGTGCTACTGAAATACTAATCAATTGTCGACCCACAACCCACTGCCCGTTGGAACATGCAATAACCCTCTCGTCTAAGGGTTCTTGATGTACTGTGCCCCGAACTAAGAATGATACTCCATCAATAGCATACCAACTCATGATAGCCCGCCAATCTAATGTATGGACACTTATGCAAGGAATATGTATATTAGGTTGATACTAGTCCATGCTAAACTCCTTATGCTCTACCCGGTCAATCAAAACGCGTCCAAGAAATCTTGCCTGTCTCCCTCTAATGGGAAAAAGTGGGCAAGTTGTGCTACAAGCCCTGTTTATGTACTCTTGGAGAGGGCTGCTACCTGAAAATGTTGCAGCTTTGTTGGCTGCCACTACATATGTTTGTACCTCATCAATGGGTAGACCCAAAGATGGATGCACTGCCACCTCCCTCGTCTGATAGGAAACTATACGCTCCTCCAATCCACCAATCTCCTACAAAATTGTCTTGTCATACTCCAACACCTCCTGAAGACATGTGTCTGCAAATATTGCCACCCTGTTAGTTGTCTGTACATCTGCCTGCTCCACATCAATGGTTAGCCCCAATGTTACTTGGGAGCGGGAGCGAAAGCGGGGCGGGAGCGGGGTGCGGGAGCGACATTTTCAAAAGCTCCCAGTTTGGGAGCGAATCCCAGAGCGTTTTTTATAATATATATATATATATATATATATATATATATATATATATATTTTTATATTTTGATACATATATGTCAACAAAAACATGTAGAATGATGAATTAGATATAAAAAACATAAAAAAACATAGATTGATCATTGAACCATATAACAACAATCATCTAGAAGTTATAATCTTCATCAACCATGTCCACAAGTTAGTAACATACAACATATTGAGTCTCATGAATCATGATTCATATCTTAAAGTTTCAACTTCAAGCTTTCAAAATTGAAAATTCAATATATAACATTTATCCTCATTGATCACCAAAGTTGTACTTGTAAGCTAAGTTCAACTAGTACAACAAATAATATCTAACATGAAATGAAATGTTATAAAATGAAATGAAACAACTTTCATGAAGCATCATATTCATAATTCATTACCAATGAGTTATAATTGACGACTTCAAACTTCAAACTTAAATTGTCATATATTGTTTACAAAAAATATCATAATAAATATGAAAGAGTCAACAGTTATGAAAACTACTAGAAACTAGAAAAGACAAGTAAACTGTAAATCTATTATCTACTACTTCATGTGGCCCTTTCCACGAGAAATGTCTGATGTCTAAGTAGGTCTTGGTGGTCTTCTAGGAGTCTCCTCCCGCACAGACCGACGACCAGAACCAGAAGGCACATGCCCTCCACGTGAGGGTGTAGATGGAGGCAGCGACAGCAAAGGAACAAGACTCAGAACTCGAGCACTGCTACTGGATGGTGGAGGTGGCATGGTTGTTGCTTCATCTTCCTCTCCCATAAGTTCCGCTTCCAGTTCTTCAAGATGTATAGTGCCATCCTCCAAATTATCATCCTCTCGGTGGTTGTCCCAAATTTTATATGTTGGATCCTCATAAGCTTGATCACAGTAATGACTCAACAACCTCAAGTTGTAGTGCACATAAACCAAGCTTTCTGTCTGGTTTTCATTGAGTCTGTTTCTTCTCACATTATGTATGAAGCTGTAGGTGCTCCAACACCTCTCTGCAGAATAAGTATTTACAACCTGTGAGAACTTTTTTTGCTAATTTTAGCAAAAGTCCCTCGACACCATATGCTTCCCACCATGTGAGAGCATCAAATCTGTCTCTATATTCCATTGCATGGAAGGTACCAAACAAACCAGTGCAATTGAAGTATTTGCCTAATTCAAGACACAGACTAGCACATTCCTCCATGTCAGGTATCAACTTGTCTAATGCTTGCAAATATCCTGTAGATACCTCTTCATCTATATGGAGTTTGACCCTAACCCCACCCAATGGTGCAGGTTGGCCCAACCAAGATGTAGAGTAGTATTTTGGCGTAAGGATATACGCCAAGGCATGTAGTGAAACATTAAGTTTATCCCACCATGTACACACACAATTGTGAATTAGTGTATACAAGTTGGGATAATCTTTATGAACAATATCTTTTATTTGCCCCAACATGGTATCCATCTACTCATACACCTCCCCAATCACTGGTTTATCTGTATCTGCAAACCGAATCATGTGATAAATGGGCTTGGTGAATTCTAATACTTGCCTCACACGTGCCCAAAACATACAATCAAGAGCGATCTCCTCCACCTGTTCAAAACCTTGCCTATCAACTGCATTTGTAGCCCTTTCCTTTAATACCTGCCAGTGTGGACTTGATACCATGCTAGCCAATGACTCTCTTACCTTCAAAAGGCGCCTGAAGGTGAGGTAATAGCTACCAAATCTAGTCCTCGCAATCTTCAACAACTCCAATCTTGAGTGACTGCGGAAAAGGCCATGGGTATTGCTATGATTTGTAATAAATTTTATCATTTCTTTGCCTCTCTTGTACAAATCACCAATCCATTTGTATTGTTGGTTTTTGTTCTTGACAATATCATGCATCAAAAGGTTCATTGTGTGAACCAAACACCCTCTACAAAATATGTTGGGGTATTTATCCTCAATAATTGCTCCCGCTGCCTTACAATTAGGAGCATTATCAGTGATGACTTGGATGACATTGTATGGCCCAATACGGTCAATTGTTTCAAGTAATGGTTCTGCAATGTTGATGTCAGTCTTGAACTTGTCTGAGTAATCATATGCTGAAAGAAAGATGGCACCACTAACAGACACAGCAAGAACACTTATCAATGGCTTGCCTTTTACATTTGTCCATCCATCAGATACAATGGACACCCCATGGTCAGTCCAAGAATTTGTCATTCTACTCAAAGAATGTGATATTTTTGCTTTTTCATGATCAATTCCAATGGTTCTAGCCTTGTCATACCCAGGGCTCTTGTATCCTTTAGGGGCATCATTTATGGCAGAAACCATTTCATGCCAATAAGGTGAGCGAAGAACATTGAATGGTATCCCACATGCATAGAGAAACCTGTAAACTTTTGAATCCACATCATTCCTACACCCTTCATCAAGGAAATCTGATATGGTTCTACACCTTAAACTTGGTGACCCTGTGCCTCCATATCCACTACCATGGGAGGATGTTGAAGGAGTTCTTTGTGCATGTGATTGTGAGCTTGGTTCAAAGAAACCCTTTGATTTTTTAGATTTGTATTGGGCTTCCTCCTCTTCCCTTATGTATTTGGCTCTATCTATTGTTGACACACCTATACAAGTTTTGATTCCTATTTGTTTATCTCTATCCCATGGCCTTTTCCCGCAGAGGTGCTTTCTGGCACGGGTGTATGAACCTGTGTAATTATTGTTGCAATGGGGGCAATGAAATTTAGTGGTTCCACCCCCTTTCCCTGCTTCAGGCCTATTAACATATTTCCACAATGGGGTTTGGTCTTGTTTAGTTTTTTGAGTTGACTCATGTTCACTCTCCTCCAACTCCTCCTCACCAAGGTACTCCTCTCTGGGGTTTTCATCAAATCCACTATAACCCACTTCTTCATCCCCTTCTTCATTTTCAACCCTCCTTTTTCTACTCTCCAACACCATAATAACCAAAAAAGGAACCAAGAAGAAGAAAATGCCAAGAAATATAACCATGATGTTTGAAATTTGAAGTTTTGAATCTGCAAAAAAATGGAATGGGAATGGGAATGGGAAATAGAGAAAAAAAAATTATTTATTTATTTAGGTAGGAATGAACATTAAAAAAAAAATTGCTAGAATAAAGTGTAGAGCCTACCTCTTTGGCCTCCAATATCCCCTTGCAAGCTCTTCAATCTCCCCTTGCTCCTTGCTCCCTCTTTGCTCCTTGCTCCTTGCTCTCTCTTGCTCTCTTGCTCTCTCACTCACTCTCACTCTCTCAAATAATGAAATGAATATGAGGGAGAGGGTTTATTTATATTACCCCCCTCCCCTCCCTTCCCTCCCTCCCTCCCTTTATTTTCCTCGCCGTTGTATTTCTTTTCCCGGCATCGTTTTTTTCCCCGCTTTTTTTTTTCCGCAGTTGTCGCTCACCGCCACCGAGAACGATTTTTACAACTCGGGAGCGGTCGGGAGTGGTTTCTCCCCGACTGCTCCCGGGTTGGAAAAATCACTCCCGGAGCGACGAGAGCGACACTCACTAGTTCGAATTGGAAAATGTTATGGAGCGGAAAAAAATTTTATGGAGCGCGCTCCCGCCCAGAGCGCGGATTGGGAGCAAGATCGAGGGGGGTGGGCGCTCCCCCGCAACACTGGTTGGCCCCAAGGATGGTTGCTCATCCTCCTCCACCACGGGCTCAACATGTGCCTCCAACTAGCTCTCCCCAAAAGGCTCATCATGAATATTGTGCATATCATCCTCCTGAGCTAACTCATGCTCCACCAGATGCTGCTCCTGCTGAATCATCACTCGTGACCCATCATCCGAATGTCTCCCATAGGGTCCAATGACTGCTCATCATATACACAAGAAAGTAAATCCGGCCTGCTGTCAACAACTCCACATGACTGCTCATACTCCCCAAAGGCATCCTCATATGACCCCACAGACACATCCAAAGAAGAGTCCTCATCCTGAAAGACAAAAGGAATATCCTCCTGCCCTACCTCTGCCATCTCCTCTGCATCTCTCAAGCATGAGTGGTCAGGTTCCCAAGGTTCTTTACAGATGAAGCAAAGACCCTTCCTCCTCAGCTCATTCCTGCTACATGGTTGGTCACCATAAATCCACTGCAACTCCTCCTGGGTCAACCGTCTCCTGAACAGTCCAATGTTTTGCTCAACTAACCTTTCGGCTAGTTCATAAGCAGTAGGTGAAACCAACTGTTCCTCCCTCCAAATGGCCAACAACTTAGACTGCAACCTCCTGCAAATGGCATCATGGCCTCCCATACATGAGGACAAAATGGACTGCATGTGTGTTATGACTGTATCAGGATGATGTTTCCTAATGTTGAAGAAGCATTGGAACATCTGTAGGATCAAATCATCACATCCCAGCTCAAACATGAGGTCATAAGATCTAACCAAGGCCATGACTTCTAGAATCTCTAGCCTCTTCCCAAAGGTAGGGCCCTCACTGTTATCCAAATCCTGAAAGGTCTCCACTATCAGCCTAAAGACTCTCCTCATAATATCATTACTGTAGGGGGGGTTGGTGCGTTCAGCATCATGATACTACTAAGACAAGAGGCAATTGGAAGTTTGACTCCTATACAAGGGTGATCCAAATACTTGTGTTGTACTAAGGCAAGCATGGTTGGTTTGAGAGACCAAATTAAGTTTTTCCCATCTGACTGATGCACCTTGGAGAGGAGTGAAGCAAGTTCTTCTAGTTTGAGGATGGCTTTTGTTGTAACCCCCATGACTCTCAAATCTGTCCCAAGTGCAAGAAGTTTGTTCCCCATCTCATGTTCTTCCTGTGGTTGTTCTTGCTGTAGCATAGAAAGTATCCCTTTGGAAAGGAATCAGTTGATTGTTGTTGCTAGTTTGTTAAGAGCCTTTGTGAAGGTTTTATCCATATTTAGCTCAATGAGATTAACTACAGCAAGAATAACACAATAATGACCAGCTGACTCAATACATACACCTCACACTCAAATTAGCAATAACTGAACAATTATATCAGACCTTATGTACAGCAACAACAAAAAAGACAACAACCTCTATGACCATACGATGCACATAGCAATATAGGGATGCTATAACAACATACGACTTCCTCAGATTATCAAACTACTAAACCCTAGTAGTTCTGCTCAACCACAACTCATTAGCAAACTAAAGATAATAGTAGCGAGCAGCTACATCCATACTCAACAGGACTCAACATGACAAGGTTAGCAGTGACAAATACAATGGGAAAATCTTAGAAGCAACTGACTCCTAATCCAAAGACACACTCCAACGCTTTAACATTGTCATACATTGACTAGTACCATACATGGCATGACAATTCAACAATCAAGCAAACTACACGCTCAACTCTCAGTAGTGGACAGCAATCATTCACTAATATCTTTTGTCAAATAATTTGTTGAATATTTTGTGAGCAGAATATTAAACCTCAACAACAGAAATAATTTCAGAGAAAGCACAAGTAACATGAACCTGGAACTCCTTTGGCAAGGTTCTCCTTAGATTTTGAAGATAAGCTCATCTATAGATGGCCTCCTGCTACCACCATTCCATCCTTGAAAATATGAACAACTACGATCTCAGCGCATGTGCTCAGCTTCTAATCACCAACGATATACCCTTAGAAACCATCGCCAAGATATATTGCAGGGTCCAATCGCTCCTCTGTAAATACTACGTGGTCCTCGACTGTCTGAATACCAAATGTGGCCCAAACGTCGACTTCAGAACTCGTTTCAATGATATTCAGCTACTATGCCCAACAACTTTTTTCATCACATACCTTGTCCGCAACAAATTTACTAATATAAAATTCGCCAAATGTATGTTGGCGGAGGCACACCCTGCAACCCACAAATACGAGATTTGTGCTATTAATTTACTCGGTTGTTGCTACTTGCAAATGCGAACTCTGCATAAGTCTTCTTCCACTGATTGATTGTGAATTGTCCACCTGTTACAAGACACACAAGCTGGCATTACCTTCTTTTGCATTACTCTGGTTCTCTGCAACTATGCCATGTCTCCCCGATGTACAAATTAACACCAACATTGAGCTGGGACCGGCTGTCAGGATTACGATTAGGCTCTTCTCGTAGCCCAACGCTTCATTGCTCGGATCCTTTCTGCAACATTTTTGTCGTCTCTATTATACATTCTGCCTTTGATCCATAATCTCTGCAATAAATTAATCACAGACTTCACATCGCACAAGTCATCCACTACTTCATATGGACGCACTAATTTCTAGCACTCAATCTGCATTCAAAACGTGCTCGTAACTCAAGTTCATTGTGGGTCGCTGTAAGATTCAACGCACCATCGAACTGGGTTCTAATCACACCAGTGTGCTATCTCCCAACCCTTTCTGGTCAAAACGCGTGTTAGGACGCAGTGTGTATGCCCACGTCGTTTCCTTGATGACACGGCTCTGACACCAATCCACTACTAATAGAGCAACTCACGTTCCCGACCCACCAAAATTAGCTACCAAAATTCGTAGCATCGTGACTGAAAAATTCACTGTGTGTATTGACTTGGCCACGTATGAGTATTCTGCGTTGACTGTTTACAGAGGGGTGGTTATAAGAGAGAGAGAGAGAGAGTGGTTGCTAGCAACTCGATCCTGGGACCAGCGTGCATGCAATTACTATTTCTCCAATCAATCATGCTAATAATTAATTCTCAGATTTGGCAGCACAACCACAAAGATTCATAGCCTTCGATCCCATTTATGGAGTGGCAGCCTGACCACGGAAAACGATGCAGTGCAAATAATTTATTCTTGCTCAGCTGTGTCTTGTAGTTGCTACGTGAACGTCCCCTGTTGTGATTTGTGGCTCTCCCTTTGTTCTGATCGCCCAAGGAACCTCTGCGCATTCGATCACCTTGTTGAGTGGTTATCAATGTTGATTCGATCTGGGTATCAGCAAGTCACACCTTGTTGTACAATAGCACTGCCACTTCTGGAATCGATTACTAGACCGGGGTTCCTCCGTAACTTAGAATTTTGTCTCTGATCTAAATCCAAGTTGGCCCTGATGATGGTTTGTCAATTGGTGGGCTCAACTTGTTGATAAATTCGGCTTTTGAAGGTAAGTAGATATACGGCTACCTCAAAAATTCAGTCTTCCAATCAAGGGCTTCTCCTTTATATGTTGTTAACAATAAACTTGGCCTTGACAAATTTGACTCTCACAATAATCAATATATTCGATCTGACAATTTAACAAGCAACCCTCAGGCTGGCAAGAAAACCAGCTCTAATACCACAGCAGTATTCCAAATGCAAAAATTTGGAGTTTTCTTGAAAATTTAACTCAGAAATATTTCAGATAAAATTTCCATTCATAAACAAAAGATTGCCATGTAAAATTTAACAACATAGAACTGCAAATAACAATAATGAGCAGAAGGAAATCTCAACTTTATTTATAATATATAAATTAGGGTTTTACATGCCAAAACAACTGATATAGCTGAGATCGAACTGGCCTCAAGAATCTGCTCCAATGTTGCCCTGGCCCTCCACCAAAACTGAACTGAACTGCCACTGCTAAGCTCTCCTATGAATTCTGGATGAATTCACCAAGGGGAGATGGGTGCTCGCCCAATCTCTCTAAATCACCCGAGGGTTTCCGTCCTGGGGCTACTGTTGAAGTAGAGAACTAGGTTCTCAAACCTCTCCACAAGAAGAATACATAAATCCAAGATGATCCTCTAATGGCCTCCTCCTCCTCTTTTTATAGATATAATGGACCCCTAGAGAAGCTCCTATTTTAATATTATTTTAATCATTGAGCACATTTCCCTTAATTAAAATATTCTTTTTAATGTGGGAAAATGGTAAATTGGCAACCATGCCTCCGAAAATCACTTCTATCCATCCCATCCTGTAGATCTTCTCGTTCTGGTTAAAACGATCTATTACACTAAGGTGTTCTGCCAAGTATTCCTCGTGAAATGCCACCTTAAGCGTAATTAATTGAGTCAAACCATTAATAACTCAGTTTTTTGAAAGTTGTCGAAATGCAACGGAACTGAAGGCAAACTGTGCGAATGATGGAATATACCAAGCGAATGCCATCAGACCTCATAAAAGCTCCTCAAACCCCATGAAACACCTCCAGAAGCCCTTGAGCTTGCTGATGAAGTGAACCTGTACCTGTGACCTATCTGCCCCAGCCCTGAAAGTCCATCCTAACCATGTCATGAGGAACACCAGAAAAAGGAACATTACAAAGAAGCTTTGATTCAGAGGGAACAGTTCAGTCTTAAAGTAAAAATCAAAAGGAGGTATGATCATAATGCATAGTATTTGCATGTGAGGTATGTTAAGGTTTTGCAGTTTCTTTATGATAAGTCTAAAAGACAATGAAAGTGTTAGGGTTTGAAGATGGCATATTTTGCTTGATTAGAATCTAGGGTTTGTAGACTTTACATTTTTAAGGTTTTTGGTATCTAGGGTTCGTAAAACCTAGATGGGACTTGAATTAGAAAAACCCTAGAATAGTGAAAACTATAACCCTTATTATTTGTTCCCTCTTGAAGCCCTAGCTCTTGATTTCTAGGGTTTGCAGATAGAATCTAGGGTATGTGATAAAACCCCTAATAAGGGATTAGGTCTTGGGATATCTAAGGTTTGTAACCAAACCCTAGATGCACATTATTGAAGTCATGATAAACCTAGATGCACATTATTGAAGTCATGATAACCCTAGATTGATAGAATTAAC
This sequence comes from Pinus tabuliformis, assembly GCA_031772625.1. NCBI lineage: Eukaryota > Viridiplantae > Streptophyta > Pinopsida > Pinales > Pinaceae > Pinus > Pinus tabuliformis. The sequence continues at coordinate 565,295,665 of CM062816.1, forward strand.
ATCATGCTCTTGTATGTGTATTTGTTGATGAAAATTGCAGGTACATGAAGATGGTTTTCAAAATTGTGAAAACTAGATGAACAAAACTCAAATCTCATGCTTGATGATGACCTCGTGATATTGATGAGCATGATGGAAAGGAGTTGTAGAAACCCTAATGATATTGAAGATTCCATATTCCTTAGTTACTTTGATGATTAAAATAGAAACCTATTTCTAACAGGTATAAGAAGCAATCTCAGGATAACTAGATGAAAACATAGAGATCAAGACTCGCTCACTTAATTACATGGCATATAGTAATGTTGATCAATATCAAGTATAGTCTCTGGAAGAAAAAGTGTAACTTGGTAATCAAGTTCGATCCTTGGGCACTCTGATGCATGAAGGTGGACCATGAAGATGTTGATGATTTGATAAGAAGGTCATCATGATGAGGAATATGTGATGAATGTTGAGGCAAGCTCAACATATTTGGCAAACTGTGTAGACAAGATGTGTTCATCCTGGGATTAAAAGATAGCAGTTCGAGAAGATAACCTGAAGGTCAAGTCCATACAACAAGGAGATCACTTTCATAAGGAAGCTATGATTAGCTTTAAGTTTGAAAAGGATCAATGTAATGCCTTCATTGATGATGACAAGACGAAAGTGATGTGCAAGATTGATGACATGAACCCTGTCACAAGTGTTAAAGGATGGCTCCATGATTTTCAGGAAGGTCGAAGTTCTCCAATGACATGATGATGCTAAAGGAGCATGTGTAGCTACTACTACTATGATCTCCACTGAAAGAACATAGTTGATGTTGGACACATCTCCCCAGTTGAGAGGGAGCTTGGATATGTTCCCTTTTGTGTATATCCTCGCTCATCGAGAATGATGACATACTTCATGTGTCATGCACTAGGACAGGACTAACAGTCGTACATCTAGTGAAGGCCATGAGGAAAGAATGAGATTTGAAGGATTTGGTAAGCATCTGAAAAAGTTTGACCTTGGTAATGACAAAACTATACTAGTATGTATACCATGAGGTTGAAGCACCGACTAGATCATGGTCACGAGTTGTTGTACCTTAGGTTGAATCAATGTTTTAAAACTCCGACTCTGGTTCGGAAACAGCCGAGGGTCGGCTCCGACTCCGACTCCGACTCATTATCGACTTGGCCGGTTTGATTTCAATGACTCGGTCGTTGTAAAAAATACATTAAATATTAATTTTTTTATAAAAAACATAATTTCAAATATTTTCATTCATGTTTCCAAACACAAAGCTTTAGAATATCAAGAGAAAACAACATATGATCAAAGTAGGCTCATGAATATATCCATTATATTAAAATGGCACCCAATGCAATACATACATGATGATGATATAAAGATCAAAACAAAAACACATAACCAAGGAGGCTCTAAATGGCCTCTACAACAAAAGTAAACTGTGAAACATCACTAGTCACCACTAACCAATACTACTGGCTACTGCTAGAGGAGCCAACATCATCTGGCTCAACCTCTGAATCAGAGTCAGATGGGGAAACCCATGGCTCCTCCTCAACATCATCTCCAAATGCAACTGTAGTAGTGGTAGCACTAGCAGGTTATGCAGTAGCTACACACTGAGATAGACGAGATATGCGCTTCCGTCGTGGCTGAGCAGAGGAAGCGCCTGCAACTGGAGGACTTGGGGTTGGGCCTGAGGCTGGTACAAGTGGATCTGCATTCAACTGAACATTATGTTCGAGTGATGCCTCCACCTGTAAATCCAAATCAAGATCCTCATCAGAATCAAACTCTGTTGGATGACTCTCCACTACCCAATTTGATGTTGGATCAATATCTTCCAACACAATGGGATCTGAATCAAGTCTTTTGTTCAGCAATTGGTTGTGTCTGAGCCGGAGGTTGTATTGGACATAGACTAGATCATTTAACCATTTTTTATCCAAACAGTTTCTCTTCTTCGTGTGAATCCTCTCAAAGACAGACAAATTGCGCTCACACCCAGTAGCACTACAAGTTTGACTCAAAATACAGATTGCAAACTTTGCAATTGAGGACAATGGCTACCAAAAGCCTCCCACCATTGTGCTGCAAAAAACATAGTAGTGTAATGAGTTAGCTCAAGTTTCAACAAATTATATCCAACTTTCAAATTATAAACAATTTAACAAAATAAGTATTAAGAATTTGAAAATTGAAATTTTTGTTTACCTGGCTCATCTGCTTCCCTTGCAATCTTTGCTAGGTTCTTCCCAAAGGTACCTGTGGCTTTGTTGAAGGTTGTGACCTGTCAGTGTATCTCCAGCTGATCACACTCCAATGGGATCATGTGATTAATGCAGTCAATCAATCCATCTCTAACCTCCCCACTCAAAGCTCCTACCTCCAGAGCTTTATAATGATACCGTGGGTTCAAAAAATATCCCACTGCATGTATAGGATGATGGAGTTGATAGTTCCATCTTTCATCAATGATTGCCCAAATGGGCCCATACTTAGCCACTCTATCCTTGTATGCCCTCTTTATTTGCTCCTTTTGCCTGATCCATAGCCTCATAAATGAAGCCCATAGCCAATCTTTCCCCATCCACCAACTGCAACACCTTAACCAGTGGCTCAGCAACCTTCACAATCTCTGTTGCCTTTCTCCAAAATATTTCTTCATTAACTTTCTTTTTCAATTCTTTGCCTTCCCGTTTGAGATACCACTGGCTTCGACTCCAATCATCACTAGAAAACATCTTTTGCAAGTTTCTATGTTGTGAAAGCATAGATTTTGTCAAAAAAATGAGTTGCAAATCTAGTGATGGCAAGCCTAATAATATCTCTACCCCCTGTGTGTTTCCTCATCATGCTCAAAATCCATGAATGATTGTATTTAAATTTTGTTATGCTTTTGGCATGATCTACAGTGTTCTTGACCCAATCTAATTTGCCAATATCCTCAAGCATGAGGTCTATGCAATGTGCAGCACATGGGGTCCAAAAGATGGTTTTGTGTTTTTCCTCTAACAGTTTACTAGCAAGAACATAGTAAGAGGCATTATCCGTGATGACTTGAACAACATTAGCCACCCCCACCTCCTCAGCAACCTCATCCAACAGCTGAAACAACAATTGTGCATCTTTCACCCTATTAGATGCATCAACTGATTTTAGAAACATGGTTCCCTGTGGGCAAAAGATAAGAAAGTTTATGATGGTACGGTTCCTTTGATCAATCCATCCATCTGACATGATGGTACATCTTGTTTTTTCCAATGAGTTTTTGAAATCTTTCACATACTCATTCATGGAGGAAATTTCTTTATGCAAACGATACCCCCTTAACTCATGCATAGTATGGCCTTTGAAGCCCTTTCCAGCAACAAATGTGGCATCAAACATGGGTCATAATATGGTGAACAGGAAGCATTGAAGGGGATATCAGCATCATACCACCATCTATATATGTAATCACAAGCAGTGTCCCTCAATTCTTCTTCAAATGGTCATCTAAAGTGAGTTGCAAAGTTCTACTAGCTTCAGGACCATGTGCATCTGATGGAGAGGAGGGTGTGACAATGAAATAACTTTTGATATTCATATCACCCTTCTTTTTCAATTTACCCTTACCCTTTTCTTGAATAGACTCCAAAGAGGGAGGAACATAGAGGAAGGGGTTGGATGCATCAATATAAGGGATAGAAGACGAACCCTCAAAATCAAAATGGGGGTTGGTAGCCATCATTTTTTGTATACTACTCTTCCTCCCGATTTCAGCCTCTATTTCTTTTTTCCTAACTTTTTCTTCCTGAAACTTCTCAAAGCTATTTAAAAACTCCTTAATCTCCCCAATTTGTGGTGATTCACATGGAGTAATTTGGCCTCTAATCCCTACCAAGTGTTGTTTCAGCCTATTAATGCCCCCAGGACCCTCCTTAATTTTTCTATGGAAAAATTTGCAATGCATTTGATTATCAACCATTTCAGCATATGCCCAAGCAGCGTCTTTCGCTCTAGGAGCCATTTTTTAACTTGGAAATGAAAGGAAAATTTTTGAAAATGAAAACAAAAAAATAGCATTGCTTCAATGTTCATTTCTTTTACAAAAAACACTCTTTTCAATTTCCAGATTTGCACAAAAAAATAAATAAGCAAAAATTGATTTTAGAAGTGAAAAAAAAATACCTCAAGGCACAACTTGTCTCCTTAAAGTTGCTCCAACAAACCAACTCCTCAATGTTTCTCCAAAGGTTGCCTAAGAAGCTCCTCACTCCTACTCCAATGCTTGCCCAAGACTCCTCACTGTTGCTCCAAAAACAAACTCCACAACTCTTCACAAACTCCTCACAAATTCTCACTCAAATGCAATGAGATAGCTGTGAGGAAATGAGAGGGGTTGGGTAGCTTTTATAGGGTTTGGGAGAGGGAAATGGACCCCAAAGAACCCAAAGGCATAAAAGAATGGGCTTTGGGGTCTTGAAATCCACAACAACAACAAAAAACAACACTTTTCAGCCTCGGCCACCACGTCGGCCGAGTTAGCTCGGCCTCGATTCAGCCAAACCGATTTGGCCACCGAGTCGACCCAACTAGGCCCTGGCTCGACCGTTTCGGTTTCGACCAGGCCATTTTTTAAAACAATGGGCTGAATAACACGTATGATGATACTATTAGGGTTGGTATCTTGGCAGGTAGCCTAGATCATACCTAGATCCCTCGTTGGGTTGGTACCTTGGCAGGTAGCCTAGATGGTACCTAGATCCCAATTGGTATCTTGGTAGGTAGCCTAGATGATACCTAGAAACCTGTTAAGATTGGTGTCTTGGAAAGTAGCCTAGATGACGCATGGTGACTTCGCAGGTAGCCTAGATCACACCTAGAACCTTGTTAGGGTTGGTGTCTTGGCAGGTAGCCTAGACAACACCTAGATCCCTGTTGGGATGGTACCTTGGCAGGAAGCCTATATGGTACCTAGATGGGTTGATACCTTAGCAGTTAGCCTAGATGGTATCTAGATACCTAGCATTGTACATGTTGTTTATGATACTTTTCTTATACGAACCTTTCAAAATGAGTATTATCCTTGTATCGGTTGAACAATTATGAATAGCTCCCTAGTTAAGAGGGAGTGTTGAAGATGTAACTAGTATCAGTCTTCACATTTGTTTGGCTCATAACATTATGTAATTCTTATGTACTTGTCAAAAGACAAAACGAAAAAATTTGTAAGATCAAAAGAAAAATTTTATACCATGGGTCTCGTGCTAAAGTTATTGATTACTAGGTCAAAGCACCCATTGGGTGCTTCTAGGTTTTTGTCATGAGTCATGGTCCATGTCATTAGGTAAAAGAACCTTTCAGGAATTTGTATCAACAAGAAAATATTTATCATGTATTCTAGAAATGTCTATTTGCTCCCAAGACCAAATCGGACTAATGTAGGCTTGAAGAAGCCGTGAGAAAGGATATAAATAAAGGACATTGACCTCCATTTGAAGCACTCACTCAAGCATACACATCATGATCTAATCTGCGGTTGGAAAGGTAGTGTGAAGGCTATAGAGAGCAAGGATAATTCTAGCGGAGGAAGGGAGAGTCTCTTGAAGAACGCGAAAGTCTGAAATCTATCTCTTACAGCTCACTCATGCAAAAAAAAATCTAAGGCTACTAGGGTTACCTCAGGACCGAGAATCTCAGATAGAGAAGCAGTTTGTTCTTGAAGTTTGAAGGTCCTTTTTCTTGGAAGAACATTACCTCATTTCTCTTTGGAAATCTTATCTTGAATTGTAGATTGAAGAAAGGTTAGTTAGCTTGGATCTTGGTGGAAGCAGGGATGTCGTCTTGGTCTTGGAAGTCTTGTCTTGGTCTTGGAAGTCTCCTTTGAAGTTGATTCTAGAAGAAGATAATTTTTCGGGTTTTCCCCTAGGAGAGGGGTTTTGTTGTGGCTTGGAGCCTATCTCTAGGGTTCTTTCTATGTGTTTGTGATCTTCATTGTATTGGAATTTATTTGATGATAAGAACTTAAGAAGAAAATAATAACATCATAAATAACTATCAAGCAATAGAGAAATTAGATAATAAAACCCTAATAGTTGCCCTAAATGGATTTCTCAACACCCAGAAACTTGCTTGAGAAAGAGATGTGAATTGGTGCTGGAGAAATGAGGTCGAGCTACCTTTATATAGATCCGTTGGGACGAAGGGGTGTGTCCCTTCCCTGGGCCAACTTAACTTGGAGAGAGACCGACTTGACAACCTTTGAAGCCAAAAATTACAATTCAAAAATTCATTTTTTCTTCTTTTAAAAGTCGCAATGGAACATTGAATCAAAATATATTTTCTTTTGCTCTAGCATTTACAAATATGGTTTACAATAATCATTACAAGTACATCAAGTGGCCAAATATACATTATGAAGACCGACCATCGTTACAAATTCAACACCCTTTTGGTTGCGGGTTGTTCTTCCCACAAGTTATGCCTACTACTCCTTGCTCAGCAAATCAAAACCCCAATCAAGAAGAATCATCCATTATTCTCCTCTCCATGATTGATTTCAAGCCTCTTCGTTGGCTTCTAATTTATGCTTTTCAAAGGGTGCAATACCATGGGTCAGCACAGTACCATGGGTCTCTATCATTGGTCATCAGAATACCATGGGTCTTATCCCATACGCTCATTAAATCACTTCTAAGTGTTTTCCTCTCACATGCCCACCACCAAAGGCACGTGAGAGTACCTTCCAATGCTACCGAACTTCAACAAACTTCTCCTTGTAGTCATGACTCATAACAACATCCTAAGTCTACTTACTTAGGGTAAAGCCTAGCTAAGAAAGCACTTCCATAGACACATTTCAATTAACGTACAAGATCCAGCCAAAAAGGTGTATTCAACACGTCAATATATCATTCATTCAATAGATCTGTAGGAAGTTTCACGTAAAGAACCATTTTGAAAATACATGAATATATCATTAAAATCCTTTAATAGACTAAATCTTTACATCAGTTATCTCAAATATAGGCCTTCCGCCATGTGCACAGACCCAAAGACTACAATACAAAAGCTTTTCTCTATATATATTACTAGAACACTCACTCTAGCCTCTCTCTCATACAATCCTTACATGCTTTTGTGTTACGTTCAAGCCAAACCTAACTGTCAATTGGAAAATCCTACATAGCGTTTGATGCAACCTTTCCCCTTTATCCATCACTTTTGCCTTTGATCTCGTGGTTCTCATTTTTGTCTTCTATGAAGGATTGGTGCTTAACTCCAATCTTAGATTTAGCATTGATAACACTCCTCACAAGCTAAATAAACATGTTCACAATCAAAGTGGAAGCCTCCAATATCTCTTAATTTAACCGCATGAAACAAGACTTTTATTTAGCCCTTTAGCACTTGGAGCTTAATTAGAATTTCCCATATGTTTGTGGTCAAAACCAAGAGCTTAACACCAAAGACGGTTAAGCCTACAACCCTTACCACTTTGCCCAAAAATCTTCCTTCTGCGTGATCTAGGGTCATAAGACTAGATCTGCCTCCTCTACTTTCTTCTGATATTCGAATCCGGGAATATTTGGGGGTTGCAACTTTTTCCAAGGCCTGGATATCACCGAATTGATTTTCAATGGTACTGAATCCGTTGTTGTGAGGCCAAATATAGTAAGAGTTGGATGTCACGAGACCCGCATAACTTTTCTTCGCACACAAATAAAACTTTAGAATAATAATTTTTACCTCGATCTCCAAGCTCCGTTGGGGCCCACAACAAGGTTTGGATTCAAATGATTCCAGATCCGGATGTACCACTTTTCCACTGCACTAGATGCATTTGGAACAGGATGTGTTTGGAGCCAAGTCTATGTGCACATCCTGAATGTGGGTCCTACACCGGATGCCACTTTGTCTAAACTTTATCTGTCAGTCTGGAGGTATAGGTATTATTTCCTTATGCACACTCAGGTATCCACTGGGTGCTGGATTATTTCAATTAATGGATTTCAAAACAGAAATCTCCACAACTTCGTTTAGTGACGAAATTCCTATAAAACTTGAATACATTCCTAATTTGCAACTTAAACCATTCTCTTGATTCCACAAAACTGGTGAAGGATATTAAGCAAGGGTTTTAGAATTAGTCTACGACTGGTTAAAGAAGTTAACACTTAAGTCTTATTACCCACCAAAAGTAGGTGACCCCTAGGAGAAACTTTTCTCCTATTCATCTCATCCAGCCTACAGACAACAGCCCCAAAGCGCCACCTAGTAGCCCATGTGACGTACCATTCATATCTTCGACACCTACATCAATCATATGTCTCCTCGTGCATTTGTCAGGATCACGTGTTGGAAGGTGGGCCTTTGTTAAAAAGGCACTTTATTCATTTTGCATTCGAGTGCTTACGCTTGTTTGTATTTTGAGCATTTGGCATGGATTGTGGGATGACTTGGAAGAAAGGTATGGGCGATAAAAGTACACCCAATGAACATCCTCCCAATATTGTGATGTGCAAGTTACAAGTTTGTAGTCCCAGGAGATTGTTGGAGTTCTCATGACCTTCCCGTTTGAGTACATGGATATGCGTTCTATGGTAAGCTCATGTCCAAGTTGGAGCCAAATGTTACCCACCAAAAGTGGGTGAACCCTAGGAGAAAATTTTCTCCTATTCATATCATCCAAACGGCAATTGGCAGTCCCTAAGAGCCACCTAGTAGCCAAAGTGACGTGCCATTCATTCATATCTGTTAAATTTTAGGTATGGTCTATGGTAGGAGCAATTTCAATTTTTCATTTTAGCCTGATGACAATATTCAAATTAGCAAACACATCAGCATGATAGCAAAATGCAAATAGAACATAAACATAAACATCAGAAGACAAGCCAAGACAAGAGGACACAAGATGTGGCGCCAGCCAGGGACAAACCCTAATGTGGGGAAACCCTTGATCAATTCTTCTTATATTCTTCAATAGTTCAACATAGAGAGAGATAGTACAAATACATTTGAAGTCAACACTTTGACTTGCCAAAATGAGAGATCAGACATCAGAGATCTTCACCATGAAGATGACACAATGCAGCAGATGATAGGCCTAGAGCAGCTCAACCAATTACCCAAAATATTGAAGCTTTCCTTCTATAACGCTCTTCCTCCTTTGCTGCTTCACTGATCATGTCAAGGCTGCCCATCTGGCAACTTGTGTAAGCTGAAAGGACTGAAGCATATCTTGGCAAACCTGATCTCTGGTTAGGGCACAAGATCTGAGAGCTACTGCACTCTAAACATATTCCACAGTCCACCTACTTACTGCAAATAGCCTTCACACTGATCTCCAATGATACGCTGCCTCATAGGGTCTGAACGCAGCACTTAAAGAGGCCTTCAACTTTTGGCTATGGCCTGCGGCCTAGCCCAGCAGTTGATTGTAACGTAGTCCCTTCACACAGTGACCCAAGCCTTTATCCAGCAACCACTAGCTCCTCCCTATTGGATACTTCTTCCCAGCAATCATACCCAAACAGTACTGAAATGGCCATGTTGTCACCTACAGCAATGTGGCATTATCCCATCGGCTAGGTGACTGTGAAAGGCCTTCTTTTGGATAGCAACCAACTGTTAGAACTGCCTGTGACCATCCTCCTGTAGCTGCGGAAAAGGATCACCCTCTAGCTGTGAAACAACGTGTAAGGGCCTCTTAGAACGGTCACCCTTAACTGTGGATTGAAGCCTCTAATGATAGCGTATTTAAGACACCTTAGAACAACGTATAAGGGCTTCTTTGATTCACCCTTAACTGTGGATTTAGGGCACCTTTTCTTGACAGCGTTTAGGGCTTATGACTGTGCCTTGATCTTGTTTAGAAGAGCAGTTAGGGCATCTCCCTTTAGGCCTGCGTTTAGACTTCTTCCTAACTGTTTGTAGGGCTTCCTTATGATAGCGTAATACATCTCCCTTTTTGCCTGCGGCCAGATCTTCTCACTGTTGCTAGGGCTTCATGACCTTCTAGCATATGGAACTCTTCTCAATACAGTAGCTAGAGTCTCCATTATGACAGCGGATTAGGACCTTTAAGGATGGCGGATTAGGAGTTGCACAGACACCAGATCAAGGCTCTATTTTGTTGTGTTTGAAGGTCTCTTGTGACAGCAAATTAGGGTCCCTTCATGACCTGCGACTAGGACATTTGGGACAGCGTATGAGGGCTTTTCTTTCAGCTGTGTGTAGGCCTCTTTTTACTGCGGCTAGGGCTCCCTCTAGGACTCCTTAGATTTGCGTTGAAGCTCCCTTAAACTAGAGAGCCTTTTCTTGACTGCGTTGAGGGCTTACACTTCACTGCCCTTCTTGACTGCGGCTAGGGCACGTCCAAGACTCCTCCTTTAGGACTGCGTAGAGGGCATCTCCTTTAGACCTCTCCTTCCACCAAAAACCCAAACAAGTGGAGAGTGAGATCACAAGAGATGAGTGTAAAATGACTTGAAGGCCACCTCTATTTATGGTGCAACGTTGAGGTAAGATGGGGTTAATTTGGTTGTTCGCCGACCTTGACGAATTGTCACATAACACAAATAAATTCATATCTCCATGAATACATGTCGGAATCGGATGATCTTTAGATCAATCCTACACCTCTTGATGAGAGGAATCCAAGAAAAATATCAGCTGCCATAAATAAGTAGACCCACATGGAGTTTGGCCCTAATTGACAATTTTAACAATATCTCTGCCACCTGCATCAATCATAGGTCCCCTCGCCCATTTTTCATGCTCACATGTTGGAAGGTGGGCTTCTGGTCAAAAGGTACTTCATTCATTTTGCATTTGGGTGCTTATGCTTGTATGTATTTTGGGCATTTGGCATGGATTGCGGGGTGACTTCGAAGAAAGAAGGGTTTTGGTTGTAGTCTTGTTACTTCACCTTAAATTGGGGGGTTAATTTTCTATCCTAGTCCAATGAGACCACCTCCAATGGCTTTTAATTTGCATTCGGAAGGGGCACTACTTGGGAATCCATGATTGAGATAGCATGTTTCATCCATCCCTTTTCCATGCTTATCACTTCCCTCCGCACATTACAAGCCCTTATTCCACCTTCCTTCTTTGGGTCCACTTAACCATAGGTCCACTAGGATCTAGCACACCCCCTCCCCTTTTCCACATGTTTGGACAAAGCCTGGAAATATTTCTTCGGTAGTTTCATGCAGTTATAAGAAAAGGATAAAGCATATAATGGCCACAAGCAAGAAACAAAAGAAAAGAAAATTATCAAATGCAAAATATGGTCAGGGCACTAATATTAGCACATGGGCAAAATCCAAGCATGAGCTCTACCCTTTATCATGGCTATCACTTGGTACCTGAGGCCAATGTGCCTTATCACATCATAAAATAAACCCTTGCATGTCCCAACCCTTGGTGGGTGCTGAACTGCCCCACCACTAAGGGGGTAACCACTACCATACATCATTCACAGCATGCTCTCATTTCACATAGCTTTGAGCAGTAATATGGAGAAAATTCAAGAAAAAGCATAAAGGCAATAAGAGGGGTGGAAAAACAAAGGTTGAGGTAACTCATGCATCCACGATTGCTCCCTCCTCACATCTGTATCCCCAATATGTGGAACTCCTCATTATTTCTACTCCCTTGACCATGGCATTTGGCCTTGAGACCCCTTTTCCCTTTCCGCCCCATCATTATTCACATGAAACCTATCAATTGATGGGAGGATTGAGGACATGTTACTTCCCTTTGGGGGTTGGAAACACCTAATAGGGTCGCCTTTTAGCCACTACTACCTAGGGAGATAACATTTTTACGTGACTAAGGCCCCAATTTTGGAAGGAAAACCTTGTATGAAGTGTCACATTGCCCATTACTTGCAAGCTTGGTTCACTTAGATGCAAAAATGATTAAATGTACCTGATGTCATAAGTTGCAGCGTAGGATATTGTGTGTGAATGGGAGGTGGTTTCATTATTGTTAAGTTATGGTATGTTCTATGCTTATAACAGTTTACTTCTTTTTCTTATTATATTCCACCGATTAGCAATCACATGTACATAAAGTAAAGTGCAGATAGAACATTAAACGATCGACAGAAAACAAGCCAAGACAAGAGACAAAAGATGTGGCGGCTAGCCAAGGACAAACCCCACAATGTGCGGGGAAACCCTTTGATCAAATCTTCTTTTATCTTCAATAATTCAGCAGAGAGAAATAGTACAATAAATCTGATTCATATCAGCAGTAGCAAACCCTAGATCAGTAGCATCAGCATTAGCGACTTCATTATCAAACTAGGGCAGACCATATCTCACAAACCGACAGTCGGATTGACTTCATTCCACCACCAAAAGTTTCGGCTTCCAGAGGAGGTTCAGATGAACCTACAGCGCAGTTCAGATGAGGAGATCTTCTAGGCCACGCAAGTCAATCTTTACTTCTGCACTTGCAGCTTCAGTTTCAACAGTTTCCGGCTTCAAACTAGGGCAGTCGATATCTTGCAAACCGTTCGTCGGATTGACTTCATTCCACCACCAAAAGTTGCGGCTTTCAAAGGAGGTTCAGATGAACCTACAGCGCAGTTCCAAAGAGGAGATCTTCTAGGCCACGCAAGTCAATCTTTACTTCTGCAGTTGCAGCTTCAGTTTCAACAGTTTCCGGCTTCAAACTAGGGCAGTCGATATCTTGCAAACCGTTCGTCGGATTGACTTCATTCCACCACCAAAAGTTGCGGCTTTCAAAGGAGGTTCAGATGAACCTACAGCGCAGTTCCAAAGAGGAGATCTTCTAGGCCACACAAGTCAATCTTTGCTTCTGCAGTTGCAGCTTCAGTTTCAGCAGTTTCCGGCTTCAAACTAGGGCAGTCGATATCTTGCAAACCGTTCGTCGGATTGACTTCATTCCACCACCAAAAGTTGCGGCTTTCAAAGGAGGTTCAGATGAACCTACAGCGCAGTTCCAAAGAGGAGATCTTCTAGGCCACGCAAGTCAATCTTTACTTCTGTAGTTGCAGCTTCAAATTCAACAGCTTCCGGCTTCACATGTGTGAAAGAGAGAGACCCATTTCAGCGCAGTAGAGAAGAGACTCATATCTGCGCAGTAGAGAGAGAGAGATGTGATGAGATGAGTGAGTCTAAATGAGGAAAAGTCCTCTTATATTTATACACAACGTTGGTGGGTGAATAGATGCGACTGTTGGGCTTCTGAGCCTACATGAGTTGTAGGTCGGCTTGATAATAATTCCATAATCAAAATAAATTCATATATCCATGAATACTTATCGGAATTGGATGATCTTTATATCAATCCTACACCTCTCGACGAGAGGAATCTAATAAAAATATTATTAGCCATGAATAAGATGACCCACATGAAGTTTTGCCCTGGTTGCCAATTTTAACACTCCCTCTCATCCATGGAGAACTTCATCTGCAATCTGTCTATTGGTCGTTACTATTCATCCATCAAATGCACTGCCTTGTACAGCCTGACCTTTGCCCTGCTCTGCTCTATTTTGCCTGTTCTGCTTTGTCTTGTTCTACCCTGCATTGATCTGTACTGTTTTGTTCTGTTCTGCTCTGCTCTTGCATTGTTCTGTTCTACTCTGCTTTTGTCCAAATTATGAAGAAGAAGAAATGATCGAGGATGTATCATACTGACTCAAAGTCAGTCTCAGAGTATGTACCACTGGTCCCAGACCAGTCTCAACCAACCCAAAGTCAGCGTCATAGTGAGTACAACTCCAATGGTCCCAGACCAATATCATCCTCCACTGACTCAAAGTCAGTCTCAGAGTATGTACCACTGATCCCAGACCAGTCTCAACCGACCCGAAGTCAGCGTCATAGTATGGTACAACTCCTACCACTGGTCCCAGACCAGTATCATTGATCCCATATCAATGGAGGTCATCCTAGCGTAGGGAGTACGGTAGATACAACGATGCGTCCATCGGTACTACTATGGTCCCTAACTTCATTTCCCTGCTCATTGATCAGATGAGAGGTACTTCCCATGAGTCCCAGACTGCATGGGTAGGATGCCTTGACAGGAGAACTAATCAATCCTGTCCTCACAGGAGAACACATCAATCCTGCTACAATCGCCATGGAGAACACATCAATCCAGGCCGCCATGGAGAACACATCAATCCAGGCCTCACAAGAGAACACATCAATCCTGCTACAATCGCCATGGAGAACACATCAATCCAGGCCTCACAGGAGAACTAATCATCCTGCTACACAGGAGAGCGAATCATCCTGTTCCACAAGAGAGCGAATCATCTTGTCCCACAAGAGAGCGAATCATCTTGTTCCAGTGCGCACCACCAGGGGAGGGTGAGTCACCCTGTGGTCGTATGTTTCTCCAGTAAGAACCACAAGCCCTCAGAGCTCCCAGAGCTCAATGTATGCAACATGCAGGACCCTTGTACAAGGGTTTCTTGATGACTCCAAGTCGTCTGGGAAAATCACAAATTAGATCTTTCCTCGGGGCTTTGACAAGGTGTATCAACCTGTACATCATCTTAATGTGATGGAGCCTCCTTGCTCATCAACTTACCATATCCCAGATGATGTCTATCTGCTGGAGCAATCGACGAATATGGGATTCCTCAATAATCAAATCCCACCTCTGGTTGTTATAGAGAATCACAATGGTATCCAATGTAAATCCAAACAGCTCACTGAAGAGCTTTCGCAACCAGACTGCCTCACACGAGGTCATGCTAGCAACAGTATATCCTGCTTCAGCGGTGCTCAAATTCACCAACTTCTGCTTCCTGCTCATCCAAGATATCGAAGCAGATCCCAAGGCGAAACAGCACTCGGAAGTGCTCTTACGGTCCCCCACACTGCCTGCCCAATCAACATCAGTATATCCAAGTAGTCTCACATCTCCGACAGTGTATCTTAACCCATTGTGCCACGAAGATATCTCAGAAGATTCTTGGCATCAATCCAGTGAGGCTCAACCAAATATGAGCTCACAATGCTAACTGCAAAACATATGTTCGGATGGAGGTTCACCAAGAACATCAATGCGAATGAGTTTATGAAACTCAGAGGCATTTCCCAAATCTGGCCCGACATCACTACCATATAACTTTTAAAAGTTAAGATCCTCGAGGTAGTCACAGGCTTGCAGTCCATCATTCCAAATCTTTCCAATATCTTTACCACATATTTTCCTTGAGATAGGAAAATTTCCCTTGGCTTTTGCCACACTTCAAGTCCTAGGAAGTAGTGCATCAGTCCTAGGTCTTTCTTTTCAAATTCAGAGGCCAGCTCCCTCTTACATTTGTGAATGAGAGGGTCTACACCTGTTAGAAAGAGGTCATCCACATACAACACCAGTATGAGAGGCTTGTCATCTTCAACCTTAAAGTAAAGGTTAGGATCGGCTTCACTCCTAGTGAATCCCAGCTTCATCAAATAGCTATCGATCCTCTCATGCCATGCTCGGGGTGCTTGCTTCAGCCCATAGAGAGCTTTCTTCAACCTGCATACATGAGATTTTCGATCATAAATCTCAAATCCTTCGGGTTGCTCCACACCTCTTCTTTGATCGAGCCATGCAAGAACGCAGTCTTGACATCCATCATCCTTGTGAAGCGGCAAGGGCTATGATCGAGCGGATGGTCGTATATCTGGCAACAGGTGCAAATATCTCATCATAGTCTATACCTTCCTTTTGGGAGAAACCTCGAGCAACAAAACGAGCCTTATACTTTTCCCTGCTTCTATCTGCTGCATTGCTTTATCTTGTAAAGCCATTTGGAAGTGACAACAGTCTTGTCCTCGGGTCTGGGAACTACTTCCCAAACATCATTCTTTATGATAGACTCATATTCTTTGGTCGTAGCATTCTTCCATACTTGATGCTTGACGGCATCTAAGAATGACGAAGGCTCATTTTGTATGATCGTGCTCATGATGGTCAGGTATCCTTGATACCTATTAAGTTTCTTAATTTGGCGGAAGGTTCCTCAAGGTGCAGCATGTCCTTCAGAATCATCAAGTATCCCCCTAAGCCATGAAGGCCTCTTCCTAGAAGAGGAAGGCTCATGTGGATGAGAATCAATCAAATCCATGGGTTATTCTACATCAAGCATTGATTCATCATCCTTTTCTTTCGGTTCCCTGGTGTCGGCTTCTTGAGAGCTCCTCAAAGTCAGAAGATTGTTCACCTTGCGGTGAACTTTTCTTCAAGAGTCTTGGAACCCAATGCTTGATGAGGGCATCGATTTTGTACATATACGGTGGTGATTGTAGTTTCAGCCCATAGAAACTTCAGAAGTCTTTGATCATGTAGCATGGCCCGGACAGCTTCCATCATCGTGCGGTTCTTCCTTCCCACCACACCATTTTGGTCAGGAGTATGTGGTGTAGTAGTCTCCCTCTTAATGCCAACCTCAGGTATGCCAGAGTGAACCAACTATAATATATCGGAGGTCTTGCTTTGGCTTGAGGGGAATGGTCCCCTTTTGAGATTTCCTTTGGCACATCCCGGACATACACCTTCTTTCTCCACTTGGAATTCGGGCATCCCTGTTACCATCTGTCTTACATCGGGTAGAGCTTTGTAATGAAGGTGGGAAAACCTCCGATGCCAAAGTTCGGACTAAAGAGTTGTGTCACAAGACATGACACCTAGCCGACTTCCATCAACCTGATATAATGAATCAACACTAAACCCAAGAGTAAAGGAATCTTTAACATTATTTTTCCATATACATACCTTGCCATTGCTGAAGGTTACCTTGTAGCCTCTGTCTTCCATTGCCAAGATGGACACTAGGTTCCTTTTGAGGTCAGGTGCATTTAATACATCCTGGACTTTCTAGCCTTCTTGAATGGTTGTCCTCTTCCTCGATCTCCAGCTCTCCTCTTACCTTTGCTGTTGAATTTGTCATTCCTTTGATTGCCATCAGAGGGATTTTGATCATCGTCCCGGTGTGAGTCCTTTCTTCTCTTTGCATGAGAAGAAAAGGCAGCAGGAGGACCTTTAGGCATGGGCATTTCTTGCACTTCTTCCCTTGTTTCTTCTTGAATGCATCTAGCCATTAATTCCTCGAAACCAGGAATTACATTATAGTTCAGAAGAGTAGTCTTGAACACGTACCATTCGGATGGTAATCCTCCAAGAGTTGTGAGTGCCATTTCTCTGTCAGTAATAGTTTCCCCAATAGATAGGAGATCGTTCTTGATCTCAGTGATTCTTAAGAAGTATGCTTGCATACTTTCATCCTTACTCTTCTTGATTTACATCAGCTTATTTCTAAGAAACAAAACTTGCTTTGCATCATTAACTTTAAATAAACTCACCAGTCTATTGTAGATTTCCTTGGAGGTGTCCAGTTCAGAGATGTAGGACACCAAGTGCTTGTCAATAGAGTCCCGGATGATCTTCTATTTTGACTTCTCCATTTTTCCATTTGTTCGAGGCAGCAACAGATGCATTTGATGGAGGCTCAACAATATTGCCTCTTACATGGTCCAGCACTCCTTGATCTTCAAGGGTTAGATCGATAGACATCTTCCATCCGCGATAGTCAGCTTTCTCACGGAGCTTGTCTTCGGCAGGAAAGAGTGTTGAGGACCCCATAGTTCTTTTAGGATAGCCTTGCCAATCTTCTCTTCAATGATTGCTCTTGCTCTTGCTCGGGCTTTGTCTTCACCTCAGCTCTGATACCATGTTAAGTTATGGTATGTTCTATGCTTATAACAGTTTACTTCTTTTTCTTATTATATTCCACCGATTAGCAATCACATGTACATAAAGTAAAGTGCAGATAGAACATTAAACGATCGACAGAAAACAAGCCAAGACAAGAGGCACAAGATGTGGCGGCTAGCCAGGGACAAACCCCACAATGTGTTGGGAAACCCTTTGATCAAATCTTCTTTTATCTTCAATAATTCAGCAGAGAGAAATAGTACAATAAATCTGATTCATATCAGCAGTAGCAAACCCTAGATCAGTAGCATCAGCATTAGCGGCTTCATTATCAAACTAGGGCAGACCATATCTCACAAACCGACAGTCGGATTGACTTCATTCCACCACCAAAAGTTTCGGCTTCCAGAGGAGGTTCAGATGAACCTACAGCGCAGTTCAGATGAGGAGATCTTCTAGGCCACGCAAGTCAATCTTTACTTCTGCACTTGCAGCTTCAGTTTCAGTAGTTTCCGGCTTCAAACTAGGGCAGTCGATATCTTGCAAACCGTTCGTCGGATTGACTTCATTCCACCACCAAAAGTTGCGGCTTTCAAAGGAGGTTCAGGTGAACCTACAGCGCAGTTCCAAAGAGGAGATCTTCTAGGCCACGCAAGACAATCTTTACTTCTGCAGTTGCAGCTTCAGTTTCAGCAATTTCCGGCTTCAAACTAGGGCAATCGATATCTTGCAAACCGTTCGTCGGATTGACTTCATTCCACCACCAAAAGTTGCGGCTTTCAAAGGAGGTTCAGATGAACCTACAGCGCAGTTCCAAAGAGGAGAACTTCTAGGCCACGCAAGTCAATCTTTACTTCTGTAGTTGCAGCTTCAAATTCAACAGCTTCCGACTTCACATGTGTGAGAGAGAGAGACCTATTTCAGCGCAGTAGAGAAGAGACTCATATTTGCGCAGTAGAGAGAGAGAGATGTGATGAGATGAGTGAGTCTAAATGAGGAAAAGTCCTCTTATATTTATACACAACGTTGGTGGGTGAATAGATGCGACTATTAAGCTTCTGAGCCTACATGAGTTGTAGGTCGGCTTGATAATAATTCCATAATCAAAATAAATTCATATCTCCATGAATACTTATCGGAATTGGATGATCTTTATATCAATCCTACACCTCTCGACGAGAGGAATCTAATAAAAATATTATTAGCCATGAATAAGATGACCTACATGAAGTTTTGCCCTAGTTGCCAATTTTAACAATTATGGGTTGGGCAACTGAACTGGGGCCAAGTCCACCATATGATCATTCACACCCACAGGTGAGGCATTGAGAGCCATGGGTCCCTGGCCATTCATAGAGCATCACTTGAATTCATGGGCACATTCAGCACCCACTACCTCTGCACTTTTCCCTACATTATTCATGGGATGATGCACTTGGACCCGTTTTCCCCTAGCCAACTTAACACATGTACAAGGTGTGGCAGTTGATCTTGTTGAGAAATCTAGGGGCAGCATGTTGGGTGTGGAGCATGATTATCTAGAGGTCTTTGTTTCAGTCGGATGTATACCCCAGGAAGTTTGTACAACCCTCCACGCGGGGGGGTGCGAGGGGGACTTGTCCCCCTCGCGGGGGTTTGGGGGGGCCGATCCCCCTCGGCTGGGGGGTCCGGGGGCTAGCGGTCCCCCGGCGGGGGTTTCGGGGGCAGCACCCCCGAAGCTAAAAACAAATGTAAAATTGCCTTGTAAAAGTATAGTAATTTCTAGTCAATCTGGGCCGTTCATTATGCGGATGATCTGACGATAGAACTTATGTTTAGTTTAGGGTTTTTTGCCCTAGAAGGCAACCCCTATCTTTGTATGAGGGCATTGTATTGAGGCTATGTAATAGATGCGTGTTCTCCAAGCGAGAAACAGAGAGGTGAGACTGTGAGAGAAAACAGAGGATATTACAGCGGATCTGCTATAGGTTGTGTCTCTTCATTTCGCTGGATAATAGAAAGGAAGGACTGGCTGTTCTGCGTGGACGTAGCCCAAACTGGGTGAACCACGTATGTCTATGTCTCTCTGGTTTTATGCGTTTTCTGTGTTTATATTTATGCAATATTCTATGTGTTCCATTGCTCTGTAATATATAATTTTCTAACACAGCAAGTGTAGATGATTTCTCTTTTATTGATAACTGCTTGTGATGTATTTTTACTTTTCTTGATTTACTTTTTCTTTCCTTTATTACAATGTGTTCTCTATCATCAAACAGCTACCAAAACATAAAGAACAATGAGGCAATAGGACACAAGATGTAGGCAATCAGCAAGGGCCAAAACCTCTCCAACTTGAGAGGAAAACCCACAAGAATTCTTCTTCTTATAGAATCTTCAATTGACGACTTCCAAGACCTAGACCCTTGACCAAAAACTCCTCCAAGACCAAGTCAATCCTTGCCTCAAGTCTAGGTCAACCTTTTCTTGATGTTGTTGCAATCTATCCTTCGTCCTTAATGCTCAGCCCTGCAACCCTAGTCTGAAATTTTCAGCCTTCCTTCTTGCAATTCTCAACCTCCTGCAATTGACTGTTCTTTTCACACGTATGACAAGATTAGGGCACTTTTAGCCCTTCTTTTCCTTCACTAGACTTGAGCTAATCTCTGATTTCGGCTTGCAAGATAGATCTTTTCTTTGCCTTAATTTGGTCTTCTTGAGGTGACTGTATTTTTGATTTGTTGCAGTAGGATGTGCCCTAATTTCCTCACACATGTGGAGAGAAACAACCCAAAAACCAATTCAGAAATTTCATCCTTGCTTCCTTGTTCTTCTTTTCTTCATTTTGTTATGAATATAATTCATAACAAATAAAATAAATAAAAATAAATGTAAATAATAAATAATCAAAATGATGATTATCATAGATAGTCATTAATTAAGTGAAAAGGCATGTCTAAAAGACATGCCCAATCATGAAAGAACACCTGCCTAGGTATATAAGCAGGGCCTCATTGTAACATTCAACATCCTTATATATATATTATTACAAATACCTTTTGTGTATTTTACATTTAAAACACAAATACTATATATATATATATATATATATATTACAAATACCTTTTGTGTATTTTACATTTAAACCACAAATACTATAAGTTTTGTCGCTTCAATGGTATCAGAACCATGTGAGTCTTTGAACGTTATCTGCCGCACAATATGTCATTAAGTTTTCGCCCTGGATTCATTGAGCAGTTTAGTAAAATTCAAGAAACACTTCAGCGATTAGAAAAATCACGTGCAGAAGTTACAACATGTCTAAAGAAAAGTTATGCAGAAATCCATACTGAGGAAGATGATCGTGACGGTGAAGAAACGAAACAAGGTGAAGCAGGGGAAGAAGATTATGTAGATCAAGATGATGATCCAAATGAAGATGATGTGGATGACGACTATCTTGAGAAACAAGAAGATGAACAATATCATAACAATGAGGAAGATGTTGAAGAAGACATTAATGATGATGAAGAGAAAAATGTGGAAGAAGAAAAAGATCATGTTAAGGTGCAGAGAGATATTTTGGAGGGTCTCGTGGCTCGAATTGTAAGCTCAGAGAATACAACACATCTAAAGAAAGTGTTGGAGGAAGTGTCACCTCTGACCATCCTTGAAGCTTCATGTGAGTGTGGACAAGGGCTACGTGAGATATGTAGAGCTAATAACTCGAGTGAACAACAACAAATAAAAGCTCTTCTTAGAAGTGTTGGTACTACAATGTGCCTAGACTACACTGATTGGTTTGGCAGTGGAGCTGTTGATGCAACGGCTAAAGCTTCAGACAGATCTCTGGTGTTGAAGTTTATGCAATCACATCCTGCAAACTATGCGACTTCAAAGTTACAGGAAATGATACGGTTGATGAGACACAAAAAAATTCCAGCTGATTTTAAATGTCATTACAACTTTCATTATGTACCTAGGACTCCAGATGCAGAACCCGAAACTCCAGCAACTCCCAAAACTCCAAGGAAATATGCTTTACCCAAGATTTATGTTAATGTTGCAGAAGAACCTAAAGGAGAAATTAAAGCTTATATTACCCCAAGATTATGTACTAGGGACTCCAATGTTTGCAAAACTCAAACCTCCAGTAACTCCCAAAACTCCAGCGAGTGCTCCTACTAAAGTACCCAAGAGAGTTGGAGAATGAAGAAAATATGTTTTTAGGAATCCGTTTTTAGATCTGAAAGATGGGATCAGAAGAACCAGTATTAAATTTCCAGGCCTTCCCCAACCACACGTGAAGGAATTCACTTCCCAGTTGAGCTCATATTTTGTAAAGTTCAGCAAGCCACTTTCTCCATCAACTAGTGCGGAAAAGGATGGAAAGCCAATCTATCCAACCTTCACTGATAAAGATGATCATTTGTATTTTTGGTTCCCTTTATTGGCAGGATTATTTGAACTTTCATTTGATCCCAAGCCAGATATCAGAAAAGTGCTTTGCAAGTGCTTTTTGACACACTTCGCAACCATGGGCATTTGTTCTCCCCTGCTCTATGGGAGCGTGTGTATGACTCAGTTCTTTTTCCCTTATTTGATTATGTTAGACATGCCATTGATCCTTCAGGACAGAGGGTACATGGGGATGATCTGGAAGACGAACTCAATGATACTGAAGAAGATGCTTGGCTTTATGAAACATGCACATTGGCCCTGCAACTTGCAGTAGACCTCTTTGTCAAGTTCTATAATTCAGTAAACCCTCTACTAAAGAAAGTACTAACACTTTTAATTAGTTTTATAAAGCGGCCCCATCAAAGCTTGGCTGGCATTGGTGTAGCTGCTTTTGTTCATTTGATGAGCAATGTTGGAGATCTTTTTTCTGATGAGAGATGGCAAGAAGTTGTATTATCATTAAAGGAAGCAGTTGTTGACACACTGCCAGATTTTGTGAAGATTATTCATGGCATGTATGATATTGATACGACAAGAACCATAGAAGAGCATAATACAACAGTTGATACTTCAATCTCCAATGAAGAAATGGAAGCACAAGGAATAAACAAGTTACAGCTTGTAATCGTTGATGCTCATCTTGAAAGGATGGTGGAAGAGCTAGCTGAGAAATCACCCAAGAAGATAAATTACACCTTGCATTTGTGTCCCCTTAAATTGACACAAGCTCTTGAATTTAGCTGTCAGCATTGCTACGAAGATGGATTTGGATGGTGTTATCGTTATTGTTGCGAAGGTTTTGAGTTCGATCTTCATCTCACTTGTGGTTTGGAAAATTAATCTTCTTGCGGACATGCAGAAGGGTGGGACGAATGGTACAACGAGACCAACACCATTTTTATCCATGCTGCCAAACGAGACCACATTTTTACTCACGCTGCCAAGCCGTCAACACCAACCAATCCAGACCACGTTTTTATTCATACATTGCCTGTCACCGCTCCACTCTGTCAGCAATCAACCCTGTCACCACCGTGACTGCCGATCCAGTCGCCATTGTGACTGTCAAATTAACCCTGCCGCCAAGCTCCGCTTCTCTTCGTGCATTCCTGGTGCCCTTGTTCCACGTCATGTTCCCCTTCAACCACTACACTTCTTCCACCACGTCATGCTCCCGTCACACCGCTGCTCTTCGTTAACTTTCTGACAGACCGTCCAAATCTGTTCGTCGAGTCTCGGGCCATTTCCAACCACGTCACGTCCCATCGTTTCCGTCATGTCTATTCGTACATTCGTTCGTTCCATTCGACCCATTCGTATTTGGTTATATTTGGTTATATAGTATATGAGCACTCTAATTATAATTAATAATTATAATTAATTTAATTAATGATTATAATTATTATATAATAATTATATAATAATTATAATTATTTAATTTATTTAAAAATATAATATTGTTATTATTATTATTTAATTAAAATATATATATTATTTGGAAACATAAAAATAAAAATAAAAATAAAATCCCAATTCCAAGGGAATATTACTGACGAGCTTTACATGCCGAGATGATTGATGAATTATACATATCAAGATGACAAACACAAAGTGAAGAAATTTTCAACAATTAAGCTTTGAGGACAAAGCTTTTCGAAGAAAGGGGCAATGTTATGAATATAATTCATAACACATAAAATAAATGTAAATAATAAGTAATCAAAATGATGATTATCATAAATAGTCATTAGTTAAGTGAAAATGCATGTCTAAAAGACATGCCCAATCATGAAAGGACACCTACCTAGGTATATAAGCAGGGCCTCATTGTAACATTCAACATCCTTATACATTTTATATATATTAATAAATTATATATATCTTCACCATCGTTGTGCTCGAACTTCCTTGTGATCGAACTTTAAGTGTGAAAAGTGTGTGCTTGAATGAGGCCAAGTCCTTCCTTATATAGGCTTCTTGTCCATGATTGTAGGTCAACTTGCAACTATCTGTAGGCTGACTTGTTCATTGCAATTTCACAAGGTCTTGGAGGTTCCTTTGACTTGACTTTGACCCATATAAATTCTTTTTACAATATGTAACATGCCCAAATGGGTCTTTGACTTGAATACAATGACTCTAATGACTTGTTGACTCAATGACAAGCCCTAAAGCCTCACAATGGGAGCTTGACCTAAAAATAAATTTCCTTGAGCATGAAACCCATGCCTCAAGATCAACAATAATAAATTTATTTTTCTCATTACATAAAATCATGATTACATATGTCATTATGAAGACCGAACCTAGTTACATATTTCAACACTCCCTCTTAAGTAGGGAGGTATTCATAATCCATACAAGGCACTTGGACATTCTCAATCTGAAGAATTCTGATAATAAGAGTCGAATTGGCAACACATCTGTATAGCATCATATCAACCAGTATTGTCACATAGCAAGGCCTTGACTAACATCTCTATCTCTCCACAAGATCAGAGCACAATGCTGGTGAGACCAATGATTTATAGACACCATCATCATTGTCTCTCAAGAAACATACCCCACCTAGGTGTTCATAGGGTATGTCCTTCCAGGACTATTCTTATCTTGGATTCCCAGTCCTCAAAGAATATCGGTCCTCTATGACTACTCTTATCTTGGATGCCCTACCACATCCTCAAAGAGTATCAGATGCCAAATGCTTACCCAATCCTCCATTCTTTCTTCCCAAAGTGAAGACAAGAATTATGTGTCTATCTCTCCCTCTCAAATAGGGAGGATATACCTATTCCTATAAAGGAATGTGCCCAAGTTCCCTCTCATCCCAGGACTTGTCCAAGCTCCCTCTTAACCAAGGACTTGCTTCCAAGCTCCCTCTTAACCAGGGACTTGTTTCTAGCAGCAATTATCTATTCTTTGGTGGAGATCATGGGACCTATAGCTGCTTGTAGGGCTCCTCCTTTCAATGTCATGAATTTCTTCTTCATTATTATGGAGCCTTCATCTTTTCTTTGTAGGGAATTGGCCATCCATCACTTTCCTTCACAAACAATGTCAGTCATGTCATCCTTTTCTTCATCAGAAAGTGATCTTCTAGTCCACATCTGGCTTTCCTTCATACAACTACCTTTTCCACGTCATGTTTCTTTTAGGATCTTCTATCCCACCACATGAGTGCTAGTTGTAGGTGACATCTACAACTCTTTTTCCAGTAGCCCTGCATTAACCCATCCAGATGTTGTTCAAAAATAAAAAATGAACATCAAATCAAAGTTACCTTTTGTGATGGCCCTTCATCATGACATCTGCTTGTAGCAACATCAACATCCTGCATACATATTGACACATCTCCAAGATATTCAATGTCAAGGGTCTCCTTTCTTTCTAGACTTCATCAAAGTCTTTATACCTTTTCCATGGAGATGTCATGGTTAATTATCCTAGTTATCAGATGTTGATTTCCTTTTCTACGTGCTCATAGTTGCATCTGTCGTGATCTCTTTTTTCTTTCTTCACATATTGCTCCCCAAGAACTTTCATTCATAGTTCCTTCATCTTTGACAACCACCTCATATTCCATATGAGGACATATTATGTTGATTTCATCTAGTAAATATGTGAACCATGCCTTCATAAATTCTTTCAACGAAAGAGATCCCTTTCCTTTGATCATGCCCATGGGGTAGAGAATTTACCCATGCTATAAGCAACTATATGATGACATGACTCAATTTATCAAACATGTACATACCTCTTTTCTTCTTTTGGTCATCTAGGCTTCCTTCAGCAACTTCAATGAGAGTACTTCAACCATGTTG
Source organism: Pinus tabuliformis (assembly GCA_031772625.1). Lineage (NCBI taxonomy): Eukaryota > Viridiplantae > Streptophyta > Pinopsida > Pinales > Pinaceae > Pinus > Pinus tabuliformis. Next base: position 565,321,611 of record CM062816.1, read on the forward strand.
CATTCCTTTGTCATCATACCCTCATTCTTCTTCATCCAAGGTGGACTTTTCCACCGAGACACTTGCTTCTTTCAAGAGATGAAACTTCTAATGAAGATTCTCGCGGAGGATCTAGTTTATCCTCATCCTGTAAATGCTCCTTTGCTAATGATGTATGATGAATTTTATACAAGATAACTTTCTTCTACCCATAAGTATTAATTATGCTTTTAATGAGGTGTCCAAGAGCTACTTCCTTCTAATGATGACTGTCATAGACTTCTACTTCAACTATCTTTCAAGCTTCTTATGCTGATGTCATGAGCTCTTGCTTCAATGGTATGCAATAATGATGTCATCTCCTAAACGATGCATCCCATCATAATGTTTGACTGCCATGGTGGAGGCCTTTTTCACCCTTCTCTTCATCTTGTTGTGATCCAGACATCCATAATTATACAAATTTCTTCTTCCATCATGTTTCTTAAAACAAAGGCTTAGCCCATCCATCTTTACTTCTTGTACCTACAATATTTATTGAGAAGCACCCCAAGCAAAGTATACGATACCAAAACATGATGCCAAGATTTCTTTCTAGGGTTTTTCATGCAATCATGAGGTCATCCTAGGGTTTCTAAAGTTCAAACCCTAGATCAGATTCTATTCCCTCTTTATGTCATGTTAGGGTTCATCCTTTCCTTGAATTTCTAACAAACCCTAGAATAATATTTTCAACTAAGGTTACTTGGGACCAGGGGCGAAAACGAGGAGCAAGAGCGGGAGCGGGAGCGACATTTTCAGAAGCTCCCAATTCATGAGCGAATCGGGGAGCGAATTTTTATATAATATATTTTTTTTTTATATTTTGATACATATATGTCAACAAAAGCATGTAGAATGATGAATTAGATATAAAAAGCATAAAAACATAGATTGAACCATATAACATCAATCATCTAGAAGTTATAATCTTCATCAACCATGTCCACAAGTTAGTAACATACAACATATTGAGTCTTATGATTCATCAATCTTAAAGTTTGAAGCTTTCAAAATTCAGTATATAACATTTATCATCATTGATCACCAAAGTTGTACTTGTAAGCTAAGTGTAACCATTACAACAAAGAATATTTAACATGAAATGAAATGAAACAACTTTCACAAAGCATCATATTCATAATTCATTACCAATGAGTTATAATTGCCAACTTCAAACTTCAAACTTAAATTGTCATATATTGTTTACAAAAAATATCATAATAAATATGAAAGAGTCAACAGATATAAAAACTACTAGAAACTAGAAAATACAAGTAAATCTATTAACTATTGCTAATGCTTGGGCCTCTTTCTGCCACAAGAAATGTCTAATTTTTTAGTCGTGTTGGAAAATCAGTACCTTTGTCATTAATATCACCCTATTAACATAAGATAGAAAAAACATAGCATGTCAAGTCAAGATTTTGTTTGAGTGATGGGTACATTTTTAGTAGGGTCATGATAGAGGAGTTCAACAACCAATGTCACTAACATCAAGGTACATAGAGGGATTGGTGCTCTTGATTAAATACGAGTTCCATACCCTAATACATGACAAAATCCAATGGAAACATTGCAATTCCCCCAATCCTGAAATCCTGAAAAACTGATAAGTCTACTGAATTTTGAATGAGATCTAAAATTCTACTTTCTCCATATGAAATCCAATGAGGTCGGAACCACTCTCAAACATCCTGAGTCATTTCATGGTAATGTTAAAAATTTAAGTAAAAGGATGAAAATGAAAATGAAGATTAAGGCAAATGTCACATTTACTTAACATTACCATGAATCACATATCAATACTAGGGCCATAGGCTTGATCATTAGGCTGCCCCACTCAAAAATTATTTGTTTCTTTGAAAAAAAATTGCATTTGGAATGTTACTGCAAAAAAGGCTAGGGAGCAAAAATTTCGCTCCCGTGCTCGCAAAGGTTAGGAGTGCGCTTCAGGAGCGAGTTCTAGGGGGAGGAGCCGCTCCCCCGCAACCCTGTTTTCAACCCTAAAATATAGAATATATACCATACATACCTTATGGTTACGTACCTTTATCGTGATGACTTGCAATTTTGGATGCCATTTTCATTGATCTGCTTTCAGTGTGTGAGATCTTCTTCATTGTTCCTTCATTCAAGTATATGATTGCCAAAGAACCCTTGTTTACTAACCTTGGATTGATGTCCTTACAGCTTCATAGGTCTTCACGCATAACTTGATACCTACAAGTGTAACAATGTTTCTAGTGATGGTATAATTCCAACATTTGCTTGATGACTTAGACTGCTTTAGGTTTGCTTCCTTAGTTCTTTCAAGCTTCTTCATAGTGAATGGATCTTTTCCAGAAGTTAGATCCTTCTATGGTCTTCTTTTGATTGATCGATTTTTTAGAGAACAAATATATATGAGCTTGGTGACTGCATCTTTTGTGCCATAGGGACTCGGTCACCATAGGAGTGAACTTGTAAAGTAGAGTAGAGTAGATTTGTCACAAGGACATATCTTGGAGAAAAGATTTATGCTATCACAATGACGGAGGGAACTTATGTATGCCCAGAAGAGGACCTTATCTTTAGGAACAAATTCTGACTGTGCTTCTTTTTAGAATTTCCTTTATCACTTTTTGCTAGGAGAATTCAGCGCGTGAATGAGGAAAACAATTGTACTTATCTCAGAGTCTCAGTTCTGTGATTGTTGTTGTAGATTTGACCTTTTGAAATGATGAAAACAATCCTTCTATGATGCCCAGAAGCTCATTTTTTCTTTGTCAATAGATTTTTGACCTTTTTATCGTGGAAGGATTAGGTCTTCATCCTCCTAGGTGAACGTACCTATATGTATGCATGCCATTATGGAATATAGCCTAAACTTTTGTTCCACCTTGTAGTGAATTCGTCTATTAAAAGATCTTGATGATTAGACCTCTTCGTTGCCTCTATAATTGATCTAGTAAAGGAATTGACGCCAGAATTTGATCAAGTTTGCTTAGGGATGTCCTTGAACTCGGCGCTTGAGTAGCTCTTCTTCTTCTTGAGGATTCGATGTTTTCCTTGATGTCTTGTCCTTTCTTTGATTCTTCTTTTAGTGCTTCAATCCTTGAGTGTCCTTTACTAAGCTGCCTTTCCTTTCCTTGTCTTGTTACCTTAGCTCTGATACCATGTTGAGAAATCTAGGGGCAGCAAGTGTAAATGATTTCTCTTTTATTGATAATTGCTTGTGATGTATTTTTACTTTTCTTGATTTACTTTTTCTTTCCTTTATTATAATTAGTGTTCTCTATCATCAAACAGCTACCAAAACATAAAGAACAATGAGACAATAGGACACAAGATGTAGGCGATCAGCCAGGGCCAAAACCTCTCCAACTTGAGAGGAAAACCCATAAGAATTCTTCTTCTTATAGAATCTTCAATTGACGACTTCCAAGACCTAGACCCTTGACCAAAAACTCCTCCAAGACCAAGTTAATCCTTGCCTCAAGTCAAAGTCAACCTCTTCTTGATGTTGTTGCAATCTCTCCTTTGTCCTTAACCCTCGGCCCTACAACCCTAGTCTGAAATTTTCATCCTTCCTTCCTGCAATTCTCGGCCTCCTGCAATTGACTATACTTTTCACACATCTGACAAGATTAGGGCACTTTTAGCCCTTCTTTTCCTTTGCTAGACTTGAGCTAGTCTCTTTGGGATTTCGGCTTGCAATATAGATCTTTTCTTTGCCTTAATTCGGTCTTCCTGAGGTGACTGTATTTCTGATTTGTTGTAGTAGGATGTGCCCTAATTTCCTCGCACATGTAGAGAGAAACAACCTGGAAACCAATTCAGAAATTTTGTCCTTGCTCTTCTTCCTTCGTCCTTCTTTTCTTCATTTTCTTCTCTTCCTTGTGATCGAACTTCAAGTGTGAGAAGTGTGTGCTTGAATGAGGTCGAGTCCTTATATAGCTTTCTTGTCCATGATTGTAGGTCGACTTGCAACTATCTCTAGGACGACTTGTTCATTGCAATTTGACAAGGTCTTGGAGGGTTCTTTGACATGACTTTGACTGACATAAATTCTTTTTACAATATGTAACATGCCCAAATGGGTCTTTGACTTGAATACATAATGACAATGACTCTAATGACTTGGACTCAATGACAAGCCCTAAGAGCTCACAATGGGAGCTTGACCTAAAAATAAATTTCCTTGAGCATGAAACCCATGCCTTAAGATCAACAATGATAAATTTATTTTTCTCATTACATTAAATACATAAAATCATGATTACATATGTCATTATGAAGACCGAACCTAGTTACATATTTCAACAGATTTGAGGCCTAGATTAGGTTTGTCTTCTTGATTGTGACATGGGACCATCTTCAGTGCCCTAAACGTTGGAGCAAAGGCAGAGATTTAGCCATATGGGGAGACCCATGAGACCTAGTTTATGCCCCAAAACACATTTAGGGGGACACAAGATGATTTGCACCGAAACAGAGGGTCCAACCCCTCCATCATGATTTTAGAGACCCTCTACACCACACATGGCACCATTTGGATTCGACACCTTCCCTCTGGAGGCCTATGCAAGCACGGCGTTAGCATTTCGGCCCTCCTTTAGGAGATTTTATCATTTGTTGCATTGGTTACTAGGTCGGTCTGTGACCTAGAGGTGTTTTTAGCCCATCACTTTATGATTTTAGGGGCTTTTAGGCATAATTCGGTTTAGTAGCTCATGTATATATTTGTGATCACTCATTTGTGATCAAACCATCGTCAAACTTGTGAATTTCAGACCACTTAGACAATTCACACTTGCTTCTTGTGGGTGATTTTCGAGATACTTGGATGAATTTTGATGTATGGAAAGTTGATTTTGACATTCTTTGGAGTTATTTCTTGGTCTAATGGAAGGATATATTGCATGTTATCTTGTAAGTGGGATTTATTTGTTGAACATCTTTTTCTTGAATGTCTAATGCATGGAACTATTGATTCTAGGTTAAAATTTATGCCCTAAATTGTTGAAAATCAATTTATCAAAGAAATTCTAGATGAATGTTGTATGCATTACTCAATGTAACATGTAATGAATGTTCCTAGTGGAGTACTTATTGATATTCTTCATGAAAATTAATTATTCCATTAAGTGGCTAATTATTGAAAATTTGATAGCTAGGGCATCAAATTTTGACCTCCTTAGAATGGAATTAGGGTTATCTAGCACATTCATGACTCCATATACCCATAGGACAAGGCACTTGTCCAACCACTTGGTGATCAAGATTAAATTTTCTCATCTCAAATTCGGTCCTTTTAAGGCTAGGGAGAAAAAATAGGGCTTGGATCGAAATTTTTGGGAGGAGTTTTTTTGGTAATTTGAGAGCCTAAACATCAAGATATAGGTCTAGTCTACCTAACCTAACAATATGCTGGGCATCCACTCAAATTTCATCCATAAAATCTCTTGTCATAGGTGTTTCCCTAAGAAGAAAACCCTAGTTTATTTTCCCTCAACTTAAGGACTTTCTTGAGGGTTTCATGAACCTTGGAATAGCTTATTTTCATTGTAAGAAACCCTTTCCCTCCAGTCTTGACCTTGAGAACACTTATTTTCACCAAAAATCTCAGAACCCTAGGTTTTGAACCTTGCTTCCTAGGGATTTTCTTTGAGATCGTTTTGCTTCTTTGAAGCCATGAACCATTATTGAGCTTCTCTATTGAATAAGCTTTAGCAAGATCACTTTGTGCTTTATACCTATCATATCTATTTTAAGTGATCTCCCTCCTATTGAGACTCCTCCCATTGGTGAAAATTTGTAAAGAGTAGGAGGTTTTAACTGAGGTGACACTGGACCTCTACCCCATTGGTGTCCCATTTTCTAGTCTAGACTTTGTAGGGTTTCCCTCTCCAAGGCTTGCTAGATTTTGCAGCAACATGTCCAAGCTTAAATCCACGAATTCAAACAATCCTAAATACATAGATTTATAAACAAACACAATTGATACACAGGGTTCTAAAAAGAAACCACAAGTTCTGATAAATCATCAAAAGAACATTACAGTGGATTACTCTCGCTTCTCACTCTCTTCCCACACAACTCCAATGATTTTCTTCTATATGTTGGCCTGATTAAACATTCATTTGGCCTCTCTTCTCACTTGTTTACACACACACACACACACTTACTATTCTACTTTGGTTCTCTTCTCTGAAATTCAGATTCACACTATTGAACATAACCCAACCTAACGCTATTGATAGATCTTCAAGGCATCACACTTTTACTGCCTAACAAGGTGTTCACTATGTCAATACCAAACTCATGCTCCTCCCTAACGCTAAGGCTCATGCGGACTGAATATGGAATAAGAGTGCAAACACGCATATGCAAACACACATTCACGAAAATAACATGGGCTCTTTGCTCAAACTAGAGATATTTACATAGGTATTACATGGGCTCTTTGCTCAAACTCACCAGGCTACTCAAGCTCTACTCCTCTAACTCTGAATCGAGCTCTTACAGTACATATGTATAGCTTCCCACTAGTCAAGAAATACCCTAATAGAAAGAGACAAATGGGACATTTGTCCAACAAACTAAAACTACTTAACACCTCAATCGGACATTTGTTATTTTTTTACAAAGGCCCACTTGGCCATAATACCAGCTCACCATAAGAACCTAACAGCCTAACACCTTAGATCCTTTCTACATTGGAAACCCATGTATTTACATCAAAACCCCTTGGAAATTTCATGACCCCTTTTGGGTCTAGGCAAAAATGGATTGTATAGTGGTTGATGCTCCTACATCAAGGTTCTTCAAACCGTTGGCATGGTATCCCAATATTAGCTCATGTAGTTCCCATGTGCAATAGATATGTGCAATGTAATCCCATAATGCAATGCAATTCTCCTATGTACAACATTTGCACATTTCTTCAAAGGAAGCCCTACTTGCCTTGGCACCAACACAAGTATCTTCTTCGAACTTCAAACTAACTTATGGCTTTATGCAATTTGACAAGTTTAGGTAAGGGAGGTGTTGAAAAGTGTAACTAGGTTCGGTCTTCATAATGACATGTAATTGTATTTTTATGTAAAGAGATGAAAAGAAGAAAAATAAAATTATTGTAATGCTTGCATCATGGGTTTCATGAGAAAGAGATTTTATTTTTGAGTCAAGGCTCCCATTGAGAGCCTTTAGGAATTTTGTCATCTAGTCATAAAAGAATAAAAGAGTCATTGTCATGTAATGAAGTCATGTTACACATTGTAAAGAGTCACACTTGTCTATGTAAAGTCATCCTCCAAGACCTTGTCACTAGCCCTCATGATGTCGGCCTACAACAAAGAGATGTATCTAGAAGATGAAGTCGACTTCCCTCCAAGAGATCATGTCGGCCTAGAGGTCATGAACAAACTTGTATATATACCCTTACTTGGCCTCATTTGGAAACAACGAATTCGGTGAAGCAAGTCGAGAAAGAAGTGCGAAGTATACACCAGAAGAAGCCTCCATATCAGCGCAGCAAAGAGGAAGGATAGCGAAGATAGTCAAGCATTGTTTTTGGGTCAGTTTGTCCTCCCATGTGCGAAGATAGCAAAACCGAAGGTATCCAGAAGAAGTCGAAGGAGTAGTTGTCACTTTAAGGTGTTTTGTTTGGGTATAGAGCCTCGCTAGGAGAAGTCGAGTCAAGGTGCAAGAAGTCTCTCTCTTGTAGAGAATATGTGGTATGTTGGCAAGCCTACAAGGAGAGACCGAGAACCAAAGGAGAAGCAGAGATCAAGAAGGGAAGCAGCCGAGACAGAAAGGAAGCCGAGATCAAGAAGAGGAATAGCATCGTTGAAGAAGAGGTTAGTGACTTGGTCTTGGGAGGACACTAGAGTCAAGGGTCTTTGTCATAGTCTTGGTATTCGTCAATTGAAGATCTATAAGAAGAATTTCTGATTGGGTTTTCCTCTGAAAGAGTGAGAGGTTTTGGCCCTCGCTGACTAGCTTACATACTGTGTCTCTTGTCTTCTATTGTTTATTTGGTAATAATCTTGATGAAAAGAACACAATAATAACATATCAAATGTTGGAATTTCTAAGTCTAATTGTTAGAAACCCTTCATGTACATCTCTGATTTATTTCTGCCTACTTGTTCTGATTAATTAACAAGTTATTTACCATGTAAATACTGAAAATAAATACAAGTACATGCTCAACACATTACAGATCATCAACTGAAGGAAACAAAACAAGCACACAAGTGACACCGTTGTTTTTGGACCAATGTCCCCAGAAAAACCCAATGCGAGAAAACCAGTGCAACTATCTAAGGGTTTTATTATTATGGAGTTTCTGAATACAATATGGGTGCCAAAACCGGCTCACCCAACAAAGAATAATCTCGGCAGTAGTACCTCTCTACTCGGAAGCAGATATTCCAGCTGAAACCCCAATAAACACTCCGACAACTCCCAGCTCCAATCTGCCCCACGAAAACCCCAGCGTCAGCCTCTAGGGACTGTGTCAGCCCTTTCCAGCCCAGCATCTACCCAACGTCACCCTGGCTTGCCCTTCGTCAGCCTCTGGAGGCCCTATGTCAGCCCTTAGGGCCTCTGCGTTACCCACGCTGGCTCTTTGAGGCACTGCGCAGCTCCTGGCTGCCTCTGCGTGAACCTCTAGCTAGCTCTGCGTCCCTCTCTCCCGGCTTCTGCATTGATCCTCCTGGTACTATCATTGCCTCTCTACTTTTGTATTGACTGCCCCTCAGCTGCAATCTCTGATCACTCTTTCGACTTCCTTGGCAAACCCTTCCCCAGAAAATCGAAATCTTGATCAACTCGGTGTGTTCTCCAAGTGACCCTCAAGCCTCCTCTTATACTTTTCTCATTGACAATTCAACGGCCGAGATTAAGTCCCTGATCAATGGCTAAGATTAGATTTGGCTTGATCCATGACTTTTGAAACCTTCTAACCCAGTTTTATATTAATACCCATTAATATTTTATTTTTCCTAAATTTAGACTTAGGAACTCCATTAAAAATATTAATTATTTTAATATCTCCCAAACCAGGTACAATCTGTCCAAACCATTTCTGGGTCTTGGAGATCTCATGCGCTTTAGCCTCTCCACCAATTTTCATGGCTAGAGCACATCCGATGCTACACCAATCAACACTCGCTCTTAGTGAGGACTGTGCTCTAGTAATACTCTTCACTGAGCATTACCCCGATCATCCGGCATCGGTCCCTGTGTTGATGCTAGGCCTGCTGCCCAACATCCTCTACACTACTGCATCATGTACTGCTACCCATGGCCCTGCCACTGCCACAGCTGCATCCATATGGCAACCCCTCTCATCATGCTGCATCGTGTTGCCCATAGCACTACCACTGCTAACTGCTAGACTGCAACTCAATTACTAAGAAGTAAGTAACTGATCTCCCAACTCTGACATCTCCGTCAAGGTAGAGACACCCACGAAGCTGAAACTCCCTTTGTCGCTAACAAGTGCTCCCTCTTTGACCTCTGCGTTGCTGCGACAACTTCCTGCATCTCACACCGTTGCACACCTCTCTATGCCATCCTACACTAGTGCAACACTCCCGTGCCACTCGCACTGTTGCAACCTGCTAGCCTCGCGCTGTCCCGGGAATCCTACACTAGTGCAACACTCCCGTGCCTCTCGCACTGTTGGAACCTGCTAGCCTCGCGCTGTCCCCGGGAATCCTGCACTATAGCTCCCTTTGTCGCTCCATCCTCATCTGTCTCTACTAACATCCGCCAACACTACTACTCTTCGGGGCCCCCGTAGCCAGGTATAATCCAAGAGGTTGGGTACCTCAAGGATCCTGCCCCTCATCGCCTGTAGTCTGTCTGACTACAGCTCGATGTCTCCCCACTTCTGCTCAAGTGGCATGTGAGCACTTATGGCACAGCCATCATTTGTGTCCAATTCCTTCTCCGCCCTTGTTGGCGCAGCCTTGGTCTCGGAAGCCTCTCCCTTGCTCTTCTTCCTCAGACACTGGCTCACATAGTGACCCAGTTCCCCACAGTTGAAGCATTTGACCTTGGAGAGGTCCTTCTTCTTCCGTTTCTCCTACTTTCCCTCAGATGCTAGGGCAGCATCCTCCTCTTCCTCCTTCTTGATTCTAATCCCCTTGTCGCTACTTCCCGCCTTGCTTAGCCTTCTGATCTCTTCTTGGCGAAGAGCCACCCACATTTCCTCCCAATCTGGAAGGGTCGCCCTGCCCAATATGCTCTGGACAAACACCTCCCAGTCTTTTGAGACTGCATTCAGGGTTGTTCTCACCATCAATTCTTGATCCGGCATGGCTCCTATGGAAGTCAGTTGATCTCGCATCTCCTTCAATCGATCGAGGAAGGGGTCGATCTATTCTCCCTTCTGCATCTGGTATGACCGCAGCTGATTTTCTAGTAGCATCTTCCTCTGCACGGAAGTATACTAATACAACTTCTCGGCAATGTGTGGTACTACATGGTCCTTGACCCCGTCAAGGATGAGGTTCTTGGCCCTCGCCATTGTATCCTCGTACTTATCGTTATCAGTTGGGTCAACTAGGACCGCTATTGTCCTCAAGGCGAATTACTTGAGACGGTCCCTGTCTAGAACGGATAAGATTCTAGCCTTCCAGACTACAAAGTTTGAGGCTCCATCCAGTATGTCCTGGTCTCTTACCCCATTCACTACCATTTCCCTGCTCCTCTACTTCCTTTCTGGAAGTTCTCGATGTGACTCCCTCTGAGCCTCGATTTCCCTCCTGGAAATCCCTCTGCCAACGTTGAGTTGCCCCACTCCGATTGTCTGTGCAATTGCACCACTAATCCGAATTCCTTGGCTGGAAATCCGCCTTGGCAACAACTCCCTTCTCCTTGGTCTTGCCCTGTTAGGTACTGTTCTGACTACAGTACCCCACCAACTTCACTCTGCAACTTATCCATAGCCTCCTAAGCCCCAGCAAACTGACGGTTAGAGCTTCTAGGCTCTGCGCAATCTCGGCACCAGCAAAATCCGCACCTCCTGGCCACGAGCGTCAATCCTCCCTGACTAAGAAAGATGACCGAGCACTGCGTAGGTCAAGTTTGCTCCCTTCTGCCACTGCACTGATCCTCTTCCCGACTCAAACTAGATGACATAGGCACTGCATCACCCCTTCCTTGCTGCTTCTCTGCTAGGAACAGCTTCTGTCACTCAGGACAACTATTTTTTGCTACTGCTGCTCTGCTTTGACCGATGTCCTCAGTTCTCCTGTGATCTGCAACCACGCTCTGATACCATGTTGGAATTTCTAAGTCTAACTGTTAGAAACCCTTCATGTACTTCTCTGATTTATTTTCGCCTACTTGTTCCGATTAATTAACAAGTTATTTACCATGTAAATACTAAAAATAAATACCAGTACATGATCATCACATTACAGATCATCAATTGAAGAAAACAAAACAAGCACACAAGTGACACCATTGTTTTTGGACCAATGTCCCCAGAAAAACCCAATGCGGGAAAACCGCAACTATCTCAGGGTTTTATTATTATGCAGTTTCTGAATACAATTTGGGTCCCAAAACCGGCTCACCCAACAGAGAATAATCCTAGCAGTAGTACCTCTCTACTCGGAAGCAGATATTCCGGCTGAAACCCTGGATAAACACTCTGACAACTCCCAGCTCCAATCTGCCCCACGAAAACCCCAACGTCAGCCTCTAGGGACTGCATCAGCCCTTTCTGGCACAACGTCTGCCCAACGTCACCTTGGCTTGGCCTGCGTCAGCCTCTGGAGGTCATGTGTCAGTCCTTAGAGCCTCTGCGTCACCCACGCTGGCTCTTTGAGGCACTGCGCAGCTCCTGGCTGCTTCTGCGTGAGCCCTAGCTGGCTTTGCGTGAACCTCTGGCTGGCTCTGCGTCCCTCTCTCCCGACTTCTGCGTTGATCCTCCTGGTACTATCTCTGCCTCTTTGCTTCTGTATTCAATGTCCCTCAGCTGCAATCTCTGATTACTCTTTCGACTTCCTCAGCAAACCCTGCCCCAAAAAATTGAAATCTTGAACAACTCGATGTGTTTTCCAAGTGACCCTCAAGCCTCCTCTTATACTTTTCTCGTTGACAATTCAACGGCCGAGATTAAGTCCCTAATCAAAGGCTAAGATTAGATTTGGCTTGATCCATGACTTTTAAAACCTTCTAACCCAGTTTTATATTAATACCCATTAATATTTTATTTTAATATTAATTATTTTAATATCTCCCAAACTGGGTACAATCTGTCCAAACCATTTCTGGGTCTTGGCGATCTCATGTGCTTTAATTTTCATGGCTAGAGCACATCCAATGCTACCCCAAAGCAACATCGAAGAGAAGACCATAATCCAAGAAGTAAAAGTATATCACAAGCAATTATCAAGAAGAGAAATCTCCTAACTTTTGATGCCCTAGATTTCTCAACAGAAGGATCATCATAAATGTTGGGATTGTAACTAGGTTCAGTCTTCATAAATATCATGATGTATTTTATGTAAAATACAAAAGACGAAAAGTTATTATTATTATTTTTATTGTCAAGCGTGTTCTTCATGCTTTGATCAAAAGAGTGTAAAAGGGCATGGTCTTCATTGTTGAAGAATCTAGGGCATGCATAATTAAGTTGATTCTTCGTTACATGATAACAATTTGTGAAGTATTTAAACAATTTATCTTAGTTTGATGTTCCATTCATTATTAGTGTATATGATTACTTCATCAAACTGCTACCAAAAACAAAAGAGACAAGAACACAAATGTTTGGCTTTCTGCCAGGGCCAAAACCTCTCCCTCTTGGAGAGGAAAACCCACGCATAAATTCTTCTTATAGAGATTCCATTGACGAATACCAAGACCATGACCCTTGACACAATCTGCCTCTCCAAGACCAAGACATCAATCCTCTTTCTTGCCATTGCTGAGATCATCATCATCACTACTGCTTACACTGATGTCATCATAGTTGCACTATTGTTGCACTTTTAACTGAGATCATCCTTGTTGCTTTCTTCACCAAGACCATAGTTGCTATGTCTTCATTGAGATCACTATTGTTGCAACATGGAGGCCTTCACAACAGTATTACAAAGATCAGTTGCTAATGCATCTCTTGTTGCACTAAGATCATTGAGATAATGAGATCACTGATATACAAAATCATGATCTGTAGCTACTGTGATTATGGTTATGTCAGGATCAAGACTGTGATCCTTGTCACTACTCCTTGTAGCACGTCAAGTTTGCATCATAATAAATCCGAGAGTTGTAGTAACTAATGATATTGTATGCCAAGGATCTCTGTCATCATGGAAACTCCTTCCATGGTTCTGCCGAGATAATATAGATCCTATTCATATAACCCTAACCATTGCAATACATCATGTTGAGGCTGCTACAGATATATCATAGTGAAGACAGTAGTATGTGTGAAGGTCGAGGGTATTCCATCCATAGTGACTGCGTCCTCATGCCGAGAATGAAACAGAATCATCACTTCATTTGAATGCCCAAATCACACACTGCCTTATCTGCTCTTATCCATCCGAGGACAGCACAGGTATGCCGAGAGGAAGATGATCTAGGATTTGTTGCTCCTTATACCCATCCGAGGAGGCAGTTGAACCCTAGATCTATCCCACGGAAAAATGTGGATCTTCTGCTCCTTAGACACCCGAAATTCAAAGACAAAATGCAAGTTATGTTCCTCCTTGTCTGCAGCTTCTTCACACAATCACCTGCTCCTTGACTGCGGCTCTTTCATGTGAAATTTCAGAGGCATCCGAAATTTCCTTCATGTGTTTTTCGCTGACCCTTCATGGGTATTTATAGTGGTCACGTCCATATAATAGAGCCGACGTGTACTTATGAACTGACATGTCATTTTGCCAAGCCGACATGACATCTATTTATATATTTAATTCATTTTGGAGCCGGTATAAGATTTCTTTGTTGTTTTGCTTGCAGATTTCGGTGAGCTTGCTTCTGAGGCATTGATCTTGGTCTTTGGAGGGTTGTTACACAACTTTGAAGACTTGTACATATTTACATAAACTCATGAAGAGTTTCTATACACATGACATGACTCTTTGATATATAAATAAATCCTAAAGACATCAAGAAGAAGTCTTTCACCTAATGACACTTCTTGCTCATGAAACCCATGTAGCAAGGTTACAAAAATAATTTATTTCCTTTTATTATATCAATTACAAAGATCATGTCATTATGAAGACCGAACCTAGTTACATTTTCTTCAACATTCATGACCCTTGCAAAAGAAACAAAATTTTAAATTTTTGTAAATGTCATTTGTCTTCCAATTTACCAAGTCGGACCTCCAAAAAGACAAGTCGGCCTGACCAAAGGACGTGTCTCTTCACATGAACGAACAACTATATATTTTCACATATCCTCCACCATTTGGCATCCAACTCGGGTCTCTTCTAAGTAAGGCAATTTTCGAGTCTGTGGCATGGAGTCTGAGGCACATAGAGTTATTTGTGGCAACATATCTTCTATGGATCCAAACTATTGTGGCTATATCTCTATGACAATTCGGGCTACCTCAAGCTACATCTTTGTAACAATTTCGGCTACGCGCGGCTACATCTCTGTGACAGTAGGGCTACCTGAGGCTACATTATGTGACAGTTCGTACTACCTACGGCTACATTTCTGTGACAATTCGGGCTACCTAAGGCTACATTTTTGTGACAGTTCGGGGCTACCTGTGACTATATCTCTGTGATAGTTCGGGGTTCCTGTGTGACAGTTCGAGGCTACCTGTGACTATATCAATGTTGTTAAAATCGCGATCGGGATTTATTCGGCGCCGGGAAAAAAGCGGAAAAAATCGTAAAAATCGGGAAAAAAGCGGAAAAAATCGGGAAAAAATCGTTTGGCACAAAAATATTCATTTTTTTTCAATTTTTTTAATATCTAAACCATCTACAACATAAAATAAATACATTGACACATAAATATGATAAAAAAACTAATATATAAGATGTTGAATATCATTTCTAGCGCTAAAATCACACATAACATTGAATCATGTCCTGAATAGTAAGTCCTGAGTCCCAACTCAGCCTCAAAATATCAACAAAAAATATGATAATGTATCTCATCATGTCATAATGTCATATACAATAAAATGAAAGTCTAAGACTCTAATCCTATTGATTTCCTCTGCCCCTCTTGCGAGAAAATGTCACTGCTTTCACTGATGTCCTCCGCGCGGACAGCCAAATGAATAAAAAAAAAAATCGATTTTTGCATATAAAAGCCCGCTGCCCGCGCCAGTAGGGATTTTTTCACAAAAAATCCCGATTTTTTCGAAAAAATCCCGATTTTTTGAAAAAATCCCGATTTTTTCGAAAAAATCGGGTATAAAAAAAATTGGCGATTTTTATGGATAAAAATCACGATTTGATCGGGTTATGGATAAAATCGCGATTTTATCGGGATTTTAACAACACTGGACTATATCTCTGTGATAGTTCGGGGTTCCTGTGTGACAGTTCGAGGCTACCTGTGACTATATCTCTGTGATAGTTCGGAGTTCCTGTGTGACAATTCGGGGTTCTTGTGGCACCTTCTCTATGATGATGCAAGTTCTCTGAGACTTCAAGTTCATATTTGGTGGACGGCTGACTTGGCAATTGGATCTTCACGGTTAGATTTGACTTGGATTTCTCTTGTTGACAAAGAATCTATAAGGAAAGAATTGACAGGTCTTACCCTTTGTGGCTTTTTCCCTAGCCTCTGGGCTAATCTTTGGTGTCTCTTGTCTCTTGTGCACTATGATCTCAATTTTCTTGTATTTGAATGGAAATTGCTTAATGAATAATAAAGGAAAACTAAGAAGAACACTAAAAACATCTACACAAGTAATTATCATGTTAATAAATTCAATCTTTCAATTGAATTTCAACAATTAAACTCTATTAGGTGTGTCAATACCCATGTAAAGGAATATTTCCCAAGAAACCCATCAAGGTGCAAGTGTAAATGACAATTATATGGTTTGGGGTTTACTTCATGGGCATAGAGTCATTGATATGCAAGGTTACATAAGATATTCATCCTCATGAGCACCTTTTTAGAGGCGTGCTTATGCATTAAGTTACCATTTCCTCATAATTGTGTCTAACTACCCCTTTCATTACCTTTTTTTCATATCCGTTCTTTTTTGTTTTGTAGGCCCCTTTTACTTCTATATGCAATTCATTGCATAGGGGTCAGGCTAATTCATCTCAGTCCTTCTTTAGTTATGCATTACATTGCATAGGACTTGGGGCAATGGCCTCATCACTAATATGCTTCTCATTTTTCTTTTGCGTTTTGAAATTCATAGCATGCTCTTTCTCCTTTTTATATAGTTGCATCAACCTTGGGCATCCAAGCCCCTTCTTGTCATGGGATTATGAAGCATGGACCTTCTAGGGGTACATGTAACAGTGAATCCAAAAGAAAAAACTAATGGAAAAAGGGAATAGACTGAGTGTGTTAAGTATGGAAAGACATGGGCATGTTACCCTTATCAAGATACCTCTCTCTCTAAGAATGGCAACACTTGACTACCAAGATGAAAAAAAACAAAAAGGTATAACTTCCAAGCATCATGATTTATTATCTAATTCAACACATGATCCCTACTTTCATGTCCAATACATTGAATATAAACACTTAATATGAAGCAAAGGACAAATGTACCTCATGTGTTGAGCACCATCATCAACAAATGAGTGAGCTAATCATGATATCAAAGGCACATGTTGTTAGTTTTCTTAAAACTCAACTATCTAATCTGTGAATTTTTACGAAGTAAAGAGCTGAAAACTGAACTTTCACTTTAACCAACAAATAGGTTAAGTTTACTAACTATCATGCAGCGGAAATAAAGAACAAATGAAGAAAAACACACCAGTAAACAATACACAGCAAATTTACCCAGGAAACCCCAACTGGGGAAAACCTACAATCTTGGTGTTTTTTATTATTCAGCTCAGCAAATCTTCAGAAAGAGATTACAAATATGAGGGAAAAACTTCCCTTTTCCTCTGCAAACCCCCTGCACACTGGTCTGTGCACTTCCCACCAACGTGGCCTCTCTTTTGCGCCCTGTACAAGATTGTATGGCCTCTTATGCGCACTAATTTCGGCCCTAGAAGAAGTCTGTGAATTGTTGGAAGTGATCTGAGGCTAAATCGGCCTCTCTTCTCCCTCTAATTCGCTGATCTGAAACCCTAGCGCTGAGCAGAATACTCTTTTTCTTAGCTGAGTTGAACACTAAGATCTTCTAGTGCATAATGACCAAGTTCTGCACCCTTTTCCCTCTTAGAAGTCGACCTGGGCCCACCACTGCCACAAATGGCTGAGATTAAATTTCCTTGGACAGTTGAGATCGCTCTAAATTTTTACTATAGGAAAATTCAAATTTTTCTAAGTCAAAAACAATAGAAAAAGTGAAATCTGCACCTTGGCCCCACTTGTGGGTCCCTCTACCAAATTTAGGGCACCTGCTAAATCTGGCTGAACCCTTCCTACTCTAACTTCATTTGGCACATGTGGGCTACTGTCTATGGAAAATGTTGAATTTCATCACCAAGACCACTATCAATAATGTGGATCATCAAAGAAAAATTTCCTATAGTTACCCCTAGAAGTAAGGGGTAGCACTCCTTATATTGCATGAGAGGTAAACTTGCGATTTTCATCACAAACAAGATTTGTGCAAGTTGGTTTAATGATTCTAGCTTCCAAAGGTTGGAATGTTGGTAGAAATTGCTTCAGTTGTGCACCATGCTCTTCATGGACCAATTTTATGTTGGTCACCTAGTTAGGTTCCAATCACTTGCACTTTGTGTTGCATGCTTCGTTCATGTTCTAGTTGTGAGTGTCCTCCAGCATGGTGATGTACTTGCATAGTGTTTTCTTGACTTCACTCTAGATGTGAGTGTCCTCTAGCGAGGTAATGTACTTACCTAGTGTTTTCCTAATTTTGCTTTTCCAAAGATATCCAAGAATTTCATAGATACTTTTGAATGAAATATTGGATTTTAAAACAGGGTTTTGCCTCTCGAGTCTTTGCCATGTTTTTCTAGACAGCTAATGAAAAAGATTAACCTTGTGATCTGTTTCTTTGGATGTTGCACATATGAACTTTCAAAAAATAATCATCTGATATAAGGCAAGACTATATAACTTATCAGCATTCATTATATGCACACAAACATCAAAATATGCTTAATCAGCTCAAAACTAAGTTTAAAAATGAGTGAAAACAAACCGTTCCAATGCACATGCACACAAGGGAAACCATTAAAGATTAATCTTGCCCGCCACATAATAATTATCCTTCCATTGTATCATAAGGTAAGGGAGGATAATTTACTTCAGGGTATGACAATATACCTTTGCTTCAGCCAAAGCAATTACCAGATCTTCAGGATTCTCTCTCCGAATAGCTCTCTCATCAATATCTGCAATCTAAATTAATGGGATTGTCTTAAAAATAGTAATCTGCTGACAAGTAGAATCACTGCCAATTACAAAATTAATAAGTAAATAAATGAAACATGATTACATACCATGACAGTAAAATTAAACCCCATCTCTCTTAAAATAGATTGGCGAGCCGCTGAAGCTGAACCTAATATAATCTGTGTAAATAAAAGCCTCAGCATCACAATGTATATTAGAAACGGTAATAGAACAGAAGTACAAGATACTGAACCCATAGACTAAATATCACCAAAGGGTTTTCTCTCAATCAGTTGAATA
Organism: Pinus tabuliformis; assembly: GCA_031772625.1. Lineage (NCBI taxonomy): Eukaryota > Viridiplantae > Streptophyta > Pinopsida > Pinales > Pinaceae > Pinus > Pinus tabuliformis. Next base: position 565,340,433 of record CM062816.1, read on the forward strand.
AACTGTGCAGTATCTAGAATTTTATGACAGAATGTAGAAATAAGTCCCAGACTTTACAATTACAAGTAGTCAACCCCCAGGCTTTACGTAAGGATGTCACAAAATTCAGGATATATGCATAGTAGCCAGCCAAACACTAAGGAGTACCTCCTTGAGGGAAACACCACCTCTATTATCTTCCTAATGTACAAATACAAGTTTTTACTTGATCAATATCTTGTTCTCTAACCGGTATAATACGGTGCTTGTTTTGGTATTCATTCTTTCATTGTACAAATGCCTCTAATGACAACCTACCTCCCCTCTGGGAGACCACCCAACATTATTGAGACCAGTTTGGGGATATCAGAACCAATGTGGAAAACGTCGAAGTCGGGATTAAATCGGCAAGGGTCCAGAAATTGAAAAAATCATTAAAGTTAGGAGATTTTTGAAAAAATCGGCAAAATTAAAAAAGACAAAAATATTCATTTTTTTTTTGCATCTAAAGTATCCACAACATCAAATAAATGCATTTCCACATAAACTTATAAAGAAAGCTAATATATAATATGTATATGAAGTCTAGTGCTACATCACATATCAAAATAGTGAATCAAGTCCTGAATCTTGAGTCATGTCTCAGACTCAACTCGCAAGAGTCAAAATATCAACAAAAAATATAATAAACGTATATCATGAGTCATCTACATGTCATAAAGTAATCAGTCACTGAGATCCTCTGCCCCTTTTACGGGAATAGGAATGGCTTTGCCTTTTCCTCTAGAGGAAGAAGGCCCTACCCCTAGGGATACAAATGGACTCAGTTGTCCTCTAGAAGCCAATAAAAGAGGTGGTCTTTGTCCTTTGCTGCTGCCCATACTAGATAGTGTCACCTCCTCCTCCTCATCCTCCTCCTGCTCTGCCTCCTCACCCTACTCCTCATCCTCTACCTCTAACTCTCCATCCCCTGCAACTGCTACCTCCTCTGTCACTAGTGCCTCTAGATCCACATCTAACCAATCTGTTAAAATTGGCAACTAGGGCCAAACTCCACATGGGTCATCTTATTTATGACAACTGATATTTTTCTTGGATTCCTCTCTCTGAGAGGTGTAGGATTGATCTAAAGATCATCCGATTCTGACATGTACAAATGAAGATATGAATTTGTTTATATTATGGACAAATTGTCAAGGTCGACCAGCAAACTCATGTAAGCTCAGAAGCCAAACAAGCACGTCTATTCATCCTCAACATTAGCCTATAAATACATGATGCTCATCCTCATTTGGACATCACCCATCTTCACACATCTCTCTCTCTCATCTGATTAGGTACGGATTTTTGGGCAGCTTCTCTCTCCACATGGAAGGAAAGGACAGCAAATTTTTTGTTTTGGAAGTTGACCAACGTTGACCTGTTTGACTACGTTTTTGTGAGGGTTATTTTTGTTTGGGCAGACCGCATTTCTGGGCACAGAAATCGAGGCAATCCGTACTGTTTGACCAGCGTTGACTCTGGTTAGGGTTGACCGCAGGTTGACTGTTAGGTGTAGGATTGATCTAAAGATCATCCGATTCTGACATGTACAAATGAAGATATGAATTTGTTTATATTATGGACAAATTGTCAAGGTCGACCAGCAAACTCATGTAAGCTCAGAAGCCAAACAGGCATGTCTATTCATCCTCAACATTAGCCTATAAATACATGATGCCTCATCCTCATTTGGACATCACTCATCTTCACACATCTCTCTCTCTCATCTGATTAGGTACGGATTTTTGGGCAGCTTCTCTCTCCACACGTGCGAAGGAAAGGACAGCAAATTTTTTGTTTTGGACGTTGACCAACATTGACATGTTTGACTACGTTTTGTGAGGGTTATTTTTGTTTGGGCAGACCGCATTTCTGGGCACAAAAATCGAGGCAATCCGTACTGTTTGACCAGCGTTGACTCCGGTTAGGGTTGACCACAGGTTGACTGTTTGAGCAGACTTTGAAGGGCAGAATTCGGTTGTTTTGAGGGCTACTTCATCTTGTTGTTTGCAGGCTAGAGTTGACTGAAGTTGACCAAATCTTTGAGGGTCAAATCTACCCTGTTGACCAACATTGACTTTTCTAGTTAGGGCTCTTTTGCTGCTGTTATAAATTATCATAATTTGTAAATTGTACTATCTCTCTCTGCTGAACTATTGAAGACTAAAAGAAGATTTGATCAAGGGTTTCCCCACATTGGGGTTTGTCCCTGGCTGGTGCCACATCTTGTGTCCTCTTGTCTTGGCTTGTCTTCTACTATTTATGTTTATGTTCTATCAGCATTTTACTTACATGTTTATGTGATTGCTAAATTGAAATTGATATTGGGCTCATAAAGAAATTGAAGTAAAATTGCTCTAAAGCATAGAACATACCATTGTTGCCTAAAATTAACATGGTATCAAAGGTGAGGTGAAGACAAAGCCCAAGCAAGAGTGAAAGAGCAATCACCAAAGGCAGTTGGACAAGGACAAAAGACTCAATGGGTTCCTCATCATACTTCCCGGCTAAAGACAAGCTCCATGATAAATCTGACTATCATGGATGGAAGATGTCTCTTGATTTGATCTTGGGAGAGAAGAAAGCGATGGATTATGGGCAGGGTAAAATCCCTGAGCCTCCTTCAAATGCACTGGCTGCTGCAAAGACCAAGTACAATAAAGTTGAATTCAGAGTGAAGAAGATTATCAGGGATTCCATTGACAAGCATCTAGTGGCCTATATCTCTGAATTGAAGACCTCCAAGAAGATATACGACAGGTTGGTTGGCATGCTCAAGGTTAGTAATGCTAATCAAATTCCCTTTCTCAAGAATAAGTTGAAGGATATTAAGAAGGGCAAGGATGAGGACATTCAATCCTATTTATTGAGAAATACTCAGATCAAGAATGATCTACTCTCAATTGGAGAAGTCATTCCTGACAGGGAACTTACTCTCACCACCCTTGGAGGACTCTCACCCGAGTGGTATGTATTTAGAACCACTATACTCAACAATGATCGAATTCCAGGGTTTGAAGAATTAATGTTGAGATGCATTCAAGAAGAAACAAGAATGGTGGAGCAAGAAATGCCTTCTAATAGAAGCAACCCCACTGCATTCTCTACTCATGCCAAGAGGAAGAACAATGCAGGTTCAAAGAAGCAAAGTCAAGGAAGACCAGGATTCAAAAATGGAAGAAAGGGAAGATGCTTTGTTTGCAATAAGTTTGGCCACTATGCAAGGGAGTGTCCTAATAGAAGGGATACACCTCGAGATGATGACTATCATAACAACTCCAGGGGCAACTTCAACAACAACGATCAAAGGAATGGCAGGTCCAATGGCAAAGGAAAAAGGAATGTGGGACATCAAAGAAATGGTCAACCCTCCAAGAAATCAAGGAACATAACTGAATCCAATGTTGTTAACAATAAGCAAAAAGAGTACTATCTTATATTGGCCCTCTCCACTTTCTCTCCTTCGAACACTTTAGGAAATTGGCTGATTGATAGTGGTGCCTCAAGGCACTTCACTGGATACAAGGAAGCCCTCTCTAATCTGATAGAAAAGGAGACAAACTTGGAGATCATCCTTGGAGACGATGCCACCTATCCCGTGAAGGGAGTAGGGAATGTTACCGTTCAATTGAATCAAGGTAACACTATTCATTTGCAAGAAGTACTATATGTACCCGATCTCAAGAACCTAGTGTCCATTTCAGCAATGGAAGATAAAGGATTCAAGGTGGCTTTTATCGATGGAAAGGTACGTGTTTGGAAAAGAAATTTCAAAGATGCTTTTACTCTTGGGTTCAGGGTTGACACTTTGTATCAAGTTGGAGGAAGTCCATTGGGAGCCATGTCTTGCGACACATCTCTACAATCTGAACTATGGCACCAGAGGTTCGCCCATCTTCATTATAAGGCCCTACCCAATGTGAGACAGATGGTGACAAGTATGCTCAAGTTCAAAGTAGGGCATGAAGGTGTATGTTCGGAATGTGACAAAGGAAAACTGACAAGGGGACCATTCCCCTCAAGTAATAGCAAGATTGTAGACATATTGCAATTGATCCACTCCGACATATCTGGTATGATGCCCATTAACTCCTTGGGAGGATACTTATGTTATCTCACCTTTGTGGATGATCATTCTCACAAGACCTGGATCTACTCCTTAAAGAAGAAGGATATAGTGTTCGCCTGGTTCTGACAGTTCAAAGCCTTGATCAAAAACCAATTCGAGAAGAAAATCAAGATATTGAGGTCTGATAATGGGACCGAGTATGAATCCAATGAATTCCAAGATTATTGTAGAGAAGCTGGCATTAAGAGGGAGACTACAATGCCATACACTCCCGAGCATAATGGTGTGGCTAAAAGGAAGAATCGCTCTATTGTAGAAGTTGTTCGTGCCATGCTTCATGATCAAGGCCTTCTGAAGTTTCTATGGGCTGAAGCTGCAAATACCGTCGTGTATGTTCAAAACTGATGCCCTCATCAAGCATTGGACTCCAAGACTCCCGAAGAAATGTTCACTGGTAAGAAACCCGATGTCTCTCATTTTAGAATTTTTGGAAGCCCCATATATTTTCATGTGCCGAAAGAGAAAAGAAGCAAATTGGGTGCATCTGGGAAGAAAGGAATCTTTGTGGGCTATAGTGAAAATTCTAAGGGATATAGAATTTATGTGGCTGGTCAAAAGTAAGTTGAGATAAGTCATGATGTCACCTTCGACGAAGATATGGCCCTCGGGAAGATCAACAACCTTCCCATCCTAAGGAAGGACAAAGAAGTTGACATAGGAAATAAGGGTGAAAAAGAGGATGAAACAATGCCTGATGTTGATGAACCTATGGATCCTATTGATCCACTCCCTCATGAGCCTTCCTCCTCCAAGAGGAGACCCTCATGGCTTAGGGAGACTCTCGAAGATGCTGAGAGGCACATTGCACCAAGGGGGACTTTCTGTGAAAGCAAGAAGTCGAACAGGTACCAAGGATATTTGACTACCATGAGCACTATCATTCAAAATGAGCCTTCATCATTCGAAGAAGTCGTGAAGCAACAAGTATGGAAGGATGCTATGAATGAAGAATACGAGTCAATTATGAAGAATGATGTCTGGGATGTGGTCCCTAGACCCCAGGACAAATCGGTTGTCACTTCTAAGTGGCTCTACAAAATCAAGCATGGAGCTAATGGAAGTGCAGAAAAGTTCAAGGCTCGCTTTGTTGCTTGAGGCTTCTCTCAAAAGGAAGGTGTAGATTACGATGAGATATTTGCACCTGTTGCCCGATACACCACCATCCGCTCGATCATAGCCCTTGCTGCCTCGCAAGGATGGAACCTACATCAGATGGATGTCAAGACCGCCTTCTTGCATGGTTCAATCAAAGAGGAAGTCTATGTGGAACAACCTGAGGGGTTTGAAGTACATGATCGGGAATCTCATGTATGCAGGTTGAAGAAAGCTCTCTATGGATTGAAGCAAGCACCCCGGGCTTGGTATGAGAGGATCGATAGTTATCTGATGAAGCTGGGATTCACTAGAAGTGAAGTTGATCCGAACCTTTACTTTAAGGTTGAAAATGATAAACCTCTCATTTTGATACTTTATGTGGAGGACCTCTTCTGACAAGTGCAGACCCTCTCATTCACAAATGTAAGAGGGAGTTGGCTTCTGAATTTAAGATGAAGGACCTAGGACCGATGCACTATTTCCTAAGGTTGGAGGTCTGGCAAAATCCAGGTGAAAGTTTCCTCTCAAGGAAAATATGTTGTGAAGATATTGGAAAGATTTGGGATGGTGGACTGCAAGCCCGTGACTACTCCAATGGAACTTAACTTTAAGAAGTTATGTGGTAGTGTTGTTGGACCTGAATTGAGAAATGCTTCTGAGTATCGTCAACTCATATGAGCACTGATGTTCTTGGTGAACTCTCGTCCGGACATATGTTTTGCAGTTAACACATTGATCCAGTACATGGTTGAGCCTCATCATATACATTGGATTGCCGCCAAGAATCTTCTGAGATATCTTTGGGGCACAATCACTCATGGACTGAGATACATTGCCAGAATGTGAGGTTGCATGGTTATTCTGATGCTAATTGGGTTGGCAGTGTGGTGGATCGCAAGAGCACTTCTGGATGTTGTTTTTCTTTGTGTTCTACTTTGATATGTTGAATGAGCAGGAAGCAGAAACCGGTTACCTTGAGCACCGTCGAGGCCAAATACATAGCTACTAGTATGGCCTCCTATTTAGCTGTGTGGTTGAGGAAGCTTTTCAGTGAATTGTTTCGACATGTGTTGGATACCGACGTGATCCTCTGTGACAACAAGAGTGGGACCCGATTATCAGAGAATCTTGTGTTTCATGATCGCTCCAAGCATATAGATATCAAGTACCACTTTATCCGGGATATGGTACAATGAGGAGCAATAAGGCTCCATCACATTGGGACTGATGAGCAGGTCGCCGATATTCTGACAAAGCCCCTGGGGAAGGTCAAATTCTTGGCCTTCCAAGAACAACTTGGAGTCGTGGAGAGACCCTCTTATGAGGGTCCTGTATGAGATGGACATTGAGCTCTAGGAGCTCCAGGGGGCTTGGGGTACTTCTTGGAGCGGTGAGCAACCATAGGGTGAGTGGTTCAGCCTTCCCCTAGTGGTTTGTTGTGTACAGGGTGAGTGGTTCATCCTTCCCTTGTGATACCCCTTGGCGACATGTGAGCAAGACGAGTGGTTCATCCTTCTCCTGCCGAGACATCCTACCCATGCAGTCTGGGACTCATGGGAAGTACCTCTCATCTGGCCAATGAGTAGGGAAATGAGGATAGGGACCATAGTACTACCGATGGACACATTGTGTACTAACGTACTCCCTATGCTAGGATGTCCGATATTGATCTGGGACAAATGGGAACTGACTTCTTAGCAAGAGTGGTATGAGACATTCTCTTTTGATTATAACTGACTTCAGGTCAGTAAGAGTGGTATGAGACATTCTCTTTTGATTAGAACTGACTTCGGGTCAGTAAGAGTGGTATGAGAAACTCTCTTTTGATTGGAAATAACTTCAATCAGTAATAGTGGTATGAGAAACTCTCTTTTGATTGGAAATAACTTCGATCAGTAATAGTGGTATGAGAAACTCTCTTTTGATTGGGACTGACTTCGGGTCAGTAGAGAATCATATGATACATTCTCGATCACTTCTTCTTCTTCATAGTTTAGCAGAGCAAAGCAATGCATGGATGTCAGAGATAGTACAGATTAGCAAGTGGAGTTCTCCCTAGTTGAGAGGGAGTGTTAAAATTGGAAACTAGGGCCAAACTCCACATGGGTCATCTTATTTATGACAGTTGATATTTTTCTTTGATTCCTCTCTTCGAGAGGTGTAGGATTGATCTAAAGATCATCCGATTCTGACATGTACAAATGAAGATATGAATTTATTTATATTATGGACAAATTGTCAAGGTCGGCCAGCAAACTCATGTAGGCTTAGAAGCCAAACAGTCACGTCTATTCATCCTCAACATTAGCCTATAAATACATGATGCCTCATCCTCATTTGGACATCACTCATCTTCGCACATCTCTCTCTCCTCATCTAATTGGGTACGATTTTTGGGCAGCTTCTCTCTCCACACGTACGAAGGAAAGGACAGCAAATTTTATGTTTTGGACATTGACTAGCGTTGACCAATTTAGTAAGGGTTTGACCAGCGTTGACCTGTTTGACTGCGTTTTTGTGAGGGTTATTTCTGTTTGGGCAGGCCACATTTTTGGGCACAGAAATCAAGGCAATCTGTACTGTTTGACCAGCGTTGACTCTAGTTAGGGCTGACTGCAGGTTGACTGTTTGACCAAACTTTGACTGGGCAGAATTCGGTTGTTTTGAGGGTTGTTTCATCTTGTTGTTTAGAGGCCGAAGTTGACTGAAGTTGACCAAATCTTTGAGGGTCAAATCTGCCCTGTTGACCAGCGTTAACTTTTCTGTTTAGGGCTCTTTTGTTGTTGTTATAAATTATTAGAATTTGTAAATTGTACTCTCTCTACTGAACTATTGAAGACTAAAAGAAGATTTGATCAAGGGTTTCTCCACATTGGAGTTTGTCCCTGGCTGGTGCCACATCTTGTGTCCTCTTGTCTTGGCTTGTCTTCTATTGTTTATGTTTAATGTTCTATCAACATTTTACTTACATGTTTATGTGATTGCTAAACTGAAATTGATATTGGGCTCATAAAGAAATTGAAGTAAATTGCTCTAAAGCATAGAACATACCATTGTTGCCTAAAATTAACAAAATCAGGGATCGAGTCCATGGTCAGCCTCTCAGTCTTGACCCTCCATGTAGCAGTGGTATCAATATTGTCCAATGAGATGGCTTCCACATCAGGAGTTTTCAGAAGTTGTCTCGCCCACAATCGAAGATTGTAGTAGACGTAGAACATGTCATTGAGGCGTTAGGACTCCAACCTGTATTAGGGTCATAGATTGTAAATTAGTACTTAGAAAATTTAAATATTAAAAATAATCAAATGAATTCAAAATTTTAATTTGAAATTTTTTTACCTATAGCACTTTTTGCTGTGTATTTTGTCAAATACACTCTAGTTGCACTCACACCTAGAGGAACTGCATCTTTGGCTGAGCACTCAAATGGCAAGCTTTTGGAGATGGGGTACTCTGTCACCATAGCTTGTCCACCAAGCATCTACAAGTTAAGAGAAAAATGAGAAACATAAAAAAAAAAAATTAAAACATTGAAATTCTAAACTTGAAGCAAATTATGAAGAGACAATGAATTATGAAATTTGAAAGTTGAAACTTGAAACAAACTAAAGCTTACCTGGCATTTTGGTCATCCTATTCATAACATCCATGGTAAAACCAAATGTGCCACTTGCCATCCTATATACTCCATTTCTTTAGAAATATCTTCACGTTCTTGCTAAGCTGACACCATCCTCTCAACACAAGTGAAGAATCCATCCATCACCTCGTGATCAAATCTGAAACCACAGGAGTAAGAAAATGCGGGGTTGAAGTACATACTTATAGCTTGAATGGGGAAATGGAGTGTATTGTTCCATCGCTCATCAATCACTCTCCATATGACCTGTTGTTTCTCTAACTCCTCATCTCCCTTATCTTCATAATAAGCATGAATGGCTTCTTTGGCCCTATCCATGGCCTCATACAAGTAGCCCATTGTGGGCTTGTGTCCATCAACCAACCGAAGAACCCTTACCAAAGGTTCTAAAATGGCACACACCTCCTCTACTCCTGCCCAAAAGCTCTGATTATATGAAACTAGTTTGCATATGCCCTCTCCTTCTGGTTTGTGGCTAATAAATAAAGCACACCAATCCTGCAAAAGAAACATGCTCTTCACATCCCACATAGAATTCAACAAAGACTGAAGAGATATGAAAGTAGTGGCAAATCGTGTAAGCACCAACTCTTAGTTGTTGGTGAATCTTCTCATCAAGCTAAGCACAGATGCATGATTATATATAAATTTTGTTATGCTCCTGGATGATTCAAAAATATCCCTCACAAGAGGAATCTTACCTATATCCTCCAACATCAAGTCAATACAATGAGCAGCACAAGGTGTCCAAAACAAATTAGGATAACTCTCCATAAGAAACCTGCCTGCTGCAACATAATTTGCAACGTTGCCCATTATGACTTGGACAACATTTTGTGGGCCTACTTCCTGAATGAAGATGTCCAACAACTCCCATAATAAACGTACATCTTTAATGTGTGCAGATGCATTAACAGATTTCATAAACATTGTCCCCTTGGGACAACTAGCCAAGAAGTTAGGAAGGGTCCTACCCTTTTGGTCAATCCAACCATCTGACATGACTGTGCATCTAGTGTATTCCCATGATGCACTAAACTCCTCCAATCTAGCAATGCAATCAGTCTTTTCATCTTGAAGAAGAGGCCCTCTCAATTCTGCAAAGGTAGGGGCTTTGTACCTTAGGCCAACGACAACAACAGCATCAAACATAGGTTGGTAGAATGGGTTTGTCTTGGCAATGTTGAAAGAACATCACTCCGTAGAAGACACTTACTGACCAACCTGTCAACTTTTGCCTTTTCCTTCTTTTTAAGTGTCGATTTGATGATAGGTTGTGCACCAGGTGTGGTTCTAGAAACAAAAAAAAAAAGATGAGAAAGCTGAGGGGTTGGGACATGTGGGTGTGGAAGGAGATGTTGAAGAACCACTCTCACTTCCCCCCACCCTTGAGGCCCCTACAAGTTGGCTTTTTAGTGTTGCCTTGGTGTCTTTTCCCTCCTCTTTATCCATCAATGATTTAATGGCCTGCCGGATGATTTCTAGAGATGGATTTGGCAAAGTTCTATATTTTGCCCCAGAATTTCCCCCAAATGGAATTTTAATCTGTTGACCCCCCTAACATACGCTTGCCACACAACTTTCAAGTCAAATACATTCTATTGAAACCCCCAATTTCGGGTATAGTATCAGGTTCACCATATTCCCACATAGGGTCCAAAAGCCTTGGCATTTTGTTTGAAACTTTGAACTTGAATTTGAACCTGGGCACAAAAAAAAATTCAAAAAAACTAAAAATTGCCCATTACATAAGAAGCAAACACAAATGTAATTATTGATTTTAAATTTTAAATGCCTCTTCTCACTCACTTCAACACACTCAGATTCACTAAACAAGGGTTTCAATTTTTGTCATTTGATTCTTGAAAGTTGAAAGTTGAAGTTTTGATTCAATCCAGATTCTAAACAATGTTTTGATTCAAATTTCTAAGCAAAAATAAGAAAAAAACACACTAATAGAATTATAGAAAGATTTAAGAAGTCATTTGTGTAATAAAGACTAAGAGAGAAATTAAAATACATACCTGGCAGTAGCAAATCGGCAATGGCAAATACCTCCTCTCTCCACAGGGACGAATGTGTTGAAAAGTGTAACTAGGTTCGGTCTTCATAATGAGATGTAATTATGATTTTATGTAATGTGATGTAAAGAAGAAAAATAAATTTATCGCATTGTTTGCTTTATGGGTTTCATAAGCAAGAGATTCTATTTTTGAGTCAAGACTCCCATTGAGAGTCTTTAGGAATTATTTGTCATCTAGTCATAAAATGGAGCCATTGTCATGTAATGAAGTCATGTTACACTTTGTAAAATGTCAATATTGTCTATGTAAAGTATCCTCTAAGACCTTGTCACTTATCCTCTTCAAGTCAGCCTACAACAATGGAAGAACAGTTGAAGGAAAGGTAACTAGGTTCGGTCTTCATAAATGTACTTCTGATATTTGTATTTATTCAAGAAAAAGAAATATTATTTTTATAATATATGTCAATGAGTTTCTTACTCATTGAAATAGGTCCAGCACTATTTAAAGTGCTATAGGTAAGTCAAATAGTCAAAAGAAAAAGTTGAAGACCTTAAGGGCATGTTATACCTTGTATGTATATGTATTATGGTCAAGAGAACACCTCCAAGAAAAGTCACAAGTCTCCTCCTAGCAATGGCACCATCAAGAAGCTCATTCAAGCTCACAACTCCACCAAAGAACCATCTGAAGTCCACTCTACAAGTCGGCCTACAAGCAGCCAGACAAGTCGGCCTAAAAGACAGTCAAGTCGGCCTAAAGAGGAGGGACAGACCTCTATTTATAGAGGTTGTCCACTCCTCATACAACGTACAAGAGCTCTGAAATCAGCGAAGGAGAAAGCAAGGAAGACGAAGTAAGAAGGTCTCCAAAGGCAGCGAAGAGAAAGGGTACAACACCGAAGTCTTGAAGGTTGTTTCAAGGACTACCACAGTCACATGTGCAGAAATTTGATAGCTATCCCTACGACTAGGACAGCAGTAAATCACAGTTACTCATCTACCTTCGGTTGGGGCTGAAACTAAGCCTACAAGGCCTACTACTCTAGCGTGGAAGGAAGACCCTCAAGCGAAGAGGAAGGAAGAAGGAAAGAGGCTACAACAGCAAATAAAGAGTCACACGTGCAATAATTTAGGGCTGCCAGATAGTCACTTCCAGTCTGCACCTACACTTTGAAGAAGGAGATCATTTGGTTAAGAAGGTGAAGGAATCATCATATGGAAGGGTTCTCATCAAAGGCTTGTTCTCTAGAGCAAGTGCAACAAGCTTTACCAACAAGTTGAAAGAAGTAGGAGGACAAAGTGTCGGGAAACAAAGCAACGGAAGAAGTGCCGAGGTATATGGTACAGAAAGGAGTGGAGACTTGACTTGTGCTTGGAGGATCTCATTTTCAGGGGTCTAGGGTTTGGCATTGATCAATAGAAGCTTCAATAAGAGAAAACTTACAAAGGGTTTTCCTCTCAAGAGTGGAGAGGTTTTGGCCTTGGTAGAGAGCCAACATCTTGTGTTCTTGTTTTTATGTTTGGTAACAGTTTGATGAAGTACACACATATGCACTAATAAGAAGAAGAAGAAGAATAAGCTAACAAGAAAAGTAAAAAGACTCCACAAATTGTTATCAAGTAACAAAGAATCACACTATACTACTTTGCCCTAGATTCTTCAACAAGAACATGCTAGAAGAAGTCGGTGTAACTATTTATGATCATGTCGGCCTAAAAGACATGAGATGTAGTGTATATATAGCCACACTCGGCCTCACTTAGAGGCAAGCAACTCGACAAGCTTTCGGTCAAGCAGAAGTGCGAAAAAGAGTCAAGCAGAAGTGCGAAGAAGAAGAAAAGAAGTAGTGCGAAGAAAAGGCTACAAAGAGAAGTGCAAAGATAGGATAAGAGGGTTTCTTCTGGGCATAGCCAAGTAAAGTTTCTTCTGGGATGGCAAAGGAGGATTCTTTTGGGTCAGCGAAGTAAAGTTTCTTATGGGATAGCGAAGAAAGGATTCTTCTGGGGCAGTGAAGAAAGGATTCTTCTAGGTTACTTGTTCTGGGTAACCAAGAAAGAGATCTAGAGACCGAGATTCTCTAAAGGAAGCCAATAATATCATAGAGACCGATTTTCTCAATAGGATGTCGAGAAGAAATCAATGTGAAGGATAGAGATCGAGTTTCTCTAGAAGGAGCCAAAGAGAGCAGTTCAAGATCAAGAAGAAAGTCGAGAAAGGGAAGAGGCAGAGCATCAAGGTTAGTGGCAAGGTTCTTGGGAGGATATTAGAGTCAAGAGTCTTTGTCATGGTCTTGGTACTCATCAATTGAAGATCTAGAAAAAGAATTTTGATCGGGTTTTCCTCTCAAGAGATGAGAGGTTTTGGCCCTGGCTGACAAGCCTACATATTGTGAAACTTGTCTTTTATTGTGCATATTGGTAATTGTCTTGATGAAAAGAACACAATAACAACATAACGAAGAAAAGACTATAAGCTAAGAAGTAAAAGTATATCACAAGCAATTATCAAGAAGAGAAATCTTTTAACTATTCTTGCCCTAGATTTCTCAACAGAATGGCAGCAAGAAGAGTGACAAATCACTTTTTTTTGCCTTTCTCACCACTTATTCGTGGCCTGGGCGGATTCCGCAACCTTTTGGGTCGACCCCCAATTAAATCGCAACTTCTACGATTTAATCCTGACTTTTTCAGTGGTGAAAAAGTCGCCAAAAATTCAGAATTTGGCGATTTAATCGGGACTTTTTGCCGACTTTTTCCACACTGGTCAAAACATCCATCATGGCACACATTCTCAGAGCATTAGAGAGATCAGCTCCATGTTGAAAAGTGTAACTAGGTTCGGTCTTCATAATGACGTATAATTATGATTTTATTGAAGTAAAGAAGAAAATAAAATTATTTTTGTAACGCTTGATTCATGGGTTTCATGATCAAGGAATTTTATTTTATAGTTAAGACTCCCATTGTGAGTCTTTAGGGTTGGTCATCAAGTCATAAAGTCTAGGAAGTCAATGTCATATGTTGAAGACATGTTACATATTGTAAAAAGTAATTTTGATGACCCTCCAAAGACCCTGTCACAAGATATTCTTCATGTCGGCCTAAAGATATTTCTAGAAAGGCATGTCGACCTTGTCACTAGGAGAAGTCGGCTTATTTGATGGGCAGACCACTATATATAGGCAGCTCGGCCTTCATTTGGAGACAAGAATTCGGTCAAGCAAATCTGAAGCAAGAAGAGGTGCAAAAAATCAAGGAAGATAGCCTCATAACCAACGAGGAGGGGAAGAGCGAAGTTTTTGGGCACTGTTTTTAGGGCTAAATCTCCTCACACGTGGCAGAAACTAGGGTTTTTGTAGCAGTCACATCAGTCCTAAAGAAAGTCATCTAAAGGGTCTCCATTCCAACTCCTTTGCTAGCCGAGATCACCTAAAGAAGTCTTCAGGATAAGCGAAGAAGGAAAGGGTCTCCACTATATCTCAATCAAGCTCACACGTGGGAATTGCAGTAGTACAGTCAGGCCGAGAATTGCAGGACTGTGGTAGGAGGCTAAAAAGTCAGAGTGGCCGAAGTTAGCAGTGCTAGAAGTCAGTTTGACCAAGTGTTGACTTGGGCAAGAAGAAGCAGCAGTGAAAGGAAGGATCTTGTGACTTGGTCTTGGAGAGGCAAATAGGTCAAGGGTCTTGGTCTTGGTATTCGTCAATTGAAGTCTCTATAAGAAGAAGAATTCGTTTGGGTTTTCCTCTCAAGTTGGAGAGGTTTTGGCCCTAGTTGATCGCCTACATTTTGTGTCTCGTCTCTTTATTGTTTATGCTTTGGTAGTTGTTTGATGAAGAAGAACACTATAATAATCTAACTAAAGAGAAGATCCTAATCTAAAGAAGTAAAAAGCATTCACAAGCAGTTATCATTATAGAGAAATCATCTAATCACTATGCCCTAGATTTCTCAACATGGTATCAGAGCTAAGGTGATAAATCAATGAAAGGGCATCTCATCAAGGGACACACAAGCACTCAAGGATCAAATCTCGAAGGATATCAAAACAAATGTCAAGATCTACAAAGAAGTGTCAAAACCCTAGATCGAAGAAGAAGTCTGCACCAAAAGAAGTCTTGGGATCCTTAAAAGGCCACAAAGACCCTACTCAAGTTGAAGGAACTTACAAATCAAAGTTTCTTGAAGACTCCTATAGAAGCAAGATCAAGGACATTGTCATCATCTTCAAAAGTTCCAAGGCGGTCTTGTTGAGAAATCTAGGGCATGGATAGTTAAAAGATTTCTCTGCTTGATAATTGCTTGTGATATACTTTTACTTCTTAGCTTATGATCTTTACTTCGTTATGTTATTATTGTGTTATTTTCATCAAGACAATTACCAATAATAAAAGACAAGTGACACAGTATGTAGGCTTCTCAGCTAGGGCCAAAACCTCTCACCTCTTGAGAGGAAAACCCGATCAAAATTCTTCTTCTAGATCTTCAATTGACGAGTACCAAGACCATGACACAGACCCTTGACTCTAGTATCCTCCCAAGAACCTTGCCACTATCCTTGATGCTCTGCCTCTTCCCTTCGACTTCCTTTCTTGATCTTGAACTGCTCTTCTCGGCTCCTAGAGAAACTCGGTCTCTATCCTTCACATTGCTTCTTCTCCTTAGAGAATCTCGGTCTCTAGGCTTTCACTGGTCTCCTCTAGAGAAACTCGATCTCTAGATCTCGGTCACCCAGAAGAATCCTTCTCTTGCTACCCCAGAAGAAACCCTCCTTTGCTTGCCCAGAAGAAACCTTTCTTTGCTGCCCTAGAAGAATACCTCCTTTGTTGATCCAGAAGAACCTCTCCTTCACACTTCCCAGAAGAATCTCTCCTTCATACTACCCAGAAGAAATCTCCTTCGTTGACCCCAGAAGAAACTTTCTTCACTCTTCTTCGCACTTCTCTTTGTAGCCCTTCTTCTTCGCTCTTCTTCACCGAATTGCTAGTCGAGTTGCTTGCTTCTAATGGAGGTCGAGTGTGGCTATATATACACCTCATCATATGTCCTTTAGGCCAACATGATAGCTTGAAGTTAGGCCGACTTCTTCTAGCAGCTTCTTCCATCGTTGTAGGCCGACTTGAAGAGGATAAGTGACAAGTTCTTGGAGGATACTTTACATAGACAATATTGACCTTTTTATAAAGTGTAACATGACTTCATTACATGACAATGACTCTATCATTTTATGACTAGATGACAAATAATTCCTAAAGACTCTCAATGGGAGTCTTGACTCAAAAACAAAATCCCTTGCTCATGAAACCCATGAAGCAAGTCAATATAATAAATTTATTTTCTTCTTTACATCATATTACATAAAATCATAATTACATGTCATTATGAAGACCGAACCTAGTTACACTTTTCAACACTCCCTCTTAACTAGGGAGGTATTCATAATGGTACTTGGACTTTCTCAATCTAAAGAATTTCTCATAAGAAGAATTTGGATTGGTAACTCATTTGTATAGCATCATATCAACCAGCATTGTTACATAGCAAGGCCTTGACTAACAGCTCCTTATCTCCACAAGATTTGAGCTCAATGCTGGCGAGACCAATGATTTATAGACACCCTCATCATTGTCTCTCTCGGAACATACCCCACCCGGGTTCTCTCAGGATATGTTCCATGAGGACTATTCTTATCTTGGACTCCCCAACCCTCAAATAATATCGGTCCTCCATGACTACTCTTCCATTGGATGCCCTATCTCATCCCCGAAGAGTATCAGATGCCAAATGATTACCCAATCCTCCATTTTGTCTTCCCAGGTGAAGACTAGAATGACATGTCTATCTCTCCCTCTCAAATAGCGAGGACATATTCCAATAAAGGAATGTACTCATTCCTATCAAAAGGAATGTACCTAAGCTCCCTCTTAGCTTAGGAATTTCCAAGTTTCTTCCAAGTAAGAAACTTCTTTTCCAGGCTCCCTCTTAACTAGGGACCTTCAACAGCTCCTCAAGTGGATCAACCAGCTACCTAAAGAACTCCTTTCTTTGATGTCATCAATTTCTTTTGTCATGGAGTCTTCATCTTCCGAGGACTTCTTCATAGGGCACAGACCATCCATCACTTTCATCCATGAGTTAGTCATGTCCTCATCTCATCAGAAAGTGATCCATCAGTTTTGCATCTAGCTTTGCTTCATGTTATTCTTCTTTCATGCCATATTTTCCAAAAGGATCTTACATCCTTTAATATGGTCCTCTTGGAAGTCATCCACAATTCTTCCCTTTGGAAGTCCTACATAAGCCCATCCAAATATTAGTTCATAAATAAGAAATGAACACTTAAATCAAAATTACATTTGTGATGTTCTTTCATCATGACATCTTCTTGTAGGTATCAGCATCTTGCATGCAAATTGACACATCTCTCATAGGTATCCATTGTCAAGGGTCTCTATCATTTTCCGACTAGAGTCTTCATATCTTTCCGAGAGATATTCTAGTCAAATCTTCTTGGATTTCGGATGTTGAATGCCTTCTACCTTTGTTGCATATTATCACGATCTCTTCCTCTCTTTTCACAATTCATTCCCAGGAGCTTCCAATCAGAGTTTCTTAATTGTAGTCAGCTTCCTCATGATTCACATGAGAACATATTATGTTGATTTCATCTATTGTGACTTGTGTTTTTCTACAATCTTTCGGAGGAGGATATCCCTTCTCATTATCATATTTCCCAAGATATAGTGATCCTTATTATCTGCAACCATATGACTTTCATAATAATCTTATGTAAGCATACATACCTCATCTTTCCTTTCGGTCATCCAAACTTCTTGTAGCAGCTTCATTTGAATGAAATAACTATAACCTTTAGACCTGCTTTCCTGATATGTCATCATATCGTCACCCTTGAATCCCACGAATTGGAATTCCTGAAGAAACTCTTGCTTCTTTTCTAGATCGGTGAATCCTTTGATGAGAATTCAATTAGAGAAACTTGAGGATCTTTCATATCCTCACCCAGCATATGTTTCCTTATTGACTATTGTATGATGATCTAGTCGATGATGACCTCTACTTCTTTCTATTTCAATGAGGTTTCCAAGAGCTCTTATTCTTTGTACTCAATAGAATTTCTTCTAGACATTATTTATGCTACTCATGTCACGAACTCTTACTTCTAATGCTTCTATCACAATGTTATTTTCCAATCTAATGCATCCTATCTTATACATTGCTTTCTATCTATAATGTACAAGTGAAAAGTACTTTCTAATGAAGAAGATCATCTCAGTCATAGTAGAGATCTTTTACTTCTTCATTCTTACACTTCTTTGACTCAGGCTCTTTCACTTCTTCAGTAATGTGGGCTTCTTCCCTATTCCTCTTGTCCTTACTATGTTTAGGACAATCTCTTCTATAGTGCCCAAGTCCTTGACATCCATAGTATCTTACCTTATCCATGTTCCTCTTTTTTTTTAGGACCGAACTTTCCAAATTTCCCTTTCTTTCTTGTCATAGTAACAAATGCTTGATTCTGCTCATTTGGTCCGACATCAACCTTTGCCTTCAGTTTGGTTTCTTCAATCTTACAGAGTGACCATAGATCTTGAAATGGAGTAGTCTCTTTCTTTCCATATAAACTTGAAGTGAAGTTACCCCATTCTTCCGGTAGTGCATTTAGTACCACTGTGGTCATCTCTCTATCAGACATGACTTCTCCTAGCTCTTGTAGTTGATCTCAAATTTCTGATATCCTCATAAAGTATGAGGCTATTCCATCTTCCTTGGATATCTTTAGTTTGTAGAGTTCTTGCCTTAATGAGATTACTTCTCCTGCAGTACTTACGGAAAACAACTCTACCAATTTGTCATATATAGCTTTTGCAGTCTCCAACTTAGATACATATGGGATTATAGAGTCTTTTATAGATTCTATAAGAATCCTTTGGGCTCTCACTTCTCCCTTCATGAATCTAGCATGTGCTTGAGTATCTTCCTTTGGAGGTTGGGTTATTGATCCCTTGATGTGATCCATGACCTCATTCTCAATAAGATTTAGGTCTGTCCTTTTCTTCCATGCAAGGAAATTTGTAGCCCCAACCAATTTATTGATTTCCTTGCAAAAAGACATTTTGTTATTATCAAATATAGTCATAGACTTACTTGAGAGATTGATGCTTGCTTCCTCCTTAATCTTGATGTCGATAGAGGATTTGCTTCATGAGAGATTGATGAAAGAGCGGTTGATTCACGAACCTCCTTGAACGATTTTGTCTTCTTTCTTGAAGATGGTTTCAACACTCTTGTTGGTGTAGATTTTTTCAATCTAGGGTTTTTAAGATCTTGCCCTTGGTAGCCCTTGAATCTGCCATGATCCTTCTTCGATGCTTGATTGGATGGCTTGGAGTTCTTCGACTTGCTTTGACCTTTCTATGAAGCTTGATTTGTGTGTCAACTTGCTTTGAATGCCCCTTCCTGACTTCAGCACCTAAGCTCAGATTCCATGTTAAGAAATCTAGGGCATGGATAGTTAAAAGATTTCTCTACTTGATAATTGCTTGCGATATACTTTTACTTCTTAGCTTATGATCTTTACTTCGTTATGTTATTATTGTGTTCTTTCATCAAGACAATTACCAATAATAAAAGACAAGTGACATAGTATGTAGGCTTC
Source organism: Pinus tabuliformis (assembly GCA_031772625.1). Taxonomy (NCBI): domain Eukaryota; kingdom Viridiplantae; phylum Streptophyta; class Pinopsida; order Pinales; family Pinaceae; genus Pinus; species Pinus tabuliformis. Next base: position 565,360,021 of record CM062816.1, read on the forward strand.
TCAGCCAGGGCCAAAACCTCTCACCTCTTGAGAGGAAAACTAGATCAAAATTCTTCTTCTAGATCTTCAATTGGCGAGTACCAAGACCATGACACAGATCCTTGACTCTAGTATCCTCCCAAGAACCTTGCCACTATCCTTGATGCTCTACCTCTTCCCTTCGACTTCCTTCCTTGATCTTGAACTGCTCTTCTCGACTCCTTCTAGAGAAACTTGGTCTCTATCCTTCACACTACTTCTTCTCCCTAGAGAATCTTGGTCTCTAGGCTTTCACTAGTCTCCTCTAGAGAAACTCGGTCTCTAGATCTCGGTCACCCAGAAGAATCCTTCTTCTTGCTACCCCAGAAGAAACCCTCCTTCGCTTGCCCAGAAGAAACCTTTCTTCGCTGCCCCAGAAGAGACACAGACTGAAGAGGCTTGAACTTGATGATTTCTCTATGGAAAAGGTTGTTGGGTTTTTCCTCCATGTGGGTCTTCCCAAGGTAAATTCTTGTGTTCTTGTTTTTGGCTCTCTTTATGATCCTAATATCTATGGTTGAAGATATTCTATGTAATTCCTTTATGATGAAATTGAATGAATAAAAGATTAAATTAAAAAAATTCATATGAAGTAATTATTATATAAGAAAATCTCCAAAAATCAACATGATATCAGAGCATGGGTGAAAGAGCAACCCTAAAAGAAGCAGTTTACTTCAGATTATCATCTAGGGTTTAATCTATCATCAATAGACTCATCATGTTTGTAAAAAAGATGAAAATCTTTTATCTATCTTGTATTCATGCCTCCTAACAATGAAGAATTTGTCTTGTGTTTGAGCAAGGGTTGTACAGGGTCAAAGCCCCAGTTAATTTTTCAGAAAGACAAAATATCATCATGTAAGCCGAAGTCTCATAACTGTAACCCATCATTAAGCTTGTCCAAGGGTCAATTGTGGAAAAAAGGAACCCTAGTTTACAAGGATCGCCACATATATATGCCAAGATCTATCTGTTATGTTATTATTCCAAAAGGACTGAAGCTTCTTGAAGAAGTCTGAGTTGAAGTTAAGCCTCAATCCATTTCAATAAGACAAGGAAGACACATTAGTAAGTCGAGTGTTGAGAAATCTAGGGCATCATGATTAGGTGATTTCTCTTCAATTAGTAATTGCTTGTGAGTGATTTTTACTTCTTCTTGATTAGGATCTTCTTTACTTAAGTTATTAATGTTCTTATTCATCAAACAGCTACCAATGCATAAACAAGATAGACAAGAGAGAGAATGTAGGCTATGAGCCAGGGCCAAAACCTCTCACTCTTTAAGAGGAAAACCCGCACAAATTCTTCTTATAGAGATTCCAATTGAGGAATACCAAGGCAGATATTTGTTGCACTCGGCACTACCAAGGCAAAATATATTGTAACTAGCTTGTCGAGTTGTGAAGCAATGAAGCTTTGAAAGTTACTCGCAAGACTGTTTGATCATGTGCTCGAGCCAACCATGATATATCGTGATAATCAAATCTATATGAAGCTGACAGAGAATCCAGTTTTCCATGACAGGTCGAAACACATCGAGATCAAGTACCACTTCGTCCAAGACATGATGCAGAAGGAAGCAATGAAGCTCTAGTATATCTCTTATGATGAGCAGATTGTTGATATTCTTACAAAGCCTCTGTCCCGAGCAAAGTTTTTAACTTTGTATATTTCAGAGCCAAGCTTGGACTTGTTGAGAATGCCTCTCTCATTGAGAAGGAGTGTTGATGAGATAGCATCGTGGACTGACATTCTCCATGTGTCAAGTACTTTGACCCAAATTAGGGAGATTATCCCTATGTTAAGTACATTGACCCGAATTAGGGAGAATGGTCTGGCAGAGAACTAACATTCTTTATGTGTCATGTATGACCGTAATTAGGAAGAATGGTCTTGGAGCATCAGGCTCATTTAACATCAAGCCCAAAATTACTCTGATAAGAGTGTGGCCTTTGGCGATTCAACATGTGTCAAGACATTGACCCGAATGATGGTGAACCAAGACTAATTCGGATGCCATGTGTCAAGTACTGACCCGAATTATGGCGACTAGTTGATGTTAAATGATACACCATGTGTCTGAAGTACTGACCCAAATTATGGTAAGGTTAAAACATAGGTCTGAAGTACTGACTCGAATTATGGTGTGGATGTACCATGTGTCTAAAGTACCAACCTGAATTATGGTGAGGATATACTATAGGTTTGAGGTATTGACGCGAATGATGGTATCGTGTTGATGTTGTTGATCTACCATGTGTCAAAGTTGTTTGACCTGATTATGGCATTTGTTTGATGTTATCGATGTACATGTGTCACAATTGTTGACCCGATTGTGGTAACTTATTTTACCATGTGTGACAAGTGTTGACCTAGGAAACCGGATTCGTCCTAAACCCCCTGCGAATCTCGAATCCGGCGAATCCGACACGATTCGGTCCGGATTCGTGTCCAAATCACAGGACACGTCGTGTCCGAGGGCGTGTCGCGATTTTCAGGGGCGTGTCGCGATTTTAGGACACGTGTCCGGTTTCCAGGACTCGCTAAGCTCAGCGCGGGTATGAAAAGGGCGTGTTTGCTCATTAATATTTTCATTCGGTAAGTGATTTGTGTTGTTGCAGCAAGGAGTAGAGCATTTTGGCAGCTTCATAATCAAGTCTAGGCCCTAGTATTGATATGCTATTCATGGTAATGTTAAATTCTTAAAGTAAAAGTGACATTCTCCTTAATCTTCATTTTCATCCTTTTACTTAAATTTTTAACATTACCATGAAATGACTCAGGATGTTTGAGAGTGGTTCCGGCCTCATTGGATTTCATATGGAGAAAGTAGAATTTTAGATTTCATTCAAAATCCAGCAGACTTATCAGTTTTTCAGGATTTTAGGATTGGGGGATTGCAATGTTTCCATTGAATTTTGTCATGTATTAGGGTATGGAACTCGTATTTAATCAAGAGCACCAAACCAAGAGCTTCTGAATATGTCGCTCCCGCTCCCGTTTTTGCTCCCGCTCCCCACTTTCGCTCCCGCTCCCAAGTAACACTGTTCCTGATGATATGGGTCTGGACACCATTGTTGAGTTGGCATTGGCCAACATGGATATCAATGATCCAGTGCTAGAGCCTGTTAGATTTGATGACTTAGAGGGGTCAGCCTCCATACCAGCAGATGCAAAGGCGACTATGGATACAGGGGAGGAGGAGGATGTAGAGGAGAGCAGTGGGGACCATGATGATGGGGACAGTGATGCTGATTCTAATGCTGATTGATGCCTTGAGGCTTGTATACCTGTAGTTGTTTTATATTTTCTATTTCTATTTGCCATTGGCATTGCACCAACACTACCTATGTAACACATTTTGATTTGATGACTTAATGAGAAAACTACAGTTGTCAGTGTGTTTATCTTACTATCTTGTAGTTGTAAGTTGTCTTTCAGTTATGAATTATGAATCATGATTTAAATTTTTAATAGATTTATCATTTATGTGACCAGTACCACTGACATTTATTTGAATTTTGTATGTACTATGCATGCTAATAGCTATAGATGAAGATCTATGTTTGAAATCAATAAATTTGTATCATTAATTAAAATTTGTGTAAGAAATATGATAATATCTAATTTTTAATATATATATATATATATAGATATATATATATATATATTTAAATATATTATATATATATATATATATATTTTAATAAAATAATATATAACGTGTCCTGTTCCGGGGGGTCAGCGTGTCCCGAATCCGACACCACGAATCCCGAATCCTACGTGTCCCGAATCCCCGTGTCAGGTGACTTAGGTGTTGACCTGATTAGGGTACTTGGATTTGTTATAACCTTTTCTTCGAGAAATTTGTTATAACCTTTTCTTCTGAGGTTGAAAAAGAAGGTTATTAGAGGCACGATTTTCTGTTTAAAAGGGAGGATGTATCTCTAGTATTGAAGATGAGTTGCAGGATTGAAGTCTCGAGTACAGATGGACGAATTGTAGGACTGAATTGTTCTGAGGTATGACAAGTTGCAGAACCTAAATTTAGGGATGAAGAAGCAAACCGAAATTTTGATCAGGCTTGACTTGACTAGGAGGCAGTTTGGCCTAAGTTTGACCTAGCTACATTGTTGGTTTGTTTGATCTTGCATTTGACCAATGTATCTTTGTTGACCTTGATGATTTCTCTAAGAGAAAAGTTGTTGGGTTTTTCCCACATGTGGGTTTTCCCAGGGTAAATGCTTGTGTTCTTGTTTTTGGTGTCTCTTTATGATCCTAATATCTATGGTTGAAGATCTTCTGCGTAATTACTTTATGATGAAATTGAATGAATGAAATATTAAATTAAAAAAATCATACAAAGTAATTATCAGATTAGAAGATCTCTAAAAATCAACAAACTTGACCCCTCTCAGCAAAGAAACTCAGTTAGAAATGATAAATGTCATGGTCAACTCTAGCAACGATATTCGGCCTTCATTAAACGAGGAGAACTTGACCTCCAGTTTATAATGGAACTCAGCCTCTTGGCACCTCAAGAAATGGCCCCTTTTCTATTCACAACTCAACCTCAGATTTTGGCTTGGCAACTCCCTGAAAGAGATTTATGAAACACACAAAATCAAAGCTTAAAATCAATTGATAACACCTTAAAGACTCACTCTAGCTCTGCCATGTTTTCTCCTGTTAAACACAATGGCGAAATCTGAGTGATCTCGCTCTCAAACTAGCTAGGGTGCATGGTTTCAACACTTAAACTAGCAACCAACTATGAGGGTTTTCCAAAAACCCTAGACTCTTCTCCAAGAGCTCTCCAAATTTCTATTTCTCAAATGGGCAAATGCAAGAATGAGGAGTCTCCTCATTTTGCCTCTTTTATAACTCATTCACCACTTTTGCCACCATTTTACCATTTTATTTTAATAAAGCCACTTTAGTGGGTTTTCTCACGCTATATTTTTGAAGTGACTTTTCATTAAAGTAGGACACTTGTCCCCTTTTTACCACTCTAGTTTTTTAATGTTTTCTCCTAGGTGAATCATATTCCCTTGATTAGTTTTTCTCGCCCTAGCCTACAGGAACCTTATTAGGCTAGCGGACACCCTTCCTTATGACTCCTAAGCAGATGGGGACATTCCACCCAAGAAGACAATCCTTAGTGCCACGGAGGGCAAGCTCATGGGGCACATGGTTTCCAAGGAAGGTGTAAAGGTGGATCCAAAGAGAAGCAAAGGGATCAAGGAGATCACTCCACCTAGATATCAAAAGGCACTTCAATTCTTCTTTAGCAAGATAAGTTTTATCAAAAGATTCATCCCAAATTTCGCTAAGCTCGCAAAGCCTTTAAACTGATTGCTAAAGAAGGATGTTGATTACAAACGAGATGAAAGTAGCAAGGTAGTATTTGAAGATAGCAAGGAAGAAATTGTAAAGTCCCTAGTATTGGTAAGCCCTGACAATTCTAATATTTCATAATTTTTTCTTTTGTTTCTAACAATACTATTGCAAGTATGTTTCTCCAAAAAAATGAACAGGATGAAGAACAGCCTATAGCTTTCATAAGCGAAGTGCTTCGACATGTCGAGTTGAAATACACCATCATGGAAAAACAAGTTCATACATTGGTTAAATCACTCAAGCATTTCAAGACTTACATTGGTCGTAATAGAGTGATTGCTTATGTTCTACATCCAACAATTAAGGATATTTTATCTCAATGGGTTGCTTGGAAACTAGAGTTAAATTTGTAGCAAAAATACAGGAATATAATTCAGAGATAAAGCCCACCAAACTGATCAAAAGCAAGGGATTAGATCAATTGATGGTCAAAGGGAATGAAGTATCTCTTGATTTGAAAGAGAGTCGTGTACTATGGTATGTGCAATCAATGAAGAATTGGTAAGGCGTGATTCGTATAGAGACATCATATACTATTTGAAGAACCTCACAACTCCTAGGTTCCTTCCAGATCATAAGAAGGGAACTTTTAGGCTCAAGGCATCTAGGTATCGTTTTATTGATCAGGGGCTTGGATGGAAATACGCGAATAGATTAAATCGTAGATATATTAGCGAGGAAGAAGCAAAGAATTTAATGACGAAATTTCATCAAGAACTATGGTGGACATCATTCAGCCAAAACTACAACTGATAAGATCTTAAGAGGATGATATCATTGGCCTAGTACCTTCATGGATGTCCACAGGTTTGTGAGAGGGTGTCAACCTTGCCAATTATTCAAAGGAAAGAAGTTAGTGGCACTCCCTCTCCAACGAATTATAACAAAAGTTCCCTTACAACAATCGGGCCTTGATTTCATCCAAAATTCAAGCAATGGTCATCGATGGATTCTCGCTACTACATATTACTTCACGCATTGGATTGAAGCAATTCTAATAAAAAGGTCACCGATAAAGTTGTCATGGAATTTTTGGAAGAAAGGATTATCACAAGATTTGGGGTGCCAACAAAATTACAACTGACAATGCCAAAGCCTTTAGTTCATCTGATTTGTCAACATTTTGTTTTGAATATGGGATTTCCCACTCTTCAGACTATTACCCACAAGGAAATGATTTAGCTAAATCTAGCAACAAGAATCTAATGAATATTATCAAAAAGACAGTTGGAGATAATAAGAAGAATTGGGCTAGCAAGTTCAAGTATGTTCTATGGGCTGACAGAATAACAAAGAAAGATTCTAAGGAAAAATCCCATTTGAGCTAGTCTATGGGATGGAAGTAACAGTTCACTTGTCCCAATGTACAAATTCATACAGCAGTTTTCTTCAGATTTAAATGCCCTGCAAAATAGAATCAATCAATTAATGGAGCTTGATGAAAGTAGGAGGTTTCCTTATGATCGCCTATGGCAGAATCAAGAAAGAACAAAGAAAAATTTTGATAAAAAAGCCCACAAACGAAACTTCCAGAAAGGTAACCTTGTCCTACTTTGGAAAAAAAGAGGTGAAAAATCAAGGAATCATGGTAAGTTTGAATGTTTATAGCTAGGTCTTGTTACCAGTCCAATTAGTATGGTTGCTAAGGTCCTGGAAACCTGTTATACATGCACACGCGGGGTAGGGGCCTACTATCTGTTGAAATTCTGATGTTCTATGTTGTAACAATCACTTATTACAAAACTTCTTTATGTTGTAATATTAGATAAGCAATTGTAAATAGAACATAAATCAAATACACAATAGAAGACAACCAAGAACAAAATGAAACACAGAGAATTTAGGTCCAATGACCAAGGCAAAACCCACAAGGGGAAAACCCAACTAGATTCTTCTTCTATTAGAAATCAATTGTTCAGCAGAGATATAGAGTACAATGAGAGATCAAGAGAATGAGTAAGTTCACCCAAATCTGAACAAGTTGTAGCATGAAGATCATTGGTAGCAGCAGCAGATGCACACACTGAATCAACCTTCCCTTCAACTGAATCAACACTAAAACATTGAAGCACTGAATCAACCTTGGCTCACCAAGTTCTTCTCTTACTCTCCAAGTCTCTCTCTCACAATCTTCTTCAACTCTCTCCAACTCTTTCTCAAGTTCGAATTCTTCTTTCACAATGCACAAGTAGTGAGGGGAGAAAGAATGAGGCACATATATATAGGAGGAGCAATGAATCCATGCCATAAAGGAGGAGTAACTCGCATGCCAAGAGGAGTGTAACTCATGCCCATTTAGGAAATGTAACTCATGCCATTAAGGAGGTATGCATGCCTTTGTAACTTATGCTTTTAAGAGAGAGTGTAACATATGCATTAAAGAGTGCGTAAGAGGAATATTTTATGACATGCTTTTATTGAGTGTAAGAGAGTGTAAGAGAATCTTTTATGACGTGCTTTAATGAGTGTAAGAGAGTGTAAGAGCATTAATGAGAGTGTAAGAGGAATATGCCAACAATCCAGTGTGCATGAGATGGCTTAATCATATCTTGGCTCAGAGTATTGACCGCAAAACATATGTCTGGTCTAGTGTTCACTAAGAACATCAGTGCCCCAATCAGTTGGCAATACTCAGAAGGATTTGCCAAATCAGGACCAGGTTTCTGCCATACTTCAAGACCCAAAAAGTAGTGCATCAAATGAAGATCTTTCATTTCAAATTCAGAAGCTAACTCCCTCATACACTAGAGGGTAAGAGGTTCTCCACCTATCAAGAATAAGTCATCAATATATAATACCAAAATCAAAGGTATACCTTGGACTACCTTGAAGTAAAGATTTGGATCAACATTACTTCTAGTAAAACCAAGCTTCATCAAGAAGCTACCAATGCAGGCATACCAAGCTCTTGGAGCTTGCTTCAAACCATGGAGGGCTTTCTTCAATCTACACATATGAGTTTTTCGGTCATGTACTTCAAAGCCTTAATACTTCTTCCTTGAGGAAGCCATGCAGAAAAGCAGTCTTCTCATCCATTTGGTGAAGGGACTATCCTTGGCTACCTGACAGGACTATCTTCCTTTTCTAGATGTAAGAGTGGCTCTTGCATTATCCTGCACTAGCTCCCTTTGAAGTTTCCTGCACCAACTCGCTTCCTGCTCTACTCTGCATATTGATGATCCTCAAGATGGATCACACCCTCATCCAAGAAGTTAGTGAAACAAATAAAATATTCATGCAGGAACAATCACCAATAATTGAGAATAATAAATTCACAAGACTAGTGACAAAAAGGAAAGTACTTATCTTTAATGTAGATTAGAGGAGGCTCACAACTCCCTCTTGGTCCTGTCTCCCTCTTAGCCAAGAGGCATCACGGTCCATCTATCATATGTCAATATCGTCTTCAGAAGAGATGCATCCTCATGAATACCACATGTATCCTTTATCTTCCTTCTTCGGCAACCAAGTCTAGCCATCAATGTATAAGATGACCACAGGATCTACAACATACCCTACTCCTAGGGTTTCATGAGCTTCTCACCGATCATGTCATAACAAGAAGATACTAGGGTTTTTCTGAATTTGTTAGGTACTTGAATAACTGAATGGCATCTCATTGTTCATATCATAACAGGAATAATTATGAATCATATCAGCGTTTTTTCATATCAAGACCACTCCTAGGGTTTCTCCCAAACCCTAGCTTGTACTTGTAAGAACAAAAGGTCTTCCTAGGGTTTCCTTCAAACCATAGCTTCTTTTAGGTCTCTGTCATCTTCATCCCTTTCACTCTACTTGATACATCATAGGTGTCTTCATAGGGGTGATTTTCAATGGCTTTTCTTCATCCCAACTCTGATACCGTGTTAGTTTTAGGGCTAGATTGTTCTTTGTTGTAGATAATTGCATTTATGAACATTTCAGCCATCTAACATTACATTTTTCCATATAACATTCACCCCATAATGAGATAATTAACAATTATGTAGAGAGAACAATAACATCAATAATGCAATGGAATAGAAAGGAACAACAGAAGAAAAGCATTAACAATAGAGACACTGGGATTTAGGTCAAAGACCAGAGCAAAACCCCACAAGGGGGAAAACCCATCCAAATTCTTCTATTAGATATTCATCAATTGTTCAACTGAGATATAAAGCACAATGAGAATACATCACGTCAGGCCTCCGAGGGCCAACCCAAGTCAGTTCACAACTTCGTTTGTGAACTGAACAAAACAAGTCCAAGAGTGTTGCTATCGTATCACTATCATGAACCGCCACCAATCACTATTATGACACACTACTACCATGTTAAGTTTATTTCATTAAGATCACTATCATATTAAGTCATTGATATGTCAGGGTTCTCTGCCATGTAGATTTTTGTCACATATTGTTATCAAGGTCATATATCAAAGATACAATCAAGCACATATTGTCACTATTACTATTCTGGGAGCATTGTCATACTGTCAACTAGGGCACTGTCCTTACAAGGATAGGGCCATTGTCGTACAACAAGTTAACTACTATGCCAAGGCTACTATAATGTCAAGGTTACTGTCATTGCTTTACTACAAGATCACTGTCATAATTACGATTTTGTCATATGCATTATCATAGCCTCATTGTTATATCAAAGTCGTTGTCTCACTATTGTATAGGATTCAGCCAAATACAAAAGCATTATATGATATAGACATTATCACTATCAACACAAAACATATATCATCCATGTATCTTTGATATCAAACTAAGACATGTTATCATTGTTATATGGATCATTATATAGCTCATTACATATTATATGGTGATATTTATATATATGGCCTTACTGTATATACAATCTCGTGATATATAATCATTGTCCAATCATAGTGCAAGCACATATCTCAGAGTGCACGAGGGACAAAACATATAGAACCACGATGTCACTACATAGAAGCATGAAGCAATGCCTATGTTCAAGTAGAGATGCCTCTGTTCGTGCAACGATGCCTCTGCTATGTAGTGAATGAGATGGAACTGATATGAAAAAGCAGTGCCTATGTAACTACAATGCCTCTGTAATTGCGGTGCCTCTGCGATGCCCGTATAGCGATGCACATACGGTGAAGTGATGCCCATAAAGTGATGCCCATAAAGCGATGCCCATAAAGCGATGCCCATACAGTGAAGCAATGCCCATATAGTTAAGGCAAATACCAAGTCAATGTCATAGTTAACGCAAACGCCAAGTCGAAGCTACAGTCAACACAAGTGCCACATTGATGTCACAGTCAATGCAAAAGCCAAGTTGATGCTACAGAAAACATAAATCGAGCTAGATCATATTCAAACCAAGCAAAGGGAGTCCTCCTGCTTTTCTCCTGCAAATCGATCTCTCTAGAAAATTTGCTCTTTTTTTGGCAAATCGTCCTCTCTATATCAATTCGCACTGCTTAGAGAAATTCGGCCTCTGCAGAATAATTTGATCTCTGCCTATCACTGAGAAACTGGAAATGGAAATCAATCTGAAGAAATTATCTCCGACAAATCGATCCCAATCACTATTGAACCCTCTGTTGGTGTCAACCCATGCTACCACTACGCCCTTGCTCACTCAAATTGTGTCTCCAAGATGCCCATTGATTTCTTCTTATAATCTCTTGTTGAACAATCAAAGGCCACAGTCTAATCACAATCGATGGCTAATATCATCTTGACTTCATCAAGTTACCTTTTTAGAAGTCACTAGAGAGATCGACTTGTCTCAATTAATATTGATTAATTAACCCATTTCCCTAAGTTAGACTTAAGAAAATAATTATAACCTGGTTAATAAATCTAATTAAGATATTTTCCCTTTACAAAATAAACTGGCCTTGGAGATAATTAATCCTCTTGTGTTCTTAGCAAGTTAGCCTCATTGACACTTCCTGAGACTAGAACACATGTCCAAGCTACATAAACTAACACTGGCTTATGGATAGCATTCATGTTTTGATTCTTAGGGCGACAAAAATGTCCCTTAGCAATCAATTTCATAGCCCTTCTCAATTGAAATATATATATTGAAGTTGCGGGTTGACTATATACACTATCATGCACTTATACAGTAAATCAAAGATACTAGACTCACTTGAAAAATGACTCAATGAGCTTGAAGAGTTGGAGTCAAATTGGACTTTGGGAAAACAAGAACATTGACCGAAGAAATTTATTAAAAAATGAACCTCAAAAAAAATGATAGTTTCATTAATATTAAAGTTTATGTTATTCATATAATGTAAATTTTCAAAAAAAGCTCATTTAAAAGTATATAAATGGTACTACATATTAGAAAATGCCATGGCTTTTGAACAGTTTATAGGTTGTGGTTGTTTGTTGTGAGATCAGGTCAAAAAACAAGCCAAATGAGTGTTTTTTTGTCTTTGTAGATAAACAATCGAAGCTAATGGGGAAATTAGCAATTAGACTCACCCAATCAATCTGGTTCATGTTTGACTTATAAGTGTGTATCATACATACAAGTCAAAAGTATGACTCAGTGTTGAGTTAAACTTAGATGAGTTGACTTTACAAGTGTTATCGAAATTGGCGGAACTAGTCAGTCCGATCAGTTTGACCCCCCAACTAGTCCAATTTGAGGATCGAAACCGGAAAACCCAGTTCGGTATCAAACCATGTTAAAATTCGCAACTAGGGCCAAACTCCATGTGGGTCATCTTATTTATGGCAGCTGATATTTTTCTTGGATCCCTCTCATCGAGAGTTGTAGGATTGATCTAAAGATCATCCGATTCCGATAAGTATTCATGGAGTTATGAATTTATTTGTGTTATAAGACAATTCGTCAAGGTCGGCCAGCAACTAAAAAACACCCACATGTGCTCAACGTTTTAGTATAAAAAGAGATGACTTGAGAGTCATTTTCACATGCACTTCTCTCTTGATTCCTCTCCACTCGCTTCGGGTTTTAGTGGAAGAGAAATCAAGCAGTGGAAGCCCTGGACGTTGGAGGAAAGGAGGTTGCCCTAGCCACAGCAAAGAAGACAAGCCAGCAAAGCTATGGAAGGGATCTACGTTGACCTAAAGGAGTTCATGGAAGAATTTTAACACAGCTATGGAGGAGGCCTCAACAAGCCCTAGCCGCAGTCCTAAAGCAGCCTTAACGTTGTCCTAAATCTGCCCTAACCGCAAGTCTGCCCAGCCCTAACCACACGTCTGTTCAAGCCCTAGACGCAGGTCTATTGAGGTGTCTTGGGTGCAAGAAAGGGCAACGTATGATGCTACAAGAAGAGGCCAAGGCAGCGAGGGAGTTAAGGTCTAGTTCAAGGCTAACCAAGCTGCTGTTAGAGGGTCGAGGAGCTGAGCTTGGAGGCCGAGTTGAAGAAGGGTGATCACAGGTCTGTTTGGGGCAGCGAAAAGGTAAGGGAAGCCTGTTTTGAGTGGGTTGTAGGTGACAGTGTGGGACTGTGGTAGGCCGCAGTCCTAACCACCTCAAAACAGGGACAGCGTGGAGAGGTTGAGGGCTCAAACATGCCCAAAACAGCAGCGTGCTAGGGGAGGTGTCTCATGAAGGTGTGTCGCAGTCTTTGAGGGTTGTTTGTGGATTGTTAGAGGAGTTTAGGGCTGCCCTAGTGCCCTAACCAGAACAGCCACGAACAGCAGTATACAAACATATTTGGAGCAGCATTTGTATGGTGTGTTGGCAGCTAGATACATGGGACAGCAAGGTCACTTGGTGGAGAAAGCAATAGGACAACAATCAATGACATGGTGCAGCAAGGCTACAATGGGACAGCAGCAATAGCATAGTGCTGCAAACTCATTAGGACAGCAGCAAGGTACAGCATGCCAAATGGGACAGCTAGGCAATGGTGCTTGTTGGAGCATAGCAAATGGGACAGCAGTATGCCAAACATGGAATGACAATGTCACTAACAGTGGGACAGCAGTATGCCAAACATGGAATGGCAATGTCACTAATAATGGGACAGTAGTATGCCACATGGGACAGCAGTGGCTAGCATGGTGCAGCTATGGCACATGGGACAGTTGTGGCAGCATGGTGCAACAATGACACATGGGACAACAGTGGCAGCATAAGGTGCAACAGTATGATGTGTGCAGCATGGTTATGAGGTCCAGCATAGTGATGATGAGTGCAGCATGGTGCAGCACGGTGAGGTGCAGCATGATGATGAGGAGCAGCACAATGATAGGTGCAGCATGGTGATGGAGTCACCTGGGAGAATCAGTTGAAGCAGCTTGTCTTCAACTAAGTTCAGCTACCTCATGTATCATCTACTTACAGATGATCTATGCTCTCACTTAGATAAGTCAAAGTGTTGACTTCTGTTGTATATGTACTATCTCTCCTCTCTCTCTCTCTCTGTTGAACTATTGAAGAACATATAAGAAGAATTGATCAAGGGTTTCCCCACATTCGGGTTTGTCCCTGGCTAGCGCCACATCTTGTGTCCTCTTGTCTTGGCTTGTCTTCTGCGATTTATGTTTATGTTCTATCTGCAATTTACTTTAATGCTAATGTGATTTCTAATCTGGAAAAGATATTGAGCTAACTATGAAAATTGAAATAAATTGCTCTAAGCATAAAACATACCTAAAATTAACATGGTATCGGAGCTGAGGCGAAGACAAAGCCCAAGCAAGAGTGAAATATCAATCACTGAAAACAGTTGGGAAAGGACAAAAGGATCAATGGATTCCTCATCCCTCTTCTAATTCACCAAGGGTGAAGTCGAAGCAAAGAATATTATCATAATGGCGCAGCGGAAGTTTCTGATGGCCTACAGATCACTTCAATGGGAAGTCCGAATCTAAGGGTGGAAGGAAAGGCAGATGCCTTGTTTGTAATAAGTTCGGCCATTATGCGAAGGAGTGTCCGAGGTAGGGGCACATCACTTGATGATGATAACAATCATTCCAGGGACATCTTCAATGATCGGAGGAATGACAGGTAATGCAGGTCATCAAGGAAATAGCCGACTCTTCAAAGAAAGCAAGGAACCCCAGGTATGAAGAATCAAATGTTGTTTCTAATAAGATAAAGAAGCGTTATCTTATATTGGCCCTCTCCTTCAGACTCTTTGGGAATCTGGCTTATTGATTGTAGTGCTTCAAGGCACTTCATCGGATAGAAGGGTGCTCTCTCTAATTTGGTAGAGATGGAAACAATCGTGGGATTATACTTGGTGTCGATGCCACCTATCCTGGAAAGGGTGTAGGGAATGTTACCTCTCAAATGAATGAGGGTAACTCGATTCATTTACAAGTATCTCTTTATGTACCTGATCGCAAGAAGAACCTGGTCGCCATTTCAGCAATGGAAGTCAAAGGTTACAGGGTGGCATTCATCGATGGAAAGGTACGTGTTTGAAAATGAAATTTTCAAAGATGCTTTTACTCATGGGTTCAGGGTTGGCAATTTGTATCAAGTTGCAGGATGGTCCATTGGGAATCATGTCAATTGACATATCTCATCTATAGCACCGGAGGTCTACTTTATAGGGCCCCACCCGATGTGAGTCAGATGGTGACAGGGATGCCTGAAGTCAAGAAGAGCATGAAGGTACATGTCCGAGATGTACTGAAGGAAAATCTTACAAGGGGACCATTCCCCTCATGTAGCAGGTCCACGGATTTGGAACAACGTTTGAGATTCATGATCAGGAATCTCATGTATGCAGGTGGAAAAAAGCCCTTTATGGCTTGAAGCAAAACACCCCGAGCTTGATATGAGAGGATTGATAGCTGTCTGATGAAGCTGAGATTCACTAAGAGTGAAGCTGATCCAAACCTTTGCTTGAAGGTTGTGGATGATAGACCTCTCATATCGGCACTTTCTGAGGACAACCTCTTTCTGACAGGTGCAGACCCTCTCATTTGCAAAAGTAAGAGGGAGTATGATTCTGAATTTGGAATGATGAATAACAAACCTGTGACTACCTCGATGGAGCTTAACTCTCAGAACTTATGTGGTAAGGATACCGGACCTAATTTGGGAAATGCCTCTGAGTTTCACGACCTCATACTAGCATTGATGTTCTTGGTGAACTCCCGTCCAGATATATGTTTTGCAATTAGCATGGTGAGTTCATATATGGTTGAGCCTCACTAGATTAGTGCCTGTAGGAATTTACAGAGTAAGTTCCTCAGATAGAACACCAAAGGACACCGCTCACAAACAGATCACAGATCAATACACCAGTATTCTTGACGTGGTTAAAACCCTCAAAGAGGGAAACAGTCCACAACCTGAGCCAACACGGCCACTTCAGGCAATTTATTAATAAAAGAAAGAAAATTTACATAAGCTTCTCTCATGAACGGTCACTCTACAAATGACCCTCCATGCCCTTTAAATAAAGATCATGGACCAATCGGGTGTTAAGCCACGGATCAAATGTCTGTAATACCGAGGAGAGAATGAACCGTCGAATCACTTAATGTCTAGAACATATCGTGACCGTCGGATTGTAAGTTACAAAAGTACATAGTAAAGGAACACACTTTACCTAACTCTACACTAGACCAAGTTATACTTAACTATTTCCTATGTGTCGGAATATCCTAACATCCCCCCTTAAGAACAACTTGGGATAGGATTGGAGGATGTACAAATATGACACAATAGGAGAAGGAAGGAGGCATTAGAGCCTATCCCCCCTTAGTGACAACTTCTTGAACTCCAACCATAAATCGAAGTTTAGTAAACTTCACCTCTGTGAGAGCCTTTGTAAAGATGTTTGCAACTTGATCATCGGTTGAACAATATTGCACTTCAAGAACATGGTCATGAATGAGCTTTCTGATGAAGTGCATGTGTAGTTCAATGTGTTTGCTGCGCTAATGTTGGACTGGATCTTTGCATAGTTGAATGGCACTTTGATTATCACACCAAAGTGTAGTCGGATGCTGCTGCTGAAAGCCAAACTCTGACAGTATCTGACGAAGCCACAGGGCTTCCTTACTAGCTTCTACGGCACCACGATACTCTGCTTCTACTGAAGAAAGAGAAATGGCACTTTGTTTCTTACAAGCCCATGTACTAGGTCCAAAACCAAGAGTGAACACATAACCTGCAGTAGACTTCCGATCATCAGGGTCACTAGCCCAATCAGAATCAGTGAAACCAACCAATAGAAGAGATGTTTCTACACTGTAATGAATCCCAAACTGAATTGTACCTCGAACATAACGAAGTATTCTTTTAGCTGCTTTCCAATGACTTTTAAGTGGGTTTTGCATAAACCGAGCAATAAGGTCAACAGCAAAGAAAAGGTCAGGACAGGCATGGGTCAAATACAAAAGTTTTCCTACAAGTTTACGGTATAAGGTAACATCAGCTTCAGGGGAAGTATAAGTGACTGAAAGTTTGATTCCAGACTGAAAGGGAGAAGGGGCTAGCTTACAGTCTTCCATGTGAAAGTGGCATAGAAGATCACAGGCATACTTGGACTGGGAAAGGGAAATAACTTCCTTGGATTGCAAAACTTGAAGACTAAGAAAATAATGCAAGTGTCCTAAGTCTATCATTTCAAACTGCTTTTTAAGGCTGGACTTCACATGGTTTATAAGGTTGGGATCACTACCAGTAAGGATAAGATCATCAACATAAAGAACAAGAATGATAAAAGACTTACCCACTTTCTTAGTGTAGACAGTGTTGTCAGAATGACACCTAGAAAATTCGGTGTCTAAAAGAAAGTTATCCATTTTGGCATACCAAGCCCGAGGGGTTTGCTTGAGACCATAAAGGGATTTCTTAAGCCGACATACAAGGCTGGAATCTGTTTGTATAAAGCCAGGAGGTTGTTCCATATAGATTTCTTCATGCAAGTCCCCATGCAAGAAGGCAGATTTAACATCCATCTGATGGACTCCCCATTTGAAAAAGGCAGTAAGGGAAAGAACAAGGCGGGTAGAGTTCATTTTGGCAACAGGGGAGAAGGTTTCAGTATATTCAATGCCTTCAACTTGTGAAAAACCCTTAGCAACAAGACGAGTTTTATGTTTATCAACTTTTCCATCTAGTCCAAACTTGGTTCTGTAAACCCATTTGCATCTAACAAGTTTTCGTCCCTTTGGAAGAGGAACAAGATCCCATGTATCATTTGCCAATAATGAACGATATTCTTCATTCATAGCTGCGTCCCAATCTGGATGCTGCGTCCCAATCTGGATGGCCTGAAGCTTCTGCAAAGGTGTCAGGATCATAATTCGCTGAAGCTTGAGCCAGTAAAGAAGAGGCTCTATCGAACTGAGAACGTGTACGTCGTTGATCTGTAGGATCACCTGCAAGAGCACCTGCTGCATCCCGAGTAGCACGGACCCATTTTGGAAGCTGAGGAGCTGAAGGAGGATCTTGAGAAGGTGGGGGAGGATTGTCATCCTCGTTGTCATCATCTGAAGAAGAAATATTTTCAAAAGTAGAAGGGATAGAGAGAGGTGGCACATCCGCCGAACTAGGCTTGTAGGTTGATATATTTTCAGCAAACTTTACATCTCTTCTAATGATAACATTTTTGGACTTAAGTGGAATAAGTTCTAAAGCTTAGGTTCTAAAGCTTTATGTTTCTCATCTGGAATATGGGCCCATGCTTCACTTCCAAAAACACGAAAGTGACTTACATCTGGTTTAATTGAGCTCCATGCTTCTTCTGGAGTGATATTCTTTAAAACCTTAGTATGAGTGTGATTTACTATGTAATTTGCACAATTAATTGTTTTTGCCCAAAAATTAAGACTAAGTCCTTTAGATTGAAGCATACAATTAGCCATTTCCTTTAAGGTGTGATTCTTCCTTTCAACTACACCATTTTGTTGTGGAGTATATGGAATAGTATGTTGCATTTGAATTCCATGCTCAGTGCAAAAGTTGATGAATTTGTTGTTAACATATTCTCCGCCATTATCAGATCTTAGCTTAAGAATTTGATGTCCAGATTATTTCTCAACAAAGGCCTTAAAGGCCAAGAACATGTTAAATACTTCACTCTTGAGTTTTAAGAATCATACCCAAGTGCATCTCGAGAAATCATCAATGAAAGTTAAGAAATACTTGTAGCCAACGAATGAAACAACTGGAAGTGGACCACATAAATCACTATGCACAAGCTGAAAAGGGGTTGAGGCGTGCCAAGAGGCACGTTTTTCAAAACTATCCCGATGATGTTTTCTGAGTACACATCCGAAACAAACACCATCTCTGCAAGATACCATAGGAAGACATGTCACCATATTTTCTTTACATAGATTTTGAAGGGAGCGATAGTTTAAGTGACCAAATCGCTCATGCCAAAGTTTGCTCACTTCATCATTTTGAGCAACAAATACCGAGGGAAGAGTTGATAACCCAAAGTTGTTAAACTTATACAACCTTGTAGAATCATCAGCAATGCCAGTAGCTAAAATCTGTCTAGGATCTCTTAGGTCCTTAATTACAACATCGTGGGGTGAAAATTCAACGGTTTTACCTTCACCTGAATGAGTTATCTGATATACAAATAGAAGGTTGCAGGATAAGGTTGGAACACATAATACATCATTAAATTGACCATTGTCTAGATGAACAGTTCCAATCCCTACAACACTAAGAGATCTATCATCACCAACATATATATTTTTGGTGTTGCAATCATTTAAAGAAGAAAACATGGCTTTGTTTTTGGCCATGTGATAAGAAGCTCTAGAATCAATGAGCCATTCATGAGAATGAGAGGAAGAAGATACATTTAGTGCATAACCAGACCGAGATGCTTGACAACCACATGTAGAAAATTTTATTCCTGAAAATGAAGTTGAAGTTGAAGAGTGCTCCAAATGGATGTTATGCTTCTTCATTGATGCTTCCAAGGCTTCCATCTTCTTAAAGCATTTGGATTCTAAGTGGCCATCTCGATTACAAAAGTTGCAATGTCTATCAGTCTTCTTCCCTTTATTTTTATTTTCCTTATCATTTTGTTGAATTGATTTTTCATTTTGAGACTAAAATTGCTTAGGACCCTTTTTTGGTTTAGGACCATTCTTTTTAGGATACTGCTTCTTAGGATTCTTTGAATTTGGTTGTTGTTGGTAAGAAGACCAAGATGTAAGAGTTTTTCTTATTCTCTTATTAAAGAATCACAAAAGGCATCAAAAGAGGGGAACTTGTAATCTTGTCCTTGAGAAATAAAGGCTTCTCTAGTAGAATGGAAGGTGGAAACAAACACAGAGTAGGTTGGTCCCAGCTTAGTAAGAATGGAATAGATAAGGCTACCATCTTCTTTTTCAACCTTAACACCTTCCAAGAGAAGTCTAAGGGTCTTGAACTTGGACAGAAAATCTTCAATGGAAGAAAAATTATTGGGGTCCAATGTAAGCAACTCATTTTCGAGTTGATGGGCTCTAATTTCATTTTTAATTCCAAAAACTTTAGTGAGTTGTTTCATTGTTTCATTAGGGGTATCAAATTCTGCGATATGGAATCTAAGGTCTGGAGAAATAGACATCCCTATCAACCCACGTGCTTGATCTTGCCTATTTTCCCATTTGGCTGCCTTATCTTCATCTTTAGGTTTAGTTTCTTGGCCTGAGGTTATTTTGTAAAGACCTTTACTTCTAAGTAAATCCACAATGTAGGACCACCATTAGAAGTAGTTTGTGTTGTCAAGAATAACTTGGCATGGACTTTTCATTTTAACATAAACTGAAATTGTAGATGCTGAAACTAAGTGTTCCAATGGAAAGATCTCAAAAAATTAGGCCGATTCAAAAAAACGGCTCTGAAAACGGCTTCCGAATGAAGAAGTTATGGCTTTTTGAAGAAAAGTTGTTGAAGAAGCCGACGAAGTGCACGAATGTGCGGAAGTGAATGATAATGATATTTAAAAAAAAAAAAAAAATCCCCCCTTTCCAAACTTAATCTAATTAGCTCACTTTAAATTTAACCAAAAAAACAAAATATGTGACCCACTTTTATAAATAAGTGAAAGCCACTTTTACAATGGTACTTTATGAGCTACCCACTAAATTGTAACTTAAATAAAAGATAAAGAGACTTTAGAATTATAAGTGACTCACTTTTATAATGGGTGAGAACACTACTACATAAAGTAACTTTAAAACATAAGTTACGTGTGCTTTTGAAAAAGTAACTCAACAAAAAGAAAGACTTGAACTCAAGACCTCTATTCTCATAAAGTAACTTTGGACCAAGTAAGCTAGTTTAAAAGGTTAGTAATTTTTGGAAAAGAAGAAGGTTTTTTTTTTGTTTGTCACTGAAGCTTTGGGGTGCGTGCTTGAAAAAACCCTTTTTGCCTACAAAACAAGAAACCACAAAACTCAACACGGACATACAAAAAAAACCAAACCTTATGGCTTGAAGTTAGCTTTCGTCGGAAACTAAATATTTTCCTCAATGTTTCTGATTTTCCGAGATCACACTAAGGCGCAGCAGCAGAAAAGAGCATACACATGAGAAAAATCCTTTCTTTTTGTTTTTGATTTACCCAGATCGCATAGAGTCGCGGGGCAAAGAGCATACGCAAAAATGAAAGGTATAGATCCGGTAATAAAAAACAAAGAGATAAATAAACCGAAATAAACAGAGAGAAAATAACTAGAACTGCAAATAAACACTATATACCTCCAGATCTTAAAAATGACGTAGCTAGGGCTACCGAAAACCTTTTCGCGTGAAATGAAAGGGGTTCTTCACTGGCACAGATGCTCCTAACACAACAGAGCAGTCCTCTCGACCCTAAAGCGGTCAGAAACAGTAGATCTACGAAATGACAGTCGGATGCAGTTGTACCGGCTTCGGATTTGGATCACCAATGGATTGCTCTGATACCATGTAGGAATTTACAGGGTAAGTTCCTCAGATAGAACACCAAAGGACACCGCTCACAAACAGATCACAGATCAATACACCAGTATTCTTGACGTGGTTAAAACCCTCAAAGAGAGAAACAGTCCACGGCCTAAGCCAACATGGCCACTTCGGGCAATTTATTAATAAAAGAAATAAAATTTACATAAGCTTTTCTCATGAACGGTCACCCTACAAATAACCCTCCATGCTCTTTAAATAGAGATCATGGACCGTTCGGGTGTTAAGCCACGGATCAAGTGTCGGTAATACCGAGGAGAGAATGAACCATCGGATCACTTAATGTCTAGAACATATCGTGACCGTCGGATTGTAAGTTACAAAAGTACATAGTGAAGAAACACACTTTACCTAACTCTACACTAGGCCAAGTTATACTTAACTATTTCCTATGTGTCGGAATATCCTAACAGTGCCAAGAATATTCTAAGATATCTTCGGGGCACAATCTCTCATAGATTGAGATACACTGCCAGAAATATGAAGCTGCATGATTATTCGAATGTTGACTGGGCAGGCAGTGTGGAGGATCACAAGAGCACTTCTCAGTGCTAGTTCTCTTTGGATTCTGCTTCGATATCCTGGATGAGCAGGAAGCAGAAGTCAGTTGCTATAAGCACCGCTGACACCGAATACATAGCTACGAGTATAATCTCGTGTGAAGCTGCATGGTTGTGGAATCTTTTCAGTGAGTTGTTTGTACACATGATGGATACCACCGTGATCTTCTGTGTCAACCAGGGGGGGATTCGATTGTTGAGGAATCTCGTATTCTATGATTGCTCTAGCATATAGACATCAGATACTACCTTATCTAGGATATGGTACATCGATGAGCGAAGAGGCTCCATCGCATTAAGACTGATGTACAGGTCGCAGACATTCTGTCGAAGCCCCAGGGAAAGGTCAAATTTGTGACTTTCCCGAACGACTTGGAGTCGTTGAGAGACCCTCTTATGAGGGTCCTGCATGATGCATGCATTGAGCTCTGGGAGCTCCGGGGGGCTTGGGGTACTTCTTGGAGCAACAAGCGACCATAGGGCGACTCACCCTCCCCTAATGGTGCGCTGTGTACAGGGTGAATGGCTCAGCCTTCCCCTGTGATACCCCGTGGCGACTTAGGGACAGGATGAGTGGTTCTCCTGTCGAGGCATCCTACCCATGTAGTCTAGGACTCATGGGAAGTACCTCTCATCTAGCCAATGAGCAGGGAAATGGGGTTAGGGACCATAGTAGTACTATCAATGGATGCATCGTTGTATCTACCGTACTCCCTATGCTAGGATGACCTCCATTGATCTGGGATCAATGAAACTAATCTGGGATCAGTATGAGTTATTTGAGACACTCTCTTTTGATATTGATCTGAGATCAATTGGAACTGACTTCGGGTCAGTAAGAGTGATATGACTCACTCTCTTGGAACTGATCTGGGATCAATACGAGTGGTATGACACACTCTCTTCATATGGAACTGACTTCGGGTCAGTAGAGAATGATATGAAACATTCTCGATCAATTCTTCTTCTTCATGGTTCAGCAAAGCAGAGCAGAGCAGCGCAGGGCACTGATGGCAGAGATAGTACAAGTCGAACAAATGGATCAACGGATAGAGTTCTCCCTAGTTGAGAGGGAGTGTTAAAATTGGAAACTAGGGCCAAACTCCATGTGGGTCATCTTATTTGTGGCAGCTGATATTTTTCTTGGATCCCTCTCATCGAGAGGTGTAGGATTGATCTAAAGATCATCCGATTCCGATAAGTATTCATGGAGTTATGAATTTATTTGTGTTATAAGACAATTCGTCAAGGTCGGCCAGCAACTAAACAACACCCACATGTGCTCAACGTTTTAGTATAAAAAGAGATGACTTGAGAGTCATTTTCACACACACTTCTCTCTTGATTCCTCTCCACTCGCTTTGGGTTTTAGTGGAAGAGAAATCAAGGAGTGGAAGCCCTAGACATTGGAGGAAAGGAGGTTGCCCTAGCCGCAGCAAAGAAGACAGGCCAGCAAAGCTATGGAAGGGATCTACGTTGACCTAAAGGAGCTCATGGAAGAAGTTTAACGTAGCTATGGAGGAGGCCTTAACAAGCCCTAGCCGCAGTCCTAAAGCAACCTTAACGTTGTCCTAAATCTGCCCTAACCGCAGGTCTGCCCAGCCCTAACCGCAAGTTTGTTCAAGCCCTAGACGCAGGTCTATTGAGGTGTCTTGGGTGCAAGAAAGGGCAGCGTATGATGCTACAAGAAGAGGCCAAGGCAGCGAGGGAGTTAAGGTCTAGTTCAAGGCTAACCAAGCTGTTGTTAGAGGGCCGAGGAGCTGAGCTTGGAGGCCGAGTTGAAGAAGGGTGATCACAGGTCTGTTTGGGGTAGCGAAAAGGTAAAGGGAAGCCTGCTTTGAGTGGGTTGTAGGTGACAGCGTGGGACTGTGGTAGGCCACAGTCCTAACCACCTCAAAACAGGGACAGCATGGAGAGATTGAGGGCTCAAACATGCCCAAAACAGCAACATGCTAGGGGAGGTGTCTCATGAAGGTGTACCGCAATCTTTGAGGGATGTTTGTGGATTGCTAGAGGAGTTTAGGGCTACCCTAGTGCCCTAACCAGAACAACCACGGACAGCAGTATACAAACATATTTGGAGCAGCATTTGTATGGTGTGTTGGCAGCTAGATACATGGGACAGCAAGGTCACTTGGTGGAGAAAGCAATAGGACAGCAATCAATGACATGGTACAGCAAGGCTACAATGAGACAACAGCGATAGCATAGTGCTGCAAACTCATTAGGACAGCAGCAAGGTACAACATGCCAAATGGGACAGCTAGGCAACGGTGCTTGTTGGAGCATAGCAAATGGGACAGCAGTATGCCAAACATGGAATGACAATGTCACTAACAGTGGGACAGCAGTATGCCAAACATGGAATGACAATGTCACTAACAGTGGGACAGTAGTATGCCACATGGGACAGCAGTGGCTAGCATGGTGCAGTTATGGCACATGGGATAGTTGTGGCAGCATGGTGCAACAATGACACATAGGACAGCGATGGCAGCATAAGGTGTAGCAGTGTGATGTGTGCAACATGGTTATGAGGTCCAGCATAGTATGCTGAGTGCAGCATGGTACCGCACGGTGAGGTATAGCATGATGATGAGGAGCAGCACAATGATAGGTGCAGCATGGTGATGGAGTCACCTGGGAGAATCAGTGGAAGCAGCTTGTCTTCAACTGAGTTCAGCTACCTCATGTATCATCTACTTAGAGATGATCTAAGCTCTTACTTAGATAAGTCAAAGTGTTGACTTATGTTGTATATGTACTCTCTCTCTCTCTCTCTCTCTGTTGAACTATTGAAGAACATATAAGAAGAATTGATCAAGGGTTTCCCCACATTGGGGTTTGTCCCTGGCTAGCGCCACATCTTGTGTCCTCTTGTCTTGGCTTGTCTTCTGCAATCTATCTTTATGTTCTATCTGCAATTTACTTTAATGCTAATGTGATTGCCAATCTGGAAAAGATATTGAGCTAACTGTGAAAATTGAAGTAAATTGCTCTAAGCATAGAACATACCTAAAATTAACAAACCGGTCTTTTCCACTGAATCGTCCAACTCCATACGGGCCCACATCTAAAGGAACCCTACCCCCCCCCCCCCCCCCCCCCCGCCAAAGCTATTTAAAGGCGTCCACCCTCTCTCTTTTATTCACACTATTCATTTGAGCTTCTTGAAATTTTTGAGCTAAGTTTCTTGGAGAGATTTTGTTGGATTGTTCTGAAAGAGTTCTTGGAAAAAATTGAAGACCTGGTTGGAGAGCTATTGGGTTGAGTTTCTAAGGGATATTTGGAACTGCTTCAAGGACTTTTTTTTCCAAGGATCTTTGGCTAATGTTGAGTTGTTTTTGAAGCTAATTCAAGGGGCAATTTTCAGATTTGTGAGGGTTGCTACAGAGATGAGTATCCTGTTGCTTGGAGCTTCTTTTCTTCTCAACATTTGGAGAGATTCTCAAGGAATTTCATGGCATCTATTCTTCTTCTATTTTTCTCTTAAAAATTGTTGTTTTCTTCTCTATAAATTAAAAAATTCTAGGGTTTTCTATGCATATTTTTATTTGTTGCTATAAAAGTTGTCATGGCCCCTTACCTTTTTCTATTTTTCTCTAACAATTGTTGTTTTTTTCTAGAAATTTAAATATCCAATGGTTTTCTATGCATATTTTTATTTGTTGCTGTAAAAATTGCCATGGCCCCTAGAAACACGAATGATCGAGCTGCCAGCATGATTTCATAGATATTTAAATGAACATATGGTAAAAATATGCAACTATTGTGGGAAGAAAGTTAAAGGTGGCGGGATCCATACAATTAAAGAATACCTAGCACATTGGTCAAGCCAAGTAAAACCTTGTAAACAAGTTTTTGATGAGCTTAAAGCAGAGAGGTTAAGTTTGATTGAAGGCCACCAAGTAGAGAAGGGCAAAAACAAGAGACCTAAAAAGACATAGGCAAAATTCAAAAAGATGATCTTGCTTTCAATGACCCTAATTTTGAAATATAAGCCTAGTTTTGAAGAATCCTCCAGAGTCCAATTTTCTTATCAAGGTTGGAGATGAACATGCTTTTGGCCCTAGTTCAACTAGTTCGAAGAAAGCACATAAAGAGATTAACTCTTTCTTTGTACCCTACACCACCCCTGGTGCTTAACCCACCATTGATGCTAAATGGAAGAATATATAGAAGAAGGCAGCATGGGCATGCATTGCTAGACAATGCTATGATGCATACATACATTTCAATGCTACTAAGTCTACATATTATCAGTGTATGATTGATGATGTTGCTTCATGTGGATTGGGATTCAAAGGCCCTAGCTTTCATGCTATCAAGGGGGCAGTTCAACAAAATAAGGTTCAAAGAATAGATGAGTACCTCATAGATTTCAAGGAATCGTGGACCAAAACAAGGTGCACATTATGTCTAATGGATGATTGATAGTAGATGCCGCACCATTCTAAAATTCTTAATTGCTTGCCCAAAAGGTACCATGTTTCTCAACTATGTGAATGCATCAAACCAGATGAAGGATGCACAATTATTATTTCATCTTTTGGATGAAGTGATTGTGGAAGTAGGGGTATATAATGTTGTACAATTGATCATGGATAATACCTCCAACTATGTTGCAGCTGGAAGGATATTGGAGGAAAACACCCTACCATTTGGTGGATTCCATGTGCAACCCATTGTTTGGACCTCATGCTTGAGGATATTGGCATAATTGAGTGGGTGAAGATGTGTGTGGAACAAGTAGAGTCCATAACTAGGTACATATAAAACCACTCATGGGTTTTGAACCTTCTTAGAAAGCACATTGAAGGTAAAGAGCTTCTTCATTCAACCATTACATGATTTGCAACAAACTTTCTTTCGTTGGAATCCCTTGTTCCGCAGGAAGCCAACTTGAGGAAGATGTTTGCTTGTGATGAATGGAATGAATCTCATTGGAGCAGGAGAGCTAAAGGGAAATAGATGGTTGACCAAGTGTTTAACAAAAAAAATTGGATGAAAGCAAAAGAGATAGTGCTATTTAGTGAGCCACTTGTGATAGTGTTGTGGATGTTGGATGGTGATAAACCCACCACGGGTTTTGTTTATGAGGCCATAGATTAGGCCAAAGAGCAGATAAAGTTAGCAAATGGGGATAGGAGGAAAAAGTACCTTCCTCTATGAAGAATCACTGATGAAAGACAGAACAAACAACTCCATCAACCTTTACATGCAACTAGCCACTACTTAAATCCAAGGTATGTATTTAAATTTTCAAAGTTTGTAAATTTTGTCATTCATTAGAAAATCCTTCCCAAACATTCAAAATCAATTAATGAATATTTTTTTTGTATTTTGAACTTTGAAGGTACCATTACACTACAGATTTTGAGGCAGATGAGGAGGTAAAAGAGGGATTAATATGTGGTCCCAAATCCCAACATTCAAGATTAGATACATACAAAGCTCTTGAATTTCAATGAGAGTAATGGTACCTTTACCATGTTCATGGCTATAAGATGCAGAACAAAGGATCCACTATATAAGAAATGTCAAAATTTCCAAATTATATTACTCATTGCAATTGTTGAGTCCAAGTTTCAAAGTCATTTGCTAATACTTCTTTGCCTTCAACCCTTTTTCTGCAGCCTATTGGTGGCAACAATTTGGCAGTGACTACCCTGAATTGCAAAAATTTGCAATTTGGATATTCAGCTAGACATGAAATGTTTCAGGGTGTGAGTAGAATTGGAGCATTTTTAGCATATACACACCAAGAAAACGAACTATTTGGAGCAAAAGTGGTTGAATGCAATGGTTTATGTTTGGTACAACCTTAAGTTGAGGCATAACCAATTGCTAAACAAATCCCCTAAATCAAGCAACATAGTCTTGGGTGACTTTCAAGTTTCATCCAACATCAAAATGGCTTGTGAAGAGTCAGGAACCAGCATTTGAGAATGAAGGCCTCTCTTGGTTGGACTTGGACCCACCTCCACAGGTTCCACAAGGAGAGATATCACAAGTACAATCTTCGTGGCCAGGGGAATCAAGCCAGAATCCCACTGTAGGCTTAGAGGCTAATCAATCTACAGATGAGAATGAGGAGGAGGATGATTCTAATGATAGCCATTAGCACTTGTAGCTGTAGTATTATAGCATCATGCTTATTTTTGGAATGTTGAGGCCATTAGAGTTTGTTTCTTGGTATATTTTGGTTCAGCAATGTATTGCACTAGGGGCTATTTTGGTTATATGCATTCTTACTTGCTATATAAATGAACACTTTTGCATATTTGTGTATAAACGGCTTGGATTCATATGGATGCACATGAATACATATGTTTTTCTTTAAATTTGAATAGTTTATGTATTTTTGGTCGACTGGTTTTTTGCTCCAATTTTTTTACCATTTCCGGTCCTATTCCGATGGATTCCTAGTTCAAGGGGTCTACCAGTTCGGTTCTAATAACATCCTACTTTACTAGTATTCCTGAAATAGCAGAGTCAAACTCAGAAGTCCACTCAAACTCTGAAAAATCTAGTAACTCTACGAGGAATGAAATGTATCATTGTGCTTGTTCATTTGAACTTATGTCTTTTGATGTCAAAGATAGTTTAAGATTCATATGCTCTAATAAGAACTACATCATTGCTCGAGCTACTGTAAGTTGTTATCGAAGCTGTCCATTGGACCATCTAAGAAACATTTTTCTGTGACATCCATTGAATTTTGACCTGTTTGTTCAACTTCAAAGGTCATAAAATGTAGGCTGCAATCATAAACCAATTTGTCCTCTTGCTGCTCCTCATTTATATATTGGGGTACAAGGGTAGAAATGGAAGGATCATAAGCATCAATTGTCTCCTTTATTACAAGAATTAATGAAAGATTGGTTTCTATCCTTATTAAATTTCCTTCATCTACTTTCTACAATAGGAAAGCGAGTGGATATCAAGGTCACTGTCATTATATTCTAAATGAATTGGGGTTAATTTCAGAGTGGTCTCTTGGCAAAGAAAATATGTGACCCCCACACAATAGTGTGCCAGGTATGTTACAAGTGGTGTTAAGACGAGAGAAATTTTATGACTGTTACTGAGTTCACAACACAGCAAAGTGGTGTCAAAGCAAAGAAATTTTGTGACACAGAGTAAAGGTGTTGGGTACAATGTAAATTTTATTCTGTAAATAAAAATTACGGTTTTTTTCTCCAGAAAAATGGTGTTGGGTACATTGTAAATGGTGTCAAAAGTAAGAGATATTTGAATTTTGACTACCTCTAATAGGTGGCAAAATTGGGTACACTACAATCAGCAGCTACAAAATATCTGTTGAAGAGATATGATGATGTGTTCAAGTTGGAACTGATGGGGCTACCTCCAATACAGTCAATCAAACATGTCATCGACCTACACAAGACTGGAATTGACAAGCAGATTCTATCTAACCTCAAACTTGCAGAAAGTCAAATAATAATAATAAATACGTAATTAAAAAAATGATAATAATAATGTTTAAGAGACAGTTGCATGAATTGATCGAAAAAGGACAAATTCAACCAAGCACTCCCACATGCCCATGCAGATCAACAATGATCCTTTCACAGAAGAAATATGGAGTGTGGAAGATATGCATCAACTATGTAGTATGGAGCACTAAACAAAGCATAATCAAGAAATGATACATAATTCCAAGGATCAATGATAAGGTCAACCAGCTCTGTAAAACCAAAATATTTCTCCAAACGACCCAAAGCCAAGATATTGCCCGGTTTAAGTAAAGAAAGAAGACATGTGGAAGACAGTCGTTAAGAGTCAACAAAGACTGTACGAATGAATAGAGATGACATTCAAACTTACCAACGCCAACAACAATGTAGAGAGTCGAGACTAATGAATAAAGTACTCGAACCTTATTTGGATAATTTGTCTTTATCATAGTGTTTTTGTAATTTAATCCATAGCTTGAACATGTGGCATGTATATAGACCGCCATGGTTCTGTCCACCAAATTGCTGATATTTTTAGGTTTCTGTTTATCTAATAAGTATGTGCTGGGTACATAAAAGATAGCTCCCTATGGAGAAGCACATTGTAGGGAATTGAAACTCAGACCAAACAACAATCATACCAATAAAAGAGCCGAACCAAAACAATGCACAGTACAAATTTGAATTTTGAAATGTTTCCTGGCTGTAAAAATCTCTACATTCTAAGTAGTTTAAAAGATTTTTGTAATTAATCAGAACCCAAACTTCATGAGCATTTTGATGCCAATCTAAACACGAAATTGTATGTGGTCCTCTTCTTCCTAAACAGCCATAATATTATATCCATATACTTTTATGGCCATACTTTCCAAAATTCGTAAGCGGCTAATACATACCTCCCAATCACAATGAAAATGTGAATGTCTATTAACCATGGAATTTAATTTTAACACTGAACTTTGCAAATTTAAAATGTCAAACTTAAGTTTAATAATACATGAAATTCATAAAAGTTCGAAATTACTTTTCCAAAATAGCCAGGGATGTTTCTATGCCAAACCTTTAGGGTCCAAATCCACTGGAATGCCCAAGTACAGGATGGTAAACTTAACCCAAATAGTAAAGGGTATTAGTTCTGAAAGCTATACTGCTCCCTGCATTAATGCGCCATACCAATGGCCTGCACGTGTTTGACAAATTTATTGAGTTTGCGTAACTTTTTACCTGTACCTGGGCATTCTAGTTCACAATATTTCCCGGCAGACCAGTAAACTAAAATGTCGTTGTAACAACCATGCGAGAGAATGGTTGACAAATTTATTCAATTTGTAGATTTTTTATTAGATTTTTCCTCTTTTCGCACGATTTTTTTGTAACAAGTTTGATCTTGGTGACAAAATTTTAACTTCAAAGAAATATATTTGACGCTATAAACTTTGTGCCCTAGTTTCACGTAAACCCTAAATTATGGCAAACTCAGAAACTGTAACATCAATTCAATTCTACTAAATTGCTATATGTATTTTAAGCGATTAAATCAATCAGTGGTTATTAATGCTGTTGTTAAATATAAGATTTAAATTGAAGTTTTTTAAATTAAACACACTAATTTAAAATCAACTTGTTTACTAAATTTATTAAGATATAATCCACAAATGTGGAAAAATACCCTAAAATTCCCGTAAATATTTTGACAGTATATATCATCTTTTCATGAGAGATATCACTGGGCTTTCCATGAGTTTTTAAAGATTTATACGATTTTTTTTTTTAAATGGAGGAGACTGTTTCTTTGTTGGGCGTCGTTATAGTATCTACTTCGATAAATTTTGTTATTGAACATTTCTATCATCTACTATGACAGTTACCAGCTGTTCTTAAATTAAATGCATGAAAAGTTGAGAAGGAATGACAAGATTTATTATTACTGGCCCGTACCTTCAAGGAAGAACTGGAATCCATTTTCTTCAGACAAAACCAAGGAAGACACCGAATTGCTAGCTCCCGGTCTGTCTGCCAGTGGCAATTGAAACACGCGGTTTTCACTTTGATGAATGGTTTCTATTTTCAGTTTTGGAGGTTTGGAGTATTTTGTACATTGAGTTAGAAGACCATAAAAACGAAAAAGCAAAGAATTTAAGGGAAATTATGTTTAAGCACTTTCCGATTATTTACTTAAATATTTTGATTGTCTTTAACCTTTTATATTATTAATCTATGTTTTTGATAAACTTGTGCTCAGAAGGTTGAGCCTAAGTGAATGGTCAATTTAACCTTTTGTGGAAAAAGTGGAGCATAAGTGCATTTTTATCTCTCATAGCTTATGCCAAAAGTGGAGGATAAGTGCCTTTTTATTATTAGTTAGTGTTTTTATCATTGGCCCAGAAGTGCATGATAAGTTTAATCTTTTATGTTATTAATTAGTATTTTTTAATTTTTTTTTTTTGATAAATTTTGGTTAATAAAAGATGGTTTAAGAAATTTGTAATAAAAATATAGTTTTTGAGTTTTTTTTGTTAGGTTATGTAAGTCTTGAGATGACTAGCATACTTAACTTGTGGTCTGGGTAGCCTCGACCCAGGGGCATTTAAACCATCAAAATCACTCGCGGATCGCTCTCGACCTAGGCCACACTAACCCTTAGCATGACTGGATTTTTGCTCATAGAGTTTAGGACTGATGACCTTTACACCACAAAGTGTCTTAACAAAACACCCTATCACTATTTATTCTACACCCTATGTGCTTAATAAAAATAGAGTATTAAAGGTAGCTAATTAAAAAAAAAGGAACATCAACATTGGGTTTAAGAAATATGAAGAAAGAAGAGATATAAACATTGAATTAGGTAGCTCCTAGCTACAAAGGTACCTCTTTGGATGTGCCCCTTCTATTTCATCTGATTTTAAATGATGTTTGTTTATATCCTTCTTATATTCAGTCTTTAATCTCTTTGGTATCTGAGGGTATTGTTGTAGCCTCATCTTGTAGTCTTTCTCGAGTTTCCTCTTCCATTCCAGCTCTAGCCATTTGTCCATGCCCAAATGCACTAGGTGATCTATCCTAGCTATCATCCTCTTCCATTTTTTCCTACCTTGATAACCAGGATTCTGACATTGTCCTATGTAATCTCCTCTCCCAGTTCGTGGTTCTTAGGATGGGAGGAATTGTCTAGGCTTGGGTCAACTTTCCCTGTCCCTTGTGCGAGGTACAAGTCATGGAAAGAAATATTTTCTTTCCAAATCTAAGGAGAAAACCCATACAAACCTTGTTGTCAGTAAACAATTGTTTATCAAAGGAACCCTTAAAGCAAGCCCAGCCTCTATGGGGACCCTTAAATGAAAATCATGTCCTTCAACTAACGGGGTTTAGCTTGTCCCCTAAAATACAAGCTTTGAGAAGACTTGTTGAAGTAAATGAATCGAATATTATTTTTCTACAGGAGACCCTTGGAAGTAGTATTCAAATATCGATTTGCCTCGAAACCCTTTTGACACGCTGGAATTTCTCAACCTTTAATGGCCAAGGTCGATCAAGGGGGCTAGTTGTGTGTCATAAACCCAAGAAAAATCATGTTTCAAATATCTAGAGTATGGAGTCTGTTATGGGAGTTGAGGCCTCCTCCCTGGATTTGAGTCTTGCATTCACGTTGATTAACATCTATGGCCCATCCTGTTAGCACTTCGTAATTCCTCTAGGATGAGGAGAGGAACCCAAAGGTAAACATAAATCACTTTAAAACGAGATTCTAGCCCTTCTAGCTTCAGAGAGGGCTCTCTTTATATGATTTTTCAGACACTTAGGTCTTAGGCTAGGTATTAAGATCAAGGAGGAATAGATTTAATAGTTTGATGACAAGGAAGAGGGAAAATCCATTGGGCATGGACTCATATGGAGTTAATGTTTTTCAGTGATATGATGAGGAAAATGAGGAAACCTTAGACAAGGGAAAGGTAGGCAATCCTTCTGGTGTTCTTTATCAAATTTCATTGTAGAGGGGTGAGCAAAGGATTAGTGGAATTGACAACATCTAAAGCATCTAGCTAAGGATGAATTTTAGATGTCACAATGGAAGAAAAACAATAAGATATTCAATAAGCCATAACAGAGCACTTAAAAAGTGAATTCTGAAACAAATTATTCTTAATTAAACATGAAGACATAGCATTTAAAGCATGATTGTA
The DNA here is from genome assembly GCA_031772625.1 of Pinus tabuliformis. Classification (NCBI taxonomy): domain Eukaryota; kingdom Viridiplantae; phylum Streptophyta; class Pinopsida; order Pinales; family Pinaceae; genus Pinus; species Pinus tabuliformis. Next base: position 565,393,555 of record CM062816.1, read on the forward strand.
ACAAGAGAAAAACTCACATACACATGAGAAAACATCACCATAAGAAATTGACACATGAATCCTCGTAAAAGTCGACTTAAGCCTTCATCATTCAATAAAACTTTAATGGAGACATACAATGTGCAGTGTCTTTTTCTCTAACCCTAACCAACCAACCTTTTGCACACTAAATTTCATGAAATATATAAAACTAGATCATCCTTGTACTTACGGGGTCGAGCTCAACCATTTCCCCAATGATAGAATCAGTTACATTAAATTTAAAACTGTGTGCTAGGAAATAGGGATCAAATTTCTGGAAAATAGGGTTCAAGGATTAGATCATAACTTTCGAATCATGACATTTGTTACAAAAATTAAGGAGGTTTTTGTATATGAGCTTGTTCTTGAGAGAAACCTCTCTCATTTTTCGAAAATTCTTCTTCATCTCCTCGAAATCTGCACCCAAAGATCATGATTAAAATGGGAAATGATGAAATCTGAAAAATAGGTTGTAAAGATTCATTCGAATCTTCCAATCTATGACACATGTTACAAAACTGAATGATGTTTTTGTTATTCGGCTCATGTTCGACAAAAACCTCTTTTTTTAATTCAAAATTCATTTCCATTTGGTGAAAAACCGATTTTGAAGTTAACCGCTGAAAAAAAAAAAAAAAAAACAAACAAACAAACAAACAAACAAACAAACAAAACAAACAAACAAACAAACAAACAAACAAAAACAAAAACAAAAACAAAAAAACAAAAACAAAAACAAAAACAAAAAAACAAAAACAAAAACAAAAAAACAAAAACAAAAAAAACAAAAACAAAAACAAAAACAAAACAAAACAAAAAAAAAAACAAAACAAAACAAAACAAAAAAAAACAAAACAAAACAAAACCAAACCGCATCAAATCCCCTGCAGCAAAAGTACAGCGAGCTTCCTTTTCAGATTATATGATCAATGCTTGAATGTTTAACCTGCAAGACACTTAAGGACACTTTTCATAACCATTAGAGTCAATTACATGAGGTTTAAGTTTGAATTTCAAGGTCAAAATGTTGGTTGTGTGGAAGCGCATCGCATTTGTTGTGTTACTTCTTTCTTAAACAAAAGCTCAACAAATTCATGATTTGCATGCTTTTGGTCACCTCTTAGATTTTTTGAATGTGTCACACATGTGAAACACAACTTGTAAAACATCATATACCTATTGCATAACATATTTTCATCAGCGTCCTCGAAAAACACCACCTACAGCAAAAGCGCCAAAGAGCAACGAATTTCATTTGCATAGGTTTGACTAAGTGTTGGGGTCTTTGACCGAGGAAAATAGTTAGTTGATGATGTTGACCACCTTAAGAACCTTCTTTGAACCTCCATGCGCAAAAAGGAATTCCAAAATCATAACCCTTAACTAAAACTTCATGCCTTTGACAATAGTGCAGCACAAGGAAGAAACACAACAAAATGGAGAAGCACGGCAAAATCTTGTGGTGATAATGATATGATGAAATCTTTGATGTGACCTTGCAACTCACTTGATAAGACAACACTTAACTCAACTCAATGATGAAAACCCAAATCCATTATTATCTTCACTCATCACTGAGTATGACACATTTTCCTATACTTACTAAACCTAAACCCTTTTTAAACTTTGACAACTTGATTTTATTTACCACTCAAACTGACACTAAGACTTGATCTCTATGAATTCATAGGAAACGTTTTACAAATTTACCAAATAATAGAAAATACTAAGCTTGAATGTGATTACTATAACATAGGACACTAACACATCCCAAAATCGCAAGATTTTTGGGAAAATATTGTTAAGGAATCTCTCCTCAAATCAAATATTGTTATCATTGGAGGCGATCTAATCTTATCTCTTGGACCCTCAAAATCCTGGGGCCCTCGGGCTAGGCCGGATCCCCTTGCAGATTTCTTTAGGATTATGTTAGCTCGCAATTTCCTAGTGGATGTGGAGCCAGTAAAAATAACTCCTACCTAAAGGAATTGCCGTATAGGAGATGAAAAGATTGCAAAAAGAATTGATAGATTCCTCCTTTTTAAAGGTTTGATGGACTTTCTCCCCATGGTCAAACAATGGACTGGTGTGGGTGGTTTATCAAATCACTCCCCCATTTTCTTAGACATAAAAAGGGCTCCTAAGAAACCATCCAACCCTTTTAAGATGAACTCGACATGGTTAAAGGATGAGGGGTTCATAAACCTTGTGAAGTCTCACTAGATTCCATATTCCTCCCACGCAGATGTGTTAGCAACTTCCTAGTATGAATCAAACTTAAAGATAATCAAACTAAAGACATATGAATGGGTGAAAAGGAAGAATATGTTGGAAGTCCAAGAGTTGGAGGAGATAGAAAGGAAACTCCATATCATTTCATATTCGGGAGGGGAAGGGTTCTCCTCCCATGAATCCAGTGAGATACTTAGAAACCTTGAAAAAAAGAAGATCAACCTTATTTTAGCCTGAGAGGAAAATTGGCACCTATAAAACACAGACATTTGGTTAAAAAGTGGAGATGAAAATACCAAATTTTTCCAGTAGTTTGCTAAAGGGCGTAAAACAGTGAACACCATCTGGAGTCTGTAGGATAATGATGGCATCAAGGACTCATCCTTCGAAGGGTTGGCTGGGTAAGCAACAATTCAAAGATCTACTTAAAGCTCCATCGGAAACATCAATTGTTGAAGTAATACAAATTGCCCATCACTTCCCTAGAATGGTTGACGAAGAGGAAAGAAGAGCAATAATGGAGCAGATGTCTATGGAGGAGTTGCAATCAGTACTACATAACTTTCAAAGAGATAAAAATCTTAGGTCGGGTGGTTGGGGTGTTGAATTTTTTCTGGAGCTTTATGATACTTTGGGCCCCAATCCCTTAGCAGTGATTGAAGAATTTAGGAAGGAGGAAAGAATTCATTCATCTTTAACTCAACCTTCATTGCTCGTAATCCTAAAGTGAATCATCCTCTTTCCTTCTCAAACTTTCACCACATTTTCCTTTGTAATGCCACTTACAAGATCGTTGCCAAGATAATCTTGTTTAGACTCAAATCCATTGATATTAGTGGATATTGGTGGCCACCTACCTATTCCACTTGGACCCCCAACACAATTTCCTTTCAATTTCCTAATTTCTAACGGAGTTTACTATTTTTGGCAACTTTTGGGTCCTGAACTTCCAGATCTGTTTTGAGGCCCTAAACGATGTTTTTTTGTTTGGAAAAAGAGTAGACTCATAACATGTGGCAAGGGTCTATAATCAAAAGTTTTTATCCTCGAATAAATCTTTCTAACGAGGTATCATACGCATCAAATGAAGATTGTATGCCAAACCTATGTCCTCGGGAGGTTGATGTACCAAGTAACCCCAATGGGGCCCACAAACTTTTGGTGCTTCACCTCCTAGGCTTAGTTTTTTGGATGTTGAGGGTTTTCCATTATTTCTCAATAGTAAAAAGGCCTTGTAGCTTCATTGTAACCTAGTTTAGAAGGCATGTAGATATCACATATCTTCTCAACAATAGCTTCCATCACCCAAACTAGTTTATTCCATTATGCATGTAAATAATTTTTGGTATTTTTTATTAATGAATGGAAGGTTAGTTTTCATTGTAGCTCTGTTTCTGTTTAAAAAAAGAATTTTATTCAAGTCCTGCATAAATCGAGATCAGTGGTATTAGAGCGGTCTGCTCTTTGTTTGTTTTTCTATGCACGTCCCCAACCAGGTCAGGTTATAAAGAGTTAGGGATTGAACTAGTTGAACCCTTGTAAGGCTGGCCTCGCCGACCCTGACGACCTCCCATGGCAGAAGAAAAGAAAGATGAGGGAGCAGGCGATCCTGTCAAAATGTTGCTCAAAGAATCCCTCGAGCGATAAAGGAGCGAAATGATGGATAACTTTTCCTAGATCCTTTGGTGGGTATCAGCGGGCGAAGCATCTTCATCTGACATCCACCTCAAACGTGCCACCCCCTTCAAGGTACAAGCTAACTTTGATATTATTATGTTTGAATGCCAGATAGACGCAAATGTCATAGATAAATGGTTAAATCTAATTGAAGGATATTTTTCGGTCCATAAATTTTCCAATAGGGAAAAGATTACTTTTTCACTCCTCAAAGTTGCCCCCTGCGTCAAGTACTGGTGGGAAACCTATTATTGGCAAATTGATGAGAATGAACCCTCATTATTTGCAGTCGCGCCCACTTGATATTCTTTCGGAAATGCCGACAAGGAACAATATTACCATGTAGGGAGCTATGAAGAAAAGTACATAAAATGGACCACACTACGGTAGGAAAGGGACCAATACATGTTGGAGTTCACAAATATTTTTCATACCCTTCACATATCAAGGATTATGAGCGGCATCTGGTACTCAAGTATCGTAGATGTCTGCACAAATACATCCAGAGAGAGATGGAGTTCCTAGACATCTCCTCGTTTGGTGCCACATAATGATATGTTATCAAGATCGAGCAAAAATTTAAACAGAAGAAGCGAGACTTTGGACCTACAAATCCGAAGTAGGGAAAAGACACCTCCAAACCAGAGAACAAAGGGAAAAGCCAAGGTGGGGTGACCCAAGACAACCCATTGAAGCCACAAGCAAATAATAGCACCATGAATACGAAGAAGGACATGGGAAAGTGGTGTGAATTCCACAAGAGCCCCACTCACAACACAAATGAGTGTCGCGCCAAGCAGTCGTTGGTGGTCGAGCTAAAATCTTCAGAGTCAAATGCATGTTTTGACTCTAAGATGAAACTCGACAAGGGGACCGACAAAGGGAATCAGATTATCGATGCGGAGCCTAGCACCACCGTTGCCACCACTAAGGTCCAAAAAATTGAACCCAAAGATCTAGAGGAGGGGGGGGTTTCTCTTCCATTCACAGATGTGGGTGAAGGGTTCTCCACTGCAGTTCATTATCGATAGCAGGAGACAAAATAACCTCATCTCAATTGAGGTCATGAAGTGGTTGGGCTTGCCGATGATACCACACCCACAACCATACACCATCAGATGGCTCCACTGAGGGCGATATCTTTGCGTTAACGAGCAGTGTCACTTTCCTTACAACATCAAGCCCTTAATGGATGAAGTATTATGTGATGTTGCTCCCCTTGAATTTTGTGATGTATTATTAGGCCAACCATACTGTGGAAGTGTCATGTTATGTATGAGTCTAAGCCTCACACTGTTATTATTACCTTAAGAAGTAAGATATACAGGATACCGGAGGTAGCCCCACCTACCGCCATTTCTTTGATATCTACTAAGCAATGTAGTAAGATCATCTCCTAGACCGAGAATTTTGTTTTCTTTTTTGTTCGCTCTCAAAGTAAGGGGAAGATTTTGTCCACATCCATGGCCCCCGGGAAGGGTTCCTCCACACAATAAAAGCAAGTGGATAAGGTCGTGGAAGAATATAGGGACATCTTCTCCTCACCCACAAGGGTAACTTTGCACTATTAGGTCAAGCATTCTATCGATCTGACCCCAAAGCACCTCTACCCAATGGGATGATGTACCACTACTCTCTTCTCTAAAACGAAGAAATCAAGTAGTAGATCCATGATTTGCTACAAAAAGGGCACATTTGACTAAGTTCCTCACCTTGTGGGAGCCCAATTGTACTTGTACAAAAGAAGGATGGGACCTGGAGACTATGCATTGATTATCAGGCACTAAATAAAATCATTGTCAGGAACAAGTATCCAATCCCATGGATTGATGATCTTCTTGACCAAATCAAGGGGGCCAAGTACTTCATCCAAATTGATTTGAAGTCTGGCTATCACTAAGTTCCAATAAAACCCACAGATGTATGGAAGACCGCCCGTTAAATCCAAGGAGGGCCTTTTTGAGTGGTTGGTCATGCTTTTCGGGTTGACAAATTCCCCTACAACTTTTATGAGTTTGATGGATGACATCTTGTGACCCTTCACTAACTCGTTCATGGTTGTATATCTGGACAACATCCTCATCTTCAACAAGAGTTAGGAAGATCACTTGCAACACATTTGGCAAGTCCTCCAAACCCTGCGTAACACAAACTATGTGCCAACTTGGAGAAATGCACCTTTGGCATGAACCAAGTCCAATATATAAGTTACATCATTGATGAGCAAGGCGTTCATGTGGATCCAGCTAAGATCTAAGTCATTCGGGACAGGCCAGCCCCGACCACTCTAACAGAGCTTCGCAGCTTTCTAGGCCTTGCCAATTTCTATCGAAGGTTCGTGTTGGGATTCTCTCATATTACTTGGCCTTTGAGTCAAGTTACCAAAGGCAAAGTGAAAGCAAAGTTTTTCTAGTCTGAGTCCCAACAAAAGGCATTCGTTGAGCTGAAGCATTGCCTTTTATCTACATCAATACTCACATTTCCATACCTACAACAACCATTTGAAATTGAGACAGATACCTCTGACTATGCTATTGGTGCAATCCTCACCTAGCAAGGGCATCCAGTGGCCTATCAAAGTGAGACACTCTTCGATACAATTCAAAAATACCCCACCTATGATAAATAGATGCATTCCATCGTGCAAGCTTGCCGGAAGTGTAAACATTACATTTTGAGGAAGGAGATGATCATCGAGACATATCACCAACCTCTTCAGTTTATAGACACAAGGGAAGTTGCAAAACGACCGCCATAAAAAATGGTCCCCATACCTACAAAAATTTCATCTGAACATTAAGTACAAGAAGGATAGCACCAATAATGTTGTAAATTGCCTTAGGCAACCACAGGTTGTGGCGCTAACCACGGTTCTCGACTCTTATGGGCACAAGACTTCTAGATGACCACAAATTTACAAAAAAGAATTTTCCACCACATACCAGATGTTGATGGATGGTAAGCAAGATCCAGACTTCCACCTCCATGACACACTCTTATGCCACCTGGGACACCTTTGTGTTCCTTCAAGCGAGCGTTCCAAGATGATTTGGGAGGTGCACTATAGTCGGGTCGCAGGACACTTTGGCATAGAGAAGACAGTGGCAGTACTGCAAAAGTATTTTTATTGGCCAAATCTATGATAGGATGTTGGAAAATATATTAGATCCTGCACTGCCTGTGTCATCGCCAAACCAACTATTAAGAAGCAAGGCCTGTACACTCCTCTACCTACTCCTAGCCATCCTTAGGAATCCATCTCCATGGAATATATGCCTGGTCTTCCTTCTACCAAGCATGGTAACAACTCTGTATTTTTGGTCATTGATAGATTTTCTAAGATGATTATATTGATGACTTGTAAGAAGAGGATCACAATAGAAGACACTGCCAAAATCTTCTTCGAATGAGTGTGGGTACATTTTGGGATCCCATAGACCATTATATCAAATTGGAATAGCAGGTTTTTGACCACATTTTAGTCGAGCCTCTACTCATTGATGGACATTAAGCTCGTAAAGTTGACTGCATTCCATCTTCAGGTTGATGGCTAGATAAAGGTTGTCAACAGGATGATAGTGCACTTACTACGCATGTACATCTCCAAACATTTACAAACATGGGATGAGTCTTCCCTGTGTGCAACATGACTATAACAAAGATCTCCATAGCTCGACTAGCCACAACCCCTTCCAATGGGGCATGGGATTTCAACCATTGTGTCTCATTGATGTCGAAATGCCCCTTCTGACTACACAGACATAATTTGCACATGTTCAGTTTGAAGTTGATAAAGCCACCAGGTTTATTGAACACATCCAACACATTTGCTAGAAAATTCATGACATCTTGGATAAATCCAATACCAAGTACAAACAACATCATGATCAACATTGGGTGCCACATAAGTTTCAAATGGGCGACACATTTTGGTTACATTTGCAAAAGGAACGCTTTACCAGAGCCCATAGAAAGCTTTAACCACTATGATATGGGCCTTACACCATCACCAAGGCTATGAGTGAAAATGCTTTCAAGCTTAGCATTCCCCCATTCTTGGCCTACACTTAGTGTTCAATGTGGACTACCTTCAGCCATACTTTCCACCGCTGTTGGACATATCAGAGATTGTTGAGTAGCTGACACCAACAGAGTTCAATCCAGATTGCACTAAGCAAGACACGACTGATCAAATCATGGATACAAATATTAAGAACACTCACCAGCAGAGGATCCAACTGTATCGGGTTGTCAAAGTTGGCCAACTCCTGCACCAAGGCAAGTGGCTCATAAAGGACCATGTGCAACAGAGGTTTTCCCATCTCATGGAGGCACTCTATGCAATGGGGACCATTACTTCCTGAGGGGGGAAGACTAATCCAGGAGGATATTGGTGGCCACCCGCCTATTCCACTTGGACCCCAACACTATTTCCTTTCAATTTCCTAATTTCTAGCAGTGTTTACTATTTTTGGCACTTTTTCGGGTCTTGACTTTCCAAAGTCGTTTTGAGGCCCTAAACGATGTTTTTTTTTTGGAAAAAGGGCATACCTAAAGCTTGTGACAAGGGTTTGTAATCAAAAGTTGTTTTCCTCATATAGGTCTTTCTAATGAGGTATCGTACGCGTCAAACAAAGATCTTATGCCAATGTTACGACCCTGGGAAGTTGATGTACCAACTAACCCCAATGAGGCCCACAAACTTTTGGCGCTTCATCTCCTAGGGTTAGGTTTTTGGATGTTGAGTGTTTCTTATTGTTTCTCAATAATAAAAAGGCCATGGAGCCTCATCGTAACATAGTTTAGAAAGCATGTAGCAGTCACATATCTTCTCAAAGATAACAACCATCACTTGAGCTAGTTTATTTTCATTCTGCATGTAAGCAAATTTCAGTATTTGTTATTAATGAATTGATGTTTAGTTTTTGTTGTAGCTCTTTGTTTCTGTTTAAATCTGTATTTCATTTCGTTCCTGCATAAATCGGGATTATCCATCCTATATAGATTCATTTTCCTTGAACAATTTTCTTTCTTGGAGGGTAGGAAAATTCATGAAAATATTGGCGTGGCCCACAAAAGTATTCATGGCACAAAATCTCAAAATATGAAAGAGGAAATTATCAAAATTGATTTATCTAAAGCTATGACAAATTAAATTGGATTTACATAAGGCTCCTTTTTACCCCTCTGAGATTTAGCCTAAATTTCATGAATTGGGTTATGAGCTACATAAAAACAATCTCTTTTGTGGTCCTTATTAATGGTTCAACTCCCCCTTTCTTCCATGTAAAAGGAGGGTTGCGCCAAGGCTACCCTCTATCTCCTGTTATTTTTTTACTAGTGGCTAAAGGCTTAAGTCATCTCTTCACTAAGGCTAAGAGGTGTGGAGATTTTCATGGTTCTCTCATCATGAGGACTCTGACTATTACTCATCTCTTATTCGTTGATGACAATCTTATTTTTTGTAGCAGAGAAGCTAGGGAGATATTTGTGCTTGCAGACATTCTTTCCCTCTTTGGTCAAGCCATAGGTATATCTATTAACACCCAAAAATCTATTATATCCCTCCATAATCTTTCTGAAATGGAGATCCATCACATTTCTCAACTTCTCCCATATGATTCCCATCTGATGGAGCAGGGCTTGAAATATTTGGGCTTTCATATGAAACCCAATTACTACAGTAAAGCGGAATGGACTTGGCTCACTGCAAAAGTGGAAAAACATTTAAAAAGTTGGTGCCACATATGGCTTTCTAGGGCAGGTCTCCTGGTACTTATCAAATCTGTGTGAGAAGCCATACCGTATTGGGCATCTTTAGCTTGTATCCCTAAATATGTTTTGGAAAAATCAGGAAATTATGTTCCAATTTCCTTTGGGTAGGGAAAAAGGAACCGAGGGTTTTTCCTTAGGTAAAATGGGATATTATTGCTATGCCAAAATCCCTAGGTGGGTGGGGCCTAAAGAACTTATTCCTCTTTTCAAAAGCCTTAGCCTCCAAATGTGGATGGAGATTGGTCTCAATGCATAGCTTATGGATGTTGGTGGTCAACCATAAGTACATAACTCCTAGTTCTCTAGAATACTAGATAAGAAGGCTAGGCAAATCAAGAATAAATATTTTAGTCATATGGAGAGTCGTACTTAATTCCATCGATATCATCGAAAGTGATCTTACTTGGCGGGTGGGTAGGGGTGATAAGGTTCGACTCGAGTTTGATCCATGATCTAGTAGTGGCATGAGTCACCTATTTCCCCCTCGTTTATATATTATGTTGAGAGACATAGGTTATATCAAACTTGCACACATTGCAAATCCTACTTTTTCAACAATATGGAAGAAAGAATGGATTTTTACTGAAGAGATGGGTTTAGGGGGGGGGTTATCAGGATTCTTAGTAAGAGTATCTTCAAGCTCTAAATGATGGACACATTAGACTAAAATATATACCCTACAAACTGATTTGGAGCATTTCCCCATCCAGATCCTACTCTCCAAAGTTGGGATTCATATTCCTTTTGGATGATAGAGTTGTTGTGGAGTAGAAATAGTGGTAGAAGGTGGTAAGAAAAGAAAAATGCCCTGCAAAATCAAAACTATTTATGTGGTGTCTTATGATGAATTAGGTTCCCACCTAGGAGATTATCTAAGAAGGTTCATTATTGGATTGGGTTGGTGTTCTTTATGTCAAAACAATGAGGAAAATGCTTTGCATTTGTTCATGTTGTGTCCTTTCTTTAAACATGTGTGGAATGTATGCATATCTGCACTAAGACACTTTATTTCTTGGGAAGGGATGGACCTAGAGGCTCCCTGGCCTTCATGGTGTGCCAACCCCAATTATTTTCCTTTCAAATCTCTACCCCTAATTGTATGTTGGGGGTATGGATAGTCGAAAATAGGGCGATCTTCCATGATAATATTTTGGTTCATGTGCACATTGCAGATAAAGTTCTGGCAATCTTAAGTCACTTTCCATAGGAAAAAGATCTTACCACCCCCAAAATGATCAATCCTGAATGCGTTGACTTTTCCAGGCCATGGACTTATTTTGACAATGCCTCTATCAACGATGTACAAAATAGTGGAGGAGGTTTCATGTTATTCCTCACATCAAAACATAGCTACAAAGTCAAAATGTGTTTGAGTCATGGAACAAATAACCAAGTGGAACTCTAGGCATTCAAATATTTACTTTTGTTTGCTCAAGAGAAGGGATGTACACAAATACATATTTATGGGGACTCCATGCTAACTATTAATTGGCTCAACGGTACTATTGCTTGCAACAACATTTTTATATTGCTTATTTTAGAGGAAATTAAGGGGATTATTAACACATTCATATCTTTCTCTTGTTGACATATATACATGGAAAGGAACCATACATCGAATTACTTGTCCAGAGAAGTAATCCATATGGAAAAAGATATTTGTGTTATAACATGCAACCATAATAAAAGATGAGTGTGAATTTCCTTTTAATTAAAGATGATGGAAATATAAATACATTATTCATGACCACTGGATTCATCTTCCAAGGTCTCTTGGAATCCCCGTGATGCTTCACCTTCCACGCCATAATCCTCACTAATTAGGTGTCCAACATTCCCCTGCTAATTCAAAAGGTTGTATATGAGTCCAAGAAGAGAGCTGAAATACAAAAATGCAATAATGCATGGAAACTAGTGGCTGGATGTGCTCTCTAAACTAGTGGTTTTTAAGGAATACAACAAACCCAATGAGGTGGCAGAACTCAAGGTCTCATATGGCGATGGTTTAATGTTGACCGCCAACTCTAGAATGCTTGATGTAGTTCCTGGAATAGTTATGAATTTAGGTAGAAGTTGAAGTCTTTTACTGGTGGAAGTGCTCCCCTATGCTCTGAAAATGTGGTTTTTAAGGAATACCATAAACCAAAAGAGGTGGTAGAAACGGGTGGTGTTTTAAGGCTGACCACCAACTCTATAATCCTTGATGCGGTTCTTGGAACAATTCCAAATATGGCAAGAAGTTGTCTTCTACAAGTGGAAGTGTCCACATATGGCGGTTTGAAGATAACCGCACTCTGTTGTCAGCTTGAAGATGACTGCAAAATAAATCACGTTCATAACTTTGACTCTGGCTACAACTTTGATTATGGTTTAGGCTTGATGCATTAGTTTTAGTTGTTGCTCAGACCCCTTGAAACTGATAGTTGATCATCAATTCCCCCTTGTCAAATAAAAGGTGAGAAGATTATACTATTGATGCTCAAGCTTGCTTGTACATGTTTGATTGATAGGGCTTCAAAACTAAAATCCTTGTTGTCAATCCCTTCTTATCCCATACAAAGTGAGGATGAATATGTTTCTAGAATTTTCACATGGATGAAGATAAGAAAAAAATATGATCCTCCATGTGGTAAACTTAAGAAGCGTGTTGGGTTCTACCGAAAATGCACCCTTTTACAAAGCAATATCACTGGAAAACTTACAAAAATCACCATTTGCAAGTTCCCATTATTTTTATGTAGATAACCTATGCGTTATTCTCAAATACCTAGATTGAAGTAGCAAGTAGATCATTGACATTCATAAGATAAATCCATAAATAATATTTAATTTGTTCAGAAAAAATTCCATGAATTCTAAATAGGGTGTTATGGACTAATTCCTAATAGAATAATTGGTGATACCAAAAATATGTGCGCTGATAATCCAAACAAACTTCAACCTAAGAACTTTGAAACCATATAAGAAAAAATCTCCATCCCATTAGTCATAGCCCATAAAATTATCCACCTTGGTGTTCACCGACTTGGACAAGAATTTCATGCAAATAGCAAGCTTAACATTAGCCAGGGCTAGGATTGATATAGGAAGTGACCATAATCCATCTCCACATAGCAAACCATAGGAATATTGTGTGACTTCATGCTTCCATCAGCGACCAGTGACTTTGCAATCACAGGGAATTTCAACTCCACCGGGGTCTCTGAACAAGACATGGCTTCAACCTTATACACAATAATTTGTTTTGGTATCCCAAACATCCCATATTCTCTGTAACCCTCAATTATAACACCACCTAGAGCACCAAAATTTGATTGTGTAGCCTCTTAATGGCCTTTGGCTTATTAATAATGAAAACATGTGGGTGTTTTAGTGTGTATTCTTGCAATTGTTTTTTTTTTTCTTTCTTTCACTTCTCCCCAGATAGTTTGTGTTTAATACAATCAAAGGGGCTATGATTTATCAAAGTTTTATTATAATCAATACAAATTAGGTCTATACTATGTTCCCTGGAAAGCTTAACTAATGAAATCTGGATAAAACTATGTTTCTTCTTGGTTGCCAAGGTATACCCAATTTTGTAATGTTTCTCATTCAAAATTTTTCATATCAGAATATGTGTTGTGAGATGTGGGTCGCTTGAAAAGTCAACGAACATTTCAAAACCTTGACACCTAATTTACAATAAAACGAAAATTTAGCTTTGCAGCTCACTGGGGATATGTTATCGATCCAGATGGTGGATGTTCAAATACTAACACTACTAGCAATCTTTCATCTCATTAACTTCTTTAGTTTTTGGCTAAATTCCTCCCAACATTTAGAAGACTAATTGTTCATTCAAAGGTTGGGAAAACTTCTCAGAAAAATTGGTGTCAGAGCTCCTTACAATAGAGCAAAAAAAAAACGTATGTCATAAAATTATATTGTGTTGAGGAGTTACACTGGCTTGCGCATAAAACATAGCTCTGACAAGCTCAAGATGAAAAAGGCATTTTGAGCCAAATTGGCTCTAATGCCACTGTTCAATTGTACAACGAGAATAAAATATAAAGTGTGAATTGCCTTTTCATTAAATATTATCGAAATATAAATACATATTTCATGACCATTGGATTCATCTTCCAAGTCTCTTGGACTCCTCGTGATGGTTCTCCTTTCACACCATAACACTAACAAATTAGGTGTCCAACATAACTAAACATGACCATTGATAGTCTTATGATTGCTTCCATCACCCGTAAAGGGACATAATTCGAGCTTCAATACTAGAAAGAGAAGGGACATAATTCGAGCTTCAACACTAGAATAAGTCTTTCTAGATGGAAACTATAGAGTTTCTATGTACAATTTCTTATGGCTTAATTCACCGTATCTTTTTTTCGCCATTATGCACATGGTTATACTCTTTGCCATAACTGTTTTTTTGCATACACTTGGACAAAATTGTATTTTTTTTTGTTCTAATAACAACGAATTTCACATGTTGGTATTGATAGTCTCCAATCTATTCGGGAAAGAAAAAAAATCCAACCTAGAATCAGAAGCGATCTTAAAAATGGCCGTTGTTTTGCAAGCTCTTATACAACACCCTGCGGCCTTCAACTCACAAAAAAAAACGTCTAAGGCTGAGTAGGAATCGACTGAAGTCAATTTCAGTGTCGACCACCAAGATTTCAGCGAAGAAGAGTTCAAATAAACAACACAAAATTTTCGCTCAAAATTTGGATAGTGATTCGTTACATCTTAAATCACGCCCTACTGATTCACGTGCTTGTTTCGTTGCCAGCATTACAGCTCCTGAGGAGCCCTCTCCAGTTGAGGGTTCGGCTCCTGTCAACGACGAAAACCAACGCAAATCTGCGCCCTCTTTGGGAAATATTATTGTTAGTGCCGCCGAACCTAGGACCTTGGATTGCGCAGAGGCCGGAAACACGATAGGAGAAGGTAGTGAAGCCAAAGACGAAGGTTTACTCATGAATGGGAGTGTTGTTTATAAGGGAGAAGTGGTTGTTGAGCAAGAGCCCTGTATTGGTGAAGTTGTGGTTGTTGAACAATAACCCTGTCACGAAGAAGTTGTGGACGCTGAGCAAGAGGCTTTGCCTAGAACCTTGGAAGATGCAACGCTTTATCTTGAGGGTTTCTGGGGGTTCTGAAGAAGGTCGGTGCTAAAGACGCTGTCGCTGAGAAGGCGGAGCCTATCACCGTTTTGATCCCTTTTCAAATCTCTATCAAATTGATTTTTGGCATTCAATGTTTTTCTAGTTCAGATCTATGGATATGGTAAAAGACCTCAAGCTATCACTAAAACTTAAAATAGGGATACCCTCTGGATTACAATGCCTTCTTTTCAAAGGTAAGCAAATGGAAGATCTCTTTCCTCTCTCTGTTTATAATATATGCAGGGATGTCACAATTTTCTTGGCTCTTCGACTGCGTGGGGGAGCTTTGGGAAAGTCTTCCTCTTTCCAAGACTTCTCTTACAATGACTTGGTCCAAAATTAGGTTCCCCAAAGTGCAACGCCACCTTAGGAACATCCCCTTCCCTCGGGTAAGGCAACTCAAACCCAGGTTGATCCAGGTCCTTTTATAGTAGACAATGTTGAGGATGTTCCTTCAGTGGAAATCACTCATCCAGATTTGGATGGAATCTACGAGTTGTTAGTAGGTAAGGGTTGAATCTGCCATTTACATGGGCTATGGCCGTGTACAATAAACCTTTACCAATGGATACATTCAACTTGGACCAAGGCATGCAGAGTCCTCTTCTATTCCAAGGGTTTCTTAATCGTCATTTTTGACAATGATGTGGACTATTAGAATGCTCTTTCCAAAGGGCCCTGGTTTTGGGGAAATTTTGGGCTCTTCCTTACCCCTTGGTTCCCAGATTTTGACCCCTCCACATTTATGATCACAAAGCTACCCATTTGGGTTAGGTACCCGAATTCCCTGACCCATCTATGGTATTCTTCAATGTTTATGGGTATTAGAAATACCTTGGGTCATTTTCTGATAGCGGATCTCTCACGAGGCTAGTGTGGAGTCTTCACCTATAGTAGGATTTGCGTAGAACTCGACATCAGCAAAGGCTTGCTTAACAAAATTAATTTAAAAATAGGTGATTTTCATTGGACCCAGCAGCTGGACTACGAGAACATTGCTTTTCAGTGTCGACTTTGCCATCAAACAGGTCATCTTCAGAACTCTTGTTCTAAAAAACCAGTGAAATGGAAGTCCATATCTAAAGCATGGAAGCCATGTAGCCTGCCTCCTCGAGAAGAGGAGGATTCCTCTTCCTTAGATCAAGAAGATGATGAGTCTGATGACGACATGCTCCCATCGAACGAGGTCTAGAATGAAGATCTTCAAAAGCCTCGTGAAGGAGGTCAAGAAACCCAAGTTTTATCAGCAAAAAGAGAATAACTTAGTAATAATGCTTCGACGGGTGCCATGAAGCGCGCCCATGAATCAACCTCCTCGGACTCTGACAAGGATGCCTCCTTAGATTGTCAGAACAATCTTAAGGTAGCTTTGGTAGCCACACCTCTAGAAGGTTGGACCAAAGTAGCAAAGAAGAAAGGAAAGAAAGGACGCACTAGTGATCAACCCCAAGCTGCGTGATTCCAATGTTTCTGTTTTTTTGTTTTCTATATGTGTTATGTACTTTGTTTCATGGCCATCATCAGGCATGTTCTGTCTATGGCCATCTTTAGGTTGGTTCTATCATATGGCCATCATATGCTATCAATATAAAACTTTTTTTATTAATATAGTTTTTTTGTTTTTTTATTGACTTATAAAAGAAAAACAAACTTCACCTATTATTGGTTGTGTAGTATCTTTTTTTATTGCTAGATGATGTCAAAAGGTATAGACCATTTTGGTCCGTCTTTTCTCCACGTGAACTTTTTATTTAAATATTGTTACTAGTGGGGCAGTGTATGAATACACATTTGATGTCTTTATACATAATGCAATATCAATCATATTATAGGAATGAAATGTGAAAAAACACACACCAAGGTTGAATTAGGTTAAATATTTAAGAGAAAAGTATTTGATTTGAGAAATATGACAAAAGAAAAAATATAACATTGAACTAGTTTAATAAGAGGAAAGAAGGGAAGAGTAATCTTTTTAAGCATTCGACGTTGAAGAAAAATAAGTAATGCATGGTAATAAGTTTTACTTCCACTAAAATATGAGTTTTGGAGTATATAAAATATTTCACTAAAACATGAATTTTAGACTATATAAAAGAATTTACTAAAATACGAGTTTGGACCATATAAGAGATTTGAAGCCAACCATTAATAAGAGAAAAGATGGGAAGAATAGTTTTTTTTTTAGCTTTTGATGTTCAAGAAAAGGGAGTAATCCATTGTAATAATCATTACTTTCACCAAAACATTGGTTTTGAATTATATAAGAGATTTCACTAAAGCATGAATTTAGACTATATAATTGAATGTACTAAAATATGAGTTCTAGACTATATAAAAGATTTGAAGTCAACTATTTCTATAAATTTAACAGTGTTCATGGGTCTCCTCCTCATTGTGTAAATATTGGTGCATCCATGAGTCTCCTCCATATTGTCTAAATATAAATATTGGTGTAGTAAGATAAGAAGTCTTACATGGTGCTATAATTGAGGTACATAACAACTTCCTTCAACATTGAGTAATTTTTTTAATGAAAATGATGAGTCACCTGTATCTTCATAATGAACATAAGATATCAAAGTGTAAGGATTTCTAAATAAGCAAACATATAGATAATGAATCTCATAAGAAGCCTATAAAAAAATGAAGTGGTCTTTAATTTTGTGTCACTTATTTAGTTTATATATAAAATAATCACAAAATATGTGATGATTAGTTTCCATCCTGGGTGATAACAAAACTAGAATTATTTAAAATGGAAATGAATGTTGTGAAAGAGCTAATAGCTAATATAAATTAAAATGATATAACATTCTTCTTAATTTGGGTATAAGTATAGTAATAATGATGAAATTTAGGTGGCAGTGGTTTTCTAAGTGAAATCTAAGTTTATCTCAAATATGCATTGTCAACCTCCCCTATAATTGATACATGGATATCTATCTTAAATGCTTTATGGTTAAGAATGAAGGTGTTGGACGATGAAGATTGTCAATATCCAACTCAAAAGAGAGTAAAATAATTACAACATCCTTATGTCAAGTTTGTTGATAACTATCCTTAGTCATATACATAGAAGATAAAAGTGCAAGAAAGTAATATCTCTATTTTCAACAACCATAATTAGTTAAAATAAGGAAGTGCATATATGATGATAATAATGTGAAATTTTTATCCCCAAATCAAATGAATTTTAGTACAATAATGCAAGGGGAATTGGATGGTCATGTCATCCAACACAGTGGGGCCACATGCCATTTGTTGTTGAGCCCACTACATGCAATCATAGCTTCTATTAATGAAGAAGTTAACTCAACATATGTTGGTTCCTCAATTGTGATGGCATCCCAATAAACCAATGATTAGCATGATACCTTTGGTAATAATGTAAAGAAATGAGTGAATCATGTGACATGTTTGGCCATCCTAGTTGTGATGAATGGAGTTGGTTGTACACTTGACCCTTATGTTTGTCAACATGACATTATCTCCCCTTTGTTGTTTTGACATCCTTCCCTTCCTTTGTGTTTAGTTCAACAACTATTGGGTTATGTTAGTCCTCATTGTGTGCTATCTTACTCATAGAGGGTGACCTCCTATCTAGCACACTCACACAATGTCCACAAATTCCTAGAGAAGCCGCATAGGTCTTCCATTGTACAACCTCTCCTACAACGTGCAAATATTTACAAATTTTAAAGCAAAGTTTAATTGTGAATGTCTTCTAGTTAATAACGAGGATATTTTAGCTAAAGTGACAAAGTTTCTCCTTGACATGGGCACTATTTACAACTGCGACACAATGTATTTTCACATTCTTAAATTGTGTTAGCACACCAAAACATCATGGCACATACCTTCATGGGTAGATAATTTGAGCATTTAGAATTGAGAGATCGCTTGGATCGAATGGAGAAACAACAGTCAATTCTCTTAAATCCTTATGAATGACTAGAAAAGAAGCAAGGTGAGGACATGGTCTTGGAAACTAGTGCAAACTCCAGGGACAACCCAATATACATTCTAGTGGATGAACCTGCAATCTCATCTCCTCCCCAAGTTTAATGTTTCAATGTTGGTTTGTACTAATTTATTTTTGTTGTCATGGTTCATCTAGGGCATATAGAATAAGGGGGTATTGTTTCCTGTCATTGTAAGACCTAATGTTTAAACTAAATGATATGTATATGTCAATTAGAAACATTTTCAAATTTTGGATTTTTTGGTTTCCTAGATGGTAGGTTTTTAGATCATTAAATGCTTTGCTTCTATCTCACAATGTCCAAAGAAGTCATACTCTCTCAGATCAACAATATTTTTGGTTGAAAAAGGGCTTATCTACATGCAAATGCTTTGTACTTGTCTATATTTCTTATTATTAGAATAATTTTCTTACTGACCAAAAAAAAAGATGTGCAACTATTGGAAATTTTGGTGACCTAATTCAAAAATAAAAATGAAATATCACGTGACATATGAAAGAATAAATTATTTCATGAAAAAATAAAAGATGAAGAAGATTGTTTGAGATGGTGAAAGAGTCCATCTAGGTTATACTCTCCCAATATGGCCTATAAGGTTTTATGTGACAACAAATGTGTAGAAAAATAGAGTTGGTGGTGGAAGCAAGTTCAGAAGTTCAAATGTCCTTAAAAAACACATATTTTTATATGGTTAGTGCTCAATAACAAAGTTACAACATGGGACAAAATGTAGAAAATAATTTTTCGGGGCTATAATAGTTGCCTACTATCCCAAAAAAACAAAGAGACAAGTTTCCATTTGTTGATGTCTTCTTCTTCTTACATTA
This sequence comes from Pinus tabuliformis, assembly GCA_031772625.1. Classification (NCBI taxonomy): domain Eukaryota; kingdom Viridiplantae; phylum Streptophyta; class Pinopsida; order Pinales; family Pinaceae; genus Pinus; species Pinus tabuliformis. The sequence continues at coordinate 565,413,235 of CM062816.1, forward strand.
TGCAAGTTTGGAAAGATGTGGAGGGTTTCACTAGACTTAATGACTCATGGAAGGGTAATTCTATTTATGGAGGTTTGAAGACTTTGTAAGGTAATATGGTAGTAAACAAGTTCAAAACTTTGTCGTTTTTAATATCTTGGGGGATTTAGTTAGCAAGGAATGCCATTCTCTTCGATCATAGATCCATCCTTTCTATTCAATTATTTTCATAGTCTTATCATGCTAAACAAAGTTAAATAAGGTGTTAAACAAACACAAATATAAACAACTTTAAGATAAATCACATAACATATTTTATTCGCAAAGATATACATCTTTATACATTGTATTATGACTCTTGGTTTTCATATTCCAAGTGGTCTCTTGGACTTCTCCAATTGTTTACATTTGTCCACACCAACCCTTAGCGGATTAGGTGTCCACATCCCTCCCCCCCTTAATCTAAAGGGGTGTATATGAGTCCAAGAAGAGAGTTGTAATACAAAAATGGCAGCTAATGATTGAATGTGCTCTCTAAAGAGGTGGCTTTAAAGGAATACCACAAACCCAAAAGGTGGGAGAACTCAAGGCCTGAACCAGTGGTGGTTTAAGGATGACCACCAACTCTGTAATGCTTGATAAAATTCCCAGAACAGTTCAAAATTTGACTAGAAGTTGTAGTCTTCAACTAGTGGATGTGCTCCTTGATGTTCTAAGAAGGTGGGAAATCATTGAGATCTCAACCGATGGTGGTTTAAGGAAGGCCACCAACAAAAAGCATGCTCATGGGGCATCACTTTATCTAGGGCTACAACTCTAAATCTAGGTATGACTGACTCTGGCTCTAGGCTCAGGCTTGCTTGATGTGGCTTCAAATATGATAACTACCATCGATTCCCCCCTTCTCGAATATGAGGTGAGAAGATGAAGAAATATCAACTGCAAGATGTGTCAATACTTGAGAACAAATTATGTGGTATGACTGAAATATCTTCTTGCCTACTGAATCCCATTGCTAAGAAGTGATCAATCCAAGGTGAATCTTAGTTCTTGCAAGAGGTTTGTTTCTAGAACATTTGTTTGAATGATGAGTATTTTTATGACAATTTTAACGCAGGTGGAGATCAAAACAATGATCTTTCACATGGCCAACTCGATTACAGTGTTGGCATTTGACAATATGTGGCTGTTGTAGAAGAAGAGCAGGTGAAATTTAGTTGCCTTGAAGAAACCTGACACTTTGAAATTGAATGGACTTAGAATAATCTAGAATATGAAAGGAAACATCCTTGTCATATCCAAGATCAGTTCTATGCTTTTTGTTGACAATCTCTTCCCAAGGTTTGATTATGGGCTTGGGAAGTGCAACCTAAACTTCTGCATATTTATGCAAAACCACTCCTGAAATTGGCACTTGATGTGAATCAACCTCAATCTCATTGATTTTATTAGTTTCTAGTTGTTGATGGGATTCCTTCTCAAACTCAAATAAAGAATTGTTCTGAACAAAAACTAGTTTAGAATGAAGTATTTTTTGCTATAACTCATCTTGTTGTAGATGTTATTCGAGTTGTAAAAACTCAATCTTTCTATGCATGTTATAGACAGATTCTAATGTCAGTAAGAGAGGCTTTGTTGATTTTCAAAGTATCATCATTAATGGAGTGTATTAGAGTTTTCAAGAACTCTAACACCTCAGTAATTAATGCCATTTAGTTAACAACTCATTCTCAAAATATATCCACTTGTATTCTCAAAACATTAAAATGGAGTAGACACTGTGTGATTGCCTATCCAATAGAAAAAATGCACATGTCATCACCCAGGCTTAGGGGACTTTAATTTCATGTGATTTTTGGCTTGTCAAAGCATTCCAAGCTATCATTCATCCATCTAATGCTCTCAGAAACAAGACTTTATATGAAATGTGGTATGGCCACATTCCTTTGGTAAGGCATCTCAGGATCTTTGGTTCCACCTGCTATGCCTTGATTCTTAATGAATAGAGAAACAAACTTGATGCAAGGAATTGAAAGTGTATCTTCATAGGGTACTAAGATACCTCCAAATCATATCATCTCTATAATGAAGTAATAAGAAGTTTATATAGTCTAGAGATGTGATTTTTCTTGTATCTTCCAAGAGTAACAATATTGTGGAGTGGTAGCTTGATCACTTGGACAAATTCAGGGACGTAAAACCTTTTCATGAATTTGTTAATGAGATTCCACATCTTGTAGGAGGGAAGTTAGGGAAGGCAGAATTGGTTGTAGAGCTGACTGGAAACACTAACATGTGCATAGAGTGCCTAAAAAATAGAGCAGACGGACTAAGGAATGCCAAACTTGAGGACTCTTTGAGTGAAACTGTCCAGTCAGTTAGGTAACACATAGAGGTAATGCCTCACAAGGAATGTAGGGTGAGAGTGGCAGTATCGATGGTTCTCTGATAGATCTCACCATGGTTAACAAACCAATTCGATTTCAAAGGAGGCTAGGTTACATAAATGTGACTCAAATTTGACCAAGGGAGGAATGCGCCTACTTTGATACCATGATAAACAAACACAAATGTAAATATATTTAGTCTAAATCATGGAATCCATTCTATTCACAAAGATATATATCTTTATACATTGTCTGTTGGCCCTTGGTTTTCATGTTCCAAATGGTCTCTTGGACTTCTCCAACTATTTACATTTGTCCACACAAACCCATAGTGGATTAGGTGTTGAACATAAGGAAAAAAAATGAAGAGCCACAAAGGCAATTTTCTTAGGAGGTTGTGTATTAATCTAGAGCTTGGGCATATTTTGTAGAATGGTGCATCATAGGGAGATCCACATATCTATGGGGCAAGGGGAATTATTTTTCGAAGGGATTCTCATGTTTTAATATTGAGATCTGGGATCAAGGTTCAAACAAATCTATAAAGATCATGGTTTTGAAATTAACCCTTCTTTTGTGCCTCAAAAGTTTAAATTTTTGGAAACTCTCTCTTGCTGATGAAGTAAATGTGGGGGGAACTTCCATATGAAATTGTCTCCTAAAACCTATCTCTAATGAGGTCAAAGTTTGACAACCTATTTATAATCATATTAGTTACCAACTTGTTTTCAAAGAGAAAAATAAAGTTACAAATGGATTACCAAAAGCTAGATTATGTTTAGATCCTATTCAATGGATAATTTGGGGAAAAGCGGAGGTCATGTAATGAATATGATCATCCCTTTTTTATATAGAAATTTTCATCAAAGATGGACAAAATGTTGGAAATAATACTGAGAGGGGGGGGGTGAATCAGTATTATCACATTAATAAAACTTTTTCATTTCCATAATCAGATTCATATATGCTACTTCCACAACTTCTTATGATTAAGTTAATTGATCTTCAATGAGTCATTAGAACATTATCAACCATATTATCAGTTAACAGATGCAGTAACATAAAGTAGATCATCACACATAGGGCACACACATGAACACAATGATATAAGGTGGAAACCCAATGTGGGAGAAAACCACCTGCTGCAAGTCATCTCAATCTTCTTCTTAATAAGAAAATCCTTTTACAATATTTGTACTGGTGCAGTCTTATACCAGTACGGGAGCTACAGCCCCCTTTGCTCTTGTACTAGCCGATCCATTTACTAGTACGCAGGCTACTACCTGCTACAATGCTCCAAAGATTTAGCTCTTGTACTAGCTTAGATACTAGTACGTAGGCGCTGGCCTACAATCTTCTCTCCTCCAAGTACCACGTTTCATCAATTTTCATACTGGATACACTGAAGCACAACCCATAATCTGAAAGGCCACATTTCATCCAATTTTCATACTGGACCCAACAACAACATTGAAGCTCATAATCAAACAACCTTCTGAAACACCCAATCACTAGATCAATACATATACAATGAGAGTCATCAATCAGATCTAGTCCATCAGATCATTAAGAACCTGATCCATCAATTCTGAAGCTAATCATAATCATTCACTCAATCACTGCTGTTATTAGAACATAATACCAGAAACCAGACATCACTTCAAAACCCAGAACACATCAATGATAAACATGAACAGCTAAATTGATTTCAAGAGAAGTACGCAGCTTCACCCATGTAATGCCTGCGTACAGTACGCACTGTTCTGAACTGTGCACTTGCGTACCCACGCACTGTGCCAAATAGACTTCCTGCGTACCTCCGCAACTACAGCGCTTCTGCGCCTGCGTACCGACGCACCTGCAGCGCTTCTGCGCCTGCGTACCGGCGCACCTGCAGCGCTTCTCATCCTGCGTACCGGCGTGCACTTTTCTTTCACTGTACCTGCGTACCTTCGGCCATAAATGATTTCAAGACTTCAAGAATAACCCAGACAGTCAGATCTACAGATCTGATCATGCGCCGAAGAGATCTCAGTCCATCAGTAGATTCGCCTTCTTTAGATCTAGACTAGATCTAGCCCTCATAAGATATTCAACCAAAAACATGTTCAAGCCAAATGATCTTCTTTGCTTTATATAGGCAAGCTCCTCCTAAAATCATGGAACAATACCACGAGCCGACACCATAATAACCCAATACCGTCGGCTAAATACCAAGAGTAAAACATAAGAAAACCCCACATGTGAATTTCTTTGCCTTGAAATGTGTGCACTGGGGGTACGCACCTCCTGAACGGCTGGCCTGCGTATCTGGACGCGATCCCTGCACGGTGTACCTGCGGGTACGCACTTTCTGTAAGGTGTACCTGCGTACCCCTTATTTTCTTCAATATTTGATAGCTGATCATCAACCTCTGCTGCTGACTTGAAGTACAGTGATCTATCACCTGAATGGGTTGCCATCAAGGACAACACTTTAGCCATAATGCCAACAATCTCCCCCTTTGGACTTGATGGAAACAACACCATCTATCACCTGAATGGGTTGCCATCAAGGACAACACTTTAGCCATAATGCTAGCAATCTCCCCCTTTGGACTTGATGGCAACAACACCATCTATCACCTGAATGGGTTGCCATCAAGGACAACACTTTAGCCATAATGCCAACAATCTCCCCCTTTGGACTTGATGGCAACAACACCAAATCACTCTCCCCCTTTGACATCAAGGGCAAAGGGGTATGCTCCCCCTAAGAACATGCTCCCCTTGACTATAAACCAGATCTGCTGAAGTCTCTGAATGAGCTCCCCCTTTGTATATGTCATGGTGCTCCAATCTGATAATGGTCTTTCTGAGAACAAGCTGAGATGTCTGCTCTGCTATATAGTGCTGTTCATGCTCAAGCTCCCCCTGACTGTAAGCAAGGTCTGCAAAAAGATGTTCTACAAGAAGAACATGACTCTATATATCATAAGTGACCTTCCTATCACCAAAAGACTCAATACATACATCCATCACCCATCACAATAAGGATCATCCATCCAACCAAGTGGGAATACATCAGAAATATGAAAACCAAATACATTACATCTTCATCCCATGCATAGTGGGGGGACATAGGCCGTTACATGACCTGAAGAGATGACTACAATAGATAGACCATTACAACATGAGTCTTGCTATGACCTTTACATCAAACATCTAAAGATCATGACAAACATCATCAACAGCACTGTATAATCTGCTCCATAGTATTTGTCAACATCAAGGACTTCTGCATCAACTCATAACCATCCAGATCTACATGAATCAAGAGCCATCAAATGAAAGCATTTCATCTTCTGCTCCCCTGCGTACACCCGCAGATATCCTTCTGCTGCACTGCGTATATACGCAGACGGTCTTCTATTACAGAGCGTACCCACGCACCTGTTCCATCAGTTGCGTCGCGTACTGCACGCATTTTTTATTTTATCGCGCCGCGTACTTTTCTGTAAGTCCGCAGGGTATCCTTTATCACGCCGCGTACCGCACGCACTCTTTGCTTCTATCGCGCCGCGTACTCCTCTGTAAGTCCGCACCTCTTTTTCTGTTTCTCCGCGTCCGTCCGCATGTCCTCTTCTGATAAGCCGCGTACCTCCGCATAGGGACTGTGCCTTTACTTGCGTACATCCGCACCCAGTCTTACGCTCTGCTGCGTACGCCCGCACTTTCACAGTTGATGATCTGCGTACTTCTAATTAGGGCCAAATTAACAGTCCTCCTTTGTGCCACTGACAGTCAGATTCCCAGATTTGATAGATTCATTTCCAACTTCACTTGCCTACTGCCTTCAAACAAGCATATACGTGATTGTGCAGTATCCAACTTGCGTATATATGCGACTTGCTTTTATGAAGTTTGAATATGAGATTCAGGAACCTGAAGTTTTGTACTTTCAGCTTCCTCTGATTCTGGTATGTCTGTACATTGTGCTGTGCCATCCTTTTCTGACTGTACTTCCTTTTTCCTCCATATCTTCAAGCGTGATGATGACATTTTCTCCTTTTGATATGGTGCCCACACTTTGTTCCTGCATTCCTTAGCTATATGTCCAGGCTTGTTACATGCATAACATCTTACATGTTTCATATTCCTCCTGTAACAATCAGCAGCTTTGTGACCAAACGTATTGCAAGCAAAGCAATATCCATAAAAATACCTTGATTGAGATGACTTGTCTGCATAATGGTCTTGAACTCTTCTTCTTCTACATCTAGCTGCAACATGTCCAAGATTATGACATACATAACATTCAACATTATTCATAGGAGGAGTAATGGATTTTCTTTGAGGAATCTCTTTCCTTGGTTGATGATGAGATTGATCTTTCATTTCTTCATTGATCACTTTAGATTTCTCTTTAGAATTCCTTGCCTCACCTTGTGAACTAGATTCACCTTCAACAGATTCATGGAAACCAAGACCAGTCTTTATAGCAGGGGACCTTTGACTACTAAGAATATCATCCAATACTTTAGAGCTATCTTGAAATCGTAAAAGCTTATCCTTTTCTTCTAGTTTACCTTTCAAGATATTTACCTCAACCTGAAGCTGTTCTTCTTTTTCAAAACTTCTTCAGCTTTCCTTCCTTCTTCCATTTGTTCCCTTAGTTTGAGAATCTCCTTTTCTTGTTCTTCATTCAGATCCTGCTGCATTTGACGAACTCGGAAGGCACATTCTAGTTGAGATTTTAAGCTGGTGACTTCGTTTTCTTGTTTTTCAATAGCTTGGAGTAGATCTGTATTCTGCTTCTTTGATTCTTCAAGATCTCCTTTTAGTGAGAGGATTGTAGCTTCAAGATTTTCATAATAACTGGATCGATCTCTGAGCTCCTTGATTGTTGTGTTCTTTTCAATGACTTCATTTCTTAGAGATGTTGCTTCATCCTGCAACTTTTGATACCTTTCCTTGCATAACTTGAGGGCACCACTCTTTACGTCAAAACGTTTTTCTTGTTCAATAATTTTGTTTGTCAGCCTGTTAAATTCTGCCTCTATTTGTCATCTTTCTTGCTCACCCATAAGAGCAAGTTCAGTAGTCTCACTATCACTTTCATCTCTTTCACAAGGAAATATAGCTGGAACATCAGAGGATAACACATTCATACCTGATAATGATTCTGAATCTGATTCTGAATCTGAAGAGCTTCTTATGCCTAATCCCCAATCGATTCTTCCACTGTCATAGTTCTTCTGAGATGACTTCTTTTTCTTATGAGCTTTCTTCTTAAGCTTCTTTCCCATTGTTCCACGGATCTCCTTCAAGCGATCAAGCTTCTATCAAAGGACCTGCTCTGATTCCAATTGTTGGAAATAATACTGAGAGGGGGGGGTGAATCAGTATTATCACATTAATAAAACTTTTTCATTTCCATAATCAGATTCATATATGCTACTTCCACAACTTCTTATGATTAAGTTAATTGATCTTCAATGAGTCATTAGAACATTATCAACCATATTATCAGTTAACAGATGCAGTAACATAAAGTAGATCATCACACATAGGGCACACACATGAACACAATGATATAAGGTGGAAACCCAATGCGGGAGAAAACCACCTGCTGCAAGTCATCTCAATCTTCTTCTTAATAAGAAAATCCTTTTACAATATTTGTACTGGTGCAGTCTTATACCAGTACGGGAGCTACAACCCCCTTTGCTCTTGTACTAGCCGATCCATTTACTAGTACGCAGGCTACTACCTGCTACAATGCTCCAAAGATTTAGCTCTTGTACTAGCTTAGATACTAGTACGTAGGCGCCGGCCTACAATCTTCTCTCCTCCAAGTACCACGTTTCATCAATTTTCATACTGGATACACTGAAGCACAACCCATAATCTGAAAGGCCACATTTCATCCAATTTTCATACTGGACCCAACAACAACATTGAAGCTCATAATCAAACAACCTTCTGAAACACCCAATCACTAGATCAATACATATACAATGAGAGTCATCAATCAGATCTAGTCCATCAGATCATTAAGAACCTGATCCATCAATTCTGAAGCTAATCATAATCATTCACTCAATCACTGCTGTTATTAGAACATAATACCAGAAACCAAACATCACTTCAAAACCCAGAACACAGCAATGATAAACATGAACAGCTAAATTGATTTCAAGAGAAGTACGCAACTTCACCCATGTAATGCCTGCGTACAGTACGCACTGTTCTGAACTGTGCACCTGCGTACCCACGCACTGTGCCAAATAGACTTCCTGCGTACCTCCGCAACTGCAGCGCTTCTGCGCCTGCGTACCGACGCACCTGCAGCGCTTCTGCGCCTGCGTACCGGCGCACCTGCAGCGCTTCTCATCCTGCGTACCGGCGCACTTTTCTTTCACTGTACCTACGTACCTTCGGCCATAAATGATTTCAAGACTTCAAGAATAACCCAGACAGTCAGATCTACAGATCTGATCATGCGCCGAAGAGATCTCAGTCCATCAGTAGATTCGCCTTCTTTAGATCTAGACTAGATCTAGCCCTCATAAGATATTCAACCAAAAACATGTTCAAGCCAAATGATCTCCTTTGCTTTATATAGGCAAGCTCCTCCTAAAATCATGGAACAATACCACGAGCCGACACCATAATAACCCAATACCGTCGGCTAAATACCAAGAGTAAAACATAAGAAAACCCCACATGTGAATTTCTTTGCCTTGAAATGTGTGCACTGGGGGTACGCACCTCCTGAACGGCTGGCCTGCGTATCTGGACGCGATCCCTGCACGGTGTACCTGCGGGTACGCACTTTCTGTAAGGTGTACCTGCGTACCCCTTATTTTCTTCAATATTTGATAGCTGATCATCAACCTCTGCTGCTGACTTGAAGTACAGTGATCTATCACCTGAATGGGTTGCCATCAAGGACAACACTTTAGCCATAATGCCAACAATCTCCCCCTTTGGACTTGATGGCAACAACACCATCTATCACCTGAATGGGTTGCCATCAAGGACAACACTTTAGCCATAATGCCAACAATCTCCCCCTTTGGACTTGATGGCAACAACACCATCTATCACCTGAATGGGTTGCCATCAAGGACAACACTTTAGCCATAATGCCAACACAAAACAATGCAATAATTTCTACTACATTCTAGAGTCGTTGTTTCTCACTTCTAAAGAGGTCCTTTATAAGGTTATTAAATGTGGGGATACTTTAAGATATAATTTTTTTTATACCATATGGGTGATGAAGTTTTATGGAGATGGAAGTAGTTTCTTTCTCCAAAGAAACAATCTACTTATTTCTAGTACTTTGTTGAATTCTGTTTTTGGGGAAGGGATTGTTTTTTGGGATCTAATGACACGAATTCCTTCTAAAGGAATTAAAAATGTTGGAAAGCATCTACAAAAAGTAATTTTGTTTATTTCTTATAAATAATTTTTATTTATTTATTTATTTTATTTTTATTTTTTTCCACGTGAAAAAAAAAGAAAAATAAAAGTACAATATTAAGGCATTTTATATTTTTACGCCGTAAGGCGTTCCCTTTGAAATCAACTCTCCTCTTGCCCACCTGTCATCATTGGGCACCATACGATCAGATGTTAGACGAATGAAAAGTGCTAAACCATTCAAGCAGGGAAAGTCGTTACCAATTCGTTGGAGAGTTATTCGGATGCCCTTCCAGATGCCAATATTCTTTTCAATGCAGTTAAGAAACAACAAGGGCCAACGAGAGCGATGGTGAATCCGTTGAAATCCTCATCATCATCGGAAGAAGAACCGAAGGGGCTCGGTATTTCATTGATATGTACTATGCAAGAGCTCTGTTATAACAGCTCGGTATATATGATTTACTTATAGCTTCCATGCTGAAATCTACGGTTTTGTTTTTAAATTTTTAATAACTTGGTCGGATTCGATCATTCTGAAGAAAAATGTTGTTGTGAATTTAGATGAAGGGGAAATTAGCCCAGGTAACCTGCTTCCACATAGGAGTAATATGAACAGGTCATACTTGCATGCCCTGGCGATGGAGAAGTACTTTCTCTGTAAGCAAAGCTGATGTGGGTAGTTCACAAAGATGCTCGTCATGCCGAGGCTTACTCTCTAATATATCGAATGTTTTTGTTTTTTACATTTAGTTGATTACTCTCAGGGTAAAGAAACATAGTAGTAAAAAATATCAATTTTTTATTCAAAAGCTAAATACGTCTTGCAAATTGGTCCTCACCTTGGAAAATGAGATATGGATTGAATTTAAAATCCCAAACCTTGTGCAAAAAGGGTCTCTCTGTATTCCAATCGCCTTTAATGGACATTGTGCTTGATTGGAAGCTACCCATTGTCTTCTCCACCTCCTTGGATTCATCCATCTTTCAAATTTCAGAGTTAAAGGCCATTTAAAATTTAAAAAATATACTGAAAAGAGATTGAATTTCCAGCAATTAAAGCTTCATTCCTAATGCTCGACGGGGCTGGGTATTTCATCGATTTGTACAATGGAAGAGCTCTGTTATAACAACTCATTATAGACGATTTACTAATAGCTTCCATGCTGAATTCTACAGTTTTGTTTTTAAATTTTTAATAACTTAGTCGGATTTGATCATTCTGAAGAAAAATGCTATTGTGAATTTAGATGAAGGGGAAATTAGCCCAGGTAACCTGCCTCCACATAGGAGTAATATGAACAGGCCATACTTGCAAGCCCTGGCGATGGAGAAGTACTTTCTTTATAAGCAAAGCTGATGTGGGTAGTTCACAAAGATGCTCGTCATACGAGGCTTACTCTCTAATATCTTGAATGTTTTTATTTTTTACATTTAGTTGATTACTCTCAGGGTAAAGAAACATAGTAGTAGAAAATATCAATTTTTCATTCAAAAGCTAAATACGTCTTGCAAATTGGTCCTCACCCTGGAAAATGAGATATGGATTGAATTTAAAATCCCAAACCTTATGCAAAAAGGGTCTCTCTGTATTCCAATTGCCTTTAATTGACATTGTGCTTGATTGGAAGCTACCCATTGTCTTCTCCACCTCCTCAGATTCATCCATCTTTCAAATTTCAGAGTTAAACGCCATTTAAAATTAAAGAAATATACTGAAAAGGAATCGAATTTCCAGCAAATAAAGCTTCATTCCTAATGCTCGACGGGGCTGGGTAGTTCATCGATATGTACAATGAAAGAGCTCTGTTATAACAGCTCAGTATATACGATTTACTTATAGCTTCCACGCTGAATTCTACAGTTTTGTTTTTAAATTTTTAATAACTTAGTCAGATTCGATCATTCTGAAGAAAAATGTTGTTGTGAATTTAGATGAAGGGAAATTAGCCCAGGTAACCTGCTTCCACATAGGAGTAATATGAACAGGCCATACTTGCAAGCCCTGGCGATGGAGAAGTACTTTCTCTGTAAGCAAAGCTGATGTGGGTAGTTCACAAAGATGCTCCTCATGCCGAGGCTTACTCTCTAATATCTCGAATGTTTTTGTTTTTTGCATTTAGTTGATTACTCTCAGGGTAAAGAAACATAGTAGTAAAAAATATCATTTTTTCATTCAAAAGCTAAATACGTCTTGCAAATTGGTCCTCACCCTGGAAAATAAGATATGGATTGAATTTAAAATCCCAAACCTTGTGCAAAAAGGGTCTCTCTGTATTCCAATCGGCTTTAATGGACATTGTGCTTGATTGGAAGCTACCCATCGTCTTCTCCACCTCCTCGGATTCATCCATCTTTCAAATTTCAGAGTTAAAGGCCATTTAAAATTAAAAAAATATACTGAAAAGGGATCGAATTTCCAGCAATTAAAGCTTCATTCCTAATGCTCGACGGGGTTGGGTATTTCATCGCTATGTACAATGGAAGAGCTCTGTTATAACAGCTTAGTATATATGATTTACTTATAGCTTCCATGTTGAATTCCACAGTTTTGTTTTTAAATTTTTAATAACTTAGTCGGATTCGATCATTCTGAAGAAAAATGCTGTTGTGAATTTAGATGAAGGGGAAATTAGCCCAGGTAACCTGCTTCCACATAGGAATAATATGAACAGGCCATACTTGCAAGCCCTGGCGATGGAGAAGTACTTTCTTTGTAAGCAAAGCTTTTGCTTACAGAGAAAGTACTTCTCCATTGCCAGGGCTTGCAAGTATGGTCTCTCTGTATTCCAATCGCCTTTAATGGACATTATGCTTGATTGGAAGCTACCCATTGTCTTCTCCGCCTCCTCGGATTCATCCATCTTTCAAATTTCATAGTTAAAGGCCATTTAAAATTAAAAAAATATATTGAAAAGGGATCGAATTTCCAGCAATTAAAGCTTCATTCCTAATGCTTGTGCTTTCAAACCTTGGGAAATTTCTAGGGCTGCCTCTCGTTCCTGCATACATTGACCCATCTACAAGGCTTTCGACAATCCTAAATGGAGTGAACTACACTTCAGCAGCTGTAGGCATTTTGGACGAGAGTGGCCAAAACCTTGTAAGTCCAAATTGTTGAAATGATAAATTGAGTTTCTCCCGCTAGTGCTAAACGTAGCATATACGGTATCTAAGATTTTTGTTTTTGGTGCCAAATTGATAGATTGGCCACATCGTTCAATCAGAAGATTGCAAATTTTGGGAAGAGTTTAGACGATTTGACATCACAGATGGGAAGCGCAGTGGCGGTGGCTCAGCATCTAGCAAAATCTGTTTTCTCAATTATTTTTGGCAGCAACCATTATATCAACAGCTATCTAATGCCTGCCTTTTATCCAACCAGCAACTTTCACAACAACTCGTGTTTGGTTTCATAAGCTCTGTCTGGTTGCCTGAGAAATACAACCAAAATCAATTGAAACTTTAAAGTGTTTGTTGTAAAACTGAGAATTTAATTGAAAGTTTACAGTGGTTATTGAATTTTATTAGCGTTGTCTAACTCTCTTAGGTTTTGAAGTTTTTTTTTGGTTTGAATATGGGAAAACAATTTTTTGGTAAGATTTTGAATTTTTGTGGTTTAAAATATATTTTTAACCTATAAATGGATTTAGAGTCTTGAAAAACTTCTGCGGATATGATGCATCTATCACAATTCAAAATAAATGGATTTAGTGCTCTGAAAACCCTCTAGTGAATTCTGATGATGCAGGGTTCACAGCTCAGATTTAGGATTCCAACTGTTTCTTATCAAATTTCTAGGACATTTGACCCAAAAATATGCCCAAAAATCTATATACTACTGCTCTTTTGTTTCGTTTTGTAATTGACAATGGCTAAAAAATTGCTCTTTTGTTTTGTTTTGTGATTGACAATGGTTAAAATATTGGCTATTTTGTTTTGTAAATGATAATTGCTTTCCTTCCTTAGCATAAAATTTTGGTTTTTTTGGTACTCAACATTCACTTTTTGAAAAGTGATCAATGCGCACTTTGCTTGCATTAGTCTAAAAAGTGATCAGTGCAGGAATTTGATGTAGCCATCTTAAAATAGTTTCAAGAAAAGGAACCATCTCATCTTGCATCAAACTTATCTTTGGTTGTCATTTAGATTATTTGAGGCCATTCAGATCAAACAAAATATTTACTAAATATTATTTTATTATATAATGAAAACTTGAATTATGATGAAAAATGTGAGAACCTAGCATTTTTGTCAAAACTCTTGTGAAATTCATACCAGGAAATAGAATCTTTTCCCTTTAGGACTATCTTACTCCATCAAAATATAAAACAAAATCTGGTTGCTCCTCAAAATACAACACTTTATCTAAACTTACATAAAAACAATCCCTCCTAGAGTGTTCATTGTCAATTTATAGAGTATTTATATAAGTTGGTTTTATGTGGAATATATATGCAGGCTCTATACGAATTGGGAGCTCGCAACTTCGGAGTGGAAGCAACTTACATAAAAACAATCCCTCCTAGAGTGTTCATTGTCAATTTATAGAGTATTTATCTAAGTTGGTTTTATGTGGAATATATATGCAGGCTCTATACGAATTGGGAGCTCGCAACTTCGGAGTGGAAGCAATGGGTCCTCTTGGATGCATTCCAAATTTCCAAGTCAAATAGAAATGTCCAATAACAACGGCATTTGCATTGACTGTGTAAACCAACACACCATACTCTTCAAGTAGAAATATTTTATTGCTGCAAGTTTGTTTGTGATCATTGTTTAAGACACTTTAGTAAATATTATTTCATTATATAATAAAAACTCGAATTATGATGAAAACTGTGAGAACCTAGCATTTTTGTCAAACTCTTGTGAAATTTGTACTAGGAAATAGAATTCTTTCCCTTTAAGATTATCTTACTCCATCAAAATGCAAAACAAAATCTGGCTACTCCTCAAAATATAGTACTTTATCTAAACATACATAAAAATAATTCGTCCTAGAGTGTTCATTGTCAATTCATAGAGTATTTATATAAGTTTGTTTTATGTGGAATATATATGTAGGCTCTATACAACTTGGGAGCTCGCAAGTTCGCTGTGGCAATAATGGGTTCTCTTGGATGCATTCCAAGTCAAATAGCAATGGAAACTGCATTGACAGTGTAAACCAACACACCATGCTCTTCAATTCCAAGCTCAAATAATTTTTGGGCACTCTGTCACTCAATATCCATGGTGCACATTGCATCTATGGAGATGCCTACAATGCAGTTAAAGACATGATGGATGATCCCAATTCTTATGGTATATAAATAACTTAATTCTGAACTTGTGCTCATAGAACCTTAAAATATTGGATAAGCTAGGGCAGACCAACATGAATAAGTTGTTATTGTAATTTGTTGTTGATGTGTTTACTGCTATATATAGGTTTTAGTGTGACAATCAAGGATGTTGTGGGATACGCATGTATAATGGACACATAACATGCCTTCTGGGACTGGAATCGTGTACCAACACGGACCGACATGTATTTTGGGACGCATTCCATCCCACTAAAGTTGTGAACATTATTCAGGCCACACGATCTTACTGTGGCCCTCATTCTGACTCTTACCTCATCAATCCCAAACGGCTTGCTAAGATATAATAAGGTTCCCATTAACGTTCTACACAGTCAAATGTCTTTGCTTCTTAAAATATTTTCATTTTGCTATTAGCAGAGCATAATATACCTGTAGTCAAGTTACAGATTTTGAAATATTTTGTTATCATAATAGCATAATATATGTGTAGTCATTTCATTTGAGGTAAAGGCAAAACCTATGATCCAATAGTGAAAAGTCTTTATTTAATCTATATATTGAATTCAAGTGATATATTTTCTTTTGCTATATTTCTCAATGACATAAGTAGATGGTAGATTGTATTTCAATAGTAAATTTTAAATGGTAAATGATAATAAACTAACTAAAAGTTTGAACCTAGAACTCAACTTTTTTTCATAACCTGGGAACTCAACATTTTTTCCTTAAAGGAAGAATGTTTAACTGAACTTAGACTACTTGTCATGTATTCTAGAGAGACTGGGGTTAGCCCATGGTGAGGCCGGAATATACAGTAACCTAGGCAGTCCCACCGCCCTTAAAAGAAAAACAATTTACCATAGATGATACAAAACTGTGAATTAATACGCAAACAAAAAGAATACAGTGTCTGGAACTAATAAAACAAATTAGTGAAAACTATGAATTAATACGCAAACAAAAATAATACAGTGTCTGGAACTAATAAAACAAATTACTGAAAACTGTGAATTTATACGCAAACAGAAAGAATATAGTGTCTGGAACTAATAAAACAAATTACTGACAGAAAAACAAGATTCACCAAAAATAGCGCAATCTGAATGCCAAAAAAGAAAGAAAATGTATTCCAGTTCATGAGACATGTACAAGCACTTCTTGTTACATCCCAGCATGAATCATGTGAGAAATGTACAAAAATGTGAACATTACCACTTGTTAACTAACTTGGCTCTCACATCCCAAAAAACATAATGTGAGAAATCTACAGCAAGAAGGATATTGGCAGATTTGAGGAATTTGAATGTCTTATGTTGAGGCACATCCCATGGGTCAGTGCATAGGATTATGGATGTTGGCAAATATCAGGTTCAATATTCCAGGAGGCCATGACTTGTGGATTGATGGGGCTCACTGAGATTTTGTTAGTCATGTAGAAATATTTTATTGCTGCGAGTTGGTTTGTGATCATTGTTTAAGACATTGGGAATGCGTTCATACATGGCTCACTATTTTATATGTTAGTCTAAGATGTTTCCAATGTGAGAAGGATAGGGATCATGGTCACTGGTTTTTTAGTCGATGGATAAGTAGAGAGAACATGGAATTTTCCCATAAATAAACATGTCTCAATCTTTTACTAAATTCATGAATTCACAAATGGCAACAATGGATTGCTCAGACATTGTAGATTGTTCAAGGTAAACAAAGACTCGAGTCTACAGTCAATATTCGGGAGAAAGCAACCATGTGATCTGAACACGTTGGTTGGGAATCTAAAAGAACCACAACTATGACTTTACATCCAATGAAATTTTGTCAAAGCTAGGGATCCAGAGGATTGCATTTAACTTTAGCTTTAGTTTTGGTTTCTACAGTGAACAAGGGTCTCTCTGTATTCCAATAGCATTTAATGGACATTGTGCTTGATTGGCAGCTTCCCATTGTCTTCTCTACCTCCTCGGAGTCATCCATCTTTCAAATTTCAGAGTTAAAGGTGATTTAAGATTAAAAAAATATACTGAAAAGGGATCAAATTTCCAGCAATTAAAGCTTCATTCCTAATGCTTGTGCTTTCAAACCTGATTTCGCATATTTTCTTCTTAACCACTATTATGTAAAGCTCCCTATTTCTGCTCTGCTCATATACTAGACCCATCTAAGAAGCTATCCTTATTTTCACAGATCAGAATATGTAGCTAAAGTATTTTCGTTTTGCCTTTATTTAACCATGGTTTGTCTGATCTCAAAGCTTAATGTATCAATCTCGGAAGACCTCTCGTTCATATTTATTGGGCATTGTTGTAGCTTGTAATTCTATCCTTATTATTGGTAGCATTTAGGTTGTTGTAAGAAGCCCATTTGCTTCAATTCCTTGGAATTCAACCAAGTGTCAAGTTTAACTTAACAATGGTCTTAGAAATGGACTCGAAGTTTGTGACTTTTGTGGTGCTAAGCATGTACATATTTTTCCCAGGAGTATTGCTGCACAAAATGCAGGGCTTGTTAAGAGACAAATGCTAACATGACTTTCATGGTGTGTCTATTTGCTAATTTGATGCTGAAATTATTGCAACTTCCCCATCGTAAACAAAATGTCCCCTGTGTAGAGCCTCTAACTTGCACTTGATTATCCATCATTACCTAAAGCTTTTCCTCACTTATCCCTCTCTTTTGCTCTATTTTCCGCATAAACTTACCCAGATCATTACATTTGATGTCTTTAAGCATAATTGGTTAACTTTGCTTATGTTTTACTGTTGGTTTAGATTTTTGACATATAAACAGAGTTTCCGCAGCTGTTCAGCAATTCCGCAGCTGTTCAACAATTCCGCAGCTGATCAGAGATTCCGCAGCCTTTTTGTTGTTTGATATGCTCCACGTGTCTTCTCAAAGAACGAGCTACATGGGCATGTTGGGTTGGATGTACACATGGATCGTATGCTATTGGTTGAGCCAAACCAGTCACGTATGCCCTTGGTCAACGCAGGTATTCCCTCGGTCAAACGGTCAAGATCTAAACGGTGGCACGGGAGCCGTGAGCAGTTGGGACATGGAACTATAGCTGGCACCTCCTCCACGCCACGAAGACAGCTAAAGACAGGATCCAAACATAGATTTGTCTCCCATGATGACCGTTTCCCTCAAAAGTGCACGGAGTTGCCTATGTGTTTGCTGCACAAGTTAATTAGCTAAGACTGCGTGTTGCTGCGTAGTTAATAAGTTAGGCTGTAGTTGCTTAGTTCACGCAGAGAGTAGTTGCCTCTGTGCTTATAAATAAAGCGTGTGTCAACGCTTATAGAGTAGCTTTTTGAATATTGTAATTGCTGCGCTGATTCTGTTATAAAAACTCTGTTTTAGAAGGCTGTTCCTACAACACTTTTCACTGTATTTTGACATGCTGGTTTTATAAAGAAGACTGTTCTGTTCACCTTTTCGTAGCTGATCTTTTAAGTTGGTTGCGTGGATGGAGGGCCCCCATCTATGACAGCCCGTGTACATAGTGTTTGATTTCATTTTCCTGCTTTCAGCAATTTCTATTTCTTTCATCATGTATAATAGTATACCATTTGATTTCATGTCATTTTATTTCCAGCATTCATTTTAAACTGATCAGTATTGTTTTTGCAGGTTTTTAACCCGAGATTGTTTTGTCTTTGTGTATTTGCTTTATATCTGATGGTATTTTCAGTTGACATATTCAAAGTTGCTGCCTTTACTCTATTTTCATAGCTGATTTCTAGTTTAGTTTCTCAAAGTTGTATGTTAACATATTGATGGTCTCTTTATCATAAGTTGTTCATCTTTTAGAGATCAGAATACTAATAAATTACAGCTGGCTTTGAGTACTTTTTAGACTAATCTTTAACTACTTCCTAATCGTGCTTCACATAATTCCATATGCTGAAAGCAGAGAGTTAGGAAGAGCTGAACATTATAACTAGTCTTTAAAGTAGATTTTTCTCATTTTTTTATCACTTTTTAAACTCATCTCTAACTACTTCCTAATCGTGTTTTACATAGTACCATATGTTGGAAGCAGAGAGTTAGGAAGAGATAAACATTATCATTGGTTTTTAAAGTGGTTTTCTTACCTTTTTATTTGCAGCAGCATGAATAGTGTCTAGTGCCATTAGAAAGTGGTTCTTTGCTTTCAGTTTCATTTCAAGTTATTTCTTTCAAGCTTTTTCTTTGCAAGTTTAGAAGGTAGTTAGAAATCACCTGTAACACACACTCACTCATTTAGAAATCACCTTACACACACACTCACTCATCTGTTTATAAAATCTCCATTCCATCTTAGGAAGATAAATTGACCACAAACAACACCCCCAAACGACAAAAAGATCTAAGAGGTTGCTTAAGTACATATAGTACACCTTCACTTCATCAGCTTACGAGCTCCTGGTTGACAATTAATGACATCAATTTAGAAACACTAAATTGACTAAACACCCTGCTTGTTTTTTATATTCTTTTTTTGAACTTTGTTAAAACCCTAGACAACAACAAAAGTAGCAATCCACAACATTTGAAATGAACGTTTGAAATTTTATTCGAAGGCCCAACAATAACTTGTCCATTACTAGGGTTAGCTTTTCTTCACTTTCAGTTTTTAAAAAAGAGAGTACAAAGGACAACTCAGCAATCTATAAATCATATTGTCATTTCTTAAGCTATGATTTTCTATCTACAACTTTTCCAATTTTTTGTTTTTAACTTTAAAAAAATGCATCATATATTTCATTAATGCACAAAAAAAACATACATCATATAGTCTTACATTACTATGTCTCAGACTCGCAGCAAAGTTATGAGAGTTTTCCCTTCCAATATAGGAAACAAGGGCAACATGATTGCTTTCACATCCATTGCAATAAAGTCTAACTGCATTAGCAACTAATTTTCTGTTTTCCTCTGCAACCAAGAGGTTTTGTACAAACTTTCAACAAACATGGTGAGGGCCTATTCATTGGTACAGTATCCTAATAAACACTACAGGCCTCTGTTTAGGATAGAATTGAGAGAATTTATTTCATCTATATAGAATTTATGAAAGAAGTCATGTTTGATCCTTTTTTTTGGATGTATTGCACTTTTGGTTAAACGACAACATATGTTGCCATAAATGCAATGAAATGTTTTATGTCGGTGGTTACTTTGTGATGAGTTGGGTGGTATGGAACTTGCATGCATTTTATGGTGAGACAAAAGTTTCCAAATCCATGTTGTGGGATGGGTCAAGGGGCTCATGGATCTCTATGGAAGGAATGTACAATGTTATGCTTGTAGGTAAAAATTTGTTGCTCACAAAAAATAAAAGATATGGAACTTCCAATGTCTACAACATGAGGCTTCCACAAGGCTAAGATGGAGCCAAAACCCTTGCTATGAAGATTTGTACATAGAAGTTTTTGGGCCCAAGGGAGGCATCATATTTTTATTGAGTAAGAGAAGAATCCGACAATTTGATTTCCAAGAATTCAAAGGCTCGCTATTATTATTCTATTTTGAACTGTATCTTTGAGGCTTCCACAATGCTAAGATGGAGCCAAAACCCTTGCCATGAAGATTTGTAGATAGAATTTTTTGGGGCCAAGGGAGCCATCATGATTTTATTGAGTAAGAGAAGAATCCCACAATTTGATTTCC
Source organism: Pinus tabuliformis (assembly GCA_031772625.1). NCBI lineage: Eukaryota > Viridiplantae > Streptophyta > Pinopsida > Pinales > Pinaceae > Pinus > Pinus tabuliformis. Next base: position 565,433,972 of record CM062816.1, read on the forward strand.
TAGAATTCAAAGTCTGTCTATTATTATTTTATTATGAAGTGTATCTTGGAAGCATAAGTCATGCTTCTACAAAATTGCAATCTAAGGCAAGAAAGCCTTAACGAAACATTTCAGTGGGCATAGGATTTTCCCAGATCAATGCGACGAATTGTACAAAGGTTTGTTTCATAATTTATGATGAACACTGATAATTGGAGGTGCAATCATGTTCATTGACCTATGCATATTACGATGGAGGGATACCTGACCATAAATTTATATATTGAAAATCCTGAACTGAGAAGAACTTGTTAGTGTCAGTCTTTCCAGCCTTCCTCTAGTGATCAAATATGCTCTTACAAAGTGGTCTCGGAGTGTCAAAGTCAAATTTTGTCATTTCAGTGAGTCTTCAAGCAAAATTTGGTCACTAGACATTAGGTCTAGGGTTTGTTTTCACTCTTTTCAAAGTTGCCCAAATGTCAGTCTATGTTACTATTCAGCTGAGTCTATCATCATTCATAGGGTTTTCATTATCATGTCAGTGTCTAATGGGTCATTTTACACCTAGTTCATGCTTCAGTTGCACCTAGGCAAGGTTCATTTCCCTCTCCGAGGGTTTTGAAGGCAATTTCTCTTGGATGGTCAAATCATTGGCAAAACTTGTTTCCTGATGTTCATACACCTTTCCCTATCTTTAAAGTACCTTATCAAATGCTTCCCATCACTCAGATTCCCCAAATTCCTCATTTTTTCACAAACCCTAGTTTCTTGCTACAACCTGGCAATTTTCTAGGTTGGGCCTGTGTTTTGCCCTTTTGGACCCCTTCCCCTCACTAAATCTCTGAGATTCCACTTTCCCCTACTTCCTAACATCCCTCCCTACTCCCAAAAATTTCCCCAAAAATTTAGAATCCCCTTATCCCCTTCATGTCGCTTCATTTCGACAAAATCCCTTGTTCCTCACATCGGGGTAGGTTTTACTAAAAAGATGTTTCTGAGAAATAAAAAATGAATTTTGGAAAAGTGAGAGAGGTTTTTGTCCAAAACATGCCAAATAAGAAAAAACTCCTTCACTTTTTGTACAGGTGTCATGGTTTTAGAGAAATGTCAAAAATATCGTTGCCTCAGGAGAATCGAATGCACCTCTGGAGTGACCTTGGGAAAATCAAATTTTCTCCTAGCTTGGTTGGTCAAATGACTTTCTTGATGCATCAAATGATAACTAGACACAAAGAGATTTCCAATGAGCTATCATGAGCTCAATTTGGAGTTGAGGAAGGCATTCAAAAGTTGACTGCAACAGCACTCTGCCTTGAGGCAGCCTCATTTGGCACATTTTGACCAGTCTTGGGAGATTTGATTTTTGACAGGGAAAATGAACTCCAAATTGAAAAATTCCAGTTGGGTTGGAAATTAGACTCAAAGACCTTTCCAACGAGCTATCCTGCACCCGATTCTGACACCGGGAAGGCCTCCAAAAGTCATCTGAAAGTCGCGCTACGCGTTGAACCAGGCGCGCTACGCATCAGGAGCGCGCTACGCATCAGGCCACATTTCTCAGTGCAAAATTACAAGTGCGCTACGCATCAGAGGGGCGCTACGCGTTGGGCAAGGCGCGCTACGCGTTGGGTTTTTCGCCCAGTCACCTGCCTGCAAGCTCTCAAAATCCTCTCTTAGCTCAAGACAATACAAGTAAGCTTCTTTCCATGGCTAGTTTCAGTTTTCCAAGATGAATATGAAAGAAATGTGATAAAGATGCCATGCAAATTAAAAGTAAAAACCCTAAATTGCTGTGAGAAATTTAAAGTCCAAGTTTCTGCTAGGGTTTCAAACAGTGAATGCTGCCCAAGGTTTACCATTTTAATCCTTCTTTTTTTACCCATATTCACCAGCATTCTCCTAAAGATGTCCCATAAAATCCTATAATATCACTCTACAAAAATCCCAAACCCTACTCAATTCCCAAACCCTACTTCATCTCAAAACCATACAATATCATAATTTCATATGTTTTTCCCCTCCCTAAACTCCTTGTTTATTTTTATTGTCCCTTAATTCCCTCATGTTCCCTTTCCCTAACAATTCCCTTGTATTTATGTCCCCTTGGTAACAGCATTTGAAAAAGTCAAAAAGCAGTTAATTGTGTGCATAGTCAGCATATACAGTTCAGCTATCTTGCCTTCAAAACTATGTCAGAAACTGAAACAGATTATGAGCAATATTTTGATAGTGATTCTACACCGGAGGTAAGTGTGCCAAGGAGGTATCACAAAGGTGACGGAGGTCCAGTTTCATCATGAATTGGCTCGTCTCTTTGTCTTGCATTTACATGGAGACCAAGTTACCTTAGCGGGAGTCAATGTTACTCTTACACCGGAAGCAGTTTCATTAGCAACAGGTTAGTAAGGATCGAGAAGCTAATCTTGAGAGGGTTAACATCCATTTAGAGAATTTTTTGGTGAAGGCCAATCACTTGAAACATCATTATTAGGCTCGCATGCATGTGTGCAAAGCAAGAATGAAGATACTTAAAGGACGGTTGGCCAAGGCACTAAAACGGAGGAAAAGGCCCGATCCCCTTCATATTTTGGCTGAGGCTTCCTTGAAGGAGCATGGCACTAAATGACACACCCCCAGTTCAAATTTCAAAAAATTTGGAGAAGTTTTTGTCAATTTTGAAAATTTTGGTCAAAAAACAGGTTTTCTTCCCCAGCGCGTAGCGCGCCGCGCGCTACCCTGAAGATGGGCAACTCCATTTCATGAAAACTCAACATTTTTGGATTTTTCATGCAAAAATACACTTGCTCAGCAATTTCCAAGAGATTTCATCAAGTTTTGAGCCTCCAGAAGGTCAAAAAACATGCAAAAAATGACTTTCTGCCACTTTTTTGACACACAGGAAGTAGTCTTGGGAGATTGCAATTTTGGAGGGGAAAATGGTCACCAAATTCAGAAATTCCACTTGGTTTGGAAAGTAGACATCCAGACCTTTCCAACAAGCCCACTTTTACCTCATTTGGACTCCGGGAAGTGCCTCAAAAGCAGGCCCAAAGGCGCGCTACGCGTTGAGATTCAGGGCGCTACGCATTAGGATATTTTCCACATTTTGCACCTTCCAGCTCAGGAATTCGCCCAGCTTTGACCAATTTTGATTTGTGATGGGATTTTTCACCCTCCTTGATGTAATTGATGTAATTTTATGATGTCATGGCACTTATTTATCTCTTCTAGAAGATTCATTCATAAAAAGTCAAAAATTTAATGAATGAATTGGTTTCCTAGCTTATAGAGGCAAGTTGTTTTGATTGCCTAGATTGTAGTGCTCAGTTTAGAATTGGTTGAAACAGCTCCTAGAAGGATGAGCTCGACCCCTAGAGGCTAGGGAATGGGTTGGCATGGTCTATATTATGTATTTTCTCAATCATTTTCATGGTTGGAGAGGTTGGACTCTTGAGGGAGAAGGCTTCTATTGTATTACTCATTGTATCTCTGCAATTTTTGGCAAAGGAAGACCAGGGTTTTGCAGTCTTTTTTGGGATTCCTGTGGTTACATGTATTGATGGTGTGTTTCTCTTTGTACTTGTAAGTTTGTTATGTGAATCATATTTTTACTTTTCCTTCTGCAAATTAGGAAAATGAAGTGTTAAGGTAGAATTCATGGTTGCTATGCTCTGCCTTTAAGTTTGCTTAATATCAATGTTTTCATCTATTTAAGGAGGATTCAAGGTGTTTACTTGCTCTCCTTAGCTCCTCACCAGTCATTCTTGCCCATCTGACTCTTTCAAAGGCATCAATACAGTCTCCTACCTTGCCCCAAAGAACCCCCTGCAAAAACTGTGTCCAATCCCCGCACCCAAAATTGCCTTTCCCCAACTTTCCACCAAAACCCTAAAAATCGCAAATCAAACCTTTTATCAGTTTACTAGCCTAAAATCAGTGTTCTTTATTGGTTATCTCTGCCCGTTGAAGATCTTTGCCGAGATAGACCGGAGAGAGCCCTCTCCTGCCCCGTAGGGCTAGCTACGAGGCTAAGTGGTTTGATGTTGCCTTGGAGTTTGCCTTTCTCAGCCTGAGGTGAAATTTCAAGTGCTAACAGAACTGACCCAAAAATAAATAAGCACCCATGTCAACATAAATAAGCCTATCTATATCTAAGTTGCATGGAAGTAGATATTGAATTGTTTGAATAGTCAGGTTCTCACTACAGTGAAATGATATATAAAAAATATGACTATTGAAAATCCCCGTGAACTACAAACAATTAAAATTCATATCTGTGAATATGACTTGCTACCATTCACTTCAACAATTCAGAAATTAAGAAACGTAGATTTGTGAGATTTTAGGATGGAGGGTGTCTATTTCACAGGCCAAAATCAAAGTTCTAAAATTTAGAGTCTTACACTTTGTTTAGAAAAAATTTCCCTTATGGCGTTTCCTTTGCAACATATGGTGCAAATGCTAGTATTTATTTATTTTTCATTTAAACTAGTCGGGATAATTGGTAACTAGGCAAAAACACATCCACTTGACATGAGGTTGAAACTCCCAGGATGCCATTATAACCCCAAATATTTTCATGCATATCTCACAATCACATTGTTAGAAATGTAGCTAGAAAATGATCAATTTTGACTTGTGCCTTAGTCAAATTGAGTAATTTGATTTTTCACATCAGCAAGATGACTTGGATGGCAGTCAACTAGAGTGGCATGGCCTTGTCTACTAGTTAACTCAGTAAATTCGAGTTTGTATGCTAAGAGTAGAGTTGTGCACATAAAGATTGCTAAGATTTAGAAATCTAGTTGAGTTATTGATAGTTAAACTCAGTTAATTGAGCTCTAGTCACTCGTTGAGTCAGTTGAAGGTCAATTGAGTAGTTAAGACTGTTGTTAACTCACTGATCTCTCAGTTAACTAGTCAATTAGCTAAAAATAGACACAATCACGCATGGAATTCAAATTTCCCAGTTGAGTGGATGGAAACGACACATTTGTATTTATAATTGTATACTATTGAGTGTACAAAGCTTTTGCACTGAGCAGGTGATCAATTCCTTGGGAATTGCACAAGCAAATAGGAGGAAATTTCTATCTTTTAGGAGCTAATTTCCTCAAGTATTGCGCAAGGAATGATAAGAGGTTGGTTAAGGCTTGAATTGGCTAAGTGTTGGCCAGAGCATGTCAAGAAGCAAGAGAACAATATTGCAGTGCAGGGTGAGCTTCAAAGTTGAAGCAAGGCATTGTAATTGTTTCTCTTTTCTTCTGAATTAATGCAAAGAAGTGGAGGGATTTTTCCCAGTTGGGTTCCCCTGTAAATAGTTGCGTTATTGTGGTGTTTTAATAGTTTCATGTCATTGCATGTGTTTCTAAATTGCGATTTCCATTCCGCAAAATAGTAGAGGAAATTTGCAATCTCTTGATTTCAGTTTGATTTCATTAGTGTTAAAAAATTTCTATTAATTTCTACACGATATCAGAGCAAAAATCAGACTAGAAACCAGTCAATAGATCTTCTCCTTCAGAGATTTCGATTTGTAGATTAGTGAAGCAATTTTTCTTTCGTGCGGGAAAATGACTTTCAATGGGTTGAGATTGAAATATGCCCTGGAGGGAACCTTGAATTTCATAGCTTGGAAGGACAGGATGGAAGTAGTGCTTGATGATAATGGAGTGTTGGAGTACACCAAAGTTGACATTCCAAAACTAGCAACATCGGATGCACAACAATTATCCTTGTGGAAGAAGGATACTGCAAGAGCCAGGAGGATCATCCTGAAGGGTGCGAGAGACCACATAGTCTCGAATTTACATGGCAAGGAGACTCCATTTGCTATGTGGAAGACCCTCACTAAGCTATTCGAAAATAACAGTGATGCCAAAAAACTTGGTTTGATGAAAAAATTGAGGATTGAAGACAAAGGGTACGATGTAGTCTTAAGCAATGGAAAGGCCTACCTCAATTGTTTTGCTTTAGGCCAGGTCAGGCAAATTGGTGTCAGGATCGAGAGCCTCTGCAAATTGGAGGAAGATGCATGTGCAACCTTAAGGAGCAAGGTAGAGATTCCTCAAAGTAGAGATGTGGTGGTTGAGCAAGAGCAAGATAGAGCTCTCAAGATGGCACCTTCTAGTTCAAAGGGAGAAATTGCAGCTATACCTCTAGGAGTGAGGTGGGGCGATGTAGATCCTTAGTCCCATAATTGCAAAAAAAAACTAGGATCCATAGGAGAGAAGTAACCGTTGCAATATACTTTCCTCATGGATCATTACCTTACTATAGGGGACCACAATATTCAGTACCAGAAGGATCAATGTTAGTTGGTGCGGTCAGATGTTGAGGAGCATAGAGCGGTGTTGATAACAATGCAGAAGGCACAATGCATAATCAACAATAGTGTAGTTTTCCCAGTAGATAGTTGCAGAGACATAGGTGATTCAGTATTTTGGATGCTTCTCAGTTGGAGTTGTTGCAGTAGCAACAACAACAGTGAGAGGTAGTGCTACAGTACATTCCACAGGAGCTAGATTGGGGTTGTGCAAAGCCCTTTTCTTTCTAAGAGGGAGTGTTAGAAAAAGCTCAATTTTTATTTGTGCTTTAGTCAAATTGAGTAATTTAATTTTCCACATCAACAAGATGATTTGGATGGCAGTTAGCTACAGTGACATGGCCTTGTCTACTAGTTAACTCAGTAAATTCCAGTTTGTAGGCTAAGAGTAGAGTTGTGCATGTAAAGATTGCTAAGATTTAGCAATCTAGTTGAGTTATTGTTAGTTGAACTTAGTGAACGGAGCTCTAGTCACTAGCTGAGTCAATTAAAGGTCAGTTGAGTAGTTAACACTGTTGTTAACTCATTGATTTCTCAATTAACTAGTCAATCAACTAAAAATAGACACAGTCATCCATGGAATTCAAATTTCTTAGTTGAGTGGATGGAAAAATCACATTTGTATTTATAAGTGTATACTATTGAGTGTACAATGCTTTTTCACTGAGCAGGTTATCAATTCCTTGGGAATTGTGCAAGCAAATAGGAGGAAATTCCTATCTTTTAGGAGCTAATTTCCACAAGGATTTCACAAGGAAATAGGAGTTTGGACGAGGCTTGAATTGGCTAAGTGTTGGCCATAGTAGGTCAGGAAGCAGGAGAACAAGAATGCAATGCAAGGTGTGCTTCAGAGTTGAAGCAAGATATTGTGATTGTTTCTCTTTTCATCTGAATTAATGCAAAGCAGTGGAGGGCTTTTTCCCAGTTGGGTTCCCCTGTAAATCATTATGTTCTTGTGGTGTTCTAATGGTTGCATGTCATTACACGTGTTTCCAAATTTGATTTCCATTCCGCAGAATAATAGAGGAAATTCCAAACTTAAATTTTTGCGACTATTATCATTATGCTGCAAACAAATTTCCGGATTCATATCGCATTCACTATTTTATAATCTCAATGTTTTGAACCATCAATTGTGGTTCATCTTCAGGATGAAAAAGATATATGAAAGACTGATCCACCAGGTTTTCAATAAATAGATAAAGGAGGTAAGAATAAAACTCGACAATAACCCTAAAATTATAAATCCAATTTTTAATTAAGAATTAAGGATGAATTTAAAGTTAAAAATTATATACATTCTTAATTATTTAAATGAATATTTGAATGATAAGGTTGTGATAATAGGAATCTAAAATGGATATATATATTAACTAATAATGCACTGGTAATAGAGTTTGTAAAGTTCAAATCAGATTTTATAATTATAATAAATAATTAAAAGATAATAATATGATAATGAGAATTAGCGATATATTAGATATTAGAGTTAAAAATGATGTAAATTCTAATGATTTAAATAAATATTTGAATGATAATGTTGTGATAATATGAATCTAAAATGGATATAATAATTAATAATGTATTGGTAATAGAGTTTATAAAATTTATATGAGATTTTGTGATTATAATAAATAATTAACAGATAATAATACAATAATAATAAGCATATATATGTATATATATATTTTTATGATGTGTAAAAATTTGATGTTGATTAAAAGATTATAATGTGTTAGTAATAAACATCCTTGAATAATTATATGATTATTTTTAATGGGGTTATACATTTTTTTTTAATTTTTTTTTCGTGGAAAAATAACGTAATTTAATTCATAATGAAAAAATTACATGTTGTAGATGCTTAGAGCATATGCAGATAGCTGTCCATGTAGAGGACAATTACAATAATAATAAAAAAAGAAAATAATAAATCAACAAGCCTATACTTTTCTGCCCTTCTTCTTCTCCACCCTACGCCAACCCTCAAAGTCAGGAGGGGGTACAATGATGACCTGCTGGTTCTCCTGTGTGTTCAATGGAAGTTCTTTGTCGGATTCTGATCCTTCAGATCCATGAGTTCTTTTTATGCCACTAACTTCCAGCTGAGGTTCTTGATGCTGATGTATATTGTTTGGCCCCAGTTGAGGGTCTGGGGCATTAACATCCTGTGTACAATTTTGTTCCATATTTATATCAGGTTCTTCTTGGTTCTCTGTATGTTCTGTCTGTCTGTCCTCTTCTTCCATCAGATCTGTATGCTGCCACCCTTTGGGCTTTTTTTGTTGTTTCTTGTTTCCTTTGGGGTCCTTTCTGGCCAGTGGGCAGGTATATTGGAGGTGTCCTGTTTGCATGCAGCTGCGGCATCTGAATGCAGTGTTCTCATAGTCAAGGGGTTGAGTTCTCAGAGTGTTGTTATAGTTCAATGTAATATGATCAGGCAGTCCCTGACTCAGGTCCACTTCTACGCAAATTCTGGCGAAAGAGAAGATTCCTCTGGTAACTCTGTCTTCATCAATTTTTAGGAATTTCCCCAAGGAATTCCCAATGGCAGATAAGACTATGTGATGCCAGAAGTGTAAAGGGAGGTTATGAAGCCTCACCCAAACAGGCATTGTTGAAATTTTCATAGTGTTTGCATCAAATTCAGCGAACCAGGGGGTAATAAAAAGGCCAGCATTGCCCCAAAACCAAGGCCCCTGATTGATAATACTGTCACGTTCTTGTTCTGTGTGGAAACTAACAATGAAAAATCCTTTCAAACATAGGTGTATATCACAATCTGGTGTCCAATAGGAGTAAATCCATTGATGTAGTGCATTGGATTTTGGCTAGAATCCGTTAAATCTACATATGAAAACAATTTTAGAGAGTTCAGTGTGTAGATCAGTTACCTCTGGCATAGTAACTTGGAGCGTTGGGGATTCCTGGGGTTATACATTATTAAAACCAAGGTGAAATATTATGAAATAAATAAATAAAGAGATTAATGATGTGACAAAATGAGGAGTCTTCAGGGGTGGGGAGGTGAGGTTGGCTAGAGTGAGATGGCCTTGATATTTCCTATTTTAATAATTAAACATCTTGTATTGAAAAATAGGAAGCTATGAGTCCTCACTTTATATTAACAAGGTAAAAATACTCATTTAATATGGAGGATAGTTATTCAAATCTTACATCAAGTTATGAGTCTACATTTTACATTAATTAGCGCAAATCTATAAATTAAATAGTTGGTAAACGTCGATAGACATCAAAATATTTACCTCATGTTACACCTCACATAATCAAGATTTAAAAAAAAAATCATAAAAATTAACTAAATTATAACTTTATTTTAAATTATTATTACTTTAACAAGAAGGAGAATAATATTTCTATTGCTTCAAATCTACATAATAGATGCAATAGTTACATCATGAAAACAATACAAAATTTGGGACCTGAACCACATAGTGCTTTATGTATATTGGTTTCTTACAAGATCCCTTTTCCCCAATTTTTTTTTTTTTTTCCACTTTTCCTACCATATATGCATGCATATATGTGCCAAAAAGCTTCTAGAATTAAACAACATTTACAAGGGAACATACATGTAGTCTAATGAGAGGGACCAACTTCTCTCTTGCTCTCAAAATTCTCCTGACTTGATGAAAAGAGATACCAAAGAGGAACAAAACCAAGAATTCCCCTTGCCCTGAACCAATTCTCAGTCTCCGAGGTCCAAATTCCTTGATTCAGATAGAGAACCCAAAAATCTCAACATGACTTAACACTAATAGTATAGTTGATCACTTCCCCCTTCATTTTCACTCATCGCATTGCCCCCCTGTGCCCAAACCACCCTAGGTTGTAGCCAACAAGTGGTGACGGGATTTCTTACCTATTCCAACACCATGTTGTAGTCCCTCAAAGACACTCACTTGAATGAAATGACCGATTGACTCCCTCCTACTAATGATTCTCAAACTGAAATAAAAACATAATCCCCTTGCTCATAAAGAGCCCTAAAGATTACCCTTTCTTCACCATCCCCATAGCAACAAAACACCAACACATAGCAATTGAAGTAATTTAATAAATTCACTGACTTTATAGTTTCCAACCTATCTCCGATAAAATTGAATTATGTATTTCCAATATTGCGAATAAGGAAATTGAGAAGGAGAGAAAGACCCCTAAGCTTACCTTAAAAATGATGTCAATACCATGGTTAACCATATATCCTTGCTAAATTCAAAACCTTTCTCACATATCATTCATTCTCTCCAAACCAGACAAGGGACTGAATTTTCAGCAGGAGCAGAGCTGAGCATGTCAATTTGATGTTGATTTGTTTCACCTTAGATTCTAAGAGAGCACCTTCATCTATCCTAGAAATTTTATGGTTTCTCCGACTAGAATCCATCTCACACAACACAATATCCTACCTTCGGAAATGATAGCCATCTTTTATAGCGTGATTTGGGCATGCCAAACCTCAAATGACATCATGCCAACATCCCCTACATTCGTCATTGCCTCTCATGGACGTCAGATCGACGTCATGGGAACATAGCTCCACCCCACGCCAACCAAAGCATTTAGGTTAATCATAGTTATGTACATGGCTAACGTGGGAGGGTTCTAGATCCATTTCCATTTTCCATATAAGGAAACTTTGTTGCACGCAGTGGAGGGAGAGAGGCTACCATTTGACCCTCTCCCTTTTGGGGACAAATCCCCTTTATTTTCGTTTTATTAATCATGAGATAATGAAAAATTTGTTTTTGTGTTTCTTTTCTTCGAGAGGTAACCTAACTCCTTCATTTGTCAACAAGTCAGCAAGTTGATTATGTTGCTTGAAAATGTGATATATTTCATGTTCTCGAGCCTTGATAGGAGCCCCCTTACTTTTTTATTTATAGCCTTCAAATGAAAGTCTTCGTGGAGTGATTTCTTCCCAAGATAATTAGTCTTTGGAACCCCTACTCTATTGTTAACATCAATCCTTAGTACAAAGTATAAGCTTATGTTTGATTGTTGACCTTTTCCCAAGCCCTTGGGAGAAGGTTAATTCTATCTTTCATCGAGGCAAAGAATAACCCCTATCGCTCTTGCTATCCCTTCAAATTATTCTTCTTCTTCTTTATATAAATAATTAATGTATGAGTTAAAAAAAATATACATTTAAAAAAACATGTAATGAGATTCTTAACCATGGAGATTCACCCCCACTTTACCATGAAGATTATTAATTTGTAAATAGGTTTTGTTGTGCCAAGAGGTGCTCTCGAGCAGAGTATAGAAGAGATGTTGTAATGTGAACATAAACATTTTGGCTGTGTCAAATAGTAATAATAATAATAATTTATAAAAGACGTTTTTTGGCTCCACAGTTTTGACATCTCATAGTTTTGGCCATGGTATTTGTACCTACTTAAAGGATTGAGGAAATCCATTATGGAATGCAAGACTACGAACTTAGATCCATCTTAACTTCGGACTTGATCCCTTTCGACATTTGGTATATTCAAATTTAAGATGGATCTAGGATGGTTACAATACCATGACTTACTAATACCACATGTAAAAACCATAACTCATGTTCATATGACTTTATTTTTTAATTAATCAATTTAATTAAAAGGGAAGAAAAGACATAACTACTATTGATATAAATCTCAACCTTTGATATGTGACTACTATTAAGAATATTCTATAATATTCTATGGAGGTTAAATCCCTCATTCACTTTATAATTCTTAATCACTAACTAGTAGTAATTATTAATAACTAACACAACCATGCAAACTAAATGAAGCTTAAATGCCTACCATCCACCTAATAATTATTAATCAATTTAATTAAAAGGGAAGAAAAGACATAACTACATTTGAGATAAATCTCAACCTTTGATATGTGACTACTATTACAAAGATTTTATAATATTCTATGGAGGTTAAATCCATGTCATTCACTTTATATTTATTAACAACTAATTAGTAGTAATGATTAATATCTAGCCCAACCATGTAAACTAAATGGAGCTTAAATGCCTACCATCCACCTAATAATTATTAATTACAATGATACAAGTGTCTAAATGGAGCTTAAATGCCTACCATCCACCTAATAATTATTAATTACACTGATACGAGTGCCTATTTCAGAATAAATCTTCCACAATTTAAGTTTAACTATTATAGATCCATCTTAAGCATAAATCTAGCATGCACCAAGAGAGATCAAATATCTTTAGGTTCAAACCTCTTTTAAAGTGTAAAATTTGAAAAAAAAATCGCATCCCTCTCTTCCCTTGATAGATGCCAATGAATTTGTTGTGATTCTATCTCTATTTTTTTAATTTCATTTTTACCTTTCAATTACTTCTTTTTGGACACCGAATATTTTATTATATACAACATGAAATATATTATTTTAACATTTTTCTTCTATATATAGATATATACTAACCTAAATCACTTTTAACTCTAGATCTATCATGTATCGAGAGGGATCAAATCTCTGAAAGTTATGGTGCAATACTTGAGGAAAGGTTTGTACCTCGAGAGATTTGATCCATCTCTATGCTTGATAGATCTAGAATTAAGATGGATCTAGGCTAGTTATATATATATATATATATATATATATATATATAGATATATATATATATATATATATATATATAACCATTTTATTTAATTATATTGTTGAAAGGGTTTGGTTTATTTATTCTTTAATTTACAGACACTTTGATGACAATGCACACCAACATAAAAACAAAACAAATGTCAAAATCTATTTAGTTTTTAAATGCGGAAGGAAAATTAAAACAAGTGGGAACACTACCTTAATTATAGTTCTTGTTTCTTTTGGAAGTTATTGGTATGTTGGTGTGATTCACGTAGCGCAGGACTTATATATAAAATGTTTTTTAAAATGATAATTTTTTTTTTATAGAAAATATCCAATTGCAGAAGTAGTTGATCGGAACAATAGGTATATGAAGTCGGGAATGTGTGCAAAATAAATTTTCTCCCACACATACCCCTCTTTCGCACATCCTTTATTCAATACACTAAAAATATAAATCCAATTGGCCAATAATTAATAAAGAAGCCCCTGCTTTATCCGATGACAGTAACATAACTCACTCCTTTAATATAAAGTCATTATTTGTTCTTTTGCTTTGGCTCATAAATAACTAACACAAGATGTCACCATGGTTATTGTAATGGAAATTTAAAGTGACATTTTTTTTGAAAATATACAATTGCGGAAGTCGCTATGTAGAACAACAGGTGTATGAAGTTGGTGATGTGTGCAGGATGAAGTTTCTCCCGCACATTCCCCTCTTCCGCACGTCACATTAAAAATCATGTTTGTCCTTGTGGGTTGCATGGTTTTGTGTGTTTTAATGGCGCAAGTGCACCATGTTACTAATGTGTATGTTCATAAATGCATCACTAAACCTTCCTCTAGCGGAGATACCTCACGAATTTGTTGATAATTTTGAAGTATATTGTACACCGCCCACGATTGTTATTGTTCAATCCATATGGCTGGGAATTTGCAGGTCCACACATGGTGTCACAATCCCAGGTGACTGGAGTCAGATTCAATAATATATTACTTATTGACGACATGATTTCTCACTTAATTCTTCCTTGGGACGACTTTCCATTTTCCCATAACAATCGTTCTTGTTGGAGAAAATTAGATCTGCACACAAGGATGAAAAGGTAAGCAATTAACGAACTCAAACCATGAATTAAGTATAATTATGAGAGAAATAAATGGTTGTACAAAATTATTTTGCAGATGAGTGATGTCACTGCTTCCAAGCCAGAGGGCTCGTCTAGAACATCATGTGCTCCTTGTAAAATCCAAAGAAATAAATGTATAAGTACATGTGTTCTCGAACCATATTTCTACCAAAATGCAATAAAATACATGAGACTATGATCAAAGGACACATCACCACGTTTCCAATTTATAAAAATGCACACCACCCAACCCAAGATAGAGGATCACATATACGTTTCCATGGAGTTTTAATGCCACGAGGGGATCCTTCAACAAGAGTTAAATTCCACCAAAATTCAATAAAAGACATAAGACTATGATCAAAGGACACATCACCATGATTCCAATTTATAAAAATGCATACAACCCAACCATAGATAGAGGATCACATATATTTTGACATGGAGTTTTAATGCCACAAGGAGATTGTAATAATTATGTTAACATACTTGCAAAAAAGTAGCTTTTCCAATTGAAAGGTGGAGTTCTTTCACAGGTCAGTGCTATTTTCTTACAGAATTGTCAAATGGAAACACATATTACAATGTTGAAACTATTACAGATCATAACAACTCAACAAAATGCCTCAAGACCATGAGTTGGAATTTTTTTTTGATTTTACTGTATAGACCAAGGATCATAATACATATAAATAATAAGGAGAGGAGTGCATAGAGTGTGGCACATGATATTTGTGTGAATAATACCATATTATGAAGGTATATGTAATCAAATCATTGGGTCAACCACATAAGATTGCATGGAATCAAGGTTTGTTGTTTCAATTAAATTGTGAAGGTAACATGAAAGTTCAACCATGTAACCATTTTATTAAACCACCAAACAAATATGTACAATTTATAATGGTAGATTAACTACTTGAAGAGGTATCTTTTTTTTTTTTTTCCTTGGAAAAAGTCGTAATTCCCATTAATTTTGAAAATTACATTTTGTAGATGCCGAAGCATTGCAAAGACAAGGCTATGAAGCCTGACAAAAAAATGGTTGACACAATCGTCAAGTACAGCGAAAAAAAGAACTGATAAAAAAAACCATGCCTGGATCACTGAGATGCCAGAGAGGGGGGGATCAAGTTTTCCTCCCCTTTTTCTTCTCTACCTTGCGCCACTCGCCATGGGCCGGATGCATGGGAACGAGTTGGAGTGGGTTTTCCTCACCGGGTCGAGGGTTTTCCTTGTCAGAGTCCGAGGTGTCCGATTTATGCTGCCTTTTGGTTCCAGTGAGTTCCATTGTGTCGAAAGCCTTTTCCGGTTGCGATTCCATGGGCACTTGTGGAGATTGTTCCTGCGGTTCTGCTTGGCTGTTCTCATTTGGGATGGGCAATTCCTCCTCACCTTCTTCCTCTTCCTCAGGGTCTGGTGGGGGGAATGTCCACCCTTTTTTTTTCCCGGACTTCCTCCTTCTTTGGCTGTCTTTTTTGAATTATGGGCAGGAATTTTGTAGGTGCCCTGTCTGCCGACATATTCTGCATCGGAATGTTGTATTTTCATAATCTATTGTTTGCATCCAGCTACGATCTTTATGCTTCAGTACTATGCGGTCCGGTAATCCTTTGCTGAGATCAACTTCCACACAGATACGTGCGAAAGTGTAGATTCCATCTTCCACTCGCTGAGTATCCATTTTAATATATCTGCTGGAGGAGTTTCCGATGCATGCGAGTGTCTTTTGGTCCCAAAAATGTGCAGGGAGGTTATGTAGTCGTACCCATACTGGCATCCTGGTAACGATGTAGGAGTTTGCATCGAACTCTGGGGTCCAAGGTGTAATGAAGAGTCCTGAAGATCCCCAAAACCATGGTCCCTCCTGAATTACTAGGGCTCTGACCTCTTCTGAAGGAAGTTTGACTATTAAAAAGCCTTTGGAACAGAGCATGACATCACAATTTAGAGACCATTTTGTGAAAATCCAGTGAAAAAGGTCCATGGGTTTTGGCCAGAAACCATTGAAGCGATAGATGAGGGCTTGTCTTTCGTAAATGTTACGTACCTCCTCTACTTCAGCTATGTCTAGTGTTAGTTCAGTTGCTCCACGATATATGGGCTGGGTTCTGATCCGGCCTGCTGTGGAGCTGCAGAAGAAGATTTTCCCCCTTGTAGAATATGCTTGTAAGATGTTCCTTCGCTTCTGTGCTGCTGGTGTGGTTCTGGGCTTTGTTTTGATTTAGATCCACTGCCCCCTTCTGTTTGCTTTCGTGGGCCACTGGCTGCTGCACCTCCACGTAGCGTCATGTTGAGAATAATATTAGATCCTGGCTTGATGTTGTAGTCGTCTATTGTTCTGTGATCTTGTAACAATCTTCCCTCAAAGAGCAGATTTTGATATCCTTCCGGGAGGCCAATGTGATTGGCAATGTATTTCTTCATATTTGAGACACTGTCTGAAGCTTGAACCCATATTAGGGTTGATTTCCCAGAGGGGGCTTTATAATGATTTGAAAGCGTGGATCTGGTAAAGTTGCCGCCACAAAGACTGTGGGAGCTGTTCTCCACTGTTTTGTATTCAGGCTGTCCTCGTGCCATATAGCCCCTTCTGAGATCTGGGGAGTCAGATCGGTGATGAGTGCCTGTGCAAGACCCATCACCACTACCGTACATTGCTTCTTGAACGCATAGTGGATCGGGTGGCTGGAATTTGGCGCGTCCCAGTCCCGATGACCTTTCGCAAAACAGAGTTCCAGAGCTCTTGGATCTTGGAATTTCCTCTGATCATTGTCTGGATCGGATAGATCCAGCCCAGATTTGGAGTGTTTATATCTATTCGCAAAGGGAGGGAGCAGATCCGCTTCGTGCCAACACACAACATTGTTTAGCCATTTCTCTGCTTCAGCCATGAAAGAAGGGCTGGGTCTGATCATTAGAACGCAAAAATCATGTTCATTCAGAGCCCTGTCGCCGTCAAAAACCCCTTCACTCGTCATCGCCCTTTGCTCTGAATCCGTTAGGGAATCCAGCCCTAACAGATCTGATTTTCCCTTCAGGCTCTCCAAGTTAATCAAACGCAGCTGGGGATCTGACGAAAGACAGAAGCCATTGCAGAGCTCTGCCATGAAATCACGCTCTCCCAATTTCTCTGCCATCATTTCTTTCCAGTTTCGCCAGGAAGATTGCATAGCTGGTTCATTTTCTTCCCCTGCGGTAATGGAAATGGAGGAGGCCAAGGTCGAGGCCGTCACAAGAGCTTTGGGCCTTCTGCGACCCACATGCAGCACAGAGAGCATCGACGCCGTGGGAGCCATGAAGCGGCAGGTTAACAGTTCGAATCGCCGTCCCCAATAGATTCCTCGCTACTCTCTTTCCTCTTCTCCAAAAACCCCCTTTTGTTTCTACTTGAAGAGGTATCATATTAACAAAATTACTATATTGAGTCAGGAAATCACGAAGAATAAGCCTCTGGAATTGAAGCTATGAAAGGGTTTTAACCGCTGGCCAATTAAAAGACTCAATGAACAGAATGACAAAAGGAAAAAGATCACAAAGTAATGGAAGTAAATAGCAGGGATTAAAGGAAGTGCGGAAAGGGGTATGTGCAGAAGAAATGGTGTGCGGAGCAAGAAACACAAACTTCCTTCCGCACACATGAAATTATCTTAACTTAAAATATTTTTTCTTTTCAAATCTAAAATAATATATTTCTTAAGAGTTATGATTTATCTTTATTTATGATATCCCATTTTCTTCTATAGAGTTATGTTCCATAGATTTGTACTGATGACTCGTTTATCACCAGGTCCACATATATTATTGGTATGATTCCACAAAAATATAGTAAAAGACATGAGACTATGATCAAAGGACACATCACCACATTTATGATTTATAAAAATGCATACTACCCAACTATAGATAGAGGATCATATATGCATTTCCATGGATTTTTAGTGCCACAAGGAGGTCCTTCAACGAGAGTTAAATTCCACCAAGATATAGTAAAATACATGAGCCTATGATCAAAGGACACATCACAATGTTTCTAGTTTATGAAAATTCATACCACCCAACCATAGATAGAGGATCACATACCCATTTTCATGGAGTTTTAGTAATACAAGGAGATCCTTCAACGAGAGTTAAATTCCACCAAAATACAGTAAAATACATGAGACTATGATCAAAGGACACATATTGCATTTCCAATTTATAAAAAATGCATACCACCCAACCACATAAAGAGGATCACATATACATTTCCATGGAGTTTTAGTGCCACAAGGAGATCCTTTAATGAGAGTTAAATTCCACAAAAAATATAGTAAAAGACATGCAACTGTGATCAAAGGACACATCACCACATTTCCAATTTATAAAAATGCATGTACCACCCAACCACATATATAGGATCACATATACATTTCCATGGAGTTTTAGTGCTACAAGGAGATCCTTCAACAAGAGTTGCATTCCACCAAAATACAGTAAAAGGCATGAGACTATGATCAAAGGGCACATCAACACGTTTCCAATCTATAAAAATGCATACCACCCAACCATAGATAGAGGATCACATATATGTTTCCATGGAGTTTTAGTGCCACAAGGAGATTTAATAATTATGGTAACATATTTGCAAAAAAGTAGCGTTACCAATTGAAAGGTGGAATTATTTCGTGGGTCAATGTTATTTTCTTACAGAATTGTCAAATAGAAACACAGATTATAATGTTGAACTATGCCACATCATAACAACTCAACAAAACATGAGTTGGAAAAGAAATTAGACTTTACTATATAGACCAAGGATCAATACATACACATCACAAGGAGAGGAGCACATGGAGTTTGGAACATGATATTTGTGTGAATAATACTAGATTATAAAGGAATATGTGATCAACTCATTGGGTCAACCACAATTAATCGCATGGAATTAAGGATTTTGTTTTTTGTTTTTTGTATTTTGTTTTTATTTATTTATTAAACCACCAAATAAATATGTACAATTTATAATGGAAGATTTGCTACTCAAAGAAGTGTCATATTAACAAAATTACTATAATGAGCCATGAAATCACGAAGAATAAGCCTCTCTAAATGAAGTTATGAAATGGTTTTAGGCACTAGTCAATTAAAAGACTCAACACACATGATGATATAAGACAGAAGATCATAAAGCAATAGAAGTAAATAGTGGAGATTAAAGGATGTGCGGAAAAGGGTATGTGCCGAAGAAAGGGTGTGCCGGGGAATAGGTGTGTGGAGCAAAGAACACAAACTTCCTTCCGCACACATAAAATTATTTTAACTTAAAAGAATTGTTTTTTTTTCATATCATAATAATATTTTCTTAAGAGTTATGATTTCTCTTTATTTACGATATCTCCTTTTCTTCTATGGAGTTATGTTCCATAGACTCGTAAGTAATGACTCATTTATTGCTGGACCCATGTAGATTAATACACCTTTCAAAGAAACAAAACATATACAACTTCGACAAACAAGTTGTTAATTTGACAACTTGGTCTACTTTTGTGCAAATTGATATTATTCATTATTTTCCATAGAAGCGACTCTGGATTTTTTGCATGTTGAAAATTATTATATTTTAATAATAACAAGTGTAGATCATTTTTCATATTTTCATTAAAAAATATTTATATTTTGATGAATTTGATATCATTGGATGCTTATTCTTTATAATTGATTGATTCTATATATCATACTCCAAAGACATGTATTTTCTATATATACCTATTGACATTGCCACACAGATGTTTATTCCTTTTTAATCATTTTGTAAGAATCTTGGAGTGTAAATGTACTACTAAAAATGTTGTATAAGGTTGCTTTCTTGAAATTGAAACTATGATACTAGATATTTTGTGGAAAACATGCAAATGCATTTTTGTTAAACAGTGAATGCCTTAAATTTTGCTTGGACCAGGAGTACTTTCTTTGGGATGTTGTGGATGCCAGTGAATTCCACAAACACTCTATCTAGTGATTGTAAAACCTACCAAAATGACACTTGAAATATGCATATGGTTTGTAGTATGTAGGAATTGAACCCTTTCAGCGTAAAATGTTTGTTACCTTAAGATTTTGCTTGTTGCATAGTGCCTTAAAGTATTATAGTGTTGTGTAAAGCACCTATATTGTGTAAACGTTGTAATTTGGTATGCATACTAGCATGAATAAATCAAACATCTTAAAATACGACAAAAAAATTTGTTGTTTTTGTACCCAATTTGTAATTTTGGATAGTTTTACTTTTGATCCACTATTATTTTTATGAGATTCATAGTTTTAGTGAGCAAAATACCTTTGTCCTCTGACTCTACATCCATTGTTAGTGCTAAAAATGCAAAATATTTGTGGTTGATAGCATTGGTCAAGGATTTATATACGCTATGTATTCATCATGTGGCTTGAAAAACAATGGTGATATTGTGTCTAACAGTGCAAAGGGGGAATGTGTGCAAAGGGGGGATGTGTCTGGAAGGAGGAACATGCAAAAGAAACATCTGCACTTTCGCATCTCTTGCACAACACTTCTCGCTTAAAAATATAACACAATGTAGACAAACAATATTAATTTATTTGTCATTCTACTTTGGAAATATTTGCATCCTGTGGGGAAATTGGAAAAACTTTGCGAAGATAATTTCAAGCATTTGGTGGGTTAATTCAATATTTTTGCAGGATGAGATAATGGTTGCACAAATTTTTCAATGGTTAGCGACTTAACCAATCAGTTGGAAAATTGAATAACACAAAGAACCATAAATACCTTAAGTAATCATCTCTTAATGCCTTAAGTAATGTTTATCTACTGTACATAGGATTTTACTCCTTATGGTTGGGCATTTTTCATAATTTTATATTGATCTTATTCAAATCGAGAAAAAATATAAGATCGTATAGATCACTAACACCCTTCATCGGGCAATAAACACCAAATTGTATATATTACAATCGCATTGCACCAGGAAAGAAATATCAGAACATATAAATCATCATCGCACTTCACCAGGCAAGAAACACTAGATTGTATGGGTCGTAACCACATTGTTCTTTTCAAGAAACACCTTATCATGTCACAAATTGATGTAGACCATTGCATCCATCATTGATCATATAGGGGCAAAAACAACTTCAATGATTCACGTTGCCTAGCTATGCTTACCACATCGCTTGTCTAAGAGATTCCACACTTTTGCTAAACATAGAAGCACTGAAAGGTTACCATTGCACTGATTCATTGCATATTGTATTGACTCATAAACCATCATGTTAAGCGCTATATATATCTATTTTATTTTATTTATTTATTTATTTTTATTTTTTTTTTTATTTTTTTTTAGAAAATTGAGGCTTGTGTCCTATGAGGACACTCCTTACCATTTACCACCTCAATGAAGCATATTATATACCACGTCTTTGTTGTCTGTTTCCTCTCAGGGATCAACTAGCGACCTTGCCTTGTACACTCATTCCCACCTCTTAATTTTGTCATTTCTACTTTGATTTTCCAATTTTCCTTGATGATTATGAAGACAAAAAGATTAAAAATGAATATTACTATAGTCAACAATGGCATTGATGAATCTCATGCTACAAGGTTTCTCAAAGAAGCTTGGAGGTCATTCAGATCTCTACTTAAAGCTTCTCCTGATATGATTAAGATTGTTGCGGAGAAGCTCAAAGATATACATGTTTTAGATCATCTCCTCAAAAGGAAGAAGAATAGAAACAATGATGATGGCAATGATATTCTCATGCAACATTCTACTTCAATGATATGGATGTTGGATTATATGTCATATCCCTTACATGAGGCCATAGTAGGTCACAATAATTTATCTGTAATGCTAGAGAGAATTCGTGATCGAGGTACAATCTCAGGTAGATCAAGAGGTTGCAGTGTGAGTAATACAATGAGTTTTGAAGAAGTGGATGAATTATTAGATGCCTTCATTTCAATATTCTATAATAATATCATACTCGAGAAGAAATGGTCTTAAAAGAGCTACCAAGAAATGCTTGCCAGGGGCACGCAACATAGTATTCATACACTTGATAATCAAATCTTATTATCTATTATTGTTTTTGGGATTTCTTACTCGTGTAACATGGAGTCAATTTTGACTACTCTCACTATAATTTTTTATGTAAACTTTATTTTTTAACTACTCCAACATGTAACTACTGGTAAGTAACTAGGGATTTAATCAGGAATTTGAACATCAAACTTTTACTTTACATTTTCACAAATTGCCCAAATAAACTCCCCAAAACTATTATCATTGGATCTTGTGTTATTATTATTCAACTCAGAGTTGGGAATTTAAATGTATTAGTGCATATATTTTTATTCTGGACTACTTTTGCATCATAATAGTTATAACATGGTTATGTGTATTTGTGACAGTGCCTCATGAATTCTCATCATTCGGTTGTAAATTTATACATAATCTAATTCCATATTTATTGCTTGTGAAAAGTGATAGTTGAATTTAGTATGCTCTCTTGCATATTAATAGACAATGCTTTACATTTATTTATTTATTTGTTTATTTATTTTATTTATTTTTCTTTTTAAATTTAAAATATCTCAAATGGTGTTCAAAGAAATCACAGTGCAGATCTTATGACATGTTACCATTGCAAGTTCCATAATCCCGAGTGTTGGGTGTGTGATATATTCTTTCCATAATTATCTCCAAGCCGCACAAGGGGGCAGAAGCCCCCTTGTCAGGGGGTTTGCAAGGGGGAGATAGCCCCCTTGCACGGGGTCTGAGGCAACGCCTCAATATTTTTTATTTTATTTATAATAATAGTTGGGTAGACCCATGGATGGGAGGCAAACCCAAAGATGGTGTACATACCTACCCATGGCTTTGTGCATGGGTTTTGCACATGGTTTTGGGCATGCTTGTTTTTTGCCCATGGTATTTTGTAGATCTGGACAAGGGAACTATGGTTATTATCTAATCTAGGGTTAATGGATTGGGGTTTTACAATGCGTCGACTTGTATATGTGTGTGTGTGTGTGTGTGTGTGTTGTAACATTGAAAGGAATGTAACGAAAAATCAATCTGGCAGTTCCGGTTTTGGGCTCCAAGGGAAAATCTTTGTGTATATTTGTTCTCGCCATTGTTTATTTTTCTATTTTGAAGAATTCATTTGCAGGTAGTTTTTGTACAAGGTCAAAACCTACATCGAGATTATAAATTGTAAAGTTAATATTGAATGCTTCCAACAATATTGTTATTATTGTTAGGATTGTTGGGTTATTATAATAACAATTATTTATTTTAATTATTCAAAATAGATTCAAATAATATTATTTAATAAAAAATATATATTTAATTATAATCTCAACGAACACAAATTTATATGAGATTATAAATTACATCATACAAAATATTTAAGAAAAACTTCTCTAGATGTTTGATCAAAGCCAAAATACAGATAAATGCCTGATCAATCACATTAAAGTTGTTTGTATCCAAATGACATTTTGAGTTTTATTGGAATCTAATGAATTGTATTTGAATAATTCAGTCGAATCAACTTCATTGGTGAATTTTCAAATTTATTTCATCTACCAAATTTTGTAATTATGGTTGATAATATATTTAATTTCAAATTTATTTCATATATCAATGTGGTAACTATGGTTGAAAGGACCTTTAGTTTCATTAGTAATATTGATATCTAATAATAATAATACAAGTACAATAAAGATAAATAATTTATGTAGGGGTTATTGATGAGCCCCAGTATCACAAAAAGATTGTTGAGACTCCCAAGGCTACCAACTTTAATTATCAACCCAGTACAAACTTAAGAGGTGACAGTGTTGTATGCACAGTAGGTCAAGTTCTACTCATGCCACCTTCAAGCAATGGACCAGATCAAGGCATACAAAGACCACTCTTTTAGCTAGCTCAAGGAAGGGAATTGCATGAAAAAGAAAGTTCTACTCTAACTGCAGGAATGAAAAACAATTGCTCTACTTGCAGAAATGGAAAGTGTCATTCATCAAATGTAAAGTTTAACCCTAGTTGCAAGAATGTAAAGGCTATGCTAATTGTAGGAATGAAAAGTACTTGCTATTTGTAGAATGTAAACCTTGTGCTACTTGCAACAATGTGAATCATTAATCTAATTGCAAAATGTGAAAAGTTGCTTTGAAAAGAAACTAATCCTATGCAAGAACAACACTTTGTAATTGAAATCCTAAGAGCATGAATTCAAAGAAATAGGCCTAATCTACTTTGCATTGGAAAATCACCCTCTTAATCACTGTTTTCAAAGGGACTTGGCTGGAGTAACAAATCTCATACGCATTTCATAAGAAAATCATCATTATCATTCAATTTAGAAATCTGTGACCTAATCCTAGTTGAAAAATTGTATTTGCAGTAAGTAAAAAGCAGGTTCAAAGTGGTCTTGGGTCCTCATCAATCATGGATTCAAATCCTAGGGGTATTTATTCAAGCCTAAGAGACAAAAACCAAGCTTTTGGAGAAAATTTGGTCAAGTTTAGGGATCACTACAAGATTGCTACAGGATTGCCCTATTTTGTTGCAAGATTGATTCTGTGAGCATCCCGAAGGCGAAAAAAGGTCGTTTGAAGGTGGGAAATATAAGGGATGTGTGAGGATTTTTCCAAGCCTAGTACATCTCAGAGGCCCATATTCCACAAAAACAATTGCACACGGTATCCCTCAAATAACCTAGAAATATGGTCTCGGTCGAAAAATTTTGAGGGTAGTGTAAGATGACAAGAAAGGAGTTGATGATGACAAGGGAAATGTAGGATGAGTGTTCCAACCCTACAATCCACTGAGAGTACCTGCAAACCAACAACAATTCCTTTTCTTGCACTCAGAATGACGATAAAATTGCAGCAAAATAAGCTAAGCAAGACAGGATGAGTCAAAATTTATGAAATCAAACAAAGAAGGATCTTATTTAATTAAGAACCAATTCACCTTACAACATGCACCTAACCTACATACCTGAAAACTTGAGAAAGATGATTTTAACTCCTAGATTGTTGTTACACAGTAATTTGTCACGACCCCACATTCCCTGATTCCGGACACTACCGGTCCATGTTATTGACATCTCCCTTGTGTCATATTGCAAATTATGTGTCAATGTCTTCCTTGTCATCTCAAGAAGAATGTCTCAGTTTACTTCTCCTGGAGCAGACCCTTGTTTACTTATGTTTTTGGGTCATCGCGGGACAACAGTTGTTCCACCCGCGAAGATGGCCAAGATTGCACTAGCCCTAGTGAAGTCTTTGCTCTGTCTCTATGTTGCACTCGTGCCGAGCTACTTTTGGCAAGTTTTTTAAACAACTCGTCGAAGCTTCGAAGTGTAACAGCTTCATGGGCAGTCCTAGGGTTGGTTGTTGGATCAGATGAGCTCACATATCTCCTTTGGGATGGTTGTTCCACCTTTTGTGCAACCTCTCCAAGGGATAAGCTCTTTCTCCCATCTTTTATGGAAGCTCCTCCTCCTATAAATACTTCCTCCATGACTGAGATCAGCTAGCTTTAGAGTTCAAGAATTCAATAGTAAGAGTAGAGAGTTTTTGCTAGAGTGTGGAAGTAGCCTCTCATGTAACTTAGTTTGGGATGGTTTTGAGTGGAGTTAACTTGGTTGTAAGAGTATTCTAGCATTAGCCTTTTGGGTAGGAGAGAGAGAGTTATTCATCTTTTGGGAGACAGTATACGAGTGAATGCTTGCGGAGACATGCTGACAGGACCCTTCTGGGGGACTTACGACATCAAGGCTTGGTTGTAAGTTCTACTTTGATTTACATTAATACAAATCAACAGCTTAATTCTTATATCGTATGTCAAAATGCGCAATGATAGCTTGAAGCTCCTTGACTCTTTAAGTAGATAGTTTTTTCGTACTCTATTATGTTCATAGTTGTGTTCTGCATGTTGTTTTTAGGTACAAGTGATTAGAATAACGAAAGATGGAGCAACACAACAGGAACTTCATCGAACGACGGTTTGAAGGTAAGCCTTCATGGCATCAACTTTCTAAAGAAATTTTCTTTGGTATTGTCTTTGCTGTGACTAGACCCACTCTAGGGCTAGAGGGGTTGCCTCTGTCCACAGAGGGAACTTGCCTATGTCACAAGTTGGCAACCATACTAGGGACCGATTTGTCTTTTGTCTTGATTTGAGTTTGTTTTATTTGTTTATCGTCTCCTTTACATTTGGGATGGATTTTTCATGTTCTGGGTTGTTTTGACTACTCCTGGTAGTCTTCCCTCTGTCATGAGTGATAGGTCTGGCCTTCCCTTAGCTAGTTTTTGAAAATTTTCCTTTGTTTTAGGGCCGTCACATTTTATTTTGTGACAGTCGCGAAGATAGTCATGCCTGCGCTATCTGCTTAGTTGCGCCTCCTGCTGTTTAGCGCGATTAAGTCGCCTCACAGTCGCGAAGAGCTCTGAAATCAGCCCAGCGCGGTTAACTGGTGTACTTCGGCAACGACGTCGCAAGGTTTAGGGTTTTATTGTCAATGCATGTTGTCAATTTTATGCTCCCGACAATTCCTATAGGTTTCAATTTTGAGGTTTTGCTTGCTGATTGGCCAGTGTGTCCTATCCTTTTGAGTTTCTCTTTTGCCTTTTATTGTGTGTCAAATTGTTGATTGCTATAATATTTGATTTCGAGCTCCATTCCCTTGAAACTTCTCCTTTCGAACTGTGTGACCTGTTTGCCTTAGGGTTTCTTGAAACATTATTTTTCTTGGGTTACTTGTTCGTTTGATCTTTGGGCTGTGTTTGGCACGATCCCTTGCTTTGTCTGAGGCTTCTCCTTATTAATTGTTTTTTTCATCTTCCTGATTGGTATGTGACGTTTGGTTACCAAAACTTTCAAGTCTTGTTCGTTTGGTTTCCTTCCTTCACTTGGCATAGATCACATTGTTTCCCGGTCAGTGAGAAAGCTTTCCAGTTTTGAAAAACGAAACGTTTTCTTGGTTTTGAGTCTTTGATTCGTTTTAGAGTAGAATGTTTCTCTTCATTTATTGAGTGATTTCATTCGAAAAGGGATTAGAACTAGCATTGTTTTGAGTTTTGCATTTGGTTTCTTGTTATTTATTTGAAAAAATCAAAATATCGCATTCATTTTGCATTAGGAAATGAGAACAATCTTTTGCATTAATAAATTATTGACATTTAGAAGTTGAAAAGCAAAGTATGTATTTTTCATTCTCTTAATTAGATTGATTGCAAGTTAGTGAAAGATAGAAGCGTAATTCTTTACTCTTGATTGGTTTGACTGAGAAATTATGAAAAGTACCATTTTTACATTTGCTTGCTTGTTGCTTTACTTGATTTGAAATGAACCTCTCAATTTTCTTTAGTTAGTTGTTCATTGAAAAGGAATGGTTTCTTTTCTCATTTAGTTGCATTCTAGGAGTTTTTGAAGATACATTCGGTAGGGCCTTGGAATTGAGATCTAATTCAAGATAAACTGTTAAAATTTATTGAATTAACCTAAGGAAGCATTGAAACTTAACGCTCATATCTAGAGGTCTAGGCTAGAGACGTGTTCTGGTGTCTTTAAACCTAGTGGTTGTTGTTTTCACTAAGGTTGGGTGATTCCTCCTTTTGTGATTTGATAAGTGCTAGTACGGACTTGTGCTCCTTGTACCATCGCGTATATGATGGGAGACCCCACTAGGTTGCAATCCTGTCATCCATAGGAAGCCGAGTCGGCCACCTTGCAGATGTGATACACCGAACACAACATTCGGGGAGATTGCCTGCTCGTACTTCTTGGTTCGCCAGGAGGTATTATGCAATTCACGCTTGCCTGGTAAACCTTTTGCCTAGATTTCTAGAGCAGTCAATTTTGTTCCTTTTCGACTCTCTAAAAGTAAAAGGATCATCCGAGCACTTGTCCTTTCGAGCTCGTTTCCAATCGAAAGTGATAGAGTCACATTTCGTTTTTTTCTCGACTTTTAAAACATGAAAAGGCAAAGTTTTGTTTTAGTGTTCTAAAATTAACTTCCCACAAAATATTCCTGGTAAAAATTGACCCCTTAGTAATTCTTTAAAGTCGATTCCAATGGCAACGTTTCCGGAGTTCACTAGTCAAGGGTTCCCCTCGAAATGGAATCATGGTCCTTTTCCTTCTTTTGGAAACACTAGTGCTCCTTATATGGAAACGTTGTCCCTTCCTCGGTTAGCCATTGGTTTACCTGTCTAGTTATTTTCGACCTCAGTAATCCCAAGTGTCTTAACTCCTGCCCCGCCGTCTCCTTCATTCGAATCACAACATGATGATTCTAAGGTTGACCCCTTGCCTTCTTCCCCTATTTCTTCACCTTCCTTTTCTACTTCGCCTGGTGAAAGTTTCAAATCTAGTAACCAGGAGGCTAAGAAGAAGAAGAAGAAGATGAAGAAAAGGAAGTCAGCTAAGCGAGGGCTGACAGTGAAGTTGTTACTCCAAATGCACCTCCCGTCGGCAAACCTTATGATCCTCCACGGAAGGTCAAATTCCCTTGCAGGTTGTGTAAGTGTGACCATTTCCTCTGAGACTATCCTAGTATTCCCAGAGTCTTAGAGGTATGGTCTCAAAATCTAGATCGACCATCCCCATCGACCTTTGGAGATCATGTCGATTCTACACTCGTGGCTAGTGATGGTAAGAAGAAAGGGAAGGTTAGATTTCCCTGTAGGTTATGTGAAGGGGACCATCTTCTTCACCTTTGTCCATGTATGGATAAAGCTTCCAAAGTTTTGGAAGACCTTGCAGCCTCTCAGCCCCAACTCCTTGCTGGTTATCAGAGGCTTTCTTCTGTCCCTCCCCCGATTGGTCAAGAGATTGAATTGGTTTCATATCTTGCCCATCCTGCTCTTCCTGAGCCTGACTCTCTTGTGTCTGTTCCTAACCAACCATTGTTCAGAGAGAGTGTCGACTTGGTTTCGCCACCAGTTGTTCACTCTATTCTAGAAGAGAGTGTTGATCATACTGCTCATGTTCTTCTCATCTCCTCAGATTCTCATGAATTGAAGAGTGACCCTCCCGCCCCAGTTGTTCAGGAGAGTCCTTCTTCTATTCCTACAGAGCATGAGGGCAATCATATGATACCCTCACCAAGTAGTTTTGTCGTTTATTTCGATTGGAGTCACTTGACTGCTTATCGCCTGCCATCTTATATGCCTTTCCAGATCACAGTACAATCCTATAATATGTTAGTACCTGACACTATTTTAGATGAAGGTTCATCTGTTAGCATCATGTCTTCCACCACTTGGCAAGCTTTGGGGTCCCCACAGCTTGTGCCTGTCACCCAGAATCTGTTGGCTTTCAACGGAGGAACCAGTCAATCCTTAGGGATCCTTCCACAATTCCCTATTGCTTTGGGAGGAAAGACCGTCTATATAGACATGATGGTAGTCTAACGTCCATTAGATTTCAATCTTCTCCTTGGACGTGACTATGTTTATGTCATGGGAGCTCTTGTTTCTTCGCTTTTCCGTATGGTTTATTTTCCGCACGAAAGGAAGAATTATGACTATTGATCAACTGTCATTCATTGGTCACCAAGCGATTCCTTTGCAACCATCATCCCCTATTGGATCTTGTTTGCAAGCAGTACCTTCCCCGCCACAAGTCAATTATGTGGCTACCCGTTCCGTCTCCACATCTGCTGATGATCACACATATGGTATAGCACGTTATGTACTGGGGGCATTGGAACCCGATCTGTCTTTGGTACCAACTGACATGTATTCCTCCTTGAGCATGGTCCTTCCGTCTAGTGAAGACCTCTTGGGAGCCATGTTCTCATATGATCCATGAACAGTTGTAGAGGATGGTTCCTTGTCTTGTGTCAACCTGGTTAAAAAATGAATCAAGACGTCTGAGGATAGTTTGTTCCTGGGTCAACCTCGTTTAAAGATGAACCAAAGGGTATGAGGATAGTTCTTGGTCTTGTGTCAACCTCATTAAAAAATGAAACAAGAGATGAGGAGAGTTCCTGATCTTGTGTCAACCTCATTAAAAAATGAAACAAGGAGTCTAGAGGATGGTTCCTTGTCTTGTGTCAACCTCGTTAAAAAATGAATCAAGATGTCTGAGGATAGTTTGTTCTTGGGTCAACCTCGTTTAAAAATGAACCAAAGGGTATGAGGATAGTTCTTGATGTTGTGTCAACCTCATTAAAAAATGAAACAAGAGATGAGGAGAGTTCCGTGTCTTATGTCAGCCTCGTTAAAAAATGAAACAAAGGGTTCAGAGCATAGTTCCTTGTCTTCTGTCAAGCTCGTTAAAAAATGAAACAAGGGTTCGGAGCATAGTTCTTTGTCTTGTGTCAAGCTCGTTAAAAAATGAAAGAAGGGTCTTGAGGATAGTTCTTTTATTGTGTCAACCTCATTAAAAAATGAAGCAACTCCCTTTTCAAATAAAGTCTTTGATTAAGATCTCGTAAAATCCCAGTCGAGTCTTTCCAAGATCTGGCAAGCGGACCTTCATTCCATTCCCCTAGTTGACTGAAATGAAGCTTGGGGGGCATGTGACTCGATTTAGTCATCATGCCGAGGGCATGAAAACTTATAGCAAGCATAGTTTTTCATTTCAAGCTTGTGTAAACATGAAATCGAATCCAAGAAGAGTTCTCCATGGTTCAATATTGTGTAAAAATGAACCTGTGCCCAATTTTAACCCTCGTGATCGCCATTTTTATCCGCTAATTTCTGCTAGATGAGCCTTGGTTGTTTCATTCCATCTCCACCATCTCTTTGGCCAATCATATGCTTTCACTTGGTTATTTGTCCTTTCTTGAGGGACTGAAGCGATCAATGGTTTTATTAGCCAGCCTCTTTACCATTACATGTTTTGAGCAGTTCCACCATTGTCGGAACCAGTTGCTACCCTTTATACCATTCGTTCCTCCAGGATGAGTCACCTTTGAGCTCTTTTCTGACTTGTAAAATATGAAAACATTACCGAGTATTTTTCCCTTTTTGACTCGCTAAAGAGAATAAAAATGGGGGTTCGCTTTCATCTCTTTTCTGGCCCTTTAAAAATGAAAAGATGGCCAAGCCCTTGTCGTTTCGAACTCGTTAACGGATGCGAAACGTAGTGCGCCTAGTATAAATTTACCCATTTTTTGGGCTCGGAGGCACTATTTACAAAAAAGGTACTCCTTGGATGAAATGGTCAAGCGGTTCTCTCAAGTATTGTTTTCTACTTTTTCGGGCTTGAGAGACACAAATGTACGAAAAGGGACCATGTGGAGTTTTCTTTTATGTGTCTTTTTCAAACTCTCTAAATATGAAAAGACTACAGGTTTTGCCTATGTCAGACTCATTAAACCCTGATGACATTGGACTTGTCATCGTGACGAGACCGAGTTTCTCCTTCCTAGGGCTTGTTAAAATTTACTAGGTCGGATTTGTCCGAAGGACAAATTTATATTACAAGAATATGCTATCCCCTTCAAGCTTGTGTTTCAAAAATAATATGGGTACTCACCAGAAATGGTGGGGAAAATTTGGAAGTATTTTGTTGATTATTACGACAGCTTGTTTCTCTTGAACATCGACACTCTTTTTGCTTCGTGTCGAGTTGGGATATCCTCACTTTGTTGTTGGCCTTCCGGGTTTTGGGTTATCAATTTTGCCTCATTCCATCTGATCCCTGCTGCATCTTCATGACCTTTGATCCTTTGGTACCAAAATGATGCCAAACTCCGGAGTCATGTCGCCGATATGTTCAAGAGTTTAATCCTTCCACAGTTTGTATCCTTACACACCTTCCTCAGATTCTTTGTTTCATCCACATTCATCTTGTTCCTTTGTCTCGTGTCCATAATGTGGGAATCACTATGGCCCTCCTTTGATCGATCACTTCCTGTTGACTTCAGCTCATTATCCGGGAAGTTGATCTAGAGACTCCTTTCTGGTACCTTGGAGCTTGCATGCGTTAATGGCAAGTTCTTCGCATTCGATGACAAGCTTTCATCATTGGCCTTTGATCAGGTGATTTCACGGGTGTTCGAATTCATATCATACTTCACACTTCGTGGATTGTACTAGCAGTACCTTGAGAACCATTGACATTACTGGTGGTCTCTCTCGCGCTTGTTAACGATTTTCGTCATTGATCGATAATCAAGCGATTTTCTAGTATGCTTGACTTCAGCACATCTGTTCGCATATTAGAGTTTGTACCTTGATCGAGTTGGGTTTCAAGACTTTGGGCTCAGATTACATAAGTCCAGGTTGCGTGGATTGGTTCATGATTGTATACATGACTCTTTTGATTGGATGGCTGCGACCATACCTGAGTCTTTCATATGGTCCTTTTGATTGGATGGCTGCGTCCATACCACAGGTAATTTATATCTTATGGATGGTTGTGCCCATGCCTTATGTACATGTATGTCCTTTCACTATGTACTCATGTATTAGAGATACTAGTTGTGCTTGTGTTGCAGGTTCTCCACGATGGTGTTATGTTTCAGTTATGGATTCGTAAAGCATTTCACCCCTCCCACTCTCTCGGCATTCATGCTTTAGGGGACATCTGTTACAGAGTAATTTGTCACCAACCCCTCATTCCCTGATTTTGGACACTGCCGATCCATGTTATTGACATCTCCCTTGTGTCATATTAGAAATTATGTGTCAATGTCTTCCTTGTCATCTCAGGAAGAATGTCTCAGTTTACTTCTCCTAGAGCAGACCCTTGTTACTTATGTTTTTGGGTCATCACGGGATAGTAGTTGTTCCACCTGTGAAGATGGCCAAGATTGCACTAGCCCCAGTGAAGTCTTCACTCTGTCTCTGTGCCGCACTCGCACCGAGCTACTTTTGGCAAGTTTTTAAACAACTCGTCGAAGCTTCGAAGTGTAATAGCTTCATGGGCGGTCCTAGAGTTGGTTGTTGGATCAGATGAGCTTGCATCTCTCCTTTGGGATGGTTTTTCCACCTTTTGTGAAACTCTCCAAGGGATAAGCTTTTTCTCCCATCTTTTATGGAAGCTCCTCCTCCTATAAATACTTCCTCCATGACTGAGATCAGCTAGCTTCAGGGTTCAAGAATTCAATAGTAAGAGTAGAGAGTTTTTGCTAGAGTGTGGAAGTAACCTCTCATATAACTTAGTTTGGGATGGTTTTGAGTGGAGTTAACTTGGCTGTAAGAGTATTCTAGCATTAGCCTTTTGGGTAGGAGAGAGAGTTATTCATCTTTTGGGAGACAGTATATGAGTGAATGCTTGCAGAGACATGCTAACAGGACCCTTCCAGGAGACTTACAACGTCAAGGCTTGGTTGTAAGTTCTACTTTGATTTACATTAATACAAATCAACAGCTTATTTCTTATATCGTATGTTGAAATGCGTAATGATAGCTTGAATCTCCTTGAATTTTTTAAGTAGATAGTTTTTATCATACTATATTATGTTCGTAGTCATGTTCTGTATGTTGTTTTTAGGTACAAGTGATTAGAAGAACGAAAGTTAGAGCAACACAACAGGAACTTCATCGAACGACGGTTTGAAGGTAAGCCTTCATGGCATCAACTTTCTAAAGAAATTTTCTTTGGTATTGTCTTTGCTATGACTAGATCCACTCTAGGGCTAGAGGGGTTGCCTCTGTTCGCAGAGGGAGCTTGCCTGTGTCACATTGCAGAAACAGAGTATGCAAGGGACAACAAGCTAAAACCTAGCAAATTGCAAAGTAAAGCAACCACATATTTTTGGCTTTCTGTTGTAGACTCCTCAACCACACTTCCCATAAGAGACGTGGTAATCAGGCTTGCAACCATAATTTTCTAGAAAATAAACTTCTACTCAAACAAGGAAGGAAATGTCGCTACTAAAATAATGCATAAACAAAATACTTAAAGAGGGACTGGAGCATTTGGGTTGGGCCCTAACCCAAGGGTACGCAACCCTCTGCAAGAAACTTAGATGTGAAGTAAGAGTAGACCTTTCATTAACATAAAATAGAGTTCAGATACATCATTCAAATAAGAACAAAATTGACAGTCTTGAGCACTTGGCTCTTGGTTTCCCTGATTGCTTCAAAAATTTGAATAATAATGAGCTATTTGGCTTATTGATTTATACAAATATGACGGAAGGGTAGCCTCCTTGGAAATAGGGCTACTTCCCTTCAAAATCTTGAGAAAAGTGGATCTAGCTCCCTTAGATCCTCACATTCACTTGAGTTCATTGGCTTCCAGTAGACCTCGAGTTGTAGATGAGTGATTCTATGGATCACTTCGAGTAAAAGGAGTGTAAATGCAAGGGACAAGCATCCTACACTTCCTCTAGACGCCTCCAACGTGCCTATGCATCATAAATGTACTCAAAAATGCTCTTTTTCCTGCACATTGACCACATTAGGACACAAAGCATGAAAAACATCCTTTAATCTTCCTATTAAACACATTATGGCCAAAAAGATGTTAATTAATATGAGAAAAGGAGAAATTATGGGCTGGAGGGTGGAAAAATGGCCTTATAATATACCTTTTTATGGTACCCATCATCACCCCCTACTGAAAGTGTTGTTCACTCTCTGAGCAACTTACTCACTGATATGTAGTTCATGCATGGCCCGGGTGGCCTCTCTGACATCCCAAGGTATCTCATATGGTGTTCCCTCTTATGGGTAGAATCCTGCATTCTCCTTTATGGTTTCCTACTCACTTTGTTCTTTTGCACTATCTCTTCTCTCTTGTAGGCCCAATAACAAGGGAGGACTGAGTTTTAGCCCTATCCAATTGATTTTCAACCTTTGAATAATTATTTTGTAGAGTGGGGTCCTTTCTAGGGCATTCCTCAACCTTTCAGGGGAGTGATATTCCCTAATTTGTAGACTGTGGGGCAGAGCATGCCATCTTCTTTGGCAAGCCTGAAAACTCTCAGTCCCCAACAACCTAAAGGTATCTTCAAAATGGAGGATGGCTTGTTCTTGTGTTTCCAGTAGTGAGGGGCAAATTTGGGATCTGTAGAGATAATGTTGTGGTTACTTATGACAGCCTTGGGGCTTATTAACTCTGCTCTAATGTATAGGGGCTCACTTTCTTCTTTGGCCATAACCTTATTTACTTCCTAGACCCTTGTTTCTTCATGGTTCAACCAAGAGGCCGGTGGCATTAGTTATGCATCCCCTAATCATGATTTGGGGTCCCAAATTTTCATGTTTATGAGTACCATTTTGTGCATATAGAATTCAACCAATTTGGCTCTATCCTCAATGCTCACATGTTGGTAGAAGTCAATGAACCTCCTATAATCTTGAAATGGTAGAGAGCCATATTATGCCAATGTTTTGATTTGGAATTTCAGCCATTTTTTTAAGTAAAATGGCAAATGATTTGGATGGTTGCCTGCATTGGTGGCCTCCATGGATAAGCTTTCCATGGTGGCAAGTTGTGCCTCCTTTTCTTATTGTTGCTCTCTTAGCCTCAATTCAACCAATTCCTTACCCATTTGTTGCATCTTTTCCTCCATGATGCCCACATCCTTTACTTTCTTGGATTTTGAAATTTGCATCCACTAGTGAGTTTTTCCTCTCACTTTTTTCTAACTCAAATAGGAGGGGAATTGCAAAGTTTTTAGGTATAATTATTCCCCTTTAAATAAATTTGTAATAGGTCCCAAGGTCAGGATACAGAGCAGGATCTTGGAGTCCTTGTGGACCTTCTCCCTCATCTTGAGGTGTTGTTGTCCCTTCTTGTAGCACTTTTTATTCATCCTGTAGCAACTCTGTTCTTTCTTGTAGCAAGGCAGTTTGTGTCTTGAGTTTCTTGGTTGTGACTGCCCTAGTGGTTGGCCTTCTTATGGGTATCAAAGGTTGATTTACCTTGGATTTGGGGGAGGTGGCTTCCTTAACTTTCCTTTTCCCTTGTCCCAATTCTTCTTCTCGATGGCTAATTAATTCATCAATTGTGATTGGGATTGTTGAAGAAGGTTGAGGCTTAAATTATTTGATTATGGTGCTCTTTCTTCTTTTAAAGTATAAGGGACCTTACTTGGGTTCCCTTCTCTTGAGTTTGAAAGGCATGCTAAGGGCTGCCAGAGTAGCAACCACCTCTTGTTCTGTATTCCCCTCTAAGAGGCTTATCTTCTACCTTTGTTTTCCCTTCTTATAAGGTCTAAAGGGATCTCTAAGGGTCTCTTCTGCTGCTTTTTGTTCCCCTCTTTCTTCTTTCTCCTCTTCTTAAGTTTCTCCTTCAACCTCTTCTTCCTTCTCTTCAACCTCTTCCTCTTGTTCTTTAGCCTCTACTTGTTCTTGCTTACATCTAACACTAGGTTTTGGGGTCTCTTCATGTTGTGTCAGGGTTTGGGTTTGTGTCTCAATGAAGGCCTCCCTATCCATGTCCACAAAATCAATACACAACACAGGGCTCCTGGGGTGTCTTAATGAATTCATAAAAATGACCCTTGTTAGGCCATGATGGGCAATGTATTGGTGCTTCCCTTCCCTCATTGTTATAAGTCATTTGGTAAAATCTAATCAAATGGCATTAAAACCTGGATTAATCAACATCCTTAACACTTTGTCATTATCCCTTTGTAAATCCTTAAGCATCATTTCTCCAAAAAGTCTAAGTTTCTAGGTCAATCATCTCTAAAACCATGTTATTAGCCCCAATGTACACTGCCCTTCAGTCCATTTGTGATGGTCGCTTGTTTCATAAAAGAGCACGTACACTGATCAACACAAGTTTCTCTACTTTGCAGGTGCGATTGTTCTAGAATTTCGGGAAAAATAAAAAAAAATATTTACGAAACTTCTCCTTCCATAAGATTCTAAGGTGGTTTTAAACATTTACCATTGATATAGATCTTGAATTCCTATTCTAGAGGTATTATCTCTTATCCTTAGAGCTTATCCTCCATATGTGGATCTAAGTCTTAGATTGGTAAGACCAAAACTACCTTATTTACACTATAAATTCACTGCCTCCCATAGAGTCTGGGTTGGTTTTTGGGAATTACTAGTGCCCTCCTGCTATTATTTTGAGCTTAAGGAATCATCTTGCATTCATGCATTAGGGTTGATTTTGAAGGTTTGCTTTGTGGCAAGGAAAAACAAGACAATTGGGGAGACATCTACAAAGTCAAACATCTATAAATGGTTGTAACTCTGTCCTTCATTTATTAATACAAAAAGCACTTTGTTTTCCTATACTTGTGTCATGTTGATGCTTATGTATTTCAATGCCATTTGACTTATTGATTAGAGACATTAGTTTATGCTATGTGGATATTGTAGTTCTCTTGCTTGTTTTATTCATTTTTGCAGGTTCCATTTATAGTACTTGTAGCTAGAGTTGGAGCTTACGAGCAAGGAGAAGAGGAGGACTTACTATAGATTCGAGGTAACCCTCTTTTCCGTATTTTAATCTCTCTAACAAAAACATAGATCTTATTGCGCCTGTTGTTTCTATATCAGACCACTAGATCTAGGGAGTTAATTTTTGTCTACAAAAGTGAATTTTCCACATAACAACTTGGTGACCATACTAGGGATAGAGATTTCCCTTGGTGGCTTCCTTGGCCTAGTCATTTTTAATTCAAAGTGACCGAATTGACTTATTCAGATAGTAATTGGCCTTAAGAAAACATAATTTTGAGGTTGGTAGGTATTTTGTGTCGTATTTTGAGAAAATTACCCCCAACGCACTTTGTTATGAGATAGAACGACTCAACATAATATCTCCTTTCTCGAAGTGTGATTGTTCGCACTGGCGCCCATTTTTCACATGCGATGGTCCTGTAGAATGCAAAAAATTTCATTTCTTTACCTTTCTCTCAATTATTCTTTGATCCAAAAGGTTTTCTTGAGTCTCTAAATTTGTATGTCTCTATAAAGCCATCATTGTGTTTACATTTGGATTTGTTTGCCTTTGATGAGAGTTTGTTTAAATTTTTCTTTTCTTCTTGTCATTAGGGTTGTAAACACTTGTGCTTGATTGTTGATTTGATAAAAATAATTTTCATATTACAGTTGCAGTCTATGTGAGTTCTTTTAGTCAATGATCTAGCTTCATTTTCTTTGCATTTGAAATTGAAAAGGAAAATAAAAGAAAAATTCCAGTTTCTTAACAACTTTTGAGTGTTTTTTCTTTCATTTTTGCAAAAAAAGTCCCCCTCAATTGCCACCTTTGAGTGTCATCTCTTTTGGTCTTTGGAATTTTCAGCCAATTTTAGTTTGAGTCCTCTATTAATGAAATCTTAGATTACATTTGATTTCATTAGGGTTTTCCTTTACTCACACTTGATTGGTTCTTCATTGCATCGGTGAAGGAAGGGATTGTTGTTCAAAAGTAGTCTTGTTATATTGTTCTTTCACTGATTTGGAATCACCTTGTGTTTTTTTTAAAGAATTATCTTGCAAAGATTACATTTTCATAGTTAGAATTCTCATTTTCACAAACGGAAAGGAAATTGTGCATAGATTACATTTGCATAATTTTCAGGGAAATTGTGCATAAATTACATTGCATGGTTTGGAATTGAATTGGAATAGTAAAATTGAAAGATCTTCTTAGGAAGCTCTTGTTTGTTTAATCATTGATTGCTACATCATTGTTTGTTTCTTCCTTCCCATAGATAGATCTTCATTGAAATGAAAGAGTTATTTTCATCATGTTAAAGTTCAGGTGAATTCGTACCGTGAGCCTTGAAATCGAAACATAATTGAAGATCAACCTTAAATTTGATTCAATTAAACTAAGGAGCATTTCAAACATTAACGACACACATAGAGGTCTAGGCTAGAGACATGTTCCGACTTCTTTAAATGCAGGAGTTGTTGTTATTTTTTTGCGTTACATTCCGGGGGTAGTCGGTATTCCACGTATGTAAGTATATCAGATCATTCTCCATATAATCTTGGGTATATTGGATGGCACTCCACGTATGAAAATTATATCGAACTACCTATTGTACAAGATGCATTAGACAACACTACTACATATTGTGCTTCCATCTACCTCTAGGTATATTTTGGAAGTCCCTATTAGGTTGTTATCCTTCCATAGGTAACTGAGTCTGCTGCCTTGTTATCTGTGATACACCAAACACAACATTCAGGGAGATTTCATGCACATACTAGAAATGGAATTCTGTATTTCACAGTGACTTGGTAAACCTTATCTGCCTAGTTACCCCTTTTGTTTTATTTTGTGTCTTTAATTTCTAAAACCAATTAATTAACCATGAAACAACATCCTCACAATGGAACAACTCCTTAGTAGATCTCAGGTTGAGACTAATGGCAACAGTTCCCAAGTCTACCAATCAAGGAAACCCATCTGACATAAATCCTAGTCCTTTTCCTCCTGTTGGAAACATCAATGCTCCTTATATGGCAACGTTGTCCCATCCCAGATTTACCATTGGTTTACCAATTTGGTTATTTTTGCTCTCCTTGGTTCGGAATGTCCAAACTGCCCCTCAACCAAGTAGTCCTCCACCTAAAAAAACATAAACCTCAAGTCAATCCTAAATTTGACCCTTTTCCTTCTTCACCTATTGTTTCTTCATCCCTTTCTTCCTCCTTGCCTGGTGAAAGTTTGATTCTAGTAACTAGGAAGCTAAGAAGAAGAAGAAAAGGAGGAAGAAGAAGAAGAAAAATAAGCAGGGGGAAACTAAGTAAACATTTCTATGAATGCAACTAATGTTGATAAAACCAAGGCTCATCTGGCATAAATGGGTTGACAAAAAATGGCAATCACAAGAGATGAAGTGCGAGTGGTTTCATTTTTACACAAGCTTGAAATGGAGAAAAACTATGCTTGAGATTGGTTGAATATGGTTTCATTTTTACACAAGCTTGAAACATTTGGAAACTATGCTTGGAATTGGTTTCATTTATACACAAGCTTAAAATGGATAAAAACTATGCTTGGGAGTGGTTTCATTTTTACACAAGCTTGAAACAGATAAAACTATGCTTGAAATTGGTTTTCATGCCCCTAGCATAATAATGCAATTCTAGGTGCATGACTACAACCCCTAGGTAGCTCAGTAACCTTATGGGGGGAGGTTAACTGTTGGTGAGGGATATCCAAGATAGGATGGGATGGGTTGGGCTACTAACATTTGCATCCCACCATGATACAAATTGTTTTGATAATTATGATAACCCATATTAGGTTGTACAGTCTGAAGAAAGCCAAGATATTGTTGAAAAGGTTGACGTTGGAAATATTGGCCTGAATAAGTATGTTGCCTGGTTGTTTTCTTACCAACAGGAGCTCGACGTATTCCTTGTAACGATTGCCTTGAGGGAATTTGTGTCATTTTGGGAACACTAATTGGCACCGGTGATATAGTATAAATGGGTTAACTTAGTTGTGCTTGTTGAGAATAGTTCGACCAAGTGAGTCATTAGGAGGAATGTCCCCTTGTTCGACAAGATTTGTAAAAATAAAATAAAAAAATTGAACTTCATTCTCTATGGGAAAAGTATGATCAATTGAAGGTTGGTTAGGAATGGACTCATGGGATTCACGTTCATAGAGAGTGGGATTAACTAAAGATGGATTTGTGTCAATTACTTCGTCAAATAGTGAAGGATTGGGAGAAAGCTTTCAGTAACCAACCCAAAGTCGTGGTTGGTAAGCTATAATGTTTTCTAACATTTTTGAGGCTTCATACATATAAGGACAAAGGTGAATAGGATGATTCCCTTCGCATAACCTATAGGGAAACTTAACTTAACCCTTTTTCACGTAGACCTTGCTATCACTAGTTGATGGTTTATCATCAGCATGATCTCTAGAGGTTGATGGCATGGGCTAATGTAAGCCTCTGGAACACACTTATAATACTTGTGGAATATCAAATAAATATATAAGAAGGTAGTCACCCTTACAAAGCATGCAAGGGAATTTAAATTTACAGGGTTTGTTGGAAGGTTTCTCATGTACTCTCAAGCAGGTCCTCGTGTAGAGTTATTTTTCTTGTGTCAAACTCAGGGTTTGTTAGAAGGTTTCTCATGTACTCTCAAGCAGGTCCTCGTGTAGAGTTATTTTTCTTGTGTCAAACTCGTTAAAAAATGAAACAAAGTCCCGAAGCAGAGTTATTTTTCTTGTGTCAAGCTCGTTAAAAATTGAAATAAGGTCCTAGAGCAAAGTTCCTTGTCTTGTGTCATTCTCAATAAAAAATGAAACAAGGTCCCTTGAGCATAGTTCTTTTCTTGTGTCAAGCTCGTTAAAAAATGAAATAGATCCCCTTCCAATTCGAGTCTTTGACTAGATCTCGTAAATGTTGAATCGAATCTTTCACTTGTTCCCATAAATGAACCTTCATTCCATCCGCCTATTAGTAACCAGTAGTCTACTTAGGTGAATGAAATGAATCTTGGGGGGCATGTGCCTAGAATCACATTATTATGTTGGCAGCATGAAAAACAATTTCAGGCATAGTTTTCTCTATTTTGAGCTCTTGTAAAAATGAAACCACTTTCAAGCATAGTTTTTCTCTATTTCAAGCTTGTGTAAAAAATGGAACCAATTCCAAGCATAGTTTCCACATGTTTCAAGCCTGTCTAAAAATGAAACCATCTTAAAAAACTCTCAAGCATAGTTTTTTTCCTCTTTCAAGCTTCTGTAAAAAATGAAACCATCTTCAACCAATCTCAAGAATAGTATTTCTCCATTTCAAGCTTGTGTAAAAATTAAACCACTCACACTTAATCTCTCGTTATTACCATTTTTTATCAACCCATTTCTACGAGATGGCCCTTGGTTTTCTCATTCCATCGTCACCATTTTCTTGGCGTATCATACACTTTCAGTTTGTTGTTTTACGCTTTCTTGAGGAATCATTGCGATGAATGGTCTTATGAGCAGTTCCATCATGACTAGAACCAATTGTTACACTTTATACTACTCATTCCTCCAGGAGGAGTCCTCTTTAATCTCTTTTCAGACTCCTAAAATATGAAAAGATTGTTCAACACTTGTCTTTTTGAACTTGTTAAAGTAAATGAAAATACATCTGCCCAGTATAAGTTTAACCCTTTTACGGATTGGGATATACTATTTATGAAAAATGAATACTTTAGTCAAACACAACTAAAAGGTTCTCTTGAGTATTATTTTCTACCTTTTCGGACTCAAGAGACTAAATTTACGAAAGGAACCTCTAGAGTTTATTTTTCGCCTCTTTTTCAAATTCCCTAAACATGAAAAAGAAGTAGAGTTACACCTTTGATGGACTCGTAAAATGATCAAACAATGTTGGGATCTTCAAACATGATGAGACCGAACCACTCATCCTCAGGGTTCGTTAAAAATACTCAGAAGGATTCATCCAAATGATGAACTTATAAATCAGGTATATGTTATCCTCCTCGAGCTTGTAAAAAAAAAAGAGATATTGACTAGAAATGGTTGGGGAAATTGGGAAAATATGGATTTTACCTATTAATGGCAGTGAGTCGCTCTTGAACATGACACTCTTTCACTTAATCTTTGTGACTGCTTTGGGTTAGGGGATCCACTTTCCTCATTGTTGATTACACCTTCATCATGGGTCTTTGAGTCAATGCTGCCAATTCGATTCAGTATCACCCATATGTTCAAGAGAAAGTCCAACCTTAGTTAACATATGATATAATACCTTAAGCCTTATTTCATGTCTACCACTCCTGAACAACCTCTTCATCAACATTATTCTGTCTAGAGTATTGATACCCATTTCGTGTCGTTGATGGAAGATATATCAAGGCTCTCGTGTGACGGGTTGCTTCCTGTCGACACGTTGTAGCACTACAACCACCCTCCAATTTTTTTCTTATGCTTCGATTTTGGAGCCTTTCTTCTTATCCACAGGAGCTAATCTTTCATTGATCCAGGTATTCATGCCTCGACTGAGACTTATCTTTTCATTTTTCTTGTGTTTTCTCACTTAGCTAATCTTTTACACTCACAAGCTGATCTCCCAACTTGGGCTCACAACAGTTCTAGGCTTGCCTCCAAAAAATGCGCAATCCTTGAGGGCAAGTAACCTTAACGATGGGAATTTCACTGTCTTGACTAAAAATCAGCCTTGAGTTCAAAAACTGTGCAGTCATGGAAG
The DNA here is from genome assembly GCA_031772625.1 of Pinus tabuliformis. Classification (NCBI taxonomy): domain Eukaryota; kingdom Viridiplantae; phylum Streptophyta; class Pinopsida; order Pinales; family Pinaceae; genus Pinus; species Pinus tabuliformis. Next base: position 565,477,127 of record CM062816.1, read on the forward strand.
GCAGTCCATAAATTGTGGAATCCATCACTGAGCTCAGAAATTGTCCAGTTCACTGAGCCGGAAAGTTTCCCAGTTCCGCGGAACTACGTAGTCTTTCCCGACAATGTGCATTGCAAGTTTCCTTGGAAAAAAGCAAAAAAAGCTAAAAAAGTAAAAGAGAATCCCTAAAAAATAGGGATCTACTTTTAGTATCTGGAAGAAGGCATTTTCAATATTTTTAGAAACTTCCGCCAAGTGTTACTTTTTCCTTAATTTTAGGCATGCGCATCATAAACCCTAATTCGATCAAATCTAGTTAATTGACACTTCTAGAGCTCATTTTCACATTCGATCTTGGAGCTCTAGCATTCTCGAGGAGATCAAGGAACCTTCGGTGTGATCGTCGTCACTTTTTCGGGTGAGTTTCACTTTTGTTGTCTTTTGCCACTTTTTCTATCGCTTTTTGTCATTTTGCTTGTGTGAGTGTTGTTTCACTTATTTCTATTCATGGTTGCTGCCATTTCAACCTGTAGAAGTGTTGTTTTAAGTTTTAGATTTCCTTTCACAAGTGTCACACTGGTTTTTTTTTGTTTTTGCACCATTGGTCGTCGTTGCGGCGACTCTCCTCACATACTTGATTTTCCTTCTGTTTGATTAATTGCTACACTTGATCTACATGGATATATTCATATTTACTCAGATCTACACTCAAGCTCACACTATCTCTCATATCTGCTCATTTTCCACACTTCCCTTGGGTATATAGACACTTTCCTTGACTAATTTTCACTTTTCCCAACTGGGCATTGTGCAATCTTGAGGCTCAAGCCACAAGCTTGGCCTCTGGAATTGCGCAGTGCACAGTACAGGCTTCTCCCAACTGTGCACTCTGCACTTCCAGCCAGCTTATCATCTTGGCCACTTAAATTGCGTAATGTGCAACCTCTCCCAGACATATGCCTAGGTTGAACTGCGCATTGCATAGTTTCAAGCCACAAGCTTCGACCTTAGCTATTGGGACTGCGCAGTTCCCAAAGGCAGCTAATCCCTCTTCTTAATGGAAATTGCGCAATGCTCCCCATCAAATGCCCAATTTTTTGCCTCAACATGTCGTGAAAGTAGATTTGCTAAAGACTGATGTTTGCTTTCCATGAGTGTCTCTTGTGTCCCACGAGTACAATCATTGCTGAGCACCTTTCTAGTAGTCGTTGTCACTATGGCACTTAAGACATCTTCTTCAAAAGGAGCCACTAAAAGCAGTAGCAGGGAAGCAGTTGAGCAAATGCCAGTAGACTTGACAGTGTATGTAGATACTAAAATGTTTATAGAAAAGGGATAATCACTAACATGGTAGAAGGTTAAAGATGCTTTTGCAAAGGACTTTGAGGCAGACATAGAGGACCGACATGTGTATCTCAGCATCCGACAGTCAGTACTACACAAGGTTGCATGCAGGTATCTAGCCTTCCCATGTGCAGATGTCATCAACTGGATTGTCTCAAACATTGATGAGAATACTATGACATTGAGCAGTACCAGCGGACAAAATCTTGCTACCTTCCGGGCAGAAGACTATCAGCGAATGTATCACTTGCTCGAGCTAGTAGAGCGCATGGACTCACTTTTCTATGCCACCCATAACTATGTGAACACAAGATACATTGTCACAGGCTGGGTGAAAGAGTCATCTAAGTTTCAATAGAAACCCACCCACGTATACAAGAAAAATTCCATGAGGAAGGCCTACCAGCTCTTGATTATCTTAGCTTGCAGGATCCATGGTTAGCAAAGCACAAAAACCTTTCCTAAAGGGTGGGCAGTCTTATTGGACCAAGTTGTGAATGAGGGGAAGCCATTCAACTAGTCAAATTTGTTGGCTCGACAATTGAGGGCCCATTTAGCACAAGCTTAGAGTCCTCTTGATGGTGAGTGAGAAAGGTTTTATATGTCTGCATATTTACTCAATGAAATATGTGCACAACAATGATTCCCTGGCATGAAATGGTGATGCAAAGCCAACCCTGCAAACCCAGAATTTCTAAATACCATGCATATAAAAATGCATTTCAGCATTTTTCCAAATAAAAACCTCAATACCTGGCAAATTCAACTCACACACTACTATTTGCATGCGGAAGCTTTTCAATATATGGTTTAAAATCATAATAAATTGTGTGGAAACTCCATCGCTCTCAGCCTCCACATTAACAGTACATTGAATCCCAACGCATCCCCCTTTAATTCAACAATCTTTAACTCACATACCTGTAACCTCTGTGCTACCAATCAGATCTTCGACCAGATGCAATCAACTAAGTTTCGATCGCTGCTTCCTTCTCTGTATGCAACCTAATGTTTGGATTAATCAATAAGTCGATTAATGAAATTTAATTCAGCTCAGAATTCCCATCGCCCCTGCAAACTCTGTTTCTCAATTCAACACTGTCACTCCTGCAAACACTGTTTTCCTGATATCGATTTCACATATTGAGCATGTTAAATAATCAACATTGAGTTATCGATTATCATGTACTGGATTTTAACACAAATCGATGTCAATTTCTTTACAAACAAATCATTCCTTCACGTGGTAGCATGGATCAGATACAAATCGATCTTCCACAATCAGAACCGCGTTTCTTCCAGCATGAATCAAAGTTGGAACTCTCGGTTTCCATTAAGAGAATGACGCAGTGATAAATTCAATATGGGTTTCAGAGAATCAACATTCGTTAATTCCGTCAGTCTCTAAGCTGAATTCAGTTTTTATGGCTTCAACACCCTAAGTCAATAGCGATAATGCAATTGATTCACTATTGATTATGTTGAGTAACACAAGCTTTTATAAGTAACCAACAAGCCCGACAGACAGAGCTTTATGCACGGGGGTTAACACCAAACTGCGGCCCAAACACATTGGAAAATACCCACTCATGCCAAGATTCAACATTCATAACAATCAACGATTATGTATTTCAGGTTTCACACAGAGTCGATGTAATTTCAAGCACGTCGAGTTACTCTTCCTCGTATCCAACTTCAACAACATGATTCATAATCCCATTGATCTTATTCATTGAAACACAGAGAGAACTAATTTTAATTCCTCCACAATGTATATTCAAAAGGAATCGAATCATCTCTTCATACATTGAACACAACTCAATAAAGGTGTAAACTCCAGAAATCAAATTCTGCATAAATATACAGTACTTACATAATAGCCTCCTTACTTGACCTGATTTCCCAATTGTTGGTCCTTTACAATCTGCCCGAAGGCTTCCAAATAGAAACTCCTACCCTTTACTCACACTCTCCCTCTCAATCTCACCCCTCTCAACGCCTTTGAGGCTTGATAATTTATACAAATTAATTAAACCAATTTAGACTCAAATCTCCTTAAATAACTCAACACCCCTAAAATCTAGATTTATCCCTAAAGTTTTGCAACTAAATCTAATTTAAATAGATTTTAGGTGTGGACTCAACTAAGTCCCGTACATAGCATTTCCACTTCCTAAAATTTCTATCTAACTCTATTTTCTCTCATATTCTTTTTAATAAAAAGAATATTTACAAAATCCTCACTTTCTCCTATTTTATTAAAAAAATTACCAAATTAATTAATAAAATAATAAAAATGTCACACCCCCCTTATTTACATGAAAAAATGAAAATCGGTCTTGATGCTCCTGCATCAAATGGGCATGGACACCACGAAAAACTGTCGTGTATATTTATTACAAGTTGCTTTCGGATTGCAGTTATCGAGGATTAATGACACAACTAACTAACCACTTCATCATCTCGCTTTACAAGCTTATCTTTGAAGAAGATCCACCTTGCATGTCACGAGAAGCAATGGAGGTGATAACAGACATCACAGATTGGTATGCCTCACCAGGTGGCACCTTCCTTAGAGTGTTTGGTGGAGAGAAGCCTCTGCATGTCTTACCCAGGTATGCCACCGACAAGCTTGTCATGCAAGAAGTATCATACCATCTCGCCATAGGGTTGTCAACAACTTTGCACAGGAAGAAGAAAGCACCATCACCCACTCTTTGTTTGCAAATTGGATTATACGAGATAAAGAACTTGAAAGTCGCAGATGCTGAGGGAAAGGAGATAGTCAGGTTTGAATTCGGTACTCGAGAATTTAATCTATATGATTCCCATGGTATTTGTAAAGACCATTATGCGAGAGTTTACTTTCCATGGATCGACGAGGAATTCCATTGGCCAGAGGAGGACCCATGGAGGAATTGCTACGATGCGTACAAACTCCGTGAGTCAGTCAGTTTAGTAGGGATTTCACTGGCTGCTCCACAGACGACAACAACTCCGGAAGCAACAACAACAGAAGGCGATAATCCCGTGTAGGACAAGGGAAAGAGGAAGATTGCTGACAGTCTAGAGGGAGAACAAAGTTGCAAGATGAAAGCAAATCCTATTATCATGAAAGAAACTTTGGCAGCAGAAGCAAAGAGGAATCAGAGGATATAGAGAGTAGAGAAGAGGAAGAGAGGAAAGAAGAGGTTGTAGGAAGCAAAAATGAAGTTGCAAGAGATAGAGAAGAAGCTGAAGGAGGACAAAGAGTTGAGTATGAGAGAACAAGAAGAGAAGAGGAAGCAGGGAGAAGAACAAAGGCAAGGAGAAATGACAGAGGAAAAATCATTGATACAGGTTCAAGAGCAGGAACAAAACCAACCAACAGTTAAGTAGGAAGGTGAACAGATGCAAGATAGGGAGCTTTCTCAACAGATTGAGCATTTGGTTTAAGTGATAGACATGGAGATGGAACAAGAGCCACATAATTAAGATGTTGATCTCATGCCAAGTGCACCACAGGTCATCCCATTGTCTCCACTACCTCTAGCAGCAAAGCCAGCCCCGAGCGAGGAAGGGGGTGTTGTTCCCCTTGATGATGATCCAGTAATGGATGTGTACAATCTATCATTCAATGAGTTCCAAAAGAGGATTGCACAAGCACAGAGAAATCATTTTCCAGATGATCACGCATCACCTGCATTCATTAGAGAAAGGGTGATAGTGCCAGACACCAAGAAGCATCCAAATGACATTTCCGAAGCTAACTTGGCCTATGCAGGAGCAACTAGATCAAAAATTTAGTATTAGACGACCGAGATGGAACAATTGGAACAAAATTTGTAGGCTACCAGGCAAGAGGCAAAACAACTCCATGCAATAGCACAAAGTGCAGTTTCTGCATAGGTTTACTTAGAGGAGATGAGAGCAATGATACTTGCTGAAGTATCAATACTTAGAGAAACCATGCAAAATCTCTATGAGGGGTTTATCACCGTACATAAAATAGTTGTCCGTTTGCATGGTTTACAACAACAGAGAAAAGAGTTTGTTAAAATTATTAAGAACATACAAGCTGCCATTGCCTATGTGTAAGAGTGAATGATGAGATACAAAGGGGCACCGCTTGACTTAGTGAAGAAAATGAAGCCACAATTAGAGCTGGAGAAAGTGAAAGTACAGATTGATTAAGAACAATAAGCAGCTCACCTCATTCATTGACATCATTCAAGCCTTATATGTATGGATGTTGAGCAGTTTTGAATACTTGGTGAGAAAACACCAGATCCCACAAGTCGGTTCACTCACCAAAGCCAATTCTAGGAACCAAGTTTGACATGAGATCGATGAGAAATTGGAGCAGCTGAGGCAGATTGCCACCAAGGAGGATTTAGAGCTAAACAAACAGAACACGCAGAAGTACATCACTGGTCCTATCCAACTCAGAACAATGTTTCTCATGCTTTAGAAAAAACCTGAAACTAGTCCCAAGACATTGTACCCAAATGCCACGGAGGCTAGAGTCCGCTTCTAGCCAAATACCATCACGCAGTTTGGGGACATCATCACATAGTATAAAGCTTGGCACCAATATGTGATCGAGAAGCAACAAGTGGAGGTTGTTGAGCTAGATTTATCCCAAACTCAAGCATCATAGTGTTGTGTCTTGTTAGGCTGTCAAGTTGTCTCTACCCTATTTTGTCTTATATGGGTACAAGTGTAAAATGTAATATTATTTGTAATTATGTTGTAAGAAAAATTCCAAGTTTCAAATTGGAATATGAAGAGTGACGATGTAATGTAACGAGTCATTTTTGTAAAGAAGTTGAAGAGTCATGAGGGTAGTCCAAAGGTCACAAAGGGGAGTTGAAGAGTCACCCCCTCTTGTTATAAATAGAACCTCATAACTCATGTAAGGGGCTTTTTGGAGCCAAGATTTTGGCTAGGCTTAGGCTTAGAAGGAGCTTGGGAGTATTGTGAAGAGCCTTGTATTCTCCATAGCGTAAAACGAGTATACTTCTTTGGAGGAGTAGGTGTTCTTGACTTTAATGTTCCACTATTGGGGCTAGTGGTCGTCAATAGTGTATGTATGAATGGAACTTTCACTTATAATAATAAAATCGGAGTTGACACGCTTTCATGCATATGTCGTGAATATAGTAGGACTATTCTTGGTGTATTTGCAATGTATTTTATTTAACTTACGTTTATGCTTATGAACTATTTTGTTTGCATTTTTATTAATCTTGTTGAATGCGTGTTGTTGTGTTAATTCATCACTTTAACTTGTGGACTACTCTGCATCTTAGCTTGTGATGTCATTACGCTCATGTGTTCCTTTCAAGTTGTGTACTATTACAGGCTTCCAAGGGGCACACTTCTTTTTCCCTTCATGTGTTGGAACCTTGATGCATTGCACCTGGATTTCTACAGGGTGACACACTTTCCCTCGCCCAAATTTATCACACTTCACTTTGTGTGTTTTTGCAGTCAAGGCATAATATTATCACCCACTGTTGGGACTCCTACTCCAAACATTGTGAGGTCTAGATGGGACTTCATATCAGGGAGATCCCCTGAATGTTGGCGGGTCCAGCACTGTCAACACGAGATCAACTCATTATCCTAGAAATTGAATTAGAAACTCCCTTCAGTACCTTGGATCTTGTATACCTTAATGGGAAGCTTCCTCACTCTCGGGGACATGTTCCCATCATTGGCCTTCAACTAGAAGATTATGTGTGTTGTTTGACTTCAACTCATTCATTCACACCACATTTATTATACTATAGTTCCTTCAGAGCCATTATCATTATAAATGGTTTCTCTCACATCTTTTAACATCTTACATCATTGGCCAGTAATCGGATGGTGTCTACCATGTTCGACTCCAACTCGTTTATTCACATGGCTAGACTAGTACTATCGAGTGACGAGGTGGAAGAACGTGGATCTATTTCCATCCATCTGGGATGCGTTTTTAGGATTCATAAAAGATCACAAAATATGATGGCTATGGTCATTCAAACAATCATCGAAGGATGGGTCCACACTCTATTATCGGTGGATGGGACTTCTTTGATCATTGTACATGTATATTGGGTTATATGCTGAGTATGGGTATGCCTCCCTCAACAACAATATCGTGATGATAATATGTATTATAATATATGTTGATCTTGAAAAGTCATTGCTTGATCTATACTTGTCACAAGGTAAATCACTTCAATCCTCATCCACTGCTTCTGACTTTGTACTTTAGGGGGAAATCTATTACAGGTCATTTTTTCGCATCTAATCAAATGAACTGAAAACCCGGATCAATCAACATCCTTAACACTTTGTCATTATCCCTTAAGTCTGATTTTTTGGGTCATTCAAGTCAAAAACCATGTTTTTAGCGTTAGCATACCATGTCCTTCAGTTCATCTGTGATGGTCGCATGTTTAATAATTGAGCACTTGCACAGACCAACACAGGTTTCTCTACTTTGTAGGTGCAGTTGTTCTAGAATTTCAAGAAAAATAAAAAATATTTACGAAACTTATCATTCCAGAATCTTCTAAGGTGGTTTTAACCATTTAACATTAATAGAGATCTATAATTCCTACTCTAGAGGTCTTATCTCTTATCCTTAGAGCTTATCCACCTTCACATTTGAGTCCTAGATTGGTAAAACAAAAACTACCTTATTTACCCTATAAATTCACTGCCTCCCATAGAGGCTGGTTGGATTTTGGAGATTATTAGTGCCCTCATGCTGCTACTTCGAGCTTAGGAAATCATCCTCCACTAATGCATTAGGGTTGATTTTGAAGGTTTTCTTTGTGGCAGGGAAGGACAAGACAATTGGGGAGACATCTACAAAGTCAAACATCTCTAAATGGTTGCAACTCTCTCCTACATTTATTAATACAAAATTCACTATGTTTTCCTATACTTGTGTCATGTTGATTCTTATGTATTCAATGCCATCTGACTCATTCATTAGAGACATTAGTTTATGGTATGTGGATATTACAGTTCTCTTGCTTGTTTTAGTCATTTTTGCAAGTTCCATTTATAGCACTTGGAGCTAGAGTTGGAACTTACAAGCAAAGAGAAGAGGAGGGCTTACTACAGATTCCAGGTAAGTCTTTTTTCCGTATTCTAATCTCTCTAAGGAAAACATAGATCTTTTTTCTCATGTTGTTTCTAGATCATGCCACTAGATATAGGGAGATCATTTTTGTCCATAGAAGTGAATTTCCCACATAACACTCACCCTCTCGCCCATTTCGATCATGGATTGAAGTAGGAAATGTGGAACACTAAGCCTGTTTGGAAGGAACATTTCTATTTGAAACTTAGCTCGTAGATCAACCTAAATTGATAAGCATATACAACACTCAACCTCCCTTCACAAGATAAATACTCGAGGATGTTATAGGCCACTTCATCAAGGGTAAGGGAGGGTCTCCCTTCTTACTCCATTTTATTCTTCAGGGAGGAAGAAATTTCTCTTGCCTGTGATGGATTCTATTCTAGCTTCCTTGACCCATTTGACGCCTAGAGGTATGATGGTCATTCTGCTAATGAGCTCTACATTCAAGTGGATGAAAATTCCCCTTACAACAGTGGTGGCACTGTCTTCAAATTGAGAGTGCAGGGCCATGGAAAATTCATGGGTTACCTCATCATCATACCCTTTCAATTTTCCAAAGAATCCCATCCATCGGAGGCTTAGGAAGATATCTCTGATAGGGGGATGTTGATGGATTTTGTTGGTGTTTGTGGGTTCCCTTATATTGAAACATCCCCCCATGGATCCTACTACTACTTCCTGAAGTTATTTCAAAGAATTTTTTGTGAAGAATTGTGGAGAGTAGCCTAGGGTCTCAAGGTAAGGTAAGGATGTTTATGCATCTTTTCTAGTCAAAGAGGGGAGAATTATATTCCAAGCTTCAAAAGGACTACTTATGCTACCACCTTGTTTTCCTCATTTAAAAAACAATCATTTTCAAAAGAAATCAATTCTGCAGGGGTTTGCTACAAGATGCCTGTACATGCATAATTTCACTTAATAATTGCATGGAGGGTGAGGAGAAAATATGCCACTTACCCTTCTTAGGATGACTTCCTTATGATTGTGGCGGTTCGAAGGAAGATTCTCATTTATTCAGACCCTCTTTCACCTCTCGACTTGATCTAGTAGCATCTCCTCTACAATCCTGTAGCAATTGTGTTTGATCCTATAACACTTACTCCCTATCATGTAACACCTGCAAATCAACTATGTAGCTCCCTTGTAGAATCCTAGGGGACCTCTGGTCATAGATAGCTCAACCTTCGATGTCTTATTGGACCTTTCTAACAGTTTTGGGAATGAGCTTCAGTATAACTTAAGTTGGGCTTGTCCTTTTATTTCCTTTTGTTGTCGTGGGCTCAACACGCTTGGTGAGATGGACCCTACATGTATTTCAATTTTTAACCATTGGCCCCGCTCCTCGTAGTTATCACTCTCCTTCTCTGACTTTTCCATGTTGCATGGAAGGGTGAGTGAATTGCACTTTACTATTCGAGGGTGGCCAAGTTTACTGGCCACCTCCAACCCATAAAAAACGTGTTCCTCGTTCATTAAAAACATTTTTTTGAACCAATATGCGCTTAAGGAAAGGGGCGAGGAGTGTCATACCTAAGCCTACCTGTGATGTCGAGCTGCTGTAGATGCATGCATTTTGTTGTTGAACCAATGATAAATCTATTGGCCTATGGAGGTACTATGCACTGGTCCCCATTCAAAAAAAACATTGTAGAGATATTCTTTGATAGGTGTTTGACTAATGAAGTCTTTTTTCTTCTTCTTTTTTGCAGGTGCTTCTAGTGTTTGATATACTGCTATTGGAGTGGGTTAGTTAACTTGTAGCTGACTCTCAAGGATGGTGAAACTTCCTCGGATCTCAAGGATGGCCTCTTGATGCTTAAGGATGTCCAAATCTTCATTCTAGAGTTGCAAAAGTTCTTTGCTTCTAGTTTTGTAGGGTTTGTGTAGGTTGCTATAGGATTGGTTTCTTTCCTGTAGCAGTCACACAACCCCTTCCAAAACCACAACTACCTTCATGAAATGCACTCAGTGACTTGGATAATTCATGGTGAGCCTATGGATAGGGATTGGAAACTCTGATGGTGGTGAAAACTTGTGAAGAAGGGGTGAAAATAAGGTCTTTTTATGAACAAAGGTGGATTTTTAGAAGGGAAAGTGGTTAAATGGTGTGGGTGAGAGGTGAAGGAGGTGTGGTGAACCTCTCCTATCATTTCCCAAAGGAAAACATGAGTTTTGACCCCTTTTATACGCTGATCTCAATCTTGTAGCAATTCTGGTCAATCTTGTAGCAATTTAGGACAATCTTGTAGCACTGTAGGATTGAGGCAGAATTGAGTGTAGTTGCTTGCTTGATGATGGAGGGGTGTAGGGAGATGGGTGGAATGATGGAGGAAATGCAAGAGGCTAGTTTGGGAGATGGATAAATGGGATGTGGATCCCTTTCTTTGCACTGTTGTCCCTTTGACTATGGCTAGAACCCTGCACAAGAAAATTGTTAACATAATTGGTGTAAGGGCTCCTTTACCTCTGTGTGCTTCTTCCTTTTGTTTCATTTTTTTTTTGTGTGTTATTTTTTGAGACCTATAGACTTCCTTCTTTTGCTGATAAGATGTTGGATGAATTGAGGGTTTTAAGAACCCCAATTACATTCAACTTCTTGCTTATTGAAATAGTAAACTCCTATTTTGACAAATGCCTTCTGTATAACTTTAATCGGTAACCATTAACCAACAATGGAATGCCTTCCTCATCAACTCCTCTTAGTTGGAAAAATCCATTCTCATAACATTTCTCCACTAGATAGGGGCCCAACCACCTTGTCATTAATTTCCCTTTGAAATCCTTTAACCTTGAATCATACAGGAGGGCCCAATCACCCTCTTGGAAATATCTCTCCCTAATATGTCTATCATGCTAGATCTTCCTCTGTAGTTGGACTACCTCAGTGTGCAGGAGAGCCTATAATCTGAACTCATCCAAGCCATTGAGCTAAAGCATCCTTTCTTGTTGTGTTGTAGTGAGGTCTAAATCCAATTGTGTTGTCATCCTCAAGGTATTGTACTCGAACTCAATGGACAAAAAGGCTTTCTTTCCATAAACCAACTCGAATGGGGTGAATACAATAATGGTTTTCTTGGTGGTATTGTAGGCCAAAGTGGCCTCCACAAGTTTGTCTGCCCAATCCCTTCTTCTGTTTTTGACAACCTTGGTCAAAATGTTCTCCAAGGCTTTGCTTGTGACCTCCACTTTCCCATTTTCATAAGGATGATAAGCTGTGGATTTCTTGTGCTTGATATGGTGCTGATCCATGATGTCTTCAATCAAATTTGATGTGAATTGTGCCCCTTTATCAGTGACCAACTCCCTTGGAAAACCAAACTTGTATAATATTTTCTCCCTCAGAAATTCAACCACTTTCTGCTTAGTTGTTGCCTTCACTGCCTTTGCTTCAGCCCACTTGGTCAAGTAATCAGTTCACACAATGATGTACCTCTTTTGCCCTGATGGGGGATCAATAAGCCCAATGAAGTCCATGCCCCATTTCTCAAATGGCTCCAGATTCACTTGAGGTTGTAGAGGCATTTCATACATGGGTGTGGGCTTACCCATCCTTTGGCACTCATCACATTTGGTAGTGTACCTCCTTGAATCTTGATGTAGAGTAGACCAATAGTAGCCAGCTTGTAAAACCTTGAAGGTTGTCCTTCTAGTAGTAAACTGGTCCCCATAAGGTCCATCATGATAAGATGATAAGATGTCAAAGAGATCCTACTCGCTTACACATCTCCTCAAAATCTGATCTGGCCACAACTTGAAGAGATTTCCCCTAATCCAGGTGAAAGGGGCACTCTTCTTGATAATCTTTCTCTTCTCCTTGGAGGATAGATTAGGAGGGAATCTCCCAGCAACCAAGTAGTTGGTTATATTAGCAAACCAAGGAGATAACACCAAGATGGAAAAGAGGTGTTCATTTGGAAGTTGATCATCTACCATCTCCTCATATGCAGGCAAGGTTAGTCTTGACAAAAAATCTGCAACCACATTCTCTTTCCCTAGTTTGTCAACAATAATTAAATCAAATTGTTGCAATAATAACAACCATCTAATGATTCTAGCATTGACATCAAGTTTATTCACTAAATACTTAATGGTTGCATGGTCAGTGTGAACAAAGTTTTGATATCCAGTGATATAGTGCCTAAACTTATTCAAAGAGTGCACCACAACCAGGAGTTCCTTTTCAGTGACTGTATAGTTAATTTCAGCCTTAGAAAGGTTCTTACTGATGAAATATATAACATAGGGAAGTTTGTCTTCCACTTGTCCTAAGGTTTCTCCTACAACTTTATCTGATGCATCTGTGTGGATATGGAAAGGCAATGCCCAATTGGGGCCCCTAAGGATGGGTGCAGTGGTCAACTTCTCCTTCAGTACTTCAAAGGCCTCTTAACATCTATTTGTGCAACAAAATTATGAATATTTAGCCAGTAATCCAAATAGGGGTGAAGCCAATTTACTAAAGTCCTTAATGAACCTTCTATAATACCCAACTAATCCAAGGAAGCTTCTAACATCCCTTTGTTTTTTAGGGGTAGGGACCATTTTAATGATGACAACTTTGTTTGGTCAACCTAAATCCCTTCCTTAGATATGGAATGACCTAAGATAGTCCTTGCATTCATAAAAAACTCACATTTATTAGGACTTAATGAAAGATTCATCTCAATGCATTTATTTAAGACTTTACATAGATTAGAAAGAGCTTCCTGGAAGTCACATCCATAAGGAGTGAAGTCATCCATGTATATCTCAACAGTGTCATGAACAAGGTCAACAAAGATACTCAGAACTGACCTCTAGAAGGTAGCAAGGGCATTACACAAACTGAATGGAAGGACTCTATAGGAAAATGTTCCCTAAGGACATGTGAATGTGGTATTTCCTTGGTCCTCAAGGTTGGCCTGTATCTAGTTATACCCACTAAATCCATCAAGGAAGGAAAATAAACTATTCCCTACAAGGCTATCTAGCACTTAATCAATGAAAGGCAGAGGGAAATGGTCCTTCTTTGCAGCCTTGTTAAGTTCTCTATAATCAACACAAATCCTCCACTTCCCATTCTCTTTGTGGACTATGACAAGAGGGGACACCCACTCACTGTTTGAAATGGGGTATATGAACCCTGCATTCAACAACTTTTGCAGTTCTTCTTTTACAATATCCTTAAGGGAAATATTCATTCTCCTCTGTGGTTGTGTTGAAGCCCCGAAAATCGGGTCTACAACAAGGGGGATACCCACTCGGTCCGGACCTTGGTTGGCAGCTCCTTATCCGTTTGGTATAGCGGGTCCGACTGGGGATATGGGACCAGTTTCCCAATCTATGAGTGTGTGTGTGTAGAATTTGATGTTCCTGATCTAACAGTTCCTAATTAAGATATTCTAATTCTAACTTTAATCTAATGCTATGCTATTGTATTCTAATAAGCAGCAACATCTAAGTCTATACTAACCCGGGATGTAATTCTTTTATTATGCGATCTAAAAAGATTTCAAATAACAACTGGTAATAAAGATCATTAAGCTATTATGAGAAAAGAAATCAATAAGGATGAACCACTTCGCATAAAAAGTTAGACGAAACAGTTGTGAAAAACATATCGCATAATGAGCTATTCATACATTAAGCATAAATAAATAAAAACTGTATATCACTTTAACACATAAGCAGAAATGGTTAAGAGATAAAAGTACCATTTATAACTAGTCCTACTCATGAGCTTCAAGCGACAATGATTTATCTCTCCTTGCTCTAACATCCACTAAGAGTACAAAAGTGCAACATCAGTAGCAGATATTAAATGCAAACATCAACAAATCCTGTTCCATTCATTCACCAAAACCTCCTCGGAGGGTGCAAAAGTGCATGTTCTAAGGACAAGTTTTTGATAAATTTCTGGACCCTTCTCTAAATGCATGAGAAGGGTTTAAATACTACTAACTAAATCTAAAAATAACTTATTTACAAAAATTCAGGATGTGGTTTAAATGACCGTCCTGTTTCTAGGAAAATAAAACAAAATTAAAGCTAAAATTGAATCTAAAATTAAACTACTTCTGTATTTGGTCTTTGAAATTGCACGTATGCAGCATCTGTTTAAGGAGAGTCGGTTGGCTGACTTCTGCTTTTAACTGAGCTGAGAAAACAGAATCGACGAGGGCTGGTGCCATTTTTTCGGCCGCATTTATGATACACTTAACAGTCATCCACTGGCTATGCGGCTTCACCAAGTATGCCCAGTAATATTCCCAGTTTAACTTGCTCAGCCCTTGAATTGCTTTTGCCTTTTCTTGCGCTCTCTTTTTCCATTCTGCCTCTAGTTGCTGTGCATTCGGTAAATATCCTGGAGTGGTCTCTGCGATCAAATTTTCCCTGTGCAAATTTTCATTTACACAATCAATAAGACTGCTTGCTGCCGTGGCTGCTCCTTTTGCCGCTTGTTCTGCCTCCCTGATTTGCTCGTCCCATTTGTTAAAGAGCATTTCTTTATGGTTTTCATTTATCCTTGGTGCACCTGCTCTTTTTCCCTCGTCTTTATCTTGCCAAGCCAAATATTCAGTCACCCATTTATCAATCAGATCATAGTCACTTCGTAAATCTACCACTTGATTAGTGGTCTTATCACTAATTTCACAATAATAACTCCACTGTGATATCTTTTGGCCCAACGCTTCTTGCTGCTGTAGTAATTGTTCATTCAAGGAAATGGACTCCGTAATAAATTCTGTAAGCTTAGGGTCATCTTTGTGCATCTCCTGTAAATCCTGTAACTGCTTTCCTTTCTCATCCAAACTTTTCTGATATCCTATCTGCATTTGCTGGAAGTCCTGCTGCAACCTTTCAAGTTGTTTCTGTGCTTCATTATTGGTGTTAGTTTGTTGCAACTGCTGTTGCAGTACTTGTATCTGGTCTTCCATTTCTTTTAACAACTGCTGTACCTCAGATGCTTTATCAATAGTCGTAGAGGCGTATGCTCCTGCGATCTGAGATAGTTTGGTGATATTTTCAGTAGGATTGCTAGTGGGATCTTTCCACAAGACGTCTAATTGTTCTGCGTCTTGAGAGAGTGTATTTTCCAATTTCCTTTTCTTCCTCTGTCTTCTTACCACTGCTTTGTGTTGTGGGCTATAAAATATATCCAGAGGGGGAATTTCTTCAATGTTGAGTATAAGCTCAGAAGATGGGGCAACAGGAATATGCTCCATATCTGAGACATCACTGACTGTTCTTGTGACTACTTCTTTTGCTACCTGTGTATTGCTCACAGGTGTTTTTATGGCTTGTCCTTCAAGATTGATCAAGTCGTTGAAGGTTTCCCATTCTTTATCTAATTCGGTTGTGACTGGCGGTGCTTGAATGATGAGAGGAGGAGGATCTCTTTGCAGGGAGGAAATAACCCGCTGATGTAAAAAGTTCCATTGATTGGGCAATATCCTTTACCGACCCTTCGCTCTTATCCTGTTCGTTTCCAGATCTTTTAGAGTGTTCGGACATTTCTTGTTCAGAATTGGATTTAGATCCGTCAGTGCTTGAACTCCCATTAAGACTAACACTTGGAGTTGGTTCTCTTGAGGGTAGGCATAATTTCTCTAGAGGAATACTGGCTAACCTTCTTTCTCTGTATATTGTGAACTTTTGGAAATCTTCTGGAGATAATTGCAATTGGGCTTCGTGCAAAATTTCTTGAAGTGTGCTTTTCTGTTGGAATATATCATCAAATAAATCCTTTTCTCTAGAGAACACCTTTATCTTGACTGTAGTTGTGAAATTATGGGCAACCCCATTAGGGTCAAATGGTCTTCCCGGAAATTTGAATAGTTGTAAACACGTCATATTCTTTACTTCCGTGAATGCGTGGCCTACATCAAATAGCGAAAAGGCCCCACAGGCTACAGGAAACTGTGGCCATATAGCCTTCTTTTTGTCCTTTAAGTCTTTAGTTAGACCACCTTCCCCACAGGTTTGATATGCAATCTCTCGAGCTAAGAGTTTATCAGGGATATACAAAGGTAGGACATGAGGGGGTGCAGTACTTCCAAATACCCTGACATAAGTAAAAAATTCCTCCCCGAACCATCTTGCGACAGGGAGGATGTCTACCTCTGCTTCAGGCGAGCACCTCGGGGGGTCTTTATCATACAACATTCTGTACAAGGGCAGCATAATTCCATGACAAATTTGGTAGAAGTATGGAGTGAACTGAGAGTCCCACAATTCTTTATGATAGACATGGATGGGTAAGGGGTCTTGAGTGGTCCACTTCCAACCCATAACAGGAAACTTAGAAACATAACATATTGAATCCATAATATATGCAGATAGGTAAAAAGGAGGATAAATTCTCTGGGCCGCAACTCTTTTGGACCGGTAACTGACAATGGCCATGACCAGGTTATAAGATAAAATCTTGGCCCAATCTACAATAGTGGCATTTGTGGCAGCATCCAATAATGGTAACCATTCGGATGAAAATTTATTGATATCTGGTATTCCAAATATTCTACAGAGCATGGCAGCAGCAAAACAATATGGGGAGGTAAGGGAACCAATACTGTACATACCGTGTTTATCTTTCTTCAGTGGTTCGTCTCTCCTGGACCAGTCTTTGGTGGTTTCTGCTAGGTCCTGATTTTCCTTTACGAATTTCTCCATGAATTGCTTGTTATAAGTTGCCTGTGGCTCGGGCAGATGATACATGAGCTTTAAATCCTGCGCAGCGAATGAACCGATGAGTCCTTGACCATGAACTTTGAACTGTCTATTTCTGATTTCTGCGCTATCCAGTATCCACTTGACCATGTCTGTGTATGGGAGGATTTTTGGCCTTCTATTATCCGATGTAAGAATGAGCAAACTAGCTTTGTTAGGGATGCTTTAGAAGGACTCTGTGAGCCTACAACAACAGTAACTTCCATTACTCTGGGATTCTCCTCTTCGAGCAGAGTATACATGCCTTCCCACGTAGCTATTCCCGCGTCTCTATTACAAGCCGTGTCTGTATACAAAGGTGCCATTTCCTTTTCTTCGGAGCTCGGGGCTTTGCTTTCTTTCCCATTTCAACCTGCATATTGCTTTGTATCGTCCTCTCTTCTCCGTTCCTGCAATTCACAAGTGAAGTAAAAATGAATGACAAGGAAGGGTGATGGGAGAGGTTTTAAATGCCGCAGACATACCAAATACACCACCTTACGTGAAATGATTCTTCGTAAAACACGCACTCATATTCCGTTGATAACTGACAACTAACTCCTTTATTAGCATTTAAAGCGCATAACCATGTGTCAGCTTATGGAAAATACTTTTCTTGAATAACGTGCCCGAAAGATCTGCGATGGAGCGATTTTGCGATTTGCTTCACAACATCGCAGATCGCAACATCGCAAAAACACAACATCGCAGCGTTGATCTGGCCTGACGTCGCAACATTGCTTTATCGCGAAATCGTGATATCGCAATATCGCAGATCGCAGGAGTTTTATGTATGACAAATTTCGTTAACCTGTTTCTTGCGAGATGCGATCTTGCGATTGGCGTCATCGCATATCGGCAGATTTTGAAGTGTTTCATGTAAGTTTTGCTGAATGCGACGCGATATTTGTTCATTGCCACGATCTCGCAAATGTTGGGGTTGTGCTTGTAAGGTGGCATCCCGCTATCTTTTTACGATGCGATTTTAAAGATTTTTACCTTATCATAAACTTAGATTTTAAGAATTTCCAAGGAGCTTCCTAAGCTTATGATGGTAACTTTATTTGCGGAAAGGAAATTTAAGCACTACTTTGTTTTTCCTGGATTTTATAACTAAGGGTCCCCACACATTTAGTATTACGAATGACACTAAATGAAAGGGGGGTTGTTGCTGGCCACAACAATTGGCGATTCACTTGGAAGAACCAGTTATCTATGTTTTTCTATTGAATTTTCTAAACTTCCAAAACATAATTTTTTTTAGAAAGTTAAACTTTATTATGGAAAGATAAAGTACACTATGCTCTAACCTGTCAATGTCATTTTGTTTCAACTATTTTCAACTTTGATTATTTGCTTTTTCAGGCTAGTCCTTTAATTTACATGAGTCATTACTTGGTCTTGTAAAGATAAAACAAAGTCTTCTCTGTAAACCAGTTTTAAATATGCTAATTTGTCGTAGGTAGAGCCTCTGCTGCCAGCAGGCATTTATAGCCTCGACAGGGTTACCTGTTACCCAGCAATGATCCTGTATCCTACTTAAAGCAACCTACAACTCTCAAAGAAGAATCCACATCCACAATTATTAATTTGATTTTCTTTTTACTCTTAAAGAACAATGTCTTGGCTTGATAGCCAATTTATGACACAATCATTTACTTGATTTATAACTTTGCTGAACAAGCTGGCTCGTGATGAGACCCCTTGTCTTTTGATTGCAACAATCTTGAGTCATTGCCCTATTGTGATGTACAGTATTTGGCAAAGTCAACAAGTTATAATATCAGTGATTATGATAAGCCGGCTCGTAATGAGACCTCTTATTCTTCAAGATGAAGTGTATTCTTGGGTTGTTCATCTGAAAGTTGGGATTTCCTTAGCAGGGAGGAAGTCATTGTTTCCTTAAGATAGCTCTGGACGACAATAGTAGAGTTTTTGGAAACAACTGTTCTACAGAGAATCTTTATTTTGTTATTGATACCTTTCATTGTACTGACATAAAACAATTTCTTCACAAAAGGTTGTTTTCATCAAATTTTATGAAGTTGAAACTAGTTCCGTATCTAGGCTAGAGTCTTTAACTGTATCTATCAATAATAAAGATCAATTTTCTGAAAGATTTGCTATTTATACAAGTGAAAAATCAAAATCTGAAAGAGAATTGGTATCTCATTTGTAAATGCCTAATGTAGCTAACGACAACAGATTTTATTATGGAAGATATATTTAAAGAAGATGAGAGGTAACTATTCCCTTGGATATTTATACGATATGAAGAGGGCCAATTACTTCGTTTATTTTTACCTGCAGATTGTTAAAAATAAACTATGAACATAACAAACTAACTAAATTAATTCTACTCCTATTTTAACTATATACATGAAATCGACTAGGTATAGTCATATTTGCAGTGTAACCATTCTCTCATTTTTATTCCTACACATATATACATTTCAAATATTAGTACTAGAAATAAAGTTTTTGCTGAACTAAGAACATTAAATGTGAAATTAGAATGCACAACTATTGTTAGAATTTTACTCGAAATCTCCTTCTTATGAAATTTTCTTTCCAATTGAATACCTATTGGATCACAGAAATCTGGATGGATTTCTATTACGGATTGATAAACATTCAAGGAAAGAAATGACAGGCTGGATTGAAGATATGCATTTTTGGATTTAACAGCTTGTATCATATTATTAATGTTATGTGTGAAAGTTAAGCTTTTGACAATTTCTGGTGAAAGAAAAGTTTCCAAATATATTTCTTTGAATGGATCAATGAAGAATGGATGGAAATCTTTCAAAGGAAAATTATCAATTAAATTGAATTGCTGGAAAGTTTCTAAAAATACATCCTTTTGTTGATATTGTCTTGGATAAGATAGAAGCTTTTGATAAAACATTGACATTGATTGAAATTGAAATTGAAACAGCTCTACATTCTTTCGAAAAACTTCAACTTTCCAACAGGGCAATACATCACTCGAATGTCTGATAGTAAGGTGCTCAGTATGCCAGCGTAATATATCAAAAGTCTGAAAATTAAAATCTAAAGCTAAATCTGATTTTATACAAAATGGGTGCAAATGGAATAGAATGCAATGACTATCTGTACAACTAGTGTTATAGCACAATTGGGATCGTTTTGAAATATTCTCTCTTTCACAAGGATTGGCCAGAATTATGGAATTCGAGTAATTTCGAACTCCATCTTGTGAATTAGAAAGCGAATTATGATTATGAACAGGCATGAAAGCTTGATCATGATATGAATCATAGACTGGAATACTTTCTTGGATAGTGAAGTCATGCAGATGATTTGCTGCTTTAGAATGAGGATCGGTTGAAATGATTTCTGAATTAAAATACCTCTCATTCTCAGATGTTATTTGAAGTTTCTGATGATTCTCTCGAGATAAATCAACATCTTCAATGTCAAAGTAATTATCATAAATGACTTCACAAGATTCCCTAGATTTCTCTTTTTCATCCAGTATATTCAAACAAGGAGGGACAAGCCTTTCATGTTCGTTAATGGCAAAAGAATGTTCTATAACTGCTTCTCTATCTTGAAAACTTAATGGTGATTCATTTAGATCAGCCTCTGTATTTTCTGAAATATCATTAATATTGAGAGGGGAAAAATTACCATCATTAAAAATATCAGGATAAAGAGAAAAATGTGACTCTGAAATAATGCATTTAAAAATATCTCTTTTTGAGAATTCTTGTGCATTATGTTCATCGTAGATTTCAGGTTTTAGATCATACCTTTGTGTGCTCATGTTTTTTGGAAGAAGATTACTTTGCTGTTCTAACCTTGGCATTTGCATTTGTTGAGTTGCGATCATATTTTCTGAATTTGCCTCAAAGTTGCTTCCCGATTCCAAGGCGACCTTTCTTCCAAAATTGCCGCTTTTGTCTTCTTGTATTGGATCAGAAATATCCTCTAAGCTTTGGGAAACTTCTTCATCACAATTTATTTGCACATCCAAATTGGATTTCTCATTTATGTTAGAAGGAAATTGAACAAAGCTTGGACTAATTTCCAATGGATCGGGAATAGGAGGCAGAGAATAATTATGATCAACACAATCTAGTGATTCTTCACTTATGGGTTCATTTTCAACATCAAATTTCAAACAATTCAGATGGAATCGAATATTAAAATCTCTAACAGACTCATCTTCTTTTCGTAGATACTCAATTTCATCATATACCTGATCATAATCATAGCAGTCAAATTTACAAATGAAAACCGTGACAAATTGATCCCAGCTGTGAATTGAGGCAACCGGAAGGGTTCTACACCAGTTTCTAGCTTCTGCTACAAATGTGAGAGTAAAAATTCTGCATAAAATGCCTTCATCAATTCCTTGAAAATTTGAATTTGAAACATTTTGAATAAATTGAAGGGCATGATTAAAAGCAGAAGAATTTCTCTTACCATTGAATTTTACCTGAGACAAGAGTCTTACCACTTCGGGTGGAGTGTTGGAAGATGCACGAACATGGACAAATTGGAAGTTTAAGAGAGGTCATCGTAATTCAAATGTTAAAATTGAAAACAAACCCCAACAGACAACATGTTTCAGGCCCTCTTTCTAGCGCCAAATATGTTGAAGTCCCGAAAATCGGGTCTACAACAAGAGGGATACCCGCCCAGTCCGAATCTTGGTTGGCAACTCCTTATCCGTTTGGTATAGCGGGTCCGACTGGGGATATGGGACCAGTTTCCCAATCTATGAGTGTGTGTGTGTAGAATTTGATGTTCCTGATCTAACAGATCCTAATTAAGATATTCTAATTCTAACTTTAATCTAATGCTATGCTATTGTATTCTAATAAGCAGCAACATCTAAGTCTATACTAACCCGGGATGTAATTCTTTTATTATGCGATCTAAAAAGATTTCAAATAACAACTGGTAATAAAGATCATTCAACTATTATGAGAAAAGAAATCAATAAGGATAAACCACTTCGCATAAAAAGTTAGACGAAACAGTTGTGAAAAACATATCGCATAATGAGCTATCATACATTAAGCATAAATAAATAAAAACTGTATATCACTTTAACACATAAGCAGAAATGGTTAAGAGATAAAAGTACCATTTATAACTAGTCCTACTCATGAGCTTCAAGCGACAATGATTTATCTCTCCTTGTTCTAACATCCACTAAGAGTAAAGTGCAACATCAGTAGCAAATATTAAATGAAAACATCAACAAATCCTGTTCCATTTATTCACCAAAACCTCCTCGGAGGGTGCAAAAGTGCATGTTCTGAGGACGAGTTTTTGATAAATTTCTGGACCCTTCTCTAAATGCATGAGAAGGGTTTAAATACTACTAACTAGATCTAAAAATAACTTATTTACAAAAATTCAGGATGTGGTTTAAATGACCGTCCTGTTTCTAGGAAAATAAAACAAAATTAAAGCTAAAATTGAATCTAAAATTAAACTACTTCTGTATTTGGTCTTTGAAATTGCATGTATGCAGCATCTGTTTAAGGAGAGTCGGTTGGCTGAATTCTGCTTTTAACTGAGCTGAGAAAACAGAATCGACGAGGGCTGGTGCCATTTTTTCGGCCGCATTTATGATACACTTAATAGTTATCCACTGGCTATGCGGCTTCACCAAGTATGCCCAGTAATATTCCCAGTTTAACTTGCTCAGCCCTTGAATTGCTTTTGCCTTTTCTTGTGCTCTCTTTTTCCATTCTGCCTCTAGTTGCTGTGCATTCGGTAAATATCCTGGAGTGGTCTCTGCGATCAAATTTGCCCTGTGCAAATTTTCATTTACACAATCAATAAGACTGCTTGCTGCCGTGGCTGCTCCTTCTGCCGCTTGTTCTGCCTCCCTGATTTGCTCGTCCCATTTGTTAAAGAGCATTTCTTTATGGTTTTCATTTATCCTTGGTGCACCTGCTCTTTTTCCCTCGTCTTTATCTTGCCAAGCCAAATATTCAGTCACCCGTTTATCAATCAGATCATAGTCACTTCGTAAATCTACCACTTGATTAGTGGTCTTATCACTAATTTCACAATAATAACTCCACTGTGATATCTTTTGGCCCAACGCTTCTTGCTGCTGTAGTAATTGTTCATTCAAGGAAATGGACTCCGTAATAAATTCTGTAAGCTTAGGGTCGTCTTTGTGCATCTCCTGTAAATCCTGTAACTGCTTTCCTTTCTCATCCAAACTTTTCTGATATCCTATCTGCATTTGCTGGAAGTCCTGCTGCAACCTTTCAAGCTGTTTCTGTGCTTCATTATTGGTGTTAGCTTGTTGCAACTGTTGTTGCAGTACTTGTATCTGGTCTTCCCTTTCTTTTAACAACTATTGTATCTCAGATGCTTTATCAATAGTCACAAAGGCGTATGCTCCTGCGATCTGAGATAGTTTGGTGATATTTTCAGTAGGATTGCTAGTGGAATCTTTCCACAAGACGTCTAATTGTTTTGCGTCTTGAGAGAGTGTATTTTCTAATTTCCTTTTCTTCCTCTGTCTTCTTACCACTGCTTTGTGTTGTGGGCTATAAAATATATCCAGAGGGGGAATTTCTTCAGTGTTGAGTATAAGCTCAGAAGATGGGGCAACAGGCATATGCTCCATATCTGAGACATCACTGACTATTCTTGTGACTACTTTTTTTGCTACCTGTGTATTGCTCACAGGTGTTTTTATGGCTTGTCCTTCAAGATTGATCAAGTCGTTGAAGGTTTCCCATTCTTTATCTAATTCGGTTGTGACTGGCGGTGCTTGAATGATGAGAGGAGGAGGATCTCTTTGCAGGGAGGCAATAACCTGCTGATGTAGAAGTTCCATTGACTGGGCAGTATCCTTTACCGACCCTTCGCTCTTATCTTGTTCATTTCCGAATCTTTTAGAGTGTTCGGACATTTCTTGTTCAGACTTGGATTTAGATCCGTTAGTGCTTGAACTCCCACTAAGACTAACACTTGGAGTTGGTTCTCTTGAGGGTAGGCATAATTTCTCTAGAGGAATACTGGCTAACCTTCTTTCTCTGTATATTGTGAACTTTTGGAAATCTTCTGGAGATAATTGCAATTGGGCTTCGTGCAAATTTCTTGAAGTGTGCTTTTCTGTTGGAATTTATCATCAAATAAATCCTTTTCTCTAGAGAACACCTTTATCTTGATTGTAGTTGTGAAATTCTGGGCAACCCCATTAGGGTCAAATGGTCTTCCCGGAAATTTGAATAGTTGTAAACACGTCATATTCTTTACTTCCGTGAATGCGTGGCCTACATCAAATAGCGAAAAGGCCCCACAGGCTACAGGAAACTGTGGCCATATAGCCTTCTTTTTGTCCTTTAAGTCTTTAGTTAGACCACCTTCCCCACAGGTTTGATATGCAATCTCTTGAGCTAAGAGTTTATCAGGGATATACAAAGGTAGGACATGAGGGGGTGCAGTACTTCCAAATACCCTGACATAAGTAAACAATTCCTCCCCGAA
This sequence comes from Pinus tabuliformis, assembly GCA_031772625.1. Taxonomy (NCBI): domain Eukaryota; kingdom Viridiplantae; phylum Streptophyta; class Pinopsida; order Pinales; family Pinaceae; genus Pinus; species Pinus tabuliformis. Next base: position 565,501,758 of record CM062816.1, read on the forward strand.
CCATCTTGCGACAGGGAGGATGTCTACCTCTACTTCAGGCGAGCACCTCGGGGGGTCTTTATCATACAACATTCTGTACAAGGGTAGCATAATTCCATGACAAATTTGGTAGAAGTATGGAGTGAACTGAGAGTCCCACAATTCTTTGTGATAGACATGGATGGGTAAGGGGTCTTGTGTGGTCCACTTCCAACCCATAACAAAAAACTTAGAAACATAACATATTAAATCCATAATATATGTAGATAGGTAAAAAGGAGGATAAATTCTCTGGGCCGCAGCTCTTTTGGACCGGTAACTGACAATGGTCGTGACTAGGTTATCAGATAAAATCTTGGCCCAATCTATAATAGTGGCATTTGTGGCAGCATCCAATAATGGTAACCATTTGGATGAAAATTTATTGATATCTGGTATTCCAAATATTCTACAGAGCATGGCAGGAGCAAAACAATATGGGGAGGTAAGGGAACCAGTACTGTACATACCTTGTTTATCTTTCTTCAGTGGTTCGTCTCTCCTGGACTAGTCTTTGGTGGTTTCTACTAGGTCCTGATTTTCCTTTACAAATTTCTCCATGAATTGCTTGTTATAAGTTGCCAGTGGCTCGGGCAGATGATACATGAGCTTTAAATCCTGCGTAGCGAATAAACCGATGAGTACTTGACCATGAACTTTGAACTGTCTATTTCTGATTTCTGCGCTATCCAGTATCCACTTGACCATGTCTGTGTATGGGAGGATTTTTGGCCTTGCTACTATCCGATGTAAGAATGAGCAAGCTAGCTCTGTTAGGGATGCTTTAGAAGGACTCTGTGAGCCTGCAACAACAGTAACTTCCATTACTCTGGGATTCTCCTCTTCGAGCAGATTATACATGCCTTCCCACGTAGCTATTCCCGCGTCTCTGTTACAAGCCGTGTCTGTATACAAAGGTGCCATTTCCTTTTCTTTGGAGCTCGGGGCTTTGCTTTCTTTCCCATTTCAACCTGTGTATTGCTTTGTATCGTCCTCTGTTCTCCGTTCCTGCAATTCACAAGTGAAGTAGAAATGAATGACAAGGAAGGGTGATGGGAGAGGTTTTAATTGCCGCAGACATACCAAACACACCACCTTACGTGAAATGATTCTTCGTAAAACACACACTCATATTCCATTGATAACTGACAACTAACTCCTTTATTAGTATTTAAAGCGCATAACCATGTGTCAGCTTATGGAAAATACTTTTCTTGAATAATGTGCCCGAAAGATCTGTGATGGAGCGATTTTGCGATTTGCTTCACAACATCGCAGAAACATAACATCACAGCGTTGATCTGGCCTGACGTCGCAACATTTCTTTATCGCGAAATCGTGATATCACAATATCGCAGATCGCAGGAGTTTTATGTATGACAAATTTCGTTAACCTATTTCTTGCGAGATGCGATCTTGCAATCGGCGTCATCGCATATCGGCAGATTTTGAAGTGTTTCATGTAAGTTTTGCTGAATGTGACGCGATATTTGTTCATTGCTGTGATCTCGCAAATGTTAGGGTTGTGCTTGTAAGGTGGCATCCCGCTATCTTTTGACGATGCAATTTTAAAGATTTTTACCTTATCATAAACTTAGATTTTAAGAATTTCCAAGGAGCTTCCTAAGCTTATGATGGTTACTTTATTTACAGAAACGAAATTTAAGCACTACTTTGTTTTTCCTGGATTTTATAACTAAGGGTCCCCACGCATTTAGTATTACGAATGACACTAAATGAAAGGGGGGTTGTTGCTGGCCACAACAGGTTGGCACATAGTTTTCATCCTTCCTTGATGTATATTGATGAGTACAAATTGAGGGATACACATCTTTCATTTCCTTATAGTCCCAAGCAAAAGCATCAAGATGTTGCTTCAGCATAATGCATAATTTCTCTACTTGGTCAACTGCAAGAGAGGGATTGATATTTATAGTTCTTGATGGGCTAATTTCCACAACTTTGGCATGATCCATATCAATATCAACAAAGCACAGATCAGTCCATGGATTACCCTCAGATTGTTCCAAGGATTCTTCCACCAATTCATCAATTGGCATGGCAATGGGACGTTGATTTTGTAAGAGATGGTCAAAAATGTCATCTTCATCAAGTTTCCTACCTCCTACAACAATGTCCAGTGTATAGATTGGGTAGAGGGATGTCTAATAAAAGTATTCTTCTTTCTCATCCTTTATCCACAAGGGTAAGTCATGCTCAATAGAAGGTTGAGAAGGGGGGTACATGATGAGCTACTTTGAGAGATGCCTATAGAGCTTTGAAATTACACCTCTCCTATACATTTTTCCTAGACTTTTTCCCTCACCAGCACTCCATAACCTATCAGATATCATTGCATATTGATTTTAAAAGAGCATTTAAGTGGTTTTCTGACTATGTTTTTGTGTTTGCTGTTTGAACTAGATTTTGCTCATTAGCTGCGGAATCTAGTCACTTTCCGCAACTGATTCAACTTTCCGCAGTTGTTTTTGTTAAATTCTATGTTGCAGGTGTCACCAGGAAAAACAAGCCACATGGGCAAGTTAGAAATGACCTGGACATGGATCAGGTCCTATTAGTTCAGCCGAATTCATCAAGGGAAGCTGTGGTCAACGGTGGTCAAACGATGGTCCTACGTAAGAGTCCTACGGCAGCCAGACTCTGTTTTCCAGCACGTGAAGGATTCTGAAGGATGCGTGGCCGTTCCTAACTCTCTGGGGTTTGTTGCCACCTATAGACTGACCCATGACGAGAATCTAATAGCCACAGTTGATAGATTTAATATTTTCGACAACCAGTACGCTAAATCCATGGACGCTGTCTTTTACGTGTCCCCTGTTCACGTAGTTCTACAAGAAAACAGTTATGTAAACTTTGTTATAAATAACGCGTTTCTATAACGCATAGTCTTAGTCTTTGTGAATGTAATTTTTGTTGTTCAAGCCCACTGTGCTGTGACACTAGTTTTATTGCTGTAACCGTGTTATGAAATATATGAGAAGACTTTGTTTCTACATGATTGCGTGGACATAATCTTGGATTGATAGCCTATTGACCGAGGCTGTGAAGAGGGCCCCTGTACGCAGAGGTTTTGTTTCTCTTGTTTCTGTAAAGTTTCCTGCATTGTTTTCTTATTTCCATTTGCATATATTCCACCTGTGTATATTTCAATTGTCATGGTATTAACATTCCACTTCTGTTCATGATTTTACAGCTTTGTATAACACTGATCAGTGCATGTATGTTTCAGGATAGAGTAGGCAGCCCAGGCATCTGCATATAATTTTCACAATGACTAATGACATGGGATTAATTCTCTGCTGACTTTGCTTTTCCTAGTTTTTAATTCCAGTTCTATTTTGTTGATTTCAGTTTTGTTTCCTTGCTTTATTAATGCAATTAGATATTAAATTGCTCATATCATTGACGGTTACCTCCGAAAGCCATAGCTAGACTAACTGGCAAGGGATCGAATTATGAATGTGTGATTTGATTTTAGTTTTACTTTTGTTCAATTAGATATTAAATTGCTCATATCATTGACGATTACCTCCGAAAGCCATAGCTAGACTAACTAGTGAGGGATCGAATTATGAATGTGTGATTTGATTTTAGTTTTACTTTTCTGCAATTAGATATTAAATTGCTCATATCATTGATGGTTACGTTCGAAAGCCATAGCTAGACTAACTGGCGAGGGATCGAATTATGAATGTGTGATTGGATTTTAGTTCTACTTTTCTGCAATTAGATATTAAATTGCTCATATCATTGACCTTTACCTCCGAAAGCTATAGCTAGACTAATTGGCGAGGGATCAGATTATGAATGTGTGATTTGATTTTAGTTTTACTTTCCTTGCAACTCTTGATTTCTTTGAGTGTAGTAGCTTAAATTATTTTTCTGTATTTAGATAGCAGCAGAGATGATGGTTTCATGATCAGTAGTTCATTACTTACTTGTTTTAGATAGCAGCACATCTTCCATTCTTGTTCAAGCATTACTGTCATCACTAGTATATTCTAAGATCTTCTGAAGTGTTAAGTGTTGGAAACCATTATAGAGGACATAATTGCCTAAAATCTATATCCATACTTGCCTTCTAGAAACTTAGGAATAGGATTTTCATTCACATTAGGAGAATAACAAAGATAAAAATCCCCAAAACAAAATAAAAATCGAAAACGACAAAAATATAAGAAAGAGGCTATCTTGCACATATAGTGCACCACACTTCATCAGTTTACGACTCCCGGATTGATAATTAATGTAGCAATTTAGGACACACTAAATTGACCAAACATTTTGGCGCCGTTGCCGGGGAAGTGTAACTAGGTAGCCAATCTCTTAAAAAAAAGAAGGGAAAAATTGATAACTTCTTGAAGTATGCTCTCCTCTTGCACCTAGTGTGATCTGGAGGAACAGAAAAGAGAGTTGTTAGTTTAATAATTTCTTGATTATGCTCTCTTCTTGCACCTAGTGTGACCTGGAAGATCAGAAAGAGAATTATTAGCCCAACTTGAAAAATAAAAATAAAAAAATAATGACATGCATAGAGCAAGAGATTCTAGGGGAAGGTTTATAGCTAGGGCCAAAAGTTTGATTTTTACAACTCCAGCTACTTCAAGGCATAGACAAGATACACCTCCATCATCTCCAACTCACACTCCCAGCCTTAGGATTCCTGGAATTCAAGGGGCAGCAGCTGAATTAGGAGACTCTCCCACACTATCCATCAAATCTGACCTAGGAAAAGAACCTTTCTTCACTTCTACAGGGGAACATATTGTAATCAAAGAAGTAGAATCACCTGAAGAAGAAGAGTGAGAAATTCCTCCTTGTTCGCCATTAATAGAAGAACCAGAGGACTTTGAGAACTTTGAGGAAACTATCATGACAGAGGAAGTAGTAAACGGATTTGGAGGAGGGGGTAGAGGTAGAGGTAGAGGAGGAGGAAACAATGGAGGAGGTAGAGGTAACAATGGGGGAAATAGGGATGGAGATAACTCATTTGGATTTCCTATAGCCAATGAGGAGACCCATACAACAATGTAAAATATTTCACCATCTGTCCTCCCAAAATTTTATGGGTTGTGAAGTGAGGATCCTGAAACATTTCTATTTGAGTTTGAAGTCTTGTGCCGAACCTATGGCTATATGGAAGACTCTCAAAAACTCAAATTGTTTCCTTCAACATTGAAGGGAGCAGCTTTGAAATGGTTCATGGGATTAGTCACTCAATCTATTAGAACTTGGAATGATATGAAACAAACATTTTTGGATAGATACTTGGATTATTGTACGCCCACCAATCATAAGGATGAGGTATTCAAGATGATGCAAAAAGAAGATGAAAACTTGGAGGATTTACTTGAAAGATTTCAATACAACTTAAAGAGAGCAAAAATGAGTAATTTAGATGAGGAAACCTTGAAAGCCCTTCTATTGAAAGCCATTAGAGATGAATGGATAGATATTTTAAACATGATGGGGAAGGGAGATATTTCTCAACTTCCACTCCATGACATAACAGAACTATGTGTCCATCTCTCAAGGGGAAAATCTAAAACTAGAAAAGGGCCTAGAGATCCTTCTCTTATTAGAGCAAACAAATCTGCAACTGGATCAGTAAGTAGGGTAGAGATTGGCAATATGCTTGATGAATTCAAAACTGATATTTTAGGGAGCCTTAGTGAACAACTAGACACCCTTAAAATACAAAACAAATAGAAAGCAGAAGCCGAAGCTTTAGCCATCTTTTGTCCAAAATGTAGAAAGAAACATGCTTTAAGGGAATGTCCCTTGGATGCAAAATTTGTAGAGACATGTGTGATTTTCTTAGAAAGCCACGAGACCAAGGACTGTCCTTCAATTCCTAGGCCCAAAGCTGTCTTTCAGGAAGATCCAAATTCAGTAGAATCCCTTTGTTTTGTTTCAAGAAGACCATGGCAGGGGCCCGTTGTGCTCTACAACAACCCCCCATTTCATAACATTTTCATTCACACATAAAATTAATATATGGAATGGGTCCCTTTTAAAATTTAATTGGCATCAATGCTTTTGTGTTCAAAAAGGTATGATAATCAAATGAGTTTATGTATTGAAGCCTTTTTCAATAATAGTGTTCCAATAATAAAGCAATCTTTTGTTATTGCGATAAAGCGATCGCAAGATCGCATATCGCAATGACATGAGAAATACATTAAAACGGCACCTTGTTCTCCGCCGATGCGATATCGCTATCGGCGATCGGCGATATTCCATGCACACCTAATAAAGGCACATAACTCACGCCCCGACGCGACGCGATATCGGCGATCGGCTATCGGCGCTGCCTCATGTGGGAGAAAAACACTTTAAGTTATACACCCCGACCCGATGCGATATCGCTATCGGCCATCGGCAGGATCTCATGCACTTTGATAAGACGCTCGGGTCTTACCCCCGATGCGATGCGATGTCGCAATCGGCACTCGGCATTCTCAAAAAACTCATCGCTTGAAGCCTTAAAGTTATATCGCCATCCGGTTGATAAAGCGCAAATTTCAAAATTCCGTTAAATGCAGGGATAAGGTAATGCATGTGTATTTAAAACTTTGCCCCTTCGATTAACGAACACTTGCGTTTAACTGCCAAAATATCTGTTGCACGCTCAAGGGGGGTCATTCAGCCGGATAACGGTGTGATACTCATTTAATGGGTAGCAGGCCTTAAATCACCATTAATGCATCTGCAATATTTTCCCAGTGATTGGATCTGCAGCCACTTTTGAGAATTAATATCACCACGCTTCAAATGATATATCTTTCCCTTTATGGATTGTCATTGTTATTTCCTTGTTACGATTTCTCTTGCCTTTGTGTAGAATTCATCTGTTGAGAGAAGTCTGAGCATGATGGGGAAGAAATCCAAGAGGACCGCGGGCTCCGCTGCTGCATCTGTTGCAGGACAAGCTACCGCGGATAAGAAGAAAGGCCTAATTTCAGACACTACGTGCACTGGTCTCAATAGGACTTCATGGCAGGGCACATATAACCTATTAGAAGCTGAGCAACCTGAAGTGACAGTGACAGAGGCTAGTGTGGATGTACTAAAGAAGTCCGATGCTACTCTCAAAGACCTGGCCGACTCCTTTCTTCACAGGATAGCAGCCAGAGAGCAGGTCCTTCCCTACACTGATGTAGTGCGCTGGGCAATCGAGGAAATTCCAATCATTGATAGAACGTTCCACACAAGAGATGGAAGGATTTTCGGGTCGTTCAAGCCAGAGCACCTAAGGCAAATGTATCATTTGCCCGAGCCGGAGAAAATCTATAACAAAGCCTTCGTGGAGAAATTTGCAGCCGAGAATGAAGTACAATCTGAACCCATCCGGGATTGGAGGCAGAATCCGGCCAAACACAAGCACGAAAGCTCGGGTAAGTACTCCGTCGATTCTTTGGCTTCTCCCTATTGCTATGCGGGGATTATGATGTGTAGGCTATGGGGGTTACATGACTCTGCTAATTTCGACATAGAAATGGTTCCCCTGATGGAAGCAGCTGTTAATAGTATAATCATGGATTGGGCCACCATTCTTTCTGATAAGTTGGCCGTAGCTGTTCGTGACTTTAGAGCCAAATCCAGAGTTTCCGAAAGGAAAATCCCACCATTTTATTATAGCGCTTACATTATGGACACTTTATGTTTTAATTCTGAATTTCCTATCCTCGGTTGGAGGTGGACCACCCAAGACCCCTCACCCATTCATTTGTATCATCAGAAATTGTGGAAGTCCTCTTACAAGGACCATTTGTATCAAATTTGCAATGGTTTTATGGTTCCCATTCATTATTCCATTTTTGATCGACCTATTCCCAAAATTTCCTATCTTGCTTCCTTCGACTTACCAACTGTAGCAGGTTGGTTTGGAGAAGAGCATTTTACCTATATTAGGGTTTTTGGGAGCCAGGCCAAGCCACATGTTCTCCCTTTATATGTTCCAGACAAATTGTTGGCCCGAGAAATCTCTTACCAGATTATGGCCGAGAGTGTCACACAAACTCTCAAGAAAGAAAAGAAGAGGGGCTGGCCCTCTTTTCCCTTGAGAATTGGTGTTTATACTCTGCATGATCTCAAGCATGCAGAAAAAGAGGCAACAAATATGCAAGCTTTATCCCTAGCCACTCTCCCAAGCAGACTCTATGATCCACGTAAAACTGTCTACACTGCCCTAGAACAGGCCAAATTAACAAAAGTTGACCATCAAGAGGATATGTTTGATGACCTGTTCACCGCCGCCGATACAATCAGTCAGGCCAAAGAGCTTGCTAGAATGAGATATAATGATGAGACGTTAACTGAGTTCAATAAACTTAGAGAGCAGAGGTTGCAAACTCTGCCTCTAGATTTATTGACAACAACCCCAGCGTCTTCCTCAAGTGAGCCTGGTCGGCAACAGACAAGCCAACCTCCTGTTACAACTAATGATCAAAAGAAACAATAGGAGGAAAGGCAAAAGAAGCTGCAGGCAGAAAAGCAAAGAAAAGAGCAAGCTGAGAGGCAGAAGAAGGAGCAGATAGAAAAACAACAAAAGGCGCAGAAGGATCAAGAACAGAGAAAGCAGAAAGAGATAGAGGAACAGAGGAAGAAAGAAGAAGAGGAGAAACAAAAGAAAGAACTGGTAGATAGGCAGAAAAGGGAGCAAGAAGAGAGACAAAGGGAGTTAGAAGAGCAGCAGCGAAAAGAGTTAGAAGAGCAGCAGAGGTTAGAACAAGAAAAAGAGCGGAGCAAATCCCAGACAGAGCAACATAAAAAGACCTCCATTGATCCTGAATTACTTAAACAATGGAACCAATTCGATTCCATTATCAGTGGAAAGGAAGGCTCCAAAGATACAGACACCTCTAAAACAAGCGATGCGCCAGAAACCACTTCTTCTCAGGTTCTAAGCGGAACCAGCGGCCCACCCATTTCAAAGGATGTTGAGGTAATTACTATACATCCTTCCGATAAAATTGTTCTCCAGGTGGAAGATATTCCTCCCCTGGATGTTTTCTATAGCCCAAAGTATAAAGCTGTTGTTAAGCGCTCAAGGAAGAGACGAAGGTTTGATCAACCTTCTATCTTTCCTGAGCAAACAATCACGGGCAATGTAGTGTGGAAGGAGGAATTGGATCCCTCCGATGATCTAACAAAGCTGTCGCAGTATGCGGGAGCTTATTCTGCAGCGACTATTGACAAAGCATCAGAGGTAAGTCTTCTGTTGAAGACTAAGGACCAGGAGATTTGTACATTACAGGCAGAAGTAACCGAGGCGAAAAACAAGGCAGCGCAGGTGGAAGAGCAGTTGCTGGCACAACAGCAAGAAAACAATATATTAACCCAGCAACTGCAGACTGAAAGACAGAGAATCGACCAGAGCGCAATCCAGAAGCAGAAAGAATTATCGGAGGCATTGGCACAGTTGAAAGAGGCAAATGAGCTGATGACGAAATCAAAAGACGAGCAAATAGCTCGACTATTAGCGCAACTTGAAGACATCAAGGGCACCCGGAAAGTGGAGGATTTCAGAGCAGAAGCAGCTCAAATAAATGGCGCATTAATATCTCAGATTAGACTCCTATGCCAACAACTTACAGAGGCTGAGCCATTATGCGAAATATCTACAGCAGTATGTCAGCGGATAGAGCAAGCCAGAAATGAACTAGATCAGGCCGAAGAAACCATAACCGGATATCTTGATTGGCAAGATACTGATGTGGGGAAGGCAGCGAACTTGCCTAGAATCTATGAGACATACAAAGACATACTCTTCGTGGAATGGAACACTCAGATGATGAAAACGGAAAGGGTAGCTTCAAGGTGTAAGATGATCGCCAACAATATGATTGGTTTAGTCAATAACACACTCTATTTGGCAAACATGATTTCCCAGTGCACACCTGGAAGCATAACAACGGCAAACATGATTGAACAAACAAGTTATCATGACTTAGAGGAGAGGGGAAGGTTAATCGATGGAGTAAATACTTTAACCTCCGAGGCATATTGGCTCTTTCTAATCAAGCCACACACTCAAAGGTCGGCCCTCAAGTGTTTAACAGATGCTCTCGAATGCCTGATCCCTGACATTCAGGATGCCACATATGATGCCCAGCTCACTTCGCGTCTCAACACTCCACCGGAAGTAGAGCCAATGCTGGCGATATGTCAGCTGAGGTTTAAAGGAAAAGAGCCCACCGAATGAAGCATTGCTGCCGACTGCCAGATCGCCAAGGAAGATGGAAAAATATTTATTGATGCCAAGTTAGTAGCTTTTCAGTTTTTTTTTAGATATTTAGATTAGATTAGTATTTATAGACCCTTTCACTATTTTGGAAAGGGTCGTAAAATTTTGTAATAGACTTAAAGGTTGAAGTTTGCACTACTGTGCTTCAACCTATATTCTTTTATGAAACTCGACCGATAGTTCTTAATTTAACGAGAAGGCTGTTTTATACAATTGTGCACTATTGTCTCTTGTTTGGAATGCTTTCTGGTTTGAAGGAAGGACTGCGACATAGCGATTAATATACTGGATTGTTAAGCAGCTTACATGGTACTTTTATCTGCATCTGTTTTCTTTCCTCTTATATGAATTGCTGTGTTATTATTTTTGCTATTGTTGAATACATGTATGCGCTGTAACAACAAATCTTCATTTCATTCCACTATTGGATGTTTTGTGATATGCCCTTTCTTTTAATCATGCATGTAGCAATGATATGAATGACAAAGTGTAGTAATTCGCTATTATCGCTCTGCATAACTAATTATGCAGAGCAATCTTAAATGGTTTAAACATCTATGCTTTAACGTTAGAGTCATCTATATGCCTGCCTTAAAGCACAGATTATCAAACGCTACGCTTTAATGATTGATAAGTCCCGGGATTAGATTATAGTTAATATATTTCGCCGATAGTTTTAGTTGTTCGCTTATCACCATCATACATCATAAGTTACTCATCTATCCCACTTTTATCCATTATTGGGAAACTGGTCCCATTATCCCCAGTCGGAGCCACTATTCCAAACGGAAAAGGAGCTGTACTAAGGTCCGGACCGGGTGGTTTCCCCTATGTTGTTGCAACGATTTTCGTGGCCTCAACATAATTGGCGCTAGAAGGAGGGCATCAACTGTGAATGGCACATAAGTCCAAACCTATAAGCCATTCCAAGAGTATTTCCCCCTCCGAATCCCCTCGACCTTCCCATTTGCATACTGGTTCGCCGGTATCCAAACAAGGAGAAGGGGAATCAACTACCACTGCTCAAACCCATCATACCACAGAACAATTAGATCTTGAATCACCTGAAGTCCAGTCTCTAATCCATAAACTTCAGAGCTTCTCGATTTCACCACAGAAATCTGAGGTATCAGAAAGCAGTGCGACTTCGCAATTCAACCTCACTCACCCTCTCACCAGACTTCAGAGCGAAAAACTCGGTATTGAACCCACTGAGTTTCCTTTACCTAAAAGGAAAAGGGCAAAGAAAATTACTGAAGGATCTGATAGTGAAGAGCTTTCATCCACGTCCTCCATTGCATTTTCTCCTCTGCGAGGTCAACCATCCACTCCCCCATTACAAATTGTCGTTCACCAGGGATCAGAAGCCTCAATATCCCAACCTATTCACTCCTCATCTTTGATCCCTTCCCATACATCTGGAATCCCAACAGTAGTGTCAACCACTGTCGCTATCATAATGGCAGATCCATGGACTAGGCCAGGAGCAGTCAACATGCCTGCACCATTGCATGATCTACCCGATGCTCCCGAAAAATGGCTGCCTAAATTTAATCCAGATGACGGGACCCAGGCTGAAGAACACATCAACAACTTTATGTTAGCAGTTAACCTAAAAGGAGTGACAGAGCAAGATGTTGTTGTAAGACTCTTCCCTTACACCTTACAAGGATCAGCAGGATCCTGGTATTTTTCCTTACCTTCTGGTTCAATTACCAGTTGGAACACATGCCAAGAGCAGTTTCTCACCAAATATGGAGATGATAGGTCCTTAGCTACTTTAATAAACGACCTCTCCAATCTGAGAATAGAGCACAGGGAACCAATAAAGGAGTTTAATGCTAGATTTAATAAACTCCTGAATAAAATCCCTACCGCTTCTAAACCAAGTGAACAAATCCGAAGCGAATGGTATATTACAGCCCTACCTGCCAACATAGCCATTTTTGTAGACAGGGCTGGGAAACCTACCTTAGCCGAAAACATGAGAGAGGCACTTGCTGTTGAAAAGCGCATCAATGCTCTAGAAAAGAAAGCTGCTTTGGAAGATAGAAAAGCTAAAAAAGTCTCGTTTAAAGAAGATTCCAAGAAGAAAACCCCAAAGGACCCATATGACATGGAAGGTTTACAAAAGGTCCTTAAAACATTGTCTAACGAAATGGTTGAGATAAAGAAGCAGGTGGCCGAAACTTCAAACAAAAGACCATTTAGAACTTATAAGAAAACTGAATCAAAGCCGCCCAATGTTATATCTAACGCAGATTCAGACCAAGAAGAAGAGGAAGAGGAAACAACTTCACAAACCGATGATGAAGAAGAAGTAGCTGAATGCCACGGAATGTGGGATTTTATACTCCCAAACTCTGATACCGAGAATGAAGAAGAAGCCTTTCCGGTTACTACAAGAAGTAAAAGCACTCCTGAACCCGCCCAGGTAACTTCAAAGAAGAGGAGCGCAGGTGCTGCTACAGCAAAGGAAAAAGTTCCCCCAAAGAAGTCGCCTGTAGTAGTTCCCCAAAACCAGCCTTCAACTTCTAATTCTCCTTCAACATCCAAGACACTAGTGGTATCCGATTCAATGGAATATAACATTGTTGATGACATGAAGAAAACTAAGGCAAATATAACCATGTTTGAACTTAGCAAACTAAAGCATCAACAAAAGTTACTTCTTAAAGAATTGAATGCTGTTCCCTCTACTCCCCTTCCCAGTGCAAGAGCTGCCAATGACTCAGGCCAGCCTCCTGCAGGTATGGTTGAAATTACCGATTCAGTTCTAATTGGAGATAAATCAAATTCTCACACTCCACCCTTCCTGCTGACTTATGAGATTTATAATAGAAACCTGCACAACTGTTTAATTGATTCAGGGGCCTCATCTAATATAATGCCAGCTTCAGTTTGCTCTAAGCTGAACATTGAACCCCAGAAGTCTGCCATTCATATCGTACAGTTGGATAGGACTAAAGTGCAGGTCGTGGGAGAAATTAATTCTGTAACCATCAGGTTGTCTGCCGACCCCAGGATTGTACAGAGGATTGACATCTTAATTGCCGACATACCTGAATTTTATGGTTTAATTTTGAGCAGAGATTGGTCCGAAAAACTGCACGGGTATATTTCCACAGATTGGTCACATATGTGGCTTCCCTACAAGGGAAAGCCAAATCAAATAAGGATCGATCGGGAGAAGCATATGACCCACACAGTTACTGAATTTGAGCAAGAAAACCAACCTGTGGCATTCAACAACAACATTTTGGGGAACTATTCGTCAGAATCATTCTTTGGCAACTTTGTTGCCCAACCATCTCCTTTTTCAGTTAATCATTTTACATCTCAGATTGAAAATTTTTCACAAACAGATAAGTCCAGATGTTTTAATGATGCTGAGAAAAATGTAGATATTTTTGTTAATACTCCTTTATTTTGGTCTTTATATTTTGATGGCTCTAAGTCCAGCGAAGGCTCAGGAGCAGGTTGCATTTTGGTTAGTCCGCAAGGAGAAAAGACAATGCTGTCTTGTAGGTTAGAATTTGAATGTACTAATAACACAGCCGAATATGAAGCTTTAGTCCAGGGCTTATATAAAGCAATCGGCCTTAAAGTGCGATATCTAAAAGTGTTCGGCGATTCGGAAATCATTGTCAAACAGGTGAGAAATGCAATTCATTGTCTTTCAAGTCACCTCAAACATTATCAATCGCTAGTACAGGATCTTACCTCACACTTTTCAGCCTTCAACATTTCTTCCATTCCTAGGTCACAAAATTCAGCAGCCGACCTACTAGCCAATGTAGCTTCTAAGCTTCTACCTTCTGAAGACTACAACCTTGATAGATTTTCTGTAGAATTACTTTTTAGGCCTTCAATTCCTGACAATGTCACTAATTGGAGAGTATTTAACCATGACGAAGATATCTTGCAGTTTCTAACTTCGGAAAAATCCTATGACAATCAAGTCATTGAGGAAGATGATCATGATCTACAGATGAAACAAACGCCTCAAGAAAATTCAATTCCCAAACCCGTGGTGAAGCTTGAAGACCTTTATGATATCAAAGACAGGTTTAAACCTGTAATTAATACAAAGCTTCAAAGTTCCACCCTTAGGTTTGAATTAATAAATCTAGGCACTGACGATGCTCCTCAAAACATCAACTTAGGAATAGGACTTTCCCAGGAAGAAAAGGAAGCATTTATTAAACTATTGAGAAAAAACAAACAGGTCTTTGCTTGGAAATATGATGACTTAAAGACATATGATACATCTATTATCCAACATACCATTCCTATGCTTCCTGATCAGAAACCCATTCAGCAAAAGTTAAGAAAAATACATCCAAATTTGGAGAGCCAGATAAAGTTGGAGCTTAATAAGCTCTTGAAAGCCAAAATTATTTTTCCGGTCCGACATTCAAACTGGGTCTCTAATATGGTGCCAGTCAGAAAGAAAAATGGCGACATTCGAATCTGTATTGATTTCAGGAACCTGAATAAAGCGAGCTTGAAAGATAACTTCCCATTACCTACTATGGAGCAAATCCTCCAATCAGTAGCAGGCTCTGAATTGATGTCCTTTCTTGATGGATTCTCCGGATATAACCAAGTTTTGGTTCATCCTGATGACCAACTTAAAACCACATTCAGAACAAAATGGGGAACTTATGCATATCAGAAAATGCCTTTTGGACTCATAAATGCGGGAGCGACATTCCAGAGAGCTATGGATATAGCCTTCAAAGGGTTGATTAATCGATCAGTAGTCGTCTATCTAGACGATATTACTGTATATTCTAAAAAGAGATATAATCATTTGCATGACTTAAATCAAATCTTTCAGCGATGCAAAAGATATGGTATTTCTCTAAACCCAAAGAAGTCTTTCTTTGCTCTTAATCAAGGAAAACTGTTAGGCTTTATAGTATCCAAAGATGGCATTTATATTGATCCTGATCGGATTAAGGAAATTTCTGAAATCCCTTTCCCACACAATAAAAAATCGATGCAGTCATTTTTGGGTCAGATTAATTTTGTCAAACGATTTGTTCCAGATTTTTCTCAAATTGTATTACCACTTCAGACAATGATCAAGAAGAATTCAGTCTTCAAGTGGGGATCAGAAGAAAAGCAAGCTTTTGATGTTATCAAGCAATCAATAATTAATGCCCCAGCCTTGAATACTCCAAATTTTTCTGATCATTTTACATTGTATACCGTTGCGTCCGATGTATCTTATGCTGCAGTTCTCACGCAGCCAAATGCTCACAACTTGGAAGCACCCATTTCATTTTTTAGCTCAAATCTTCAGGGTGCCGAATTAAATTATTCCGATGTGGAGAAACAAGCCTTTGCTGTATTTAAAGCAGTCAAACATTACAGGCCCTTCCTTTTGAAAACTCACACGAAAGTTATAGTCCCTTTCCCAGCGGTAAGGCAACTATTAATTCAAAAAGAACTGGGTGAAAGAAGGGCCAATTGGGTCACAGCGCTTCAAGAGTATGACTTAGAAATAAAGCCAGCAAAGATTGTTAGGGGCCAAGGTTTTTGCAGGATATTGGCAGGAGCATCAAACATTCCTGAATCAAGCGATATGGATCAGACTGAATCAATCAATCAGATAAGTGCCACTGATTCTGAATCTCAATATGCAGATTTAATATTCTATTTGAAGAACGGTTATGCTCCTCCAAATTTATCTTACAAAAATAAAAGGGCCATTAGGTTAAAAGCGAAGAATTTCACTCTTATTGATGATGTGCTTTTTAGACAAAATTATGATTCTATCCTATTAAGATGTCTTGAGAAACCTGAAGCTCAAAAAGTTTTGCAGGAGCTACATGATGGACCAGCAGGAGGACATTTTGGAGCAGACACAACAGCTCACAAAGTTATTCATGCTGGATATTATTGGCCTACTTTGTTTAGAGATGCTCATGAATACGTAAGAAAATGCTTCAATTGCCAAACTTCTAGTGGAAGACAACGGAAATCAGCTTTCCCTCTGCAACCTGTCAACATTGAACAACCATTTGAACAATGGGGATTAGATATCATCGGGGAAATTACTCCTCCATCTTCCAAACAACATAGGTATATCCTCACTGCTACCGATTATTTTACCAAATGGGTAGAGGCTATTCCTTTGAAGGCAGCAAATTCAGAGGCAATCATCGAGTTCATAGACCAATTCATCATTACCAGGTTTGGTGTCCCAAACGCTCTCGTTTTTGATAATGCTTCCTATTTCTCAGGAAATGCTATATATGATTTCGCTATTAAGAGGGGGTTTAAACTGAAATATTCTGCTAATTATTATCCCCAGGGAAATGGTTTAGCTGAATCTACTAATAAGAATCTCATCAAAATCATTAAGCGAACTGTTGAACAGAATCATAGAAACTGGCACAAATCTTTAGTGTTTGCATTATGGGCTGATAGAATAACACAAAAGGCTTCTATAGGTTCCTCCCCATTTAATCTGGTATATGGAAAAGAAGCAGTATTGCCTACGAATCTTGTTCTACCCTCTTTAGCCCTAGTACAGTACATTGAAGAGACTCCTTCTTCTTCTATCCAACTTAGACATGACCAAATTCTCAAATTAGAAGAAGAAAGGGAAAAAGCCAGAATCACTCATGCCAAACATCAACAAATCATCAAAGCATCCTTTGACTTAACCTCATCCGGTTCCAAACAGTTTCAAGTTGGTGACTTAGTTCTCAAATGGGACAAGGCCCATGAAGATAAAGGTAAGCATACCAAATTTCAGAAAATGTGGCTTGGACCATTTCAGATCTGTGAGAAGATAGGCCATTCAACCTTTATGTTGCAAGACTTATCAGGGTTGAGAGATTCTCTCCCTGTTAATGGCCTGATCCTGAAGAAATTCTTTAATTGAGAAGGTAATCCCTTCTCCTCTTTGTAGATTTGTGTAGTTTGTAGGATCGGTAGGAAATAAAACTGTAGAGTATCCCCATTGACCTTTTGCTGTGTTTGAAGAAGCTGTCTCACAAAAAATAATAAGAATATTTGCTTTTAGATAGTAGAACTCTCAATCAAAAGGAATAATTTTTAGGAAACTAGATATCCTTGTGTTCTGAAATTACAATCTAACTTTTGAAGACTCTTCTCAAGAGGTAAAAGTTCTGTGAATCATTTTCTGTTTTCAAAACTGGTCTCCAAAGGTTATCCATTTTAAGATAGAAGCTAACCCATTTTCAGCATCTTCAACTCTTCACCTGTCATCCATCTGCTCTTAAGGAGAAAATTGTTCACCCCATTCACTAAAGTTTATGGTTACTCAGAGTGTAATTCTAAAATATAGAAGATTAAAGATAAGAGGTCTTATTACAAGCCTGCTTACCATGTTCATAGGAAAATAGTTTGACTGACATTACCAATACTGCCTACCAAAACAGGGTAATGGCTTGGAATTTCAAGACAAGAGGTCTCATCACGAGCCAGCTTGTTCAGTTAAATTATTACCAGTGAATGGCATTGTCAACAGCTGGCCACCAAACCAGGACAATGGCTTTTTATCTTATCAATGACAAAGAAGAAAAAACAGGTGAAAAATAAAATATGAGAACATATTTTGGATTCATTCTGTTAACTACACTCTTATGTGAATGGAAAAGTGAACAATACTATGGTTAAAAGGTATCCCTGTCGAGACTATAAACGTTTGCTGGCAACAGAGGCTCTACCTATGACAGAGGGGTTAATTATAAAAGCTGATTTGGGAAAGTTTTTGTTTTATCATTATAAACCAATAAAGGCCTATTTTAAAGACTTAGAATGTATTTATTTTTCTTGAAACCAAAAGGAAAGAAGTTAACAGAATAAGTTCACTTTGTTCAGAACGCATGAATATCCAGTTAAATTAGAAGTTTTCCCTTCTGATTGAGTTTCTAGTTTTGAAAAGCTTAAGTGTTTGTATTAGTTTCAGAGATAACTGGTTCTTCCAGCGAATCGCCAATTGTTGTGCTCTACAACAACCCCCCATTTCATAACATTTTCATTCACACATAAAATTAATATATGGAATGGGTCCCTTTTAAAATTTAATTGGCATCAATGCTTTTGTGTTCAAAAAGGTATGATAATCAAATGAGTTTATGTATTGAAGCCTTTTTCAATAATAGTGTTCCAATAATAAAGCAATCTTTTGTTATTGCGATAAAGCGATCGCAAGATCGCATATCGCAATGACATGAGAAATACATTAAAACGACACCTTGTTCTCCGCCGATGCGATATCGCTATCGGCGATATTCCATGCACACCTAATAAAGGCACATAACTCACGCCCCGACGCGACGCGATATCGGCGATCGGCTATCGGCGCTGCCTCATGTGGGAGAAAAACACTTTAAGTTATACACCCCGACCCGATGCGATATCGCTATCGGCCATCGGCAGGATCTCATGCACTTTGATAAGACGCTCGGGTCTTACCCCCGATGCGATGCGATGTCGCAATCGGCACTCGGCATTCTCAAAAAACTCATCGCTTGAAGCCTTAAAGTTATATCGCCATCCGGTTGATAAAGCGCAAATTTCAAAATGCCGTTAAATGCAGGGATAAGGTAATGCATGTGTATTTAAAACTTTGCCCCTTCGATTAACGAACACTTGCGTTTAACCGCCAAAATATCTGTTGCACGCTTAAGGGGGGTCATTCAGCCGGATAACGGTGTGATACTCATTTAATGGGTAGCAGGCCTTAAATCACCATTAATGCATCTGCAATATTTTCCCAGTGATTGGATCCGCAGCCACTTTTGAGAATTAATATCACCACGCTTCAAATGATATATCTTTCCCTTTATGGATTGTCATTGTTATTTCCTTGTTACGATTTCTCTTGCCTTTGTGTAGAATTCATCTGTTGAGAGAAGTCTGAGCATGATGGGGAAGAAATCCAAGAGGACCGCGGGCTCCGCTGCTGCATCTGTTGCAGGACAAGCTGCCGCGGATAAGAAGAAAGGCCTAATTTCAGACACTACGTGCACTGGTCTCAATAGGACTTCATGGCAGGGCACATATAACCTATTAGAAGCTGAGCAACCTGAAGTGACAGTGACAGAGGCTAGTGTGGATGTACTAAAGAAGTCCGATGCTACTCTCAAAGACCTGGCCGACTCCTTTCTTCACAGGATAGCAGCCAGAGAGCAGGTCCTTCCCTACACTGATGTAGTGCGCTGGGCAATCGAGGAAATTCCAATCATTGATAGAACGTTCCACACAAGAGATGGAAGGATTTTCGGGTCGTTCAAGCCAGAGCACCTAAGGCAAATGTATCATTTGCCCGAGCCGGAGAAAATCTATAACAAAGCCTTCATGGAGAAATTTGCAGCCGAGAATGAAGTACAATCTGAACCCATCAGGGATTGGAGGCAGAATCCGACCAGACACAAGCACGAAAGCTCGGGTAAGTACTCCGTCGATTCTTTGGCTTCTCCCTATTGCTATGCGGGGATTATGATGTGTAGGCTATGGGGGTTACATGACTCTGCTAATTTCGACATAGAAATGGTTCCCCTGATGGAAGCAGCTGTTAATAGTATAATCATGGATTGGGCCACCATTCTTTCTGATAAGTTGGCCGTAGCTGTTCGTGACTTTAGAGCCAAATCCAGAGTTTCCGAAAGGAAAATCCCACCATTTTATTATAGCGCTTACATTATGGATACTTTATGTTTTAATTCTGAATTCCCTATCCTCGGTTGGAGGTGGACCACCCAAGACCCCTCACCCATTCATTTGTATCATCAGAAATTGTGGAAGTCCTCTTACAAGGACCATTTGTATCAAATTTGCAATGGTTTTATGGTTCCCATTCATTATTCCATTTTTGATCGACCTATTCCCAAAATTTCCTATCTCGCTTCCTTCGACTTACCAGCTGTAGCAGGTTGGTTTGGAGAAGAGCATTTTACCTATATTAGGGTTTTTGGGAGCCAGGCCAAGCCACATGTTCTCCCTTTATATGTTCCAGACAAATTGTTGGCCCGAGAAATCTCTTACCAGATTATGGCCGAGAGTGTCACACAAACTCTCAAGAAAGAAAAGAAGAGGGGCTGGCCCTCTTTTCCCTTGAGAATTGGTGTTTATACTCTGCATGATCTCAAGCATGCAGAAAAAGAGGCAACAAAGATGCAAGCTTTATCCCTAGCCACTCTCCCAAGCAGACTCTATGATCCACGTAAAACTGTCTACACTGCCCTAGAACAGGCCAAATTAACAAAAGTTGACCATCAAGAGGATATGTTTGATGACCTGTTCGCCGCCGCCGATACAATCGGTCAGGCCAAAGAGCTTGCTAGAATGAGATATAATGATGAGACGTTAACTGAGTTCAATAAACTTAGAGAGCAGAGGTTGCAAACTCTGCCTCTAGATTTATTGACAACAACCCCAACGTCTTCCTCAAGTGAGCCTGGTCGGCAACAGACAAGCCAACCTCCTGTTACAACTAATGATCAAAAGAAACAACAGGAGGAAAGGCAAAAGAAGCTGCAGGCAGAAAAGCAAAGAAAAGAGCAAGCTGAGAGGCAGAAGAAGGAGCAGATAGAAAAACAGCAAAAGGCGCAGAAGGATCAAGAACAGAGAAAGCAGAAAGAGATAGAGGAACAGAGGAAGAAAGAAGAAGAGGAGAAACAAAAGAAAGAACTGGCAGATAGGCAGAAAAGGGAGCAAGAAGAGAGACAAAGGGAGTTAGAAGAGCAGCAGCGAAAAGAGTTAGAAGAGCAGCAGAGGTTAGAACAAGAAAAAGAGCGGAGCAAATCCCAGACAGAGCAACATAAACAGACCTGCATTGATCCTGAATTACTTAAACAATGGAACCAATTCGATTCCATTATCAGTGGAAAGGAAGGCTCCAAAGATACAGACACCTCTAAAACAAGCGATGCGCCAGAAACCACTTCTTCTCAGGTTCTAAGCGGAACCAGCGACCCACCCATTTCAAAGGATGTTGAGGTAATTACTATAGATCCTTCCGATCAAATTGTTCTCCAGGTGGAAGATATTCCTCCCTTGGATGTTTTCTATAGCCCAAAGTATAAAGCTGTTGTTAAGCGCTCAAGGAAGAGACGAAGGCTTGATCAACCTTCTATCTTTCCTGAGCAAACAATCACGGGCAATGTAGTGTGGAAGGAGGAATTGGATCCCTCCGATGATCTAACAAAGCTGTCGCAGTATGCGGGAGCTTATTCTGCAGCGACTATTGACAAAGCATCAGAGGTAAGTCTTCTGTTGAAGACTAAGGACCAGGAGATTTGTACATTACAGGCAGAAGTAACCGAGGCGAAAAACAAGGCAGCGCAGGTGGAAGAGCAGTTGCTGGCACAACAGCAAGAAAACAATATATTAACCCAGCAACTGCAGACTGAAAGACAAAAAATCGACCAGAGCGCAATCCAGAAGCAGAAAGAATTATCGGAGGCATTGGCACAGTTGAAAGAGGCGAATGAGCTGATGACGAAATCAAAAGACGAGCAAATAGCTCGACTATTAGCGCAACTTGAAGACATCAAGGGCACCCGGAAAGTGGAGGATTTCAGAGCAGAAGCAGCTCAAATAAATGGCGCATTAATATCTCAGATTAGACTCCTATGCCAGCAACTTACAGAGGCTGAGCCATTATGCGAAATATCTACAGCAGTATGTCAGCGGATAGAGCAAGCCAGAAATGAACTAGATCAGGCCGAAGAAACCATAACCGGATATCTTGATTGGCAAGATACTGATGTGGGGAAGGCAGCGAACTTGCCTAGAATCTATGAGACATACAAAGACATACTCTTCGTGGAATGGAACACTCAGATGATGAAAGCGGAAAGGGCAGCTTCAAGGTGTAAGATGATCGCCAACAATATGATTGATTTAGTCAATAACACACTCTATTTGGCAAACATGATTTCCCAGTGCACACCTGGAAGCATAACAACGGCAAACATGATTGAACAAACAAGTTATCATGACTTAGAGGAGAGGGGAAGGTTAATCGCTGGAGTAAATACTTTAACCTCCGAGGCATATTGGCTCTTTCTAATCAAGCCACACACTCAAAGGTCGGCCCTCAAGTGTTTAACAGATGCTCTCGGATGCCTGATCCCCGACATTCAGGATGCCACATATGATGCCCAGCTCACTTCGCGTCTCAACACTCCACCGGAAGTAGAGCCAATGCTGGCGATATGTCAGCTGAGGTTTAAAGGCAAAGAGCCCACCGAATGAAGCATTGCTGCCGACTGCCAGATCGCCAAGGAAGATGGAAAAATATTTATTGATGCCAAGTTAATAGCTTTTCAGTTTTTTTTTAGATATTTAGATTAGATTAGTATTTATAGACCCTTTCACTGTTTTGGAAAGGGTCGTAAAATTTTGTAATAGACTTAAAGGCTGAAGTTTGCACTACTGTGCTTCAACCTATATTCTTTTATGAAACTCGACCGATAGTTCTTAATTTAACGAGAAGGCTGTTTTATACAATTGTGCACTATTGTCTCTTGTTTGGAATGCTTTCTGGTTTGAAGGAAGGACTGCGACATAGCGATTAATATACTGGATTGTTAAGCAGCTTACATGGTACTTTTATCTGCATCTGTTTTCTTTCCTCTTATATGAATTGTTGTGTTATTATTTTTGCTATTGTTGAATACATGTATGCGCTGTAACAGCAAATCTTCATTTCATTTCACTATTGGATGTTTTGTGATATGCCCTTTCTTTTAATCATGCATGTAGCAATGATATGAATGACAAAGTGTAGTAATTCGCTATTATCACTCTGCATAACTAATTATGCAGAGCAATCTTAAATGGTTTAAACATCTATGCTTTAACGTTAGAGTCATCTATATGCCTGCCTTAAAGCACAGATTATCAAACGCTACGCTTTAATGATTGATAAGTCCCGGGATTAGATTATAGTTAATATATTTTTCCGATAGTTTTAGTTGTTCGCTTATCACCATCATACATCATAAGTTACTCATCTATCCCACTTTTATCCATTATTGGGAAACTGGTCCCATTATCCCCAGTCGGAGCCACTATTCCAAATGGAAAAGGAGCTGTACTAAGGTCCGGACCGGGTGGTTTCCCCTATGTTGTTGCAACGATTTTCGTGGCCTCAACAGGGCCACAAAATCAAGGATTTAACAATCCTATGAACTTTCAACCCCCACCAAATTGGAATTCTTGGCAACAACCTTGGCCCCAATCTCAAAATCCATACCAATCATGGGCACAAGGGATGCAAAATCCTTATGGGAGATTTGCTCAATTTTATCAATATCCTCCATCTTTTCAAAATCAACAAAATCCACAAATTCCAAATCAAAACCCACAACTTTCATTACCATTTCCACAACAACAACCTTCTCAACAAAATCCAAATTCTCAACTCTTGCTTCCATTTCAACAAAAGACCAATCAACTACCAGCCCAGCCATTTCCAAATCCTAACAACAAAAATCCTCAGAATGCTTACATGGTAGAAGGACAACAATTTCCTACCTATATGATTGTTCCTCTCAATGATGTACAACTCAGGTCTAGTAGAGTTTTAGAAAAACCTTCTATAGATGTTCAAGAGCAAGATACCTCTGAGGAGGATTCTCTTAAAGCCAATAAAGGTTCTGAAGAAGCATCTCTTCAAAACCCAACCATTCAAAAAGAAAAAGAAAAAGAGTCAACCCCCACAACTCCTATAGTTGAGCAACCTGCATCTTCGTCCACACCTCCTTTCCTTGAAAGATTACAAATTGACAAAGGGGTGGAAAAACAAATCTTGTTGCCTGACTATGATTTCCTAGATGAATTAAAGAATGTCTGTATCAAGATTCCCTTGCTACAAGCCATTAGAGAGATTCCTATTCTAGCAAAAACAATAAAGGAGTTGAGTCTTAAAAGACCAGGAAGGAAACCAAGAGATACAAGAAGAATTCACTTGGTAGGAAAAATTGCAGATATCATGATGGGAAAAATTACCATGCAAAAATATGTAGATCCAGGAAGTCCAATTGTCAAGACACATATAAATGGGAGAGAAATTCCAAATAATTTGATTGACTTAGGGGATGCTATCAACATTATGAGTAGACAGACTATGGAACACCTAAAACTTCCTAATCTTCTTTTTACACCTACCTTACTGCAACTTGCAGATAGATCAATAATCAAACCAGATGGTGTATTAGAAGATATTTTAGTCTCTTTAGATTCTTGGGAATGTCCAGTAGATTTCATGATTTTGACTCCCAAGAGTAATTTAGGAGGGCACCCACTCATCTTAGGAATATCTTGGCTAGCCACAACTGATGCTTTCATTAGTTGTAGATCTGGGGATATGTACATTTCTAACGGTAGTTCGACAAAGAAATTCAATCCGTATCCTCCAGCGAAAGCAATTATAGAAGTAGGAGACAATGAATGGGTCGATGATGAGGACACTATACAACCTGTCTTTACCATTTCTGAAATCAGTGAAGATAGTCAAATTCTGAACACATTAGAAAATTTTGAAACATCTTCAGAATATGACCACACACAATTTCAGTTAGATTCTGACATTAAGAATTTATCTTCCAAACAAATATCTCTTTTTTCTATGAAAGAGTTTGGTAGTTCTACCATTGAGATTTTTCTAGGTAAAACATTGAATATCAACAAAAACTTGGAAAAATCACAACAATGAGAGCTAACCAAAATCTTGCAAAAACATTCTACTGCGTTTGCATGGGAGTATAGTGATATGAAAGGTATTGACCCTAAGACTTGCATCCATCACATCTATATTGAGGAAAACAGTAGACCAATCAAACAACCTTAGAGAAGGATGAATCCAAATCTTAGGGAGATAGTGAAAGAAGAGCTCCAAAAACTACTCAATATAAATTTCATTTATCCAATTTCAGATGTCCGATGGGTTTCTCCTTTGGTAATAGTACCCAAAAATAATGGTAAATGGAGGGTATGCATTGATTACAGGGAATTGAACAAAGCAACCTTGAAGGAACACTTTCCTTTGCCCTTTATCGATCAAGTATTAGATACATTATTAGGAAAAAAGTACTTCTCATTTCTGGATGGTTTTAGTGGTTATAATCAAATTCAGGTAGCACCTGAGGATCAGGACAAGACCACATTTACCTGTCCATGGGGAACTTTTGCTTATCGAGTGCTTCCTTTTGGATTATGTAATGCACCCGCAACATTCCAAAGAGCAGTACTAGGAATCTTTTCTGATCTAATCCATGATTGTGTAGAGGTTTATATGGATGATTTTACAGTTTATGGTAATTCGTTTGAAGAGGCATTAGAAAATTTGGAAAAAGTCCTTATAAGATGTAAAGAGACAAACCTTTCATTAAGCCATGAAAAATGCTTTATGATGTTTACTAAAGGTATTGTTTTAGGACATCATATTTCAGGGGATGGGATTAAAGTTGATAGATCAAAAGTTGAAGTCATCTCCAAATTGCCTATTCCAAATTGTCAAAAAGATGTTAGAAGTTTTCTAGGATTTACTGGATACTATAGAAGATTTATAGAAAATTTCACTAGAATAACATCTCCACTCTTCAAATTACTTACAAAATACTGCGAATTCAAATGGGATCCTGATTGTCAATCAGCATTTGAAACTTTGAAAACAAGAATATCTGAAGTGCCTATCTTGAGAGGACCAAATTGGAAACTCCCTTTCCATATTTCTACAGATGCTTTAGATACAGCTCTAGGAGCTGTGTTGGGTCAAAAAGATTTAGTTCCTTATGCCATTTACTATACCAGTAAAAATTTGACTCCCATTGAGTTGAACTATACTGTAACTGAAAAAGAGTTTTTAGCTGTTGTTCATGCAATCAATAAGTTTAGACACTATATAACAGGCTATGAAACTTTTATTCATACTGATCATTCTGTGATTAGATATCTAATGAACAAACCTGTTACTAATGGTAGAGTTACAAGATGGCTCCTACTTTTACATGAATTCAATATTACTGTGTTGGATAGACCAGGGAAACAAAATACAGTAGCTGATTTCTTATCTAGGATTCAGAATACTGAAGAGGATTCTCCTGTAGAGGATAAGTTTCGTGATGAATATTTATTTGCAGTAACTACTAAGACTCCTTGGTATGCAAATATAGCTAACTATTTGGTTACAGGGAAACTACCTCCACATTTATTTCCTAGTGAAAGAAGAAAGATTATTCAGGAGATTTCAAAATATTCATGGATTGCTAATGAATTGTTTAAAACAGGGCCAGATCTTGTGATCAGAAGATGTGTTAGGGAAGATGAAATGCCTGATATCCTCAAAGCATGTCATGATGAACCATGCGGCGAACACTTTGCTGACAAAAGGACAGCCTATAAAATCCTCTCTTTAGGATATTTTTGGCCATCCCTCTTCAAAGATGCAAAACAATATGTCAAAAGGTGTGACAGCTGCCAAAGAGTAGGGAAACCTACCATTTCAAATGAAATGCCATTGCAACCACAGGTACTCATCGAACCCTTTGAAAAATGGGCTTTAGATTTCATTGGACCTATTAATCCACCATCTAAACAAAGAAAGTATATATTGGTATGTACTGATTATGTCACTAAATGGGTAGAAGCCAAAGCATTATTTTCTGCTACTGAAAATTCAGTTGTTAGTTTTCTTTATGAGGATATTTTTACTCGCTTTGGTGTTCCAAGAGAAATTGTGACAGATCAGGGAAGTCAATTCACATCCAACCTGGTGGAGAAGCTGATGGAAGAATACAAAATCAAGCACAGAAAATCTACTCCTTACCATCCACAAGCAAATGGCCAAGTGGAGTCTACAAACAAAGTTATTGAAGGCATCATCACCAAAACTATTCATCTACACATAAGAGATTGGGCAGAAAGGCTTCCTGAAGCCTTGTGGGCCTACAGAACTACATGGAGAAATACAACAGGACATTCTCCCTATGAACTTGTTTATGGGAAAGAAGTCCTGCTCCCTATTGAGTTCCAAGTCAAAACTTTCAAAATGGCAGTTTAGTTGGGAATGGATCTATCAGAAGCCCAAAAGCATAGAATGGAACAGTTGAATGAGCTAGATGAGATCAGACAAGAGGCAATCCTAAGAACTGATATAGTTCAATATCAAAGAGCTAAGTGGCATGACAAATACATCAAGGAGAAAAAGTTTCAAGAAGGAGATTGGGCATTTCTATTTGATTCCAAGTTTAAAGATTTTAAAGGAAAATTTCAGACTCATTGGCTTGGGCCATATGAGATTGACAAAATCTTTAGCAATGGAGCGGTAAGAATCAAAACCATTGATGAACATCAAACTCCTCTTATTGTGAATGGCCATAGATTAAAGATCTATCATAAGCCACTCTCAAAAGAGGAATTTGTCAAAATCTTTCAAGATAGTTCTGAAATAAGGCTGGTGAAGAAGAATCCTTCTTCTCCACCAGCCTAGCCTTTGTTCTTTTCTGTTTCTACAAAAAAAAAAACAAGAAAAACGAAAAATTGTATAAGCCTAAAAACCAATCACTGGTTGGCAGTCTTATACAGAAAATACAGGGCGAAAATTAGAAACTCCTGACACCCTATATTTTCCAAAAAAATTCTCTCTCTCATTTCACAGTTTTGTGACACTCCACTTCATTTCATTCCACTCCACTTCATTTCATTCCACTCCATTTCATCCATTTCATTTCATTTTGCCAATATAATTTTTTCTTTTCATGACCATTTTTCATTCATTCAGTTATCATTTATCCATCTCCATTCAGTCATATGATTGTTGTGTCAGTTTCCGTAGCTGAACCCAGTTTCCACAGCCAGAAGCAGTTTCCGCAGCCATCACTCTGTTTTTTTCAAAACTGACAGTAAGATGTTAGTTAAATAATCATGAAATCAAATGCAAGTATGACCAAGGACCTATTTTGAAGATATGAGGCACCTAAGAGCATCAACAAGGAGCATCTGATCAAAGTATAATGCAAGAAAAGTTGCAAAAATTCCAAGGTATGGGTAAGATTTATTTCAAATAGCATTTAGAACACATTTTATATAGTTTTGAAACCACGGCTCCATTATATGCAATGATTGGTGTTGATAGCTCCATAACCATTCCACGACCTTTATATGATTCCTCCACAAACCTTGCATTTATTTTCAAACGGCCTCATGATCAAGCCTCCAGATTTAACTCGTGTTCGGCTGTACTTTGACACTCCACCTGTAATTATGGGACGTGGTTGATTTGATCACGACTTTTCTCCGCCGCACAAATTCTGCAGCCATTTCTTGAGCATGTTTACGTCTACTTCGTAGACATTCAGTTTAAAACTCTGCTGGGCTCACTTTACTCCCCTACTATTCTATTGAAGTCATGTTTGCATTCCTACCCTATTCACATAAGCCTCCGCTCCGTTCCATAAACTCACTCCCGCTACCTGTTCTTTGTTTTCCATTTACAGTCACTGGTTTTTCTCCATAAATCCTGTCCATTTTCCGCTAACCCAGCCGTCTCACCTCCGTTCATCCAATCCCATGCAGATGTGTTTAAGACAGGAGGAAAGAATGGGTCCTCTGTTGAGAGCAGAACCGGAAGGGCCCAAATTTATGGAAGGGTATCCGCAAGTGAAAAGCATGCTAAGGAAAGCCCGGTGGTTACAATTTATTCAGAAATTCAAAGGCTACAACAAGGAAGTTACGAAGACTTTTGCGAGGTCCTTTGACGGCATAGAAGCGGAGATTGGAGACCTTAAATTCACAGTCATGGAGGCATCCATAGCAGCTGCAACCGAACTTCCACAGGAGGGAGAACGGTGGTTCAAAAATAAGAGCTTTGACGAGAGAGCATGGAGGGTTATCCTACGAAATCCAGGTATGGATGTAACCATCTTTAATAAAGGAATCCCTGTCTCTGCTTTACAAGAAAAATGGGCTAGTTTACTATTAATAATCCAAAAATTCATTACCTGTGAGGGAAGATTTGGGTCAATGTACATGTATCATACCTGGTTGTTGATGAATTTTCTAGAGAACCAAACTCTTAATTTTCCCTATTTCTTGCTAAATAGCCTGAAGAAAATGTCCACCACAGTCCAAAAGAATCTGGGGGACATAGAACCCCACTTGTATCACCACGGCCTTGTGAAAATCTTGATAGAAAAACAATTAAAAGAAAGAAGGACACATGGGAGTAGTTTTTGGTCAGAAATTTCTTTAAAGATCCACAAGAAACCCCTGAAAGTAGCACATCAAGGAGAAGCAGAAGAAACAGAACAAGTGATAAAATTCAAGGTACTGTTACACTAAAATTTGTCACCATGACTATCTGCAGTCAGTATGACTCCATCAATAACCATACTGTCCTCCTTGGCAAGTCTTATACCTCTGCTCCCCATGTCAGACTCCAAAAAAGAGAGAAAGTCTTTAAAAGTCAATATAACTCTGGTTACGCAGTTTCTCTTACTCTTACCTGCGTGTACGCACCTCAAATACATAATACCTGCGTACTTGTACGCTCTGTCTGTAAAGGGGTGGGTGCGTACTCCTGTAAAGGTCGAAAGGCGCAAGTTTTAGTTCAAAAAACTTACTTGCGGTCGATTCTAGAGCATTCTAGAAGATGGTTTAACATGGATTGAGCGCCTCCAGATGGTTCATGCATCCCAATGAAAGAGGAACTTATCCCATGAAGAGAGGAGTCATCCCTTTGAAAGAGGGGCTTATCCCATTGATGGTGGACCTGATTAACTTCCTCCAAAGCATTATAAATACAGGCATTGGGCCAGAGGGAGGGGAGGTTGAAAGCTGAACATTCCTAAGGGTAGATGCTGTTGAAATTAGGACTCCCTTATAGAGCTTGAGAGGAGAGATTCCAATCCTTTCTTAGCTTCATTTGGAAGTGGGTGAGCTGATCAAAGTAGAGGAGAAATCTTGCTGGACCCTGGGAGGGACCTGCACAACACCAAGGCACTGGTTGTAAGGTTTCTTTTGTTTCCAATTAATACAATTAAGTTCATTTTTCTCAACAAGTTGTTATATATAATTTGTTTCATAAACTCCTTGGTCTTTATGATGAATATGTTTTATTATATGAGTTATTCAGGTGCTATGTAATCGTTTGCTTGTTAGTGAATGCAGGCTTCAAGGAGAAGGAGCTCATCTAGATCGGAGAGGCTTGGCTGCTACAAACAACGTTGGACTAATGGTAAGCCTTAAACACCTGGTTGCTTTTATTTTAAATGCATATTTAGGGAAAGATAGTGCTTGATTGTCTTGTTTGTCATTAGAAAGCCTTAGCTTATAGGGAGGTCGGTTTTGTCCGCAAAATTGACTCTTTCCGCATGAAAAAATGGCGACTCCACTGGGGAATCCATGGATTTGATTGATTTCTCTTTTGATTGATACTTTGATTTGAGAAACGTTGATTTCTTTCTGGTTTTTGACTGATTGACTGTGAATTTGGGTGGAATAGCTTAGGATTGAGTTAGTTTTTTATTTTTCTTGTTTTTGAGAGCAGTACGCACCCTCTGCGTTAAGCACAGTGCGTACTTGTACGCACTTCTGCTTTGTACACAGAGCGTGGCCGCACCTGTGCAAACAGGCTGCCTGCGTACCCTGTCAAAAGTTTAGAAAATTTCAATTTTTTCCTTTTTACCTATTAGATTTTGTTTATAGTTTATTTATTGCTGCCCAGATCCACTGGTTACCTGTCAGAAGTTTTCATCTAAGCTTGTTTCATTAGCATCAAGGGTTTTAGTGAAGTTCATAGAAATTCTAGCCCTAGGTTTGATTTTTGTATTGGTCTTGTAGTGACTCTGGCTTTAGAAGTTGTAAAAACCTTGGATATCCCTGGTCTTTTCAGTCTTCTTAGGAGTTAGACCTTTCGTAAAATCACCTTTGTTTGAGAAACCTATCGTTGTGTTGTCTCTTTGCAGAATTTCGAGAAGGCTTGTTTGTTAAAGCTGTGAATTTCATTCTTAAGAAAAAGAACAAAAGAATTTTATTTTTGTTTTTGATTGGTTTATGATTCTGCATGAATTAGTCCTTGGTTGAATTGTAACCGAGTGAAACATCCTGGAATTATATTTTGTAGGCTTTTACCTCATTATATTTGCTTTTAGGTAAATTTCTCTTAGATTTTCATAGATCTTAAAATTGATTTTTGTTAAAGTAGTTTTACATGCTTTGTTAAAATAGGAAAAATACAAAATCTCTTTTGAAGAAAGTTTGTTTTAGTAGCATTTGAAGTCTTTGAAAAGAGAAAGGAAGTTTTCGTTAAATAATTAGTGGTCTTGTGTTGTGTGCTTTGGAAAAGATAAAGAGATTTTTTCTTTGATTTTCATTGCTAAGAAAGTTGTCTTTATAAATTTTGCATTCTCCAACTCTCTTAGCTAGGGAATTCATTGAAAAGGAAAGATATTTTAAATCATCCTAGGTGATCTTTTTAGTGGATTTGAGTCGAGTCTACACATCATAAGTTTCATCTCCGCTACCTTTTGTCCTAAAGAAAAGCCATAAAAAATTAACGCTTAAAGTAAAATTAACTTAGTAACTTTTTATTTACTAGGGCTCTGATACACCAACATAGATCAGGCTAGTGTCTTGGAGTAGGAGAGTAATTAAATCTCCAAGACAGTAAAAACAAACAAGTAGCTTATTTTGCGGTAGGATAAATCCAACTGTTACATTTATGCTCTGGGAAAACTCCTCTTAAAGGAGAAGCACGAGATCATGTCCGAACCAGTGAGGCGATCAATCCTCCTTCATTGGGAACGATGCCAGATATGCACATACTACAAACGGTAAACCTCAGATTAACCATTGTCGAGGAGCCTGGGGTCACTTGTCGGTAAACCTTGGATTATTGTCAAGGAGCCGGCAAGGGGATTGAGCTTGTTACTCTGCCCTTGCGTGTGTATCGGATCGTAGACTGTTCCCCCAGATATATTTGTTGCTGTTGGTGACCTTAGTGACTATTATCTTTAGGATTCTTCCTAAGGTGACGGTGGAGGGAAGATCCCACTGTACCTAGAGCAGACGTCGGCTAGACTCACTTGGATTTTCTAGTGGGTTCACTTCACTCGAGACGGTTAAAGTGGAGGAACTTGTGCCAGTCTATTCATTAAGCAGGTTGCTGGGGTAACTGTTCCACCTGCCACTTCTGTACTGAATTCTGCGATGTTGGATTTCATCACCAACTAGTGTTTTTGGTCCGGAAGGTTACTGTTTGTGTGTGGTTTGACGCCCTAGATTCTTTAGGCGTGTGATTCGAATTTGTTTGGTTCTTTAGAGACTTTAGGTAGTTTGCTTTGAGATTTTACTTTGTTTGCGTGTGCAGTAGTTAAAAGTTTTTAGCTGTGGCTGAATTACCGAGACAGTCCCGTAGACTTCGGGGTCAGTCTCCTGAGGTTGTAACCGTGGCCGATTTGTTGAGGAAGTCCCGTAGACTTCGGGGCCAACCTCTTGAAGACATCCCAGGTCATTACGAAGGTTTGAAAGTCCTCGTAACTCCTAGTGGTAGTAAAGTAGGTTCACCTGAAGAAGGAGAGTCTTCGTTGGTTGTTCATCCTGATTACCAAACTCTAGAAACAGGTTATAATCCTGAAGCTATTTCGGTTTCCGAACTTGCTGGTAGCTTTTCATCTACTAGTGATATAGGCGAAGAACCTGAGATATCTGAACCTGTTACTCCAACATCAGGGTTAGTCTCTCCAACTTCTAGTGCTCCTGATTCACCTAGGGTAGAAAGAGTAATCACCGAAAATCTTCCTTCTAGTTTGATAGCTATTGAAGAACTTTCTCCAGAAGAAGAAATAGGCATCCCTATCCTTGAAAATCAACCTACTATTGATCTAAGGGAGCGTGAATCAATTTTTTACAGTCCACCTAGAAGTACTACTTGGTATCTTTCTTTAACTAATTATTTGGACAACTCAGGGTTAAGTTTTTCACCACCTCGTGCTCCTTATCCACCTAGGGGTTTTTATACTCCCGTAAATATGTCAGGTCAGTCGTCCATGTTTACTCAATCGCCTGAATCTTTTTTGTACGGCGGTCCTTCTGTTCCCTCTGGGTATCAGTCACTTTCTGGTACTTTTTCGGGAGCATCTCCTCAACCCATTGAACAAGGGTTATTAACTGGAAACAATGGTAATAAACTGTTGAGCGTAGAAAACATTCTTATGAGGTCAGGTTCTATTCCCAATTCTCAACCTCAAGGTGGCTAGTTACTGCCTGGGGGGCAGCCTCAATTAACACCTGGGGGGCAACCTCAAGGTACACAAATTGTGTCTGGGGGACAACCTCAAGGACAGTATGTACCCATGGTGCAGTACATTCCTCAAGGTCAACCCCAGCCTCAATATGTACCCCAAGGTCAACCTCAGTATCAATTTTTACCTCAAGGTCAACCCCAGTATCAGTACATGCCTCAAGGGTATCTACCCCAAGGTCAGTACTCGAATCAAGGTTTCCAACCACCCCAAGGTCAATCTTATGTTCAAGGTACGGGAAATGTACCTTTCAATTATCAATCCTACCCTCAACCCGGTTATGGATCTCAATATCCTCAACCTGTTATGGCTCAATACCCCGGAATAAACATAGTGTGGGATCCATCGCAAATTCAACATGTGTTGCAGCCAAATGTACGGTTGTCATCTCAAACTAGACAACCCTTAGTTTCTGGTTCACCCCAGCAACCAGTCCAGTCTAATATTCAAACTTCTGTACCTTCGGTAGTTTCTCAGTCTAGGCCTATTTCGCCTCGTACTCCATCTCAAACGACTGCTGCAACTGCCGCAACATCTGTTCAATCTACCCCACCTACTTCTGGAGTATCGACAGCTCCGGTTTCTACTGTCTCCGTATCTACTCCTCAGACATCTTTACTAGCGTCTGGATCCACGATTCAAACTACGGTTCAGATGCCTGTAGGAAAACCTGGTTTAAGTACGGTTGTCACAAGTCAACCACAATTCACTTATCAACCGTACCAGGGACAGTACCAATTCGGTCCTGCTGTCCAGTAGCCAATTTACCAGTATCAACTGTATCCTGGGTACACTTATCAACAATCACAACAACCCCAGTACGGTCCGGTTAATCCTGGTTTTCCAGGAGGATACAATATCCCGAACGCGATTCCCATTCCTAGTTATCCTGGATATCCTCCTCCTGGGGCTGGTATAATGACTCAGAGTTTTAGGGATCCTAATCGGCAGCTACCGTTTATCGCAACTTTGGACTTACCAGACTTGTCGCGCCTAACGAACGATCCAATTAATTATCTTCCGTTTTGGCCGCCAATGCCAAATAAGTTGCCCAGTGACATTCCCAAGTTCGAAGGTAAGTCTGGAGAGGACCCGTCGAATCATGTGATGACTTACCACCTCTGGTGTGCCTCTAATTCCATCTCGGATGATTCCATCCGCTTACATCTTTTCCAGCGCACTCTCATTGGTCTTGCGGCCAAGTGGTATATTGAGTTACCACTGGCCTCTTTTTATAATTTTAGCCAGTTAGCTACCTCGTTTTTAACTCATTTTCAGTTGCCGGTCAGATATGATAATGGCACAGAGTTACTAACTTCGTTAAAGCAATCGACGTCCACCTATATTTCCGATCATATTCATGAATGGAGACGTCGAAGGCGGTTAGTGAAAGTTTTTATCCCGGACCAGATCTTAGCTGAATGGTTTGTTAAATCATTGTTACCGAAGATTACTGAAGACGTAGCTAAGGCCAGAGTAGTTACTAAAGAGCAAGTGATTGCTCAAGCGCAGTACCTTGACTTAGTTTATACTCAGTCAGGTACGTTACACAAAAAGATCCCTGATCTTCCCAAGTCAAATCAAATCGCTGCAGCTCCTTCGGGATCCCATGCTGCTGATGACATGATTGGTACGGTGAACACTAAAAGCAAGAAGAAATCCTCCAAGAATTCTTCTCCTATCATAACCTTGCCTGATTCCCCGACAAGAGATTCTTCTACTGAGGTTTCCGCCGATATTCACGCTGTAGAGTCATCTACAGCTAAATCAAAATCCGGTGGGAAAAAGAAAGGGAAGAAGAAGAATAAAGCAGACAAAACTCCAAAGGGGAAAACTGAAAAATCGGAAACCAATGACGAAAAGCGCAAACCTCGTTATCCATGTCTTATTTGTGAAGAAGAACATTTTACAAGAGACTGCCCTCATCGAGCAGAGGTTGCGAAGATCGTCAAAGGTTCCCAAACTCCTGCTATTTTGAAGGATCCATTTCCAAAGCAGGATAGTAAGATGATAGTTTCTTCCTCGAGTGCCAGTGAAGAACCCATATTAATGATGTCTCATGTAAGGATTGCGACTCGATCGCAAGATTATGGTAGTAAAAGTCCTGTTGATGGCAAAGAAGCAGAATCTTCTCATTCTAATCCATCAACCTCAGCTCCCGGTTCCGATCCACTACAGATCGAGAAGCCTAATCCAGACTTAGTAATCAAACCACCCGCCAAGGGTATACTTCGAAAGTCTGCTTTCAATCCACATGCGAGAGCGGCCCAGAATTATAACATTGTTGAGGACTTAGCTGTTTCACCCTCAACAATGTCGGCTTTGGAAGTGCTGCAATCATGCCCAGCACAACGTAAATTACTTTTGTCGGCTATAGGAGCTGTTGATGTTCAGGACCCGAACCTAATAATCTTTGATCTAGAAAATAGTACACCGTGTTTGCCTCATCAAATGGCTTTCCAGATCCCAGTGATAGTAAAAAACAGGCCTATTCATCGGACTGTAATTGATGAGGGAGCTTCAACGTGTATTATGTCGATACAGTGTTGGAGATCGCTTGGTTCTCCTTCACTAAATCAATCCCCGACAATTCTTAAGGCCTTTGATGGCCGTGGGTTTCATCCTTTTGGCATTCTACAGGATTTGCCTATAGGGGTTGAAGGAAAAACTGTTAGTCTAGATGTGGAGGTGGTTGATGCCCCTCTAGACTACAACCTTCTCTTGGGTCGAAGTTGGTCTTATGCTATGACAGCGGTCGTTTCGTTGGTCTTCCGAGTAATAAAGTTTCCACATAATGGAAAGATCATGACAATAGACCAGCTGGCTTACTTTTCATCCGACCCAGCCTCTTCAGAGAGTATTCAGCATGTCGGTAAAACGACTATCCCATATAAGGATGTTGGAGTAGGATTAGTTAAAGATGCCGGTTTACTGGGAACTTTTCCTTTTCCTCCAATCAATGCATTGTCTTCGTTTGCATCCATTCATATGATTACATCAGACACCATTGTTTATGATGATCCTTGGATCGTTCCTTCTGAATCTGAGATAGACTCATTTGGTGATGCTATGCCTTTGAGTCCATATGAAATTGCCTATGAATTCGTGCAGTCTTTTACCGACCCGTGTTCAACCAAAATCGACCTAATGAATGTGGTCTGTGAGGAATCACTTTTCACATCAACCTCGGAGTTAATAGCGTTTCCCGAAGTTGTTTCATCTGACGAGCAACTTCGTGAAGTCCTATGTGTAGACGATTTACCATGGGAAGATCTCCATCACAGATCTTCGCTTTTACCTGAGGACGATCGTTTTGAAAATGATTTCTCATCAATCTTTATAGTTGATTATGTCAAGGAAGCTCAGAATCCAATGAAACATCCTGATTCAGAGTTGAATTTGGGAAATATCTCTCGAACTATTCCCATTGACATTTCGGTTAAGCCTGGAATTGTTGAGAACATTCATATAGGTGCCTCGTGTACAGATGATGAAATTCAGACATACAAGGCCCTATTTCAAGAATTCCGCGACGTGTTTGCCTGGTCCTATGAGGAAATGCCAGGAATTGATCCCGCGATTGTTGTTCATGAGATCAAAACTTACCCGGACGCTAAACCCGTCCGGCAACGTTTGCATCAGATTCACCCTCGAAAAGCAGCTGCAATTAAAGCAGAAGTTGAAAAACTGTTGAAAGCAGGTTTCATTTATCCTATCCCGTTAACGGATTGGGTATCGAATATTTTTCCAGTTAACAAAAAACAGGGAACAATAAGAATATGCATCGATTATAGGGACATTAATCGATCTTGTCCAAAGGACAACTACCCAACACCCTATATCGATCAAATAATTGATGATTGTGCCGACAGTGAAATATTTTCCTTTATGGACTGTTTTTCCGGTTACAATCAAATCAATATTCTACCTGCCGATCAACCAAAAACGGCTTTCATTTGTCCATGGGGGACATTTGCTTATTGCAAATTACCTTTTGGGCTTAAGAATGCTGGATCAACTTTTCAAAGGGCGATTTCTTATGCGTTTCATGACATCAAGCACATTGTGTAACCCTATCTCGATGATTTGCCTGCTCATTCATTACATCGAGCTGATCACCTTGTCCATTTACGAGCAATCTTTATGAGGTGTAGGCATTATCGAATTCGGTTGAACCCACACAAATGTGTCTTCTGTATAGAAACGGGTCGATTGCTGGGGTTTGTAGTTTCAAAAGCCAGCATCCGCGTTGATCCCTCGAAGGTCGAAGCTATCATCAAATTGCCTCCTCCTTCGAGTCTTCGCCAACTCCAAAGTTTGCAAGGGAAAGAAAACTTTTTACGACGATTCATTCCTAACTACGCCGAGGTTACAAAGGGTTTTACACGGTTGTTGAAATAGAACGCTCAATTCTCTTGGGATGAGATAGCTCAGAAATCTTTTGATGCACTCAAACACGCGTTGACCCATGCACCGTTGTTGCATCCTCCTGACTACAACCAGGATTACTCTTTGTATCTCGCCGCCTCCCATTCCACCATTGGAATGGTCTTAGTTCAGGAAGATGAAATCGGAACGGAACATGTGATATATTACCTTAGTCGGACGTTAAATCCAACTGAGCTAAAATACTCACATGTGGAGAAATTGGCATTGGCAGCCGTTCAAGCTGTCCAACGTTTTCGTCACTACATTTTACTACGTAAAACTACAGTCATTTCGGATTGCAACCCTATGATTTATATTTTGACCAAACAATTGCTAGGGGGCATGTACTCTAAATGGATTGTTATGCTGTAGGAGTTCGACTTGGAGTTTGAGAAATCTAAGTCTAAGAAATCTTTAGTTTTCGCGGAATTAATGTGTGACTTCTCGCGTGCTGACACGGAAACTGTGGCAGAGGAGCCCATTGCTGACGAATCTTTGTTTCTAATCAGCACTTTAGATCCGTGGTATGGGGATATCATTGTCTATCTCCAGACCCAATCCTTTCGGCCCGAAGTTTCAAAGTCGGAACGTCGGAAAATTCGATTCCAGTCCCAACAATACAAAATTATTGGAGATACTCTTTATCGCCGTGGGCCGGACTTGGTTTTTCGACGTTGCTTAACACATGAGGAAGCTGAAAGGGTTTTGAATGACTGTCACTCTAGAGCGTGTGGCGGTCATATGTCTGGGTATGCCACAACCCAAAAGATATTGCGCGCTGGCTACTTCTGGCCGTCCTTGTTTAAAGATTGTATTACTGCGGTCCGAAAATGCCACAACTGTCAAGTGTTTGATCGAAAGATGCGCGCTCCACCTGCTCCTCTCCACCCTATAATTGTCGTTGGTCCTTTTGCCAAATGGGGTATCGATTTTATTACATGTAACCCTCACTCGGCCGGGGGGCATGCGTATATCATCCTTGTGGTAGATTATTTTACTAAGTGGGCCGAGGCGATGCCTACATTCGAGGCAGACGGCAAGACAGTTGCAATTTTCGTGTTCAATCATATAATTGCTAGGCTTGGTGTCCCACAAGCGATAATCACTGACCATGGGCGCCATTTTCGAAACGTCATGATGACAG
The DNA here is from genome assembly GCA_031772625.1 of Pinus tabuliformis. Taxonomy (NCBI): domain Eukaryota; kingdom Viridiplantae; phylum Streptophyta; class Pinopsida; order Pinales; family Pinaceae; genus Pinus; species Pinus tabuliformis. Next base: position 565,540,915 of record CM062816.1, read on the forward strand.
AACTTACAGGCTAGCTTGGTTTGCGTCACGATAGTTCAACTCCTTATTATCCACAAGCGAATGGTCTGGTTGAGTCCATCAACAAAGTTTTAGTTATCATGATCCGACGAATCATTGCTATTCATCGGTCGAATTGGCACAACATGTTATTTTTAGCGCTTTGGGCGTACCGAACCTCAGTGAAAACATCAACAGGGTTCACTCCTTTCCAACTAGTTTATGGTTTGGAAGCTGTGCTACCCATTGAATGTGAAATCCCGTCACTGCAAATGGCCATCAAGTTACTTCTAGCTACTTTCGAAGAGGAAAAGCATTTATTATACTTAGCTCAATTAGATGAGAATCGACGTGATGCTGCATTGGCGATCGAGACTCACGCAAAACGTATGAAAGATCAGTATGATCGAAATGTGACCCCTCAAAATTTTGCGGAAGGAGACCTAGTGTTATTGTATGATCAAGCTAATGATAAATTAGGTGCTGGAAAATTCGTTCCTATGTGGCATGGGCCCTATATTGTCAAGCGAAAGCTAGCAAAAGGGGCCTATGAGTTGGTAGACTTTGACGGGGACTCTTTGGGTAAACCCAGAAATGGACTTTACCTAAAGAGGTATTATGCTTAAAAGATGGGTATGGAGATGTTTAGTTAGGTTAGTTTTTCTTTCTAGCTGGTGTGTTTGTTAGTTTAGACAGTGTGCTTAGCTTAGAAAGTGTGTTTTTCGTCATTATTCTGGCTTATCTTGGTTTTACTCTTGATATTGCAGATGTCGATGCCTCTCCAAATATACATTGGTTTCGCTGATGGTGCTTGTCGTAGTACACAGAATATCTCTTCCGCAGCTTGGGTTATCTATTCGCCCTCTGACGAGTTAGTATCTATGCATGGGGTGAGCCTCGGTCAAACAACAAACAACATTGCCGAGTACAGTGCAGTGATTGAGTTATTGTCTGAATCTATTTCATTTGGGATTCGGAGTTTGATAGTGAGGTTAGATTCTGAACTCATTGTATTACAGCTTAATAGAGTGTATGCCATTAGAAATCCAGTGTTATTAAGGTTATTTTTTAGAGTGCATCTCTTGGAACGTGAGTTTGATTACATTGAATATCAGCATATTCCAAAGTCTTTAAATACATTAGCAGATGCAATTGCTTCTCGAATGTTAAATAGACATTTGCAATAATCATACATGTAAATTTAAAAACATTTCATCACACATGTTTAACAAGATAAGCCGGTAATAATGATATATATATATATATATATATAGGAGTGTGTCAAAAAATACATCGTCTTCGATCATAGGTTGAAAAACACCTTATGATCGACAAAAATGATAAGTAAAAAAAAAACCAAAATGTCACATGTGTCTACAAAACGACCATCCAATCACTGGTGATGATCTCTATATGACACCACTGCACAGGCCACCCTACACAAGAACCTCCTAAAAGGTCCTGGGACCCTGACTACATAGCGCTGAAGCCTGATTGGAATGTCATCTATGGTAGTCTCCGGTATGTCTGCTGTAAGACGCTCTAGGTCACTTTCCAACTCAGCCAAAGTCTCTGTGGCCTTGTCCTGTGGGGCCGGTGCCGTTGCAACTGGTAGTCTCCTCTCGTAAGGCCGGAGATTGGCTGGACGTCGTGGGCCTACATCTGCATTTTGAAAATTATTACTATCAGTTTTGAGACGATATAAAAATGAATTACCTGTATCATCCCATTGTTCTCCCGGTGGAAGAACCATGTCCGGATCTCCACGAAAATCAACTCCAGCATAAGGAAAATCCTGTATAGAAAAGACCTGGTCTTCTAACCAGCGAAAGTACTCCGGAGTAAATCGGACAACCTCCGTCCCCTCATCAGGATGACGGGCCATAACCACAACCCATCGCATCAATTTGGGCTCTCGAGGAAGCCCAACCTCAACAGTGAGCTACTGTGGGATCAACATCGGAACTCTCTCTAAGCCAAAACTCACAACTAAAGCCCCATAACCAAAGGTCTTTAACTGTTCGTTTTTGGCTCTAGTCAGTTGGCCCTTTACATTGGCCAACACAGCATCACACCAGTTGAAAATGGTACCTCGATAGCAATCAATAGCCATCCGCATCTGGGATCCAGTGGCAATGTCTAAAGCGGTAGCCCCGCAAAGTCTGGTAACTGTAAAGGCAATCACCATAAATTCAGGACGGGATATAGTTTTGATCTCTATCCCCTTCTCCTGAGACTGGGTGTTACACCACTCTTGTCGAAGACTAGCGATAGACTGGCCACCTGCCCTAGTCCCGAACAGAGTCAAGTGTTCACCTCTCTTGGGCAAACCAGTGACAAAGTAGATATCTGCCGTCTCCATCTCAAGCTGGTGCCCTCCAATATAAAAACACTGGTCCTGAACGTTCCATCTTTCTACCAGCCACTCCAGAAAGCTCACTTGGGCCCTCATGCCAGGTATGGCCCAGTATTTATAAAGACCGCATGCCTTCAAAGCATCAATTGACGGTTGATGATTAATGGCGGCCAAATCAACATCTTCGTGCTCTCTCTCGCGCCAATCAAGCATGGTGAACAATCTACATGCCAAAAAACATCCATTAGATTCCATGAAATCAAAAATTTTTGGTCCATTTTGGAGAATTTAGGGTTTAAAAAACTTGTTGCGCGGAGTACGCACCCCGCCTTTAGGAACAGAGCGTGGGTACGCAGGGTCTCTGAAGGCAAGGTGCGTACCCCCGACATTTTTCCAAATGAGAAAATGTCGGGGTACGCGGGTCCCTAGTGTGGTGCCTGCGTACGCCGAGAGGCGGTCTTTGAAACCCCAAAACCTCCCAAAAATGAAATCTGGGGCCTTAAAAAGAATTCTAAACGGATGAAATTAAAGAGGAGGATGTTGAAAATTACCTGGAAGAGACGGCGTTCGGTTTCGACGGTCGGATTCTCCGCAATGTCCACGGGAAGTTTCTTGCCAAAAGCCCTTTTTCTCTCCTCAACAGTGAAATGGTAAAAATGAATTGGTAAAAGCCCCTTTTATAGGTTTTTTGGGTAAATAAATGGTAAATTTGTTTATTTTTCACCATGAAAAGGTATTTTTCAAAGTATTTTTATCTATCTTCAACATGTATGAGTAATGTGTTGGTTTTTGTGCAGGATAAAGGATTTTCAGGGAAAATTGTCATTTTTTACAAACAAAAACATCAGAGTCATCTTTAAGCCCTTTTCTGACTCCTAAAACATGAAAAGATTGCCGAGCGTTTCTTTTACACTCGCTAAAACGGAATTAAAAGACGGTCCTCTTACAACCCTTTTCTGACCAAAAAAACATGAAAAGATTGCCGGATTTTTGTCGTTTCAAATTCGATATTGGAAATAAAACGACATGTCCTTGATCGCTTTCTACTTTTCAGATCAGAGACACTAATCATGAAAGTACTCCTTGGTCGTAAAGATCAAGCGGTTCTCTCAAGTATTATTTTATACTTTTTCGGGCTTGGGAGACACAAATTTACGAAAAAGGTCAACCCTGGAGTCTTCTTAAGTTTTTCAGACTCTCTAAAATTGAAAAACACTGAGTTTCTCCTATACTGGACTCGTTAAAATTTCACAGTAAAGGACCTGTTCGATTACAAACAGGAACGGACCACTCCTTCTTAGGGTTTGAATCTAAACTAAGTTGGACTCATCCGAAGGATGAGCTTATAATCAAGCAAATGTTATCCTCCTCAAGCTTGTAAAAAATAAAGAGGTACTTGCCAGAAATGGTGTGGGAAAAGAGAGGAAAATGAGCCTATTTGTTATACTTTGTCTCGGAAAAACCTTATCACCACTCTTGAACACGACACTTTTCATTCACCTAGGTTGGGAAATCCTTTGCCTAATAGTTGATCAAACCACATTGAAAGTCTTCAGCTGGTTTCCGGGTATTGACTTTGGGACAATTGTTACCAAACCATCTGTAGTGTCGTTATGTGTTCAAGAGGAGTCTTGCAAATAAACCATTCATCTGCAAAATATTTGTCATCCATCTTGACCATCCCTGAGTCAGTCCTTACAGCTACATTTCTTCAACTTGATCTATGATTTCGTGTTGTGGGCTTGCCTGCAACGGGTCGCTTTCTATCGACATCAGCACATTATCTAGAAAGATGATCTAGGAATCATCAGTACCTTGAAATCTGCATGCCTCGATGGCAGGTTTCTCGCCTTTGACGACAGTTTACATCATTGACTTTTGATCGAAGGATTCTGTGACATGTTCGACATCAACACATTCATTCACATCGCATGGATTGTACTGGGTACTTTGAGAACCATTGACATCACTGGTGGTCTCTCTCACACTTGTTAACAGTTTACATCATTGACTGGTAATCAAGTGGTTTCTACCATGTTCGACATCAACTCATTTATTCGCATGGATAGAATCGTACTATTTCGGGATGCAAAAATGAAGACCCTGGATCTAGTCTCTGCCATCCAGGCTGCGAGGAGTTTTGTATTCATTATATAGTAGGCTAATTATAAACAGATGGCTGCGTCCATACTGTGTCTACATGAGTCTATGATTATGATGTACTGCGAAATCATTCCTGTATCAGAGTAGTAGTTAGTTTGTTAGTTAAGTTTTTTGATCTGAGTATGGGAATGCCTACTTCAGCGATGATATGATCTCATATATGTATTTTGTGTTGAATATTTGCAGGTTCTGACTGGGCTCTCCACAAGATAATCCTTGAAATGATAAAGTGCTTCACCCTTCCTAGATGATATAAACCCTAATCTACTACAGACTTCGCACTTTAGGGGGCAATCTGTTACACTAAAATTTGTCACCATGACTATCTGCAGTCAGTATGACTCCATCAATAACCATACTGTCCTCCTTGGCAAGTCTTATACCTCTGCTCCCCATGTCAGACTCCGAAAAAGAGAGAAAGTCTTTAAAAGTCAATATAACTCTGGTTAAGCAGTTTCTCTTACTCTTACCTGCGTGTACGCACCTCAAATACATAATACCTGCGTACTTGTATGCTCTGTCTGTAAAGGGGTGGGTGCGTACTCCCGTAAAGGTCAAAAGGCGCAAGTTTTACTTCAAAAAACTTACTTGCGGTCGATTCTAGAGCATTCTAGAAGATGGTTTGACATGGATTGAGCGCCTCCAGATGGTTCATGCATTCCAATGAAAGAGGAACTTATCCCATGAAGAGAGGAGTCATCCCTTTGAAAGAGGGGCTTATCCCATTGATGGTGGACCTGATTAACTTCCTCCAAAGCATTATAAATACAGGCATTGGGCCAGAGGGAGGGGAGGTTGAAAGCTGAACATTCCTAAGGGTAGATGCTGTTGAAATTAGGACTCCCTTATAGAGCTTGAGAGGAGAGATTCCAATCCTTTCTTAGCTTCATTTGGAAGTGGGTGAGCTGATCAAAGTAGAGGAGAAATCTTGCTGGACCCTGGGAGGGACCTGCACAACACCAAGGCACTGGTTGTAAGGTTTCTTTTGTTTCCAATTAATACAATTAAGTTCATTTTTCTCAACAAGTTGTTATATATAATTTGTTTCATAAACTCCTTGGTCTTTATGATGAATATGTTTTATTATATGAGTTATTCAGGTGCTATGTAATCGTTTGCTTGTTAGTGGATGCAAGCTTCAAGGAGAAGGAGCTCATCTGGATCGGAGAGGCTTGGCTGCTACAAACAACGTTGGACTAAAGGTAAGCCTTAAACACCTGGTTGCTTTTATTTTAAATGCATATTTAGGGAAAGATAATGCTTGATTGTCTTGTTTGTCACTAGAAAGCCTTAGCTTCTAGGGAGGTCGGTTTTGTCTGCAAAATTGACTCTTTCCGCATGATAGGTACTCCTACTAATATAGTTGAAGAAACTAGTAGGGAAGAAAAATTGTCTGAAAGTAGGAAAGAAAAGACTGAGGGTAAGAAGCCAAGAAAATCAAAAGGGAAAAGAAATATTGAGGTTGTCCATCAAACCCCAGAACCTTCCTCAGAAGAAGACCATCAAGTATTGTCTGAAAGACTAGTTTACCTTCAGGAACAGTCAGCTGCAGCAAAGAAAAAAGGAAAAGAAAAACAGAGTGGGGAGAAAGAAGACACTAGCCCACAAAATTTGAGGAGAAGTTCTAGACTAAAAGGGAAGTTGAGAAAAATACAAACTAAAGGGCCCCATTTTATTGATTTAGGAGGGGAAACACCAGAACAACCTTCAACAATTCCTCCTAGCCGTGGTCCCCACCATACTCCTATTCCTCAACCAGATTTTGACATGAGTCCTTCTCGGCCAGATTTTGAAATCAGTCCTTCTCAACAGGATTTTGGGGTCAGCCCAAGAAAGACCACACCTGAGATAGACCCGAACCAGCAAGAAATGTATGATTATATAGAGTCCTTGGAGAAAACGGCCACAGATCCAGGCACTTCATCTGCCCAGCCTAATACAGCTCAAGAAGCTCAAATCCAATCACTAAAACAGGAAGTTTTTGAGCTGGAGGTCTTAAATAGACACATCAAAAGAGAAAATGAAACATTGAAGGAAGGGAAGATTAGATAATATTATTCATGACAACACCATGTTGCATCTTGGGCTATGGCAGAAGAAAAATAGAAAATAAAAAATAAAAAAAGAACAAAAGGTTGAGAAGGGCTCTCATCAACCTTAAATTTATGTGTCTAATGAGGAAGCCGAGGATGGTAGTGGTCCCAAGAAAGAAGAAAAGAAGGCTGGATTTATTAGCAGAGGTCTCAGAACACATGAACTGAAAGAGGGTGATCAAAGTTTTGGTTGCATGGGGACATGCAACACCTTCATAGTGGGGGTATGTAGAGCTTTGAAATTACACCTCTCCTACACATTTTTCCTAGACTTTTTCCCTCACCAGCACTCCATAACCTATCAAATATCATTGCATATTGATTTTAAAAGAGCATTTAAGTGGTTTTATGACTATGTTTTTGTGTTTGCTGTTTGAACTAGATTTTGCTCATTAGCTGCGTGTTGTCGCGCGGATTGACACGACAACCCTCAGACCGGGGGCTGTCACTCTAATCCCCGATCCCTCTGTTTAAGCCTGTCTCCCGTGGCTAAGGGGGGTAGTCCCTGTGAGATGATGAGACCAACTGTCGACCAGTTGGTTGGGAGACACGAGATACGATTAAGATAAGCACCTAAAAGATTTGATTTATTTAGCAGACCAGTGCCTTATTACTTTAAAACCACCACAAGAGTCTTTAACCAGATATCGTGTTCGTATCTCGATTTGAAAGTTTAGCATGACAGATATAACATGAGAAACCACTGAAACTGGCAAAACCAATTTTCCACAAAATTTTAATATTTTTTCAAATTTTTTTTTTTTTTAATCTTTTCTCAATTTTTTTTTTTATTATAAAAATGAAAAATTAAAAAAAAAAAAAAAAAAATGCTAAGTCAAAAAAAAAAAAAAAAAACTAAAATCTAAATCCTAAAGCAAAATCGCATTCCCTTTTTTATTTTCATATGTATATTTTTAAAAGAAACAAAAATGAAATGAAATCTAATTTAACTAAATTAAAATCGATTATTTAATTCTAAATCTAAAACAAAATAAAGCTATGTCCTAAACCAAACAAATCTTTTTTTTTTTTTTTTGATTTAAGAATTTAAAATTAACAAAAAGAAACTTAAAAGAATTAAAATCTAAAAAATGCGTAACTAAAAAAAAAACCTAAGCTATACCTATGGAAAACGTAAACCTACGAATCATGCTAACGCCGATATTAAATGGCAAATCAACCACAGCAATGAAGTCGTGACACAATAAAACAACGAAATATTACCTGTTCCGGATCGAATTCGATTACCTGTTCATGAATCGATTTCACCTGCGGGTTTCAGTGAGAGTTTGCAGGTTATTGTGACTTGATGCAGTGCATAAATGCATTTTATGCCATTGATACCTGTAGTGAGTTCTTGCAATCAGCTTGTGAATCGAATATGCACAGTCGACGGCGGAAGAGGCCAGCTAAGGATCCCGATTTGCAGGTTGGAGATTCGGGCTGATGGTTGCCAAGACGTAAGGGTTTTGCAGGTACACGGGACGGAAATTTCGATAGGTGCAGGTGATGGCGGTGAGAGGAGGAGACTGCCACCAAAAAAAACAAAAAACGCAGGCTCGGCTGGCACGTGAGCGGCCTTCAACCAATAGAAGATTGATGCCTCACGTGAAATGGTAGATCTGAAGCGTGCAACCCAAAAAATGCGTGGGTATATTGAATGGGCGTCCAGCGTAATGCTTCTGAGGGAAATGAGATGGCAGAGCTGCTCGACAGGCCTGCGGGCCAGTCCCGGTTTGCCCTCACGAAATACAGTTCGTTTCTCCGGTCCTCACTGTCTCGTCTAGGCAGAATATTGAAATGCAATGATTAATATATATCCGAGGAGAGTTAGCTTCTCTGCAAAACCCTTAACAGCGAAAAACTTAATTTTTCTTCCAGATCTTATCTTAGGTCTGTATCCTGCAAGAGGGAAAACAAAACCCGGCAGATGCACGAAATTTTAAAGTAAAACCGTTCTACAATCACAAAAAAAAATTGCAGTAAACAAAAATCAAAACCCTAGATCCAACAAAAGAATTACAGATATGGCCCTTTGACAGCCTGATTCAGCAAATAATAACAGGAATATTTAGAATATCATGTAATGTTTCCGAAAATCTCTCATGTAAACCCGAAAAGAAACTCTTAATGATTAACCCAGGGCCAAAATCAGCTAGGCTCTACAAAGAAAAGCTTGTGGGAGTCGGCTGGTTCAGCCTAGAACTTCCCCAAACGCCCACCAATATCTTCACCTAAAGGTTTCCTGCACATCTCAAGAAACCATCAATAAAGAGAGAAAGAATGCTGCCAGATCTCAGGAAATAATGGAGATACCTGCCATTATTTCAGAAAATCTAACAACATTCAAACCCTAGCAGGTGAACAAGATACCTGTGCTCACAATGCTCTACAAAAATCTATTATTAACGGCTGAAAATAACATGTGCAGAAAATGAAACAGTCTCACAACAATTCCAGAGAGTAACACCAGCAAGATTTTGGACCCCAAAGTCTTCTTTTATTAACCAGAAATCAGATTACAAGAGAGCTTTTTCAGTATTGACTTGCAGATCGAATGAATCTGAAATGACCACCTAAGACTCTATATAAAGGAAATGATCCCAACGGCTAGTTCGAATGATCCATGTAGAAATGATCTCGACCGTTGATGAAGATCAAGACATCTCTTGATCTCATCCGTCGATTTATTCAATTAATTTTTTATTATTATTTCTTAAATTTTTAAATTTTTTATTATTTATTATTTATTTCATTTTTTTAAATTTTTAATTTTTTTTTTTTTATTATTATTTTTTTTAAATTTCTTAATTTTTATTCATTTTATTATTTTATTTCATTTTTTAAATGGATCATCGAACTAAGCCTTTGGGAACATCACCTAGGACCTAGGACTTAGGACTCACGAGGGGATTTAAAACATTTTCAACCCTCAAGACACATTTCATGATGAATTTTTACAATTTACATCTCAAGGGGACAAACCCACTTAATACAGACCCTCATAAATCACCCAGTTCTGCGACACAACTATAATCTAGCAGATTAACACACTAGGATTCTCCTAAAGTTCTAATGACAAAATCCATCCCGGCTTTGGGGTCAGGTTTGAAGGAAAACTCTGCCGATCCATGGATCGGTGAGACGAAAAACCTTCCGGGACATAGATTATCATAGAAAGTTAGGTCCACCTAGGCAATTTTACATACATGACTCTGATCTGCTTAGATTATTTACAATTCATACATGCAGACTGGGTTTACAATTGAAATGATCACGCTGCTGATGACTGTAGGCTGGCACGGACACGTCGTTCAGGTGCTATCTCTTTCTGCCAAAAAAAGAGGGTGTACCGCATGGGAAGTTGACCAGTAGTGGTCAACACTGCGGAATCCAGTCACTTTCCGCAGCTGATTCAACTTTCCGCAGTTGTTTTTGTTAAATTCTATGTTGCAGGTGTCACCAGGCAAAACAAGCCACATGGGCAAGTTAGAAATGACCTGGACATGGATCAGGTCCTATTGGTTTAGCCGAATTCATCAAGGGAAGCTGTGGTCAATGGTGGTCAAACGGTGGTCCTACGTAAGAGTCCTACGGCAGCCAGACTCTGTTTTCCAGCACGTGAAGGATTCTCAAGGATGCGTGGCCATTCCTAACTCTCTAGGGTTTGTTGCCACCTGTAGACTGACCCATGACGAGAATCTAACAACCACAGTTGATAGATTTAATATTTTCGACAACCAGTACGCTAAATCCATGGACGCTGTCTTTTACGTGTCCCCTGTTCACGCAGTTCTACAAGAAAACAGTTATGTAAATAGTTATGTAAACTTTGTTATAAATAACGCGTTTCTATAACGCATAGTCTTAGTCTTTGTGAATGTAATTTTTGTTGTTCAAGCCCACTGTGCCGTGACACTAGTTTTATTGCTGTAACCGTGTTATGAAATATATGAGAAGACTTTGTTTCTACATGATTGCGTGAACATAATCTTGGATTGATAGCCTGTTGACCGAGGCTGTGCAGAGGGCCCCTGTACGCTGAGGTTTTGTTTCTCTTGTTGCTGTAAAGTTTCCTGCATTGTTTTCTTATTTCCATTTGCATATATTCCACCTGTGTATATTTCAATTGTCATGGTATTAACATTCCACTTCTGTTCATGATTTTATAGCTTTGTATAACACTGATCAGTGCATGTATGTTTCAAGATACAGTAGGCAGCCCGAGCATCTGCGTATAATTTTCACAATGACTAATGACATGGGATTGATTCTTTGTTGACTTTGCTTTTCCTAGTTTTTAATTCCAGTTCTGTTTTGTTGATTTCAATTTTGTTTCCTTGCTTTATTAATGCAATTAGATATTAAATTGCTCATATCATTGACGGTTACCTCCGAAAGCCATAGCTAGACTAACTGGCGAGGGATCGAATTATGAATGTGTGATTTGATTTCAGTTTTACTTTTCTGCAATTAGATATTAAATTGTTCATATCATTGACGGTTACCTCCGAAAGCCATAGCTAGACTAACTGGCGAGGGATCGAATTATGAATGTGTGATTTGATTTTAGTTTTACTTTTCTGCAATTAGATATTAAATTGCTCATATCATTGACGGTTACCTCCGAAAGCCATAGCTAGACTAACTGGCGAGGGATCGAATTATGAATGTGTGATTTGATTTTAGTTCTACTTTTCTACAATTAGATATTAAATTGCTCATATCATTGACGGTTACCTCCGAAAGCCATAGCTAGACTAACTGGCGAGGGATCAGATTATGAATGTGTGATTTGATTTTAGTTTTACTTTCCTTGCAACTCTTGATTTCTTTGAGTGCAGTAGCTTAAATTATTTTTCTGTATTTAGATAACAGCAGAGATGATGGTTTCATGATTAGTAGTTCATTACTTGTTTTAGATAGCAGCACATTCTTGTTTCAGCATTACTGTCATCACTAGTATATTCTAAGATCTTCTGAAGTGTTAAGTGTTGGAAACCATTATAGAGGACATAATTGCCTAAAATCTATATCCATACTTGCCTTCTAGAAACTTAGGAATAGGATTTTCATTCACATTAGGAGAATAACAAAGATAAAAATCCCCAAAACAAAATAAAAATCGAAAATGACAAAAACATAAGAAAGAGGCTATCTTGCACATATAGTGCGCCACACTTCATCAGTTTACGACTCTCGGATTGATAATTAATGTAGCAATTTAGGACACACTAAATTGACCAAACAATGCCATTCTTGATGGTCATGTTTCCAGCCCTACAACTAATGTAGGCATCAACAGTGGCCAACCAAGTTCTCCCTAGGATGATAAGGTAACCATTAAACTTGGTTTGAGACTGGAGGACAAGGAAATCTGTGGGATACTCCTAGGAGTTAATAAATACCATCACATCCTCAATAATTCCTTTAGGGGATACATTGGACCTATCTGCAAGCTACAATATTGTGGTGGTCTTCCTCAAAGCTCCTTAGAGGTTGAGGTTGAGCATAGTTTCCTTGGTCATAACATTGATTGTAGCCACAAGGTCAAACAAGGTATTAGAGACCATAATTCTATTAATGTGTACATCCACTACTGGGTTACCAGGATCCAAGTACTTTAGGGAGATCACCCTCCCAAGAATTAGATCATACAACTTCCCAACAACATTGATAGTGGGGGCATCTTTTCTTCTTCTCCCAGACCTTTTGAAACATTCTTCCTTGATAATCTTGTTGTAAATGGGGACATATTTGATGGCCTGGAGAAGGGGTATTTTAACACACAAGTTATTCAATTCTCCCAGAAGTTCAGCCTCTTCTGGGGTGTGTTGTTTAGGTTGGACCAACCTTTTAGGATAGGGAGGTGCATTGGCTTTAGTGGTAATATCTTCCTTATCTTCTTCAAATATTTAGGTGGAGAAGGTGGGTGATCATATGGAAGTACCTTCCTAGACCGAAGGTTGATCTCTTGGATTTCCACAACATAAGTAGGATATGATGTTTCCCCACTATAAACCTGTTGTGCCTGCTTATTGTTCGGGTTCAGATTGGGTTGGGCAAGCATTTGAGGTTTCTTAGGTGGGTTGTGGTGAGGTAGTTGTGATTAAGGTTGAGGAGGATGCATTAAGGTATGAGGTTGGGATGCCTAAGGCCTCCATCCTTGTGAGGAATTTCCCCATTAAGGAGGTTGAGATTGATATGGCTAGAAATATGGGTTGACAAGATGAAGAGGATACTGAGGAGTATAAGACCAAAGAGAGGGCCTGGACCAAGATGGATGAGCTGGAGGGTACCAAGGTTGGAAAGGTGCATTTTGATTCAAATTGTAAGAAGGATATTGTGCACCTGGTATGCCCTGTTGATAAGGTCGAGGGCCTTGGAGCTTCCTTTGGCTGATGAAACAAAGTTTCTCCAAGCCATTCTCACCCCCTTAGCATGCAACCCTTAAGCGTAGCAAAGAGGGGAATTTGTCTATGGCATAGTTCTCCTCACAGACAGAGCATACCTATATGGTGTTCAATGGGCACCCATTTATGGGATGTCTCTTAGTGCGTCTAGGGAAAAATATGGCTAGTGCCCTTTCTGCTTCCTTTTGCCTCCTTTTGCTTCCTTTTAATATACATAGTATCCATTTGTAAGGAAAAAGTATGCAACATTTCACTCTTAAATTCTTCCAACATACTGCCTATCTCATGTTTGATATTTAATGTGGAGGGAGAAGAGTTGACCAGGCCTTGACTGGACCTACCTTTCTTCAAATCATCCCTAGAATGATTCTTGAATATCGTCTTTTTGTCATCATAGAACAACTAGTAAATATCTCCTCCAGACAACATATTGAGGGTCCCTATTACATCCTCCCTAATCCCTCAAATAAGTACAAGTTTGATTGATTCAAGATCAAGGGTAAAATTAGCTCTCCTATAATTGAGCTTGAACCTTTCCTCATAGACTTCCAAGGACTCATCTGGCCTTAGGGTCATTCTAAATATTTCTTCTTTTGTCTCCTTATACCTACAATAGTCCCTGTACTTCTCATTAAAGGCTTGTTGCATTTGTGCCCAAGTAGTGATGTTTCCTCCTGGTAGACTCATAAAATAATGCAAGGTTGCATCCTTGAGGGTGGAGGGAAACAACTTCAACTTCTATTCATCAGAGGCATAGTCATAGGTCTTACAAATTACAACAAACTCAAGCATAAATGTGTGAGGCTCCTTAGACGCTAAGCCATGGAAATGTAGAAGGGTAGTAGGGATTATATTCTTCATCCTGGCCTCCCCATTGGTCTCTCAGATAGGAAATAACTCATTTTTCCTATTTTCAACCATGTTTTGGATATGTAATATGGGATCTTCCTCCCCTACAGGTTCTTCAAAAATTTCAGGTTGCTTACCTAGATGATTTTCTAACTCCCCTGTGGTCAAAGAGGGAATTTCATAGTCACCAAAGAAGAAGAATGGTTAACTGGTTGAGGGGGTGGGGGTTTTGGTAGTAATTTCCCTTGATTATCCCTACTCTTATGATGCATGAATGAACTAGTTTTGTTTTTCTGTGTTTTCTCCTTATTATTTTAATCATTTTCAAATTAACAATGTTGATGCAAAACAAATGATGGAAAAAGAAAGAAAGGTAAGCTATAAGTAGAAACAACTCCAACTTGGACACCTCCCCGGCAAAAAACACCAAAAATTGATGAGCCCCAGTATCACAACAAGAAAGGAGGTTTTGTCATTTGAATCATCGAAGAATTGTTCATTTGTGTAATGTAAAGGAGGTTTCCCCATCGAAGAGGCTGAATTCTAAGGCGTTCAACTATCTTTTCTATCTTTTTGTGAGCTGGTTTCTTAAAATTTGGTATCAGAGCTTTGGATTCTAGGGTTTCGCTGCTCCAAATAGGTCATCGTGGAATTTTCGCTATAACTTTTTTCTACTACGTTTCAGAAGCGAAAAAAAAAAACTCGTTTGAGGAGAAATCGCACTGAACCTTGGTTCCGAATTTCAGAGCTTTTTGCACTATATTTGCGGAGATATGATCTGAGGAAGTTGGTATTTTTGCATACTGCTGAATTACATTCCAAACAGGTGACCTAGGGAAAATCGTCATAACTTTCTCTCTGAGCATTGGATTGAAGTTTCGTAAGAAGCTACAGAAAGAGGATGGACTGTAGTTTCTTGTATATATTTTTCAGAGCCAAAGGTTGAAACAGGGACACGTGGCATGTCATACAAGTTTGCTCTACTGAAGTAGTCTATAATCAGGACACTGTGGGAGATTTGGCATAACTGTTCCTTGGAGAATCCAATTTGGATCAAACTGGTGGCGTTGGAAAGAGGACACAGAGGGCTACTGCAGGTCACAATTTCAGAACTGGATGATCCAAAATTACAGAGATACATCGGAGGCAATATCAAGCTCCTTCAAAGTGAAAAAAGGTGTGTAGATTTTTTTAAATTTTTTCTTAGTTTTGGTTTGAAAAAATTATTTTGAAGAATTCAAAAGGCATAGTAGAGCATTATTATCAATAACTGATGCCCCAAGAAAATAAAATGCAAACACCTAGTAAGCAACCTGAAAGCACTAGCATGACTCATGAAGAAGAGGAAGAAATGCTACACGATATATCAAAATTACAAGACCAAGTGCAACAAATGTCACTCTCACAAAAGCTAACAAAAGCTAAGATAAATGTTGGGTCCCTATAATACTAGTGATTACCCCATTACTATTGTAGTTATACCCCTTATTAATATTTTTGTGCCCCTATTGCCCCCATATTGTTATTATTGTGCCCCATAGAATCCCTCTATTGTTATTTTTGTGGCTTTATATTATTATTGTTAGGTCGGCTGGATTATATTGTGACTCCTTAGACTCCTATATATAGAAAGGAGGTTTTGTCATTTGAATCATCCAAGAATTGTTCATTTATGTAATGTAAAGGAGGTTGCCCCCTCGAAGAGGCTGAATTCTAAGGCGTTGATCTATCTTTTCTATCTTTTCTTGAGCTGGTTTCATAACATTTGGTATCAGAGCTTTGGATTCTAGGGTTTCGCTGCTCCAAACAGGTCATCGTGGAATTTTCGCTATAACTTTTTTTCTACGATGTTTCAGAAGTTGCAAAAAAAACCCATTTGAGAAGAAATCACGCTGAACCTTGGGTCCAAATTTCAGAGCTTTTCGCGCTATATTTGCGGAGATATGATCTGAGGAAGTTGGTCTTTTTGCAGACTCCTGAATTACATTCCAAACAGGTGACCTGGGGAAAATCGTCATAACTTTCTCTCTGGGGATCAGATTGAAATTTCGTAAGAAGGTACAAAAGAGGACGGACTGTAGTTTCTTGTGCATTTTTCAGATCCAAAGGTCAAAACAGTGACTCGTGGCACGTCGTACAAGTTCGCTCTACTGAACTAGTCTATAATCAAGTCACTGTGGGAGATTTCGCATAACTCTTCCTTGGAGAATCCAATTTGGGTCAGACTTGTGGCATTGGAAAGAGGACACAGAGAGCTACTACAGGTCACAAATTCAGAACTAGATGATCGGAAAGTACAGAGATACATCAGAGGCAATATCGAGCTCCTACAAAGTGAAAAAAGGTGTGTAGATTTTTTTAATTTTTGCTTAAGCTTGGTTTGAAAATTTATTTTGAAGGAATTCAAAGGGCATAGTAGAGCATTATTATCGGTAACTGATGCCCCGAGGAAAGAAAATGCAAACACCTAGTAAGGAACCTGAAAGCTCTAGCATGACTCATGAAGAAGAGGAAGAAATGCTACATGATATATCAAAATTACAAGAACAAGTGCAACAAATGTCACGCTCACAAAAGTTAACAGAAGCTAAGATAAATGGCGTGGAAGCTAAGATGAATGGCATGGAAGCTAAGATGGACAATTTGAAGATAGATTTGAACACAAATTTGAAGACAGGCATGGCAGATTTGAAGACAGATTTGACAAATTTTCTACAAGAAATACTTACTAATGGTGAAAAGGTAGTAAAGGAAACTCATGATGAGAACAAAAGAAATGTTAATCATGATTCCATAGACTCTAATGTTGGATCGAAGACTCACCATATTCCAAAAATCGATATGAGGAAGTTTGATGGCAAGGATCCCGCCACATGGATATTACAGATGGAGCAATTCTTCGATCTCAATAATGTGCAAAACACACAAAAGGTACGTATGGCAACTTTATATTTGGAACCAAATCAGTTTGTATGGTATCAATGGCTTTGCTCTCGTAAACAATTTATCACTTGGGCAATTTTTACGGAAGAATTGATAGCACATTATGAGGATACAAAAAGCAACACTTTTTTTAGCCAATTGATAAGTCTCAAACAAAAGGGTTCAATAATGGAGCACATTGAGGAGTTCCAAAAATTGAACATAAGGGTAAAAGATATTCCAGAGGAGCATAGGATTGATGTGTTCATAGGGTCTTTAAAGGATAATATCCAACATGATGTTCGCCTTTGGGAACCTGATTCATTAGAGAAGGCATTCAGGTTAGCAAGAAAAATGGAAAGCAAAATTATGGCAACCAGGAAGCATACCACTCACAACTATAAAGACGGAAGTGTTGTTGCCCCTAGTCTTCCACAACCTATAAGGTTGACACCACAACAATTGGAAGAAAAAAGAGCAAAAGGGCTTTGTTACAGTTGTGATAGCAAATACACTAAAGGTCATAAGTGTGCTGAGAAGAAATTATTCTACATAGATTGTGAAGAGGAAGAAGAAAAGGAGCAAGAAAGGTCAAAAGAAGAGGATATACTCCAGGAACAAAGCCTAGATGAAGAACAAATAAATCCGACCATATCTTGTAATGCATTGGCGGGAATTACCACTCCTCAAACCATCAAGATAGAAGGACAAATCAAGAAGAAAAAGGTAATAGTGTTGATTGATTCAGGAAGCACCCACAATTTTATTCATTGTAAGGTAGCAAAAGAATTGAATTGCTTCCTATATCCAGCACCAGAGTGTCAAGTGATGATTGCAAATGGAGGAACAATAAATTGCTCTGGAAAGTGCCATAATATCAAGCTATCCATGGGAGAATATGTATTGACTAGCCCAATGCTTTCCATTCCAATGGGAGGTGCTGATGTTGTACTAGGAGTCCAATGGCTACAATCCTTGGGTACAATAGCTTTTAATTTTCAAGAACTTTTCATCAAATTTTCTACGGAAGGAAAGGAAGTTGAATTAAGGGGTATTGCAGGGAAACCAGGAAAGATAATCAGCTCTAATGGTATGACAAAGCTTCTAAAAAAGGAGCAAAGAGGTGTAATTGCACAATTATGTTCGCTAGATGTTTCCACATTGGAATCATCTATTTCTCCAGATCTCCAAAAAGTCTTGGACAATCATTCCAAGGTATTTGAGACTCCCAAAGGTCTCCCACCTATGCGTGATCATGATCATGCTATTCATCTGATTCCAGGAAGTGTTCCTCCAAACATCAGGCCGTACAGATATCCCTATGTCCAAAAGAGTGAAATTGAACGTATGGTTGCAGAAATGCTAGAGGCTGGTATAATTCAACCGAGTCAAAGTTCTTTCTCTGCTCCAGTAGTATTGGTGCACAAGAAGGATGGATCATGGCGCATGTGTCCGGATTATAGGGAGCTCAACAAGCTCACTATTAAAGATAAGTTCCCCATTCCTGTCATTGATGAATTACTGGATGAATTGCATGGATCAATTTACTTCACCAAGTTGGATCTTCGTTCAGGATATCATCAAATCAGAATGAAGATTGAAGACATTCCAAAACAACATTTAGAACTCATGAGGGTCATTATGAATTTTTGGTCATGCCTTTTGGCCTTACCAATGCACCTTCAACATTTCAAGGTTTGATGAATTCAATTTTCAAACCATTCCTTAGAAAATTTGTGTTAGTATTTTTTGATGATATACTAATCTACAGCAAGTCTTGGAAGGATCATGTTGAACATGTTGACAAGGGTGCTACAACTATTGGAGGAGAAACAATTATATGCAAAAAGATCCAAATGTTTCTTTGGAGTCCAGGAGGTGGAATATTTGGGTCATATTGTATCTCATGAAGGAGTTAAGGTAGACCCTAGCAAAATTAAAGCCATTAAGGAATGGAAAATCCCCACATCCATAAAGCATCTGCGAGGATTTCTTGGGTTGACAGGGTATTATCGCAAGTTTGTTAAGAATTATGGGAGAATAGCAGCACCTCTAACAACATTATTGAAGAAAGATGCATTTTCATGGACTCCGGAAGCAACAAAGGCCTTTGAACATCTTAAAGAGGCAATGTGCCAAGCACCGGTCTTAGCTACACCGGACTTCACAAAAACCTTTATTGTGGAATGTGATGCTTCAGGAAATGGAATTGGTGCTGTTCTAATGCAAGATGAAAGACCCATTGCTTTTGAAAGTCGTCCAATCAAGGGAAAGTTTTTAAGCAAAGCTATTTATGAGAAGGAAATGTTGGCAATACTCCATGCACTTAAGAAATGGCGACCCTACCTAATGGGAAGACACTTCAAGGTAAAAACGGATCATGATAGCCTTAAATACTTTTTAGAACAAAGATTATCCTCTGAAGAGCAACAAAAGTGGGTCACAAAGATGTTGGGTTATGACTTTGAAATCATCTACAAAAAAGGGAAGCAAAATGTGGTGGCAGATGCACTCTCAAGAAAGGATGAGGATGTGGAAGCATTGTTGTGTGCCATTTCTATTATCCAACCAGATTGGATAAACGAAGCAAGGGAGGAATGGAAGAATGACGAAGAAGTGTGGGCACTTATTCGAAAGCTACAACAAGATTCCAGTACGTCTGATACATTTAGCTGGCAAAATGATTCGTTATGGTACAAAGATCGCTTATACCTCTGTAAGAATTCCCAGCTAAAACAAAAGATTCTTATGGAATTGCACACTTCTCCCTTAGGAGGGCACTCAGGATTTTTAAAAACTTACCACAGGGTTAAGAAGGAATTTTTTTGGGATGGCCTTAAATCAGATATTCAAAAGTTTGTGGCGGAATGTTTGGTTTGCCAACAAAATAAAGTTGAAACAATTAAGACACCGGGTCTATTACAACCTTTATCCATTCCAAGCCAACGTTGGGAGGAGGTTTCAATGGATTTTATCACAGGTTTACCCAAGTCTGAGGGAAAGAGTGTCATCATGGTGGTAGTTGACAGACTTACCAAGTATGCACACTTTTGTGCATTATCACATCCATTTAAAGCCAGTACAGTTTCTACTGCATTTATGGAAACAATTCAAAAGCTACATGGAAACCCAAAGATTATTGTAAGTGACAGAGATCCCATTTTCACTGGAAATTTTTGGACAGAATTATTTTCTTGTCTTGGTACTCAGTTAGCTCATAGCTCATCTTATCATCCTCAATCTGATGGGAAAACTGAGATAGTAAACAAATGTTTGGAAGGATATCTTCGTTGCTTTGTATCTGATAAACAGACACAATGGGTCAAATGGTTGCCTCTGGCTGAATGGTGGTATAACACTTCCTTCCATACAGCAACAAAAATGACCCCATTTATGGCACTTTATGGGTATCAACCACCATCCATCACATCATATTTAAGAGAAAATTCTAAGGTTCAGGCAGTGGAACATCACATCGAACATCAACAACAAGTCCTCCAACTCTTAAAGGATAACCTCGTGTTGGCACAAAATAGAATGAAACAACAGGCAGATCAACATCGCAGTGAAAGAAGTTTTGATGTAGGTGATTGGGTATTCCTACGGCTACAACCATATAAGCAAATGTCCCTCAAGCAAGCTAAGAAGGATAATAAATTATCACCAAAGTATTATGGTCCGTACAAGGTGTTGCAAAAGATTGGTACTATGGCATACAAATTGGAGCTTCCTGCAGCTTCTCGATTGCACCCAGTTTTCCATGTTTCATGTTTAAAGAAGGTTATAGGCGACAAGCTCCCAGTTCAAACAATATTGCCAGAACTTGACGAGGAAGGAAAAATTATATTGGAACCGGAAGCAGTCACAGAAACAAGAACTCGACAGCTACGAAATCGATCAATTTCAGAGTATCTTATCAAGTGGAAGAACTTATCCGCTGAAGATTCCACATGGGAGGATGAGAATTTTATGCAGAAGTATCCAGAACTACTCAAGCGTTGAGGACAACACTTTTTTGAAGGAGAGGGGCATGTTGGGTCCCTATAATACTAGTGATTACCCCATTACTATTGTAGTTATACCCCTTATTAATATTGTTGTGCCCCTATTACCCCCATATTGTTATTATTGTGCCCCATAGAATCCCTCTATTGTTATTTTTGTGGCTTTATATTATTATTGTTAGGTCGGCTGGATTATATTGTGACTCCTTAGACTCCTATATATAGAAAGGAGGTTTTGTCATTTGAATCATCCAAGAATTGTTCATTTATGTAATGTAAAGGAGGTTGCCCCCTCGAAGAGGCTGAATTCTAAGGCGTTGATCTATCTTTTCTATCTTTTCTTGAGCTGGTTTCATAACAATAAATGGCGTGGAATCTAAGATAAAGGGCGTGGAAGCTAAGATGAATGGCATGGAAGCTAAGATGGACGATTTGAAGACAGACATGGAAGAATTGAAGTTAATATGAATAAGTTGCTACAAGAAATGGTCACTAATGGTGAAAGGGTAGTAAAAGAAACTCATGATGAGAACAAAAGAAATGTTAATCATGATTCCATAGACTCTAATGTTGGATCGAAGACCCACCATATTCTAAAAATTGATATGAGGAAGTTTGATGGAAAGGACCCCGCAACATGGATATTACAAATGGAGCAATTTTTCAATCTCAATAATGTGCAAAACACACAAAAGGTACGTATTGCAACTTTATATTTGGAACCAAATCATTTGTATGGTATCAATGGCTTTGCTCTCGGTAAACAAATTATCACTTGGGAAATTTTTACGGAAGAATTGACAACACATTATGAGGACACAAAAAGCAATACTTTTTTTAGCCAATTGATAAGTCTCAAACAAACGGGTTCAATAATGGAGCACATTGAGGAGTTCCAAAAATTGAACATAAGAGTAAAAAATATTCCAGAGGAGCATAGGATTGATGTGTTCATATGGACTTTAAAGGATAATATCCAACATGATGTTCGCCTCTGGGAACCTGATTCATTAGAGAAGGCATTCAAGTTAGCAAGAAAAATGGAAAGAAAAATTATGGCAACCAGGAAGCATACCAGTCACAACTATAAAGATGGAAGTGTTGTTACCCCTAGCCTTCCACAACCTATAAGGTTGACACCACAACAATTGGAAGAAAAAAGAGCGAAAGGGATTTGTTACAGTTGTGATAGCAAATACACTAAAGGTCATAAGTGTGCTGAGAAGAAATTATTCTACATAGATTGTGAAGAGGAAGAAGAAAAGGAGCAAGAAAGGTCAAAAGAAGAGGATATACTCTAGGAACAAAGCCTAGATAAAGAAGAAATGAATCCGACCATATCTTGTAATGCATTGGCTGGAATTACCACTCCTCAAACCATCAAGATAGAAGGACAAATCAAGGAGAAAAAGGTAATAGTGTTGATTGATTCAGGAAGTACCCACAATTTTATTCATGTAAGATAGCAAAAGAATTGAATTGCTTCCTATATCCAGCACCAGAGTATCAAGTGATGGTTGAAAATGGAGGAACGATAAATTTCTCTGGAAAGTGCCATAATATCAAGCTATCCATGGGAGAATATGTATTGACGAGCCCAATGCTTTCCATTCCAATGGGAGGTGCTGATGTTGTACTAGGAGTCTAATGGCTACAGTCCTTGGGTACAATAGCTTTTAATTTTCAAAAGAATTTCATGAAATTTTCTACGGAAGGAAAGGAAGTTGAATTAAGGGGTATTGCAGGGAAACCAGGAAAGATAATCAGCTCTAACGATATGACAAAGCTTCTAAAAAAAGAACAAAGAGGTGTAATTGCACAATTATGTTTGCTAGATGTTTCCACATCGAAATCATCTATTTCTCCAGATCTCCAAAAAGTCTTGGAAATCATTCCAAGGTATTTGAGACTCCCAAAGGTCTCCCACCTATTCGTGATCATGATCATGCTATTCATCTGATTCCAAGAAGTGTTCCTCCAAACATTAGGCCGTACAGATATCCCTATGCCCGAAAGAGTGAAATTGAATGTGTGGTTGCAGAAATGCTAGAGGCTGGTATAATTCAACCTAGTCAAAGTTCTTTCACTGCTCCAGTAGTATTGGTGCACAAGAAGGATGGATCATGGCGCATGTGTCCGGATTCTAGGGAGCTCAACAAGCTCATTATTAAAGATAAGTTTCCCATTCCCGTCATTGATGAATTACTGGATGAATTGCATGGATCAATTTACTTCACCAAGTTGGATCTTCGTTTAGGATATCATCAAATCAGAATGAAGACTGAAGACATTCCGAAAACAACATTTAGAACTCATGAGGGTCATTATGAATTTTTGGTCATGCCTTTTGGCCTTACCAATGCACCTTCTACATTTCAAGGTTTGATGAATTCCATTTTCAAACCCTTCCTTAGAAAATTTGTGTTAGTATTTTTTGATGATATACTAATCTACAACAAGTCTTGGAAGGATCATGTTGAACATGTTGACAGGGTGCTACAACTATTGGAGGAGAAACAATTATATGCAAAAAGATCCAAATGTTTCTTTGGAGTACAAGAGGTGGAATATTTGGGTCATATTGTATCTCATGAAGGAGTTAAGGTAGACCCTAGCAAAATTAAAGCCATTAAGGAATGGAAAATCCCCACATCCATAAAGCATCTGCAAGGATTTCTCAGGTTGACAGGGTATTATTGCAAGTTTGTTAAGAATTATGGGAGAATAGTAGCACCTCTAACAATATTATTGAAGAAAGATGCATTTTCATGGACTCCAGAAGCAAAAAAGGCCTTCAAACATCTTAAAGAGGCAATGTGCCAACCACTGGTCTTAGCTACACCGGACTTCACAAAAACCCTTATTGTGGAATGTGATGCTTCAGGAAATGGAATTGGTGTTGTTTTGATGCAATATGAAAGACCCATTGCTTTTGAAAGTCATCCAATCAAGGGAAAGTTTTTACACAAAGCTATTCATGAGAAGGAAATGTTGGCAATACCACATGCACTTAAGAAATGGCGACCCTACCTAATGGGAAGACACTTCAAGGTAAAAACAGATCATGATAGCCTTAAATACTTTTTAGAACAAAGATTATCCTCTGAAGAGCAACAAAAGTGGGTCACAAAGATGTTGGGTTATGACTTTGAAATCATCTACGAAAAAGGGAAGCAAAATGTGGTGGCAGATGCACTCTCAAGAAAGGATGAGGATGTGGAAGCATTGTTATGTGCCATTTCTATTATCGAACCAGATTGGATAAACGAAGAAAGGGAGGAATGAAAGAATGATGAAGAAGTGTGGGCACTTATTTGAAAGTTACAACAGGATTCCAGTACATCTGATACATTTAGCTGGCAAAATGATTCGTTATGGTACAAAGATCGCTTATACCTTTGTAAGAATTCACAACTTAAACAAAAGATTCTAATGGAATTGCACACTTCTCCCTTAGGAGGGCACTCAAGATTTTAAAAACTTACCACAGGGTTAAGAAGGAATTTTTTGGGATGCCCTTAAATTGGATATTCAAAAGTTTGTGGTGGAATGTTTGGTTTGCCAACAAAATAAAGTTGAAACAATTAAGACCCCGGGTCTATTACAACCTTTATCCATTCCAAGCCAACATTGGGAGGAGTTTTCAATGGATTTTATCACAGGTTTACCCAAGTCTGAGGGAAAGAGTGTCATCATGGTGGTAGTTGACAGACTTACCAAGTATGCACACTTTTATGCACTATCACATCCATTTAAAGCCAATACAGTTTCTACTGCATTTATGGAAACAATTCAAAAGCTACATGGAAACCCAAAGATTATTGTAAATGACAGAGATCCCATTTTCACTGGAAATTTTTGGACAGAATTATTTTCTTGTCTTGGTACTCAGTTAGCTCATAGCTCATCTTATCATCCTCAATCTGATGGGCAAACTAAGATAGTAAACAAATTTTTGGAACGATATCTTCGTTGCTTTGTATCTAATAAACAGTCACAATGGGTCAAATGGTTGCCTCTGGCTGAATGGTGGTATAACACTTCCTTCCATACAACAACAAAAATTACCCCATTTATGGCACTTTATGTATATTAGCCACCATCCATCACATCATATTTAAGAGAAAATTCTAAGGTTCAAGCAGTGGAACATCACATCGAACATCAACAAGAAGTCCTCCAACTCTTAAAGGATAACCTCTTGTTGGCATAGAATAGAATGAAACAACAGGCAGATCAGCATCGCAGTGAAAGAAGTTTTGATGTAGGTGATTGGGTATTCATACGGCTACAACCATATAAACAAATGTCCCTCAAGCAAGCTAAAAAGGATAATAAATTATCACCAAAGTATTATGGTCCGTACAAGGTGTTGCAAAAGATTGGTACTATGGCATACAAATTGGAGCTTCCTGTAGCGTCTCGAGTGCACCCAGTTTTCCATGTTTCATGTTTAAATAAGGTTATGGGTGACAAGCTCCCAGTTCAAACAATATCGCCAGAACATGACGAGGAAGGAAAAATTGTATTGGAACCGGAAGCAGTCATAGAAACAAGAACTCAACAACGATGAAATCGATTAATTTCAGAGTATCTCATCAAGTGGAAGAACTTATCTGCTGAAGATTCCACATGGGAGGATGATAATTTTATACAGAAGCATCCATAACTACTCAAGTGTTGAGGACAACACTTTTTTGAAGGAGAGGGGCATGTTAGGTCCCTATAATATTAGTGATTACCCCATTACTGTTGTATTTGTATCCCTTATTAATATCGATGCGCCCCTATTGTCCCCATATTTTTATTACTTTGCCCCATAGAATCCATCTATTGTTATTTTTGTGGCTTTATATTATTATTGTTAGGTCAGCTGGGTTATATTGTGACTCCTTAGACTCCTATATATATAAAGGAGGTTTTGTCATTTGAATCATCGAAGAATTGTTCATTTGTGTAATGTAAAGGAGGTTGCCCCCTCGAAGAGGCTAAATTCAAAGGGAATTGGCTGGAGTAACAAAAATCACATGCATTTCATAAGAAAATCATCATTATCATTCAATTTAGAAATCTCTCACCTAATCATAATTGTAGAATTATATTTGCAATGAGAAAAAGGCAGGTTCAAAGTGGTCTTGGGCCCTCCTCAGTGATGGATTCAGAACTTAACAGTGATTATCCAAGCCTAAGAGACAAAAACCAAGCTTTTGGAGCAAATCTGGTCAAGTTTAGGGACTGTTACATGATTGCTACAATGTTGCTATAGGATGCTAGATGATTGTTCTGTTTTGCTAGAAGATTGATTCTATGAGCATCCTAAGGGCGAAAACGGTGGTTTGAAGGTGGGAAAGGGTAGGTAATGGTAGATCAAGGTTGTTTGAAGTTTTTTCCAAGCCCATTACCTCTCAAAAGCCCATCTTGCGCAAAAAAAAAAATGCACATGGTGTCCCTCAAATAACCCAGAAATATGGTCTTAGTGGAATTTTTTTTAGGGTTGTGTGGTATGACAAGGAAGGAGTTGATGATGACAAGGGGAATGTAGGATGAGTATGCCAACCCTGCAATCCACTGATAATACCTACAGACCAACAAAAGCCCCTTTTCTTGCACCTAGAATGATGATCAAATTGCAGTAAAATAAGCTAAGCAAGAAAAGATGAGTCAAATTTTATGAAATCAAATAAATAAGGATATTATTTCATTAAGAAATAATTCACCTTACAACAGGCACCTAACCTACATACATGAAAACTTGAGAAAGATGATTTTAACTCCTAGATTGTAGAAATAGAGTATGCAATAGATAATAATCTAAATCCTAGAAAATTGCAAAGGAAAGAAACCACATATTTTTGGCTTGTTGTAGACTCCCCATCCACACTTCCCACAAGAGTGGTGGTAATTAGGCTTGCAACCACAATTTTCTAGCAAATAAACTTCTATTCAAACTGGGAAGGAAATGTTGCTACTAAAATAATGCATAAACAAGATACATAAAGAGGGACTGGAGCCTCTCGGTTGGGCCTTAGCCCAAGGGGAATCAACCCTTTGCAACAAACTTAGATGTGAAGTAATAATATACCTTTCATTAACATAAAATAGAGTTCAGATACATCATGCAAATAAAAATAGAAATGACAATCTTGAGCACTTGGCTCTTGGTAGCCCTCTTTGCTTGAAAAATTCGAATCCTAATGAGATCTTGGGCTTATTGATTTATACAAAGATGATTGAGGGGCAACCTCCTTGGAAAGAGGGTTGCTTCCCTCCAAAATCTCAAGAAAAGTGGATCTAGCTTGATTAGATTCTCACATTCACTTGATTTCATTGGATGTCAGTAGACCTTGAGCTATAGATGAGTGATTCTAGGGATAACTTCGAGTCAAAGGAGAGTAAATGCAGGGGACAAGCTTCCTACACTTCCCCTAGATGCCTCTAGCGTGCCTCTATATCATGAATGTACTAAAAAATGCTCTTTTTCCTACACATTAACCACAAGAGGCCACAAAGCATGACAAACCTCCTTTAGTCTTCCTATTACACACATTATGGCCAAGAAGATGTTAATGAATGTGAGGAAAGAATAAATTATTGGTTGAAGGGTGGAAAAATGGCCTTATAATATACCTTTTGATGGAACCCATCAATTAATTTATTATTTTTTAACTTAAATTTAAGTTATTTTATTATAAAATTTATAACGTTTTGAAGTATTTTTATATGGCTAAGAGCTTGTCTTTTTTGGACGTAAGGAAACATGTTAATGGTCCAAGACCGAGAGGTACATGGAAACAAGTCAATAGATATGTACAAATATGAAGGACTAAGTGAGTTAGATCCATGGCCTAGTGACATCTGAGACAACCTATAAAAACCATACCCCATAAAAAATATCTGATTGGTATCAGAATTACATGAGGTTGTTCCTTAATCAAAAGAGATCCACAAACTTGAAACTGTGGATGCAAAAGTGTGGACATAGGTTTAGGTCGTGAGAATACATAAAATGAATAAATAAGGAGAAACTAAAACTATAGACCATGCAAAAAATTAAACTATAAACAATGCACCATAACAAGATTTTAAGAAGTAGACGAATCAAACCATATATATAGTTGGAAAGAAGTATCAAAAAGTGGATAGTAGGGGGCGTCCATGGTGGTATTGAAACCACCAAGTGGGTCCACTATTCACTAATTTTCATCACATTATCAAATGTGGTTTTCATAAAATGAGAAAACATGGACTCCCCTTCCTTTGTTAAACTTCAGATGAGCAGGGGGGTCTATTATTTAGTAGTGGTCGTCGACCATATCTTGGTAGACCATCAACTCTCTCAACTTGCATTCCCTTTGGATTATCCCAATACATATCCAAACACGAGGATTTTTTTAAAATATAAAAGGCTCATAAGATGATTTTCAAGAGATAATATTAATTTAAATATACGAGGAAGATTAAACATTTCATAGAGAGTATTGATTACTTCAACCAAACAAAAACTAAAGGACCCTAAAATGTTGTTCACGTTATTATTTTCAGCCAACCAACACAACGGTGCCATGCATACATGTTTATATTAGTATAAATTGTGCTAGCTAGTGCACCTAACACAACATAACTTTCACTATTTAAAAGGTCGATTTTAGTATTTGGATGTACTAGACCAAGGGTAATTTTTTATTAAATTCTCTAAAGAAAAAAAGATAATAGTTTTAAATATCAAAGAATTAGCATTTCAAAATCATCCCTTTTTGCTTCACATCCATTTGTCATCGATGTGTGTGGAAGTGGGGATGTGTGCGAGAGGAGGAACGCGCGGAAGAGACATTTTCACCTCCCACGCAACACTTCTTTCGTGCCCACATGGACACTTTTTAAGGTCATGGAAGTGAATTGCAAGTTTAAGCTTGTCTAGTGAGTGTTCCCGAGTAAGATTAACAGTGGTCGTTAATCATATATTAGCATGCCATCACCTTGGTGAATGGTGAAAAACCCACCATTAAAGCCAACCCATTTAAACTAAAAGTTAAATACTTACTATTAACCTATTTATATTTCCCAAATAACGCTTGCTATTAAATTATGCAACTCTATCTCGAGAAAGCAGATACTTAACAACCTTTCTTAAATATCATATTTTTAAAAGCTTAAAAATTCGAATAAACTGAAGGAATGGAATAAGCTTATCTTTGCATATCCATGGATGTCAAGCTTCAATTTGTTTTGAAGACTTATAATAATGTGCTTACAATGGGATGGAAAACTTAAAATGTAATAAATAAATACCTCATATAAGAAACAAAACTTACTAAGGAAGTTTTTTTTTTTTGTAAGCTTGGAAATACCTTTCTTTTCTATTAATCATATGTAAGGCAGGTTACAAAATATTTTTCCAGTGGCCTCAACCTACCCAAAGGAAAATAGGCCTGTTGGCCACCAATCAACATCATACACCATCCAAAACATAAACAGTTTCAACATGTCCATCCAAGCTATATAAGCTATTATGTCCACAATACGTTAAACTTACTGTTGATAATGTAAATGTTATCCGACCAAATCATTGTAACAAAAACATCAAAAAACTTTCAGGAGGTTCATAACTTCTTGACAGTCAATCATCTGACAATTCTATGGGAGTTGGGTCCTTTGCACTCGACCCTAGCATTTCGTTCTGCTGCAGGCTTTGTAGCTGTTTTTCCATGCAGCCAAGGCGAACATTCTGGTGGTACTGTTGCACCTGTACTGCCTAGATCTCCCGCTGAATATATTTTAGGCTAGGCCCCTCTTGCTGGGTTTGTGAAGCTCCTCCAAATTCCTGGTAGTTGTCATTGCTTTTGCCAATAAATTCTTCATGACCTAGTAGAGTTGGACTGACTGTTTGAAGAGAGTTTGCCTACCTCGGGTGTGTCTAGGGTCCAGAAGCAAGGGTTCCCAATCCTTTGTTGGAGGCGACTCTACTATAGCCTTGGCGTTCAGTTCTGCCTCCCATGACAAAATTAGGGACTTCACTTGTGCTGGGGTTCCCCCACTATAAGCATGTATGAGGTTTTGCATGTTCTCCTCCCCAGTTTTCAATTCTCTCTTCCGCTGGGTCTTGCTGGTCGAGGCCAGTGGCATTTCCCTTTTGTTTTTGTTCTATTTACAGTTGTGTCGACACCCTCTTTTCCCCGACCCCACCTCTGCCTTCACCATGATTCCTTCAACCATAATTTCCTTCGACCGCGGAACCTCTCGAGCTCTTGCCTTCGCACGGAGTAGAAGTGTCAGAGTTGGAGGGAGAAGTAATTTATACAGACTTGAAAGAGTAATGTATGCATAATAATTAAAAACAAACATCCAAATGTCAGTATTTCCATCCATCCATTCCCTATGGAAGGCAGTTATTGTGTAACATTTCCTGGTTTGATGAGTGAAACCCAATTTCCCCCCAATACCCTCATCATTTGCCTTTGCCCTCTCGGTGCCCAGACTTAGGTGAATTCCATCCCTCTAACTCTCTATTCTCCCCCAGGTCTAGCCAGTCCTCTGGCTCCAATATTTAATGCCCGCCATAACAAAATTGACAGACACATAGGTGTTGGGATACTCCGAGTCCCCATTCATGCCCTTTTTGGCTAGGGCTTTTCCTTGAGACCATAACTTGGCTAAATCGACAGACCCGCCAGTGTTTGGTGACCTTGACTCCCCATTCATGCCCCTCTAAACCAGAAGAGCCGACCATGATGGAATTAACAGACATACTCGTAAAGGGTGTGTTAGCGCTTGAAATTTCACCTCAGGCTGAGAAAGGTAAACCTCAAGGCAACATCAAACCACTTAGCCTCGTAGCTAGCCCTACGGGGCAGGAGAGGGCTCTCTCCGGTCTATCTCGGTCAAAATATTCAATGGGCGAGATAACCAATAGGGTAACACTGATTTTAGGCTAGTAAACTGATCAAAAGGGTTGATTTGGGATTTTTAGGGTTTTTGGTGAAAAATTGAGGAAATGGCAATTTTGGGTGCGGGGATTGGACACAGTTTCTGCAGGGGGTTCTTTGGGGCGAGGTAGGAGACAGTATTGATGCCTTTGATAGAGGTGAATGGATGAGAAAGACAGGTGAGGAGCTAAGGAGAGAAAACAATAACTTTGAATTCGCCTTAAACAGTTGAAAACATTGATATTAAGCAAACTTAAAAGCAGAGCATGACAGTCATGAATTCTACTTTAACACTTCATTTGCCTAATTTGCAGAAGGAAAAGTAAGGAAATGATTCACATAACACACTTACAAGTACAAAGAGAAACACACCATCAATACATGTGACCACAAGAATCCCAAAAAGGACTGCAAAACCCTGGTCTTCCTTTGCCAAAAATTGCAGAGATACAGTGAATAATACAATAAGAGCTTCTCCCTCAAGAGTCCAACCTTCCAACCATGAAAATGAGCAAGAGAGTACATAATATAGATCATCTAACATCTTTCCCTACCTCTAGGGGTCGAGCTCACTATCCTAGGAGCTGTTTCAACCAATTCTAAACTAAGCACTGAAAACTAGGCAGTCAAAACAACTTGCCTCTATAAACTAGGAAACCAATCCATTCATTTAATTTTCACCTATCTCATGAATGAATCTTCTAGAAGAGATACATAAGTGTAAAAGTGTCATAAAATTACATTATTTACATCAAGGAGGATGACAATCCACTCAAAAAAGTCAAACATGGTCAAAACTGCGTTTTGCTGAGCTGTACACTGAAATTTTGAGAAATTTGCCTGATAGGTCGCGCGCCTTTGAGAGAACTTTTGGGGCACTTCAAGGTGTCCAAATGGGGCAATAGTAGGCTTGTTGGAAAGGTCTGTGAGTCTACTTTCCAACCCAACTAGAATTTCTGAATTTGGTGGTCATTTGCCCCTCCAAAATTGCAATCTCCCAAGACTGCTTTTTGTGTGTCAAAAATGTGGCAGAAAGTCATTTTTTGCTTGTTTTTTGACTTTTAGGAGGCCCAAAACTTCATAAAATCTCTTGGCAATGGATGAGCATGTGTAACTTTTCATGAAAAATCTGGAAATGCTGAGCTTTTGCAAAATAGAGTTGCCAAGTGAAAGGGTCGCGTGGGGGGTGAGACCCGTTAAAAGGGCAAAACCTGTAAATTGCCTGAAAAAACCAAAATTAACACAAAACACTCAAAATTTCTTGGGATTTGTGTTGTGACTGAGCTATTTAGTTCCTTTCTCCTTCAAGGAAGCCTTGGCCAAGATGTGGAGGGGGTCGGACCTTTTTCTTCGTTTTTGTGCTTTGGCCAACCGCCTTGGATCTGGCGATTGCAATTTTGACATTTCTCTAAAACCATGACACCTGTGCAAAACGTGAAGGAGGTTTTTCTTCTTTGGCATGTTATGGACAAAAAAATCTCTCAGTTTTCCAAAATTCATCTTTTATTGCTCTGGAACATCATTTGAGTGCGACTTGTCCCGATGTGTGAAACAAGGAATTTTGTCGAAATGGAGCGAAATGAAGGGGATAGGGGGCTTCTAAATTCTTGGGGAAATTTTTGGGAGTAGGGAGGGATGTTAGGAAGTAAGGGAAAGTGAAATCGTGGAGATCGAGTGAGGGGAAGGGGTCCAAAAGGGCAAAACACTGGCCCAACCTAGGAAATTGCCAAGTTGTAGCTAGAACTAGGGTTTGTGCGAAAATGAGGAATTTGGGGGATCTCAGTGATGGGAAGCATTTGATAAGGTACATGAAGGATAGGGGAATGTGTATGAACATCTGGATACAAGTTTTGCTAATGATTTGACCATTCAAGAGAAATTAGCTTTCAAAACCCTAGGAGAGGGAAATGACCTTGCCTAGGTGCAACTGAAGCATGAACAAGGTGTAAAATGACTCATTAGACACTGAGATGATAATGAAAACCCTATGAATGATGATATACTCAGCAGAATGATGACATGGACCGACATTTGGACAACTTTAGAAGGAGTGAAAGCAAACCCTAGACCTAATGCCTAATGACCAAATTTTGCTTGAAAACTCTTTGAAATGACAAAATTTGACCTTGACACTCTGAGATCACTTTGTAAGAGCATATTTGATCACTGGAGGAAGGCTGGAAAGACTGACACTAACATTGGCTCCAATGGGGATGGTAGCTCCTTGGAGGTGCCAAGAACCTCAGACCTCTGGGAGAGCAGACCAGTGCTTTCAACCATTGGGCTATGGAGTCCATTATTTCGGCAAACGACACAAGACTTTGACTCATTTATTGACTGAAAACTGACTGAAACTTAACTGAAGCTTGACTCAAAGCGACTCGATGGAAAACTGAAATAACTTGAAAAACTCACTCAACAGACCAAACACAAATGACTCATGACTGACTTAAAACAAGACTTTTTAAAGCTTTTTGAGGGGCAACAGTCCATCAAGATTTGAAATCATGATGACAACCACCTATGTTTCTTACAAGACAATATACATCAAACTATCTCAAAATGCCAATGGAACCAATCAAGTAGATGCCTTCTTGATTGATTCTTCTGATCAGATCTTCTGGTCAACAATACAAACCTATAACTGAGCATCCAAAAACATAGCTGACCATGATCTCCTTCATCACTGAACACTGCTGTTAGATTCGGTCTTGAGCCCTCCATCAGCAATCAAAACTCTTTGCATTTGCATATGTAGGTGTCTCATCAGTGTCAAATTTTTTTGCATCCCATTAGGCATGCCATAACCCTGATGAAGGAGCTGGTATATTTTTCCCCTCTTGGCATTGCTGGCTCAGGTCATTTCAGTCATTAAGCTCTTTCAAGGTTGTCTTGTCTTGTCTTGAGGTTAAATTCCTAGGTCTAGGGTTTTGGTCAAAAATGTTTACAAGGTCATGTTTCTGGAGGTCAATAAATGTTCAGCAAGCCAGAGGGATGATTGCAAAGATGTTTATTCGAGATTTTTTATCTTGTACAGTTAATTTTCACCTTGGATTTAAAAACTCTGTTTTTAAAGCCAAGGTCATTTTTGAAATGTTTGTAAAAAGTGATGAAATTTCAAAAGACTTCAGTGGACAGTATGCAACCCTGGTCCCCTTGCCAAGATCCCTCAGATGATCTACCTGCAAAAAGAATCAAGCGAAAGCACTAAATGAGTCAATTTCAGGACAAAGGAAACCAAAAAAGTCAGTTTTATAAAGTGTCAAAGAGAAACATTAGAAAATGGGTTTGAGCATGAAATTTATTCAAATGGAAATTATAAAGACCCAATCTCCCTCCTTTTACTCTCATTGTGCATCCACAACACTTGCAAGAGAGATTGGGCGAGCTTCCAAGCGATTTTGGGCGAAACTGGTTGAAATTGGGAGCAGGACAGGCGCGCGACCCGTCAGGAGGCTTCCCGCAGTTCAAATTTTCAACGGGTGCGACCCGTCAGGCCTGCGCGACCCATTGGGCGAGGTGCGCGACCCGTCAAGCAACCTTCCTCCCAATTCATTTCAAGTTTGCTCAATCATCCTCTAAATCATCAAATCGCTTGAGGTAGGTTCTCTAAGCTTGGAAATGGTTGCTGGTTAAGTTGAAAGACATCATGAGTGTGTTTTTAATGATCAAATTATGCAAGAAAAAACACTCCATATGGCTGTATGTAAATGTGTAAAAAGATGCTAGGGTTTATTGCTGTTTCATTGTTTTTCCCCTTGTAATTATTCTTTTCATTCCCATTTCATTTTCCCTATATCTCCATGTCAATTTCCCTTTTAAATTTGTAAAGAAAATAAACCCTACCCCTTTTCCCTTTAAAAATAAAAAATCACATCCTAACCCTATCTCTCCTTATGCCCATGTAAGCATATGAATTTGATGATGTATATGCAATGATGTTTACAGTGTATTTCCCTAAATTCCCTGCTGTATACATGTTTTCCCATTTTCCTTGTAAAAATGTCCCTCCCCTAACATTTCCCTCATGTTCCTTGTCCCCTTGAAACAACATATAAATCAGCTTTTTACAGGCAGAAACAACAGTACATTTTGTCCACTTTGCTCCTTAAACAATGTCAGAAACCGAAACCTATGAGCAAAGTGATGACCAGTCATCAGCTTCAGAGATTGAGGTACAGAGGAGGCCTCATAAGGGTGGAAAGGGTGGACATCATAAGCGAGAGGAGCCCACCTCTTTAGCAGAGTTACAGGCTTGTCCTATGGCAGTCACATGTTTCCAGTATATGTCTTGCTATGAGTTTTGTGAGAGGATCTCTCGGATTCAGCACCACAGAGAGTTGGCTCGCCTATTTGTTTTGCACTTGCATGATGGACATGTCAACCTTGCAGGGGTGGACTTTACATTGACACCCGAGGTGATCTCACATGCCACAGGGATACCTAATGTTGTGGAGGTGTGGAATAAGCGCAAGGTGCTGGATAATGTTCACTTTGAGCCTTTTGTCCGGCCACCATTCATGAGACATTTGGCAGGTGTGTTTCCATTCAGGTTTCTCAGGAGCGAGTATGCTCCCATGATGAGGCTCATCATGCATTATTTTACCTGTGAGGGCAGATTTTCACAGGTATATTCATATCATATTAGCCTCTTTATGCACTTCACCCGAGTGAGGATGATGAACATCCCTGTTTTCTTCTATCAGAACATTCAGAGGATGGTGCCCATGTTACAGAGGAAGAGCCCGGCACAGCAGTATAGGAGCCTGTACCATTATGGTTTGATTCAGCTTGTAGTATTGCATCAGTTGGCTCAGTAGGGCATCTCATGGGAGGAGTTCATCTCTCATGAGTTTTTCACAGCACCACCCTCGCCACATCCTGAGATTATTCATGAGGAGGGAGGACCATCACAGCAGCATGACATCCCTGTCACTAGACATGTCAGCTCATCACCTTGGGTTACCTATCAGAAAGGCCCGAGGGCCTTATTTGCAGTAGCTCGGCGAGTACTGTCTCCACAGCAGGTGGAAGGGGTCTCGCCTCCATCATCAGCTCAGCGAGTGTTATCTCCACATCAGGTGGAAGGGGCCTCGCTCTCTTCAGCAGCACAGGCAGCACAGAGGGGCAAGCAGCCCAAGATTGATGAGGGGCCATCAGGAGTTCCAGATATTGAGCTTGTTGATCTTGAGGCCATTTCTCCGAGCCAAGAGGCAAAGGAGGTCATTCAGCATCTCAGAGCTGAAAATGATGCCTTACAGAGGAGATTAGAGGGTGCACAATGGACCATCACATACCTGGAGCAGCGCAACAAACAGTTGGAGGAGGAGAAAGCACTTGATGAGCTATGGAGGATTCGTAGTGACCGAATCTTGAACCGAAGAAGACCCGGTGACCCATTGCCCGCTGACCGAGAGTCCATGCTCATCCGGGTAAATGCACACTTGGAGAGGCTGTTGGCTAAGGCCAACCAAGAGAAGAAATTGCTGAGGAACATGAAGAACCACTACTGGGCAAGGATGCATGTGTGCAAGGCAAAAATGAAGATGTTTCAAAGGCGGTTGACCGAGGCACTAAAACGGAGAAAGAGGCCAAATCCCCTCCGTATCTTGGCTGAGGCTTCACTCAAGGATCAAGGCACTAAATAGCCTAGCCACAGCACAAATCCCAAGAAATTTTGAGAATTTTGGGTGAATTTTGGCATTTTTTGGCAATTTGCAGGTTTTTACAATTAATGGGTCTCACCCCCCGCGTGACCCTTCATCAGGGCAACTCCTTTTGACCAAAACTCAGCATATCCAGATTTTTCATGCAAATTTACATATGCTCATGGATGGACTTGAGATTTGGTGAAGTTTTGGGCCTCCAGAAAGTCAAAAAACTAGCAAAAAATGACTTTCTGCCACTTTTTTGAATTGCAGAAAGCAGTCTTGGGAGATTTGAGTTTTGACAGGGCAAATGAACTCCAAATTCAAAAATTCCAGTTGGGTTGGAAAGTAGACTCATAGACCTTTCCAACAAGCCTACGTTTTCTCAATTTGGCCACCTGAAAGTGCCCCAAAGATGGCTCCAAAGGCGCGCGACCCGTCAGGCAGGGGCGCGCGACCCGTCAGGCAGTTTTTTCAAAAAATGCACTGTACAGCCCAGAAAACGCAGATTTGACTCAGTTTGACTTTTTGGGATGAAATGTGATTCTCTTTGATGTAATTATTGTACTTTTTAGACACTTTTACTCTTATGTAACACTTCTAGAACATTCATTCATGAAAAGGGTAAATATTAAATGAATGAATTGGTTTCCAAGTTTATAGAGGCAAGTTGTTTTGACTGCCTAGTTTGTAGTGCTTAGTTTAGAAGTGGTTGAAACAGCTCCTAGGATAGTGAGCTCGACCCATGGAGGCAGGGAAAGAGGTTAGATCATCTATATTATGTACTTTCTTGCTCATTTTCATGGTTGGACTCTTGAGGGAGAAGCTATCATTGTATTATTCACTGTATCTCTGCAATTTTTGGCTAAGGAAGACCAGGGTTTTGCAGTCCTCTTTGGGATTCTTGTGGAATCATGTGTTGATGGTGTGTTTCTCAATGTACTTGTAAGCTTGTTATGTGACTCATTTCCTTTCTTTTACTTCTGCACATTAAACAAATGAAGTGTTAAAGTAAGAATTCATGCTTGCCATGCTCTTCTTTTAAGTTTGTTTAATTTCAATGTTTTCTACTGTCTAAAGAGAATTCAAAGTTATTGTTTGCTCTCTTTAGCTCTTCACCTTTCATTCCTAACCATCCACCTCAATCAAAGGCATCAACACTGTCTCCTACCTCGCCCCAAGGAACCCCCTGCAGAAACTGTGTCCAATCCCCGCACCCAAAATTGCCCTCTCCTCAATTTGCCACCAAAAACAAAAAAAACCCCAAATCAAACTCTTTGATCAGTTTACTAGCCTAATATCAGTGTTACCTTATTGGTCATCTCATCTATTGAAGATTTTACGAGACAGACCGGAGAGAGCCTTCTCCTGCCCCGTAGGGCTAGCTACGAGGCTAAATGGTTTGATGTTGCCTTGAGGTTTACCTTTCTCAGCCTGAGGTGAAATTTCAAGCGCTAACAACTGCAATAAACACTATCACTGCTGGCTGCAACAAACTTGCTGGAGGATCGTGAAAAACATGAAGACTTGACATTGCCACCTCCTGCTGAAAGAAAAAGGTATCCTTTGTTTCAAATTTTGATCTGCCTTCATCATGTGATTCAGAAAGAGTATGTTCCTGGTCCTCAAAAAATTCTGAACAAGTAGATGAGCAGATCTCCTCTTGAAATAACA
The DNA here is from genome assembly GCA_031772625.1 of Pinus tabuliformis. Lineage (NCBI taxonomy): Eukaryota > Viridiplantae > Streptophyta > Pinopsida > Pinales > Pinaceae > Pinus > Pinus tabuliformis. Next base: position 565,578,957 of record CM062816.1, read on the forward strand.
TTTCAAAACATGAGACATATGAGGAAGAATCTGAAATGGAATCCTGAATGGTCTGATCTTTTGTAGTCTGACAATATGGTAGGTCATCCTCATAGGATATGACAGCCAGATTATCAAGTTCCTTATTACATTCTTCAATATCATCAAGCACAATATTATCATTTACATCGTCTACCACAAATTCACTCAAAGAAACTTTTTCACTTGCTTGAGAAAAGATCTCACCTTGTTGTTCATGAGCAGACTGAATGACCTCCTCATGAAGACTCTGTTCTGATGAAATGGGAGCACTTAGATTTGTAACTTTGTTTTCTTCATGCCAAATGATCTCAACAGCCAAGTTTTTATTTATAGGATTCGGCACAAGGTATTCTTGGTCATCATGATCTGAATGTTGATCTGAAATAGTTGACTTGACTGCAACACATGAATCTTGACTACCCTGCTCGCTGTCTTCTTCTGTGGGCAGATCTGAAATAACATTTGCTCTTTCCTCATTTTCAGCCATATGATTTTCAACCTGCTGATCTTGATTCTGCTGCAAAATTTCCTGATCATCTTGATAGGTATCCACTAGGTTCTCTTCATGTTGCTGAAATGGATTCTCATACAAAGCCTCCATGATCTCAACATCCATAAAATTATCATCTTCATAAAACTTCTCAAGGATTTCAATAAAATTATAAGCATGCTTACAACAGTCATGAACCAAATTTAATGATGGATAAGAGTCCTTATATCGTTCAATGAACATAGCATGAAAATCCCTTAAACAGTAAATACAAGCAGGCGACAAACTTTCATACCATGATTGGGCTTTACCTTCCAGAGTGGCCAGGAATATCTTCATCAAGCAATCTTCAGGAAAATCCACCTTCAACTTGTGAATATGCATATGAAATCTAACCAGATGTAGAGCAGCGCCCTTCTTACCATCATCATTAAATGTAGGCAAATTCCTTGACCAATCTACCTTCGGAATTTTATTTGGAAAACCGGGGATGTGATCTCAACTCAAGGGAGCATATCTTCTTGCAATCCGATCCATCTTGAAAATCTCAAAGCTACTGATCTCTCTGCAGTGAAGTCACCATGAAGCATTGATCTCTGGAGTTTTCAGTGAAGGAGTCGCCAGTGAATGATTTCAGCCTTGCAAGTGTCTGATCGTTGTTCACCATCAACAATCAGATCTGAACTTGATACATGTACTGGGGTAAAATGCAGATGAAGTGCTACATTCACAAGCTCACGGAGATTGACTGAAGCAACGTTTATCTACTTCCGCTTATGCAAAGCAAAAGCGTTTCGAAGGCTACCTGGCGTAACTTCAGGCTCCGTCTAAGACTTATGAAGCAAACACATCAATCAACAGACAAGTTGTTCTCCCCAGTATGGTCGCCAATATGTTAGCGCTTGAAATTTCACCTCAGGCTGAGAAAGGTAAACCTCAAGGCAACATCAAATCACTTAGCCTCGTAGCTAGCCCTACGGGGCAGGAGAGGGCTCTCTCCGGTCTATCTCGGTCAAAATCTTCAATGGGCGAGATAACCAATAGGGTAACACTGATTTTAGGCTAGTAAACTGATCAAAAGGGTTGATTTGGGATTTTTAGGGTTTTTGGTGAAAAATTGAGGAAATGGCAATTTTGGGTGCGGGGATTGGACACAGTTTCTGTAGGGGGTTCTTTGGGGTGAGGTAGGAGACAGTATTGATGCCTTTGATAGAGGTGAATGGATGAGAAAGACAGGTGAGGAGCTAAGGAGAGCAAACAATAACTTTGAATTCTCCTTAAACAGTTGAAAACATTGATATTAAGCAAACTTAAAAGCAGAGCATGACAGTCATGAATTCTACTTTAACACTTCATTTGCCTAATTTTCAGAAGGAAAATTAAGGAAATGATTCACATAACACACTTACAAGTACAAAGAGAAACACACCATCAATACATGTGACCAAAAGAATCCCAAAAAGGACTGCAAAACCCTGGTCTTCCTTTGCCAAAAATTGCAGAGATACAGTGAATAATACAATAAGAGCTTCTCCCTCAAGAGTCCAACCTTCCAACTATGAAAATGAGAAAGAGAGTACATAATATAGATCATCTAACATATTTCCCTGCCTCTAGGGGTCGAGCTCACTATCCTAGGAGCTGTTTCAACCAATTCTAAACTAAGCACTGAAAACTAGGCAGTCAAAACAACTTGCCTCTATAAACTAGGAAACCAATCCATTCATTTAATTTTCACCTATCTCATGAATGAATCTTCTAGAAGAGATACATAAGTGTAAAAGTGTCATAAAATTACATTATTTACATCAAGGAGGATGACAATCCACTCCAAAAGGTCAAACATGGTCAAAACTGCGTTTTGCTGAGCTGTACACTGAAATTTTGAGAAATTTGCCTGATAGGTCGCACGCCATTCCCTGACGGGTTGCGCGCCTTTGAGAGCACTTTTGGGGCACTTCTAGGTGTAAGAAAAGGAGTAAGAGTAGGCTTGTTGGAAAGGTCTGTGAGTCTACTTTCCAACCCAACTGGAATTTCTGAATTTGGTGGTCATTTGCCCCTCCAAAATTGCAATCTCCCAAGACTGCTTTCTGTGTGTCAGAAATGTGGCAGAAAGTCATTTTTTGCTTGTTTTTTGACTTTTAGGAGGTCCAAAACTTCATAAAATCTCTTGGCAATGGATGAGCATGTGTAACGTTTCATGAAAAATCTGGAAATGCTGAGTTTTTGCAAAATAGAGTTGCCAAGTGAAAGGGTCGCGCGGGGGGTGAGACCCGTTAAAAGGGCAAAACCTGTAAATTGCCTGAAAAAACCAAAATTGACCCAAAACGCTCAAAATTTCTTGGGATTTGTGCTGTGACTGAGCTATTTAGTGCCTTTCTCCTTCAAGGAAGCCTTGGCCAAGATGTGGAGGGGGTCGGACCTTTTTATTCGTTTTTGTGCTTTGGCCAACCGCCTTGGATATGGCGATTGCAATTTTGACATTTCTCTAAAACCATGACACCTGTGCAAAAAGTGAAGGAGGTTTTTCTTCTTTGGCATGTTATGGACAAAAAAATCTCTCAGTTTTCCAAAATTCATCTTTTATTGCTCTGGAACATCATTTGAGTGCGACTTGTCCCGATGTGTGAAACAAGGAATTTTGTCGAAATGGAGCGAAATGAAGGGGATAGGGGGATTCTAAATTCTTGGGGAAATTTTTGGGAGTAGGGAGGGATGTTAGGAAGTAAGGGAAAGTGGAATCGCAGAGATCGAGTGAGGGGAAGGGGTCCAAAAGGGCAAAACACAGGCCCAACCTAGGAAATTGCCAGGTTGTAGCTAGAAACTAGGGTTTGTGCGAAAATGAGGAATTTGGGGGATCTCAGTGATGGGAAGCATTTGATAAGTTACATGAAGGATAGGGGAAGGTGTATGAACATCTGGATACAAGTTTTGCTAATGATTTGACCATTCAAGAGAAATTAGCTTTCAAAACCCTAGGAGAGGGAAATGACCTTGCCTAGGTGCAACTGAAGCATGAACAAGGTGTAAAATGACTCATTAGACACTAAGATGATAATGAAAACCCTATGAATGATGATATACTCAGCAGAATGATTACATGGACCGACATTTGAACAACTTTAGAAGGAGTGAAAGCAAACCCTAGACCTAATGCCTAGTGACCAAATTTTGCTTGAAAACTCTTTGAAATGACAAAATTTGACCTTGACACTCTGAGACCACTTTGTAAGAGCATATTTGATCACTGGAGGAAGGCTGGAAAGACTGACACTAACATTGGCTCCAATGGGGATGGTAGCTCCTTGGAGGTGCCAAGAACCTCATACCTCTGGGAGAGCAGACCAGTGCTTTCAACCATTGGGCTATGGAGTCCATTATTTCGGCAAATGACACAAGACTTTGACTCATTTATTGACTGAAAACTGACTGAAACTTAACTGAAGCTTGACTCAAACCGACTCGATGGCAAACTGAAATAACTTGAAAAACTCACTCAACAGACCAAACACAAATGACTCATGACTGACTTAAAACAAGACTTTTCAAAGCTTTTTGAGGGGCAGCAGTCCATCAAGATTTGAAATCATGATGACAACCACCTGTGTTTCTTACAAGACAATATACATCAAACTATCTCAAAATGCCAATGCAACCAATCAAGCAGATGCCTTCTTGATTGATTCTTCTGATCAGATCTTCTGGTCAACAGTACAAACCTATAACTGAGCATCCAAAAACATAGCTGACCATGATCTCCTTCATCACTGAACACTGCAATAAACACTATCACTGCTGGCTGCAACAAACTTGCTAGAGGATCGTGAAAAACATGAAGACTTGACATTGCCACCTCCTGCTGAAAGAACAAGGTATCCTTTGTTTCAAATTCTGATCTGCCTTCATCATGTGCTTCAGAAAGAGTATGTTCCTGGTCCTCAAAAAATTCTGAACAAGTAGATGAGCAGATCTCCTCTTGAAATAACATTTCAAAACATGAGACATATGAGGAAGAATCTGAAATGGAATCCTGAATGGTCTGATCTTTTGTAGTCTGACAATATGGTAGGTCATCCTCATAGGATATGACAGCCAGATTATCAAGTTCCTTATTACATTCTTCAATATCATCAAGCACAATATTATCATTTACATCGTCTACCACAAATTCACTCAAAGAAACTTTTTCACTTGCTTGAGCAAAGATCTCACCTTGTTGTTCATGAGCAGACTGAATGACCTCCTCATGAAGACTCTGTTCTGATGAAATGGGAGCACTTATATTTGTAACTTTGTTTTCTTCATGCCAAATGATCTCAACAACCAAGTTTTTCTTTATAGGATTCGGCACAAGGTATTCTTGGTCATCATGATTTGAATGTTGATCTGAAATAGTTGACTTGACTGCAACACATGAATCTTGACTACCCTGCTCGCTGTCTTCTTCTATGGGCAGATCTGAAATAACATTTTCTCTTTCCTCATTTTCAGCCATATGATTTTCAACCTGCTGATCTTGATTCTGCTGCAAAATTTCCTGATCATCTTGATAGGTATCCACTAGGTTCTCTTCATGTTGCTAAAATGGATTCTCATACAAAGCCTCCATGATCTCAACATCCATAAAATTATCATCTTCATAAAACTTCTCAAGGCTTTCAATAAAACTATAAACATGCTTACAACAGTCATGAACCAAATTTAATGATGGATAAGAGTCCTTATATCGTTCAATGAACATAGCATGAAAATCCTTTAAACAGTAAATACAAGCAGGCGATAAACTTTCATACCATGATTGGGCTTTACCTTCCAGAGTGGCCAGGAATATCTTCATCAAGCAATCTTCAGGAAAATCCACCTTCAACTTGCGAATATGCATATGAAATCTAACCAGATGTAGAGCAGCGTCCTTCTTACCATCATCATTAAATGTAGGCAAATTCCTTGACCAATCTACCTTCGGAATTTTATTTGGAAAACCGGGGATGTGATCTCGACTCAAGGGAGCATATCTTCTTGCAATCCGATCCATCTTGAAAATCTCAAAGCTACTGATCTCTCTGCAGTGAAGTCACCATGAAGCATTAATCTCTGGAGTTTTTAGTGAAGGAGTCGCCAGTGAATGATTTCAGCCTTGCAAGTGTCTGATCGTTGTTCACCATCAACAATCAGATCTGAACTTGATACATGTACTGGGGTAAAATGCAGATGAAGTGCTACATTCACAAGCTCACGGAGATTGACTGAAGCAACGTTTATCTACTTCCGCTTATGCAAAGCAAAAGCGTTTCGAAGGCTACCTGGCGTAACTTCAGGCTCCGTCTAAGACTTATGAAGCAAACACATCAATCAACAGACAAGTTGTTCTCCCCAGTATGGTCGCCAATATGTTAGCGCTTGAAATTTCACCTCAGGCTGAGAAAGGTAAACCTCAAGGCAACATCAAACCACTTAGCCTCGTAGCTAGCCCTACGGGGCAGGAGAGGGCTCTCTCCGGTCTATCTCGGTCAAAATCTTCAATGGGCGAGATAACCAATAGGGTAACACTGATTTTAGGCTAGTAAACTGATCAAAAGGGTTGATTTGGGATTTTTAGGGTTTTTGGTGAAAAATTGAGGAAATGGCAATTTTGGGTGCGGGGATTGGACACAGTTTCTGCAGGGGGTTCTTTGGGGCGAGGTAGGAGACAATATTGATGCCTTTGATAGAGGTGAATGGATGAGAAAGACAGGTGAGGAGCTAAGGAGAGCAAACAATAACTTTGAATTCTCCTTAAACAGTTGAAAACATTGATATTAAGCAAACTTAAAAGCAGAGCATGACAGTCATGAATTCTACTTTAACACTTCATTTGCCTAATTTTCAGAAGGAAAAGTAAGGAAATGATTCACATAACACACTTACAAGTACAAAGAGAAACACACCATCAATACATGTGACCACAAGAATCCCAAAAAGGACTGCAAAACCCTGGTCTTCCTTTGCCAAAAATTGCAGAGATACAATGAATAATACAATAAGAGCTTCTCCCTCAAGAGTCCAACCTTCCAACCATGAAAATGAGCAAGAGAGTACATAATATATATCATCTAACATATTTCCCTACCTCTAGGGGTCGAGCTCACTATCCTAGGAGCTGTTTCAACCAATTCTAAACTAAGCACTGAAAACTAGGCAGTCAAAACAACTTGCCTCTATAAACTAGGAAACCAATCCATTCATTTAATTTTCACCTATCTCATGAATGAATCTTCTAGAAGAGATAAATAAGTGTAAAAGTGTCATAAAATTACATTATTTACATCAAGGAGGATGACAATCCACTCCAAAAAGTCAAACATGGTCAAAACTGCGTTTTGATGAGCTGTACACTGAAATTTTGAGAAATTTTCCTAATAGGTCGCGCGCCTTTGAGAGCACTGTTGGGGCACTTCCAGGTTTCCAAATGGGGCAAGAGTAGGCTTGTTGGAAAGGTCTGTGAGTCTAATTTCCAACCCAACTAGAATTTCTGAATTTGGTGGTCATTTGCCCCTCCAAAATTGCAATCTCCCAAGACTGCTTTCTGTGTGTCAAAAATGTGGCAGAAAGTCATTTTTTGCTTGTTTTTTGACTTTTAGGAGGCCCAAAACTTCATAAAACAGTTTATTCATAGAGCAAATTCAGCTGATTCATCAAACAGTTTAGGAACAACTAGAAAAGAGTCAAGGCAAGTATAAGGCAAGGCATGATAAGCATCATGTGGATCATCAGTTTCAAATAGGTGATGAAGTTTGGCTATACATTATAAAGGAAAGGCTTCAAGGTGAAGGTAAAAAGCTGAAACCAATTCATTATGGTCCATTTAAAATTCTGGAAAAGATTGGTAATAATGCTTTCAAGCTTGATTTGCCTTCATATATGCAAATCTATTCCATTGTTAATGTTGAAAATTTGAGATTGTATGAACCTCCTTTGATTGAAGATCAAAGAGAGAATGTTCAAATTCCATCTATTGAAGACTTTTCTCCATAATTACTTGATGTGCTTCAGCAAGACACTATACTTGACAGAAGGACAAGGACAACTGAAAGGGGAAGCATTGATTATCTTCAGATGGGTCTCAAAGGTACACACCCATCAAAGGAAAAATGGATTGAAGTGGGGAAGGTGAGGAAATAGTACCCTCATCTGTTCAATAACTAAATATAAATCTTTTGGAGTCTTAAAGGCTTCCAGTGGGGAGGAGTGATCAGGTGCTCAAAATTATGCTCAAAAATAAAATTGTCAAAATCTTGTCAACCTCAGCTTTAGATTGAAGATCTCGTCATTTTGAATCCAATGGTGCAAATGACACTCAAATCCGAGTTCATATGCAAAAGTTAGAGCAAGTCAAAGCTCAAGTTTGACTTGCCTACATGGCAGAATTGGGGTGATGTGGCAAGGTCTTCAACGAATGAGTAGGCGCCAAATGGCAGCCCTCCATTGGGGTTACAAATCATCTCCTGGAAATATTGGATTTGCGATGCGCTGCGATCACATATCGCAATCACATCGGCAACAGGAATCGGCCTGACGTGGGTGAGTTCTAAAGGCGATAGACCTTGGATGCGATGAATGTGTATGCTGCAGTTTAAAGTCCCAGTGGGTCCCCAATCACAGTGTTTCCGTGTAATGAAACCTTCGTTGTTGAATTGCCGATTGCGATGAGCAGGAGGATTCTGGACGCAAGAGTTTTATAGGTTCCAGTTTAATATCCCGTCGAGTCCGTAACCCCGCATCATAGAATTTTGCAGTGTTAAGAGCCCACAGCTTAGACGGTTGCGATTGAGATTGTGATACGGATCACAGGATATGGCCCACGGTGCGGCAAAATTTTCGCTTCCTTAGCGAATTTTGGAGTGGAAATGTAGTTTTCTGCCGGTTTTAGAGCAATTTGTGGAACAATTAGTGGAAGAATCGGGAGAAGTCATAAATTCTTCATTTCTTATCCAAATCGGATGCGAAAAGAGGCTAGATGGCCATTTTTGAGTATTTTGAACTCATTAAGACAGGTTGCAGAGACATTTGAACATTGTAAGAACACTTTTGATGTAATTTGAGCATAATAGAGAGGCCCAAGCCATTGGAAGTTGGACCAAGGAGACTTAGCCCATGAGGGGTGAACTCCTTTATCATGTGCTTGTTGTGTGTTGTATTTTGATATTTATTGTTGTTATATTGTTGCTATTCAACATATGTTTTTATGTGAAAATTTTCATAACATTTACATAAGAAACTCTCATGAAAATCTGTTAATTAAGCAAAAGTTTTGAATCCTTAAGCACTTGAAAAGCAAATGATAAGCATCTTGGATTTAATTCTAAATGGGGAATTAGCACAAATTTACTAATCTGCTCCATTTCAGATCACAAAGACAATTATTTCAAAAAATACAACAACTTGCATAGATATCCAAATAGATCATCATTTTCCGTTGGAACTATTGTCAGTGCTCGAGCTACTTCCATGACTAGCGTTATTTGGAACAATGTTTTGTTGATTCGTTTGTTTTCATCTTCATGACCAAGTTCCATCTGCAAACATAAACATAAAGTGTAATGAGCATATCTACATTGGCGAGAACAATGAAAATTGAAATAAATAATATACATTAATGTAAATTGAATAACAAATGTACCATAGCAAGAAGTGGGTCCTGAATTGTACATATTCCTTCAAAACCAAATCATATGTCTTATGTCAACAACTCTTTTATTGGCTTGGTTCTAAATTTGTTTCTTACAAGTTTTATACCCCATAATAAATCATATATTTAATATAAGGGGTTTTTTGGTTACCCAAAGAAGTAAAACAACATAGATACTTACAAATTCCATAATTGATTTTTAATATGCCAACATATACTCACAACCCATATTTAATCGAATGTTAATCAATTCTTCTAATGGCTCTTCTTTGTATGTTAGCACCTATTTGAAGACATTCAAGGATGGTTGTTGTAAAATAACTTAAAATATACAAAAATAAAATCTTAAGTTGTTATAAGGAAATATTAACAATTACTCACAAACTTTGATATCAACCCCTTTCTTCCTTGTCGTCATGTTTTATGTGTTGAATGAGTTCCATTTTGTTTTCTTTTCTATAAGAAAATACTTGAAAATTAATATTTAATGTTAAATTATTTGTTTATATGTACCTAATAGAAAAATCAATGATTACATACATTTGAAGCACATCGTTGTTGAGATGGCTCCTCATGTGATGTAATTATGTTCATTTATTTGACCATCTCCTTGTAGACTTTTTTGGAGATTCCTATTGACATGTTTTGGATATCAACTTGTGGATCCTTTGGGATTTTCATAATTGTTGTGAAAAAGTAATAAATTATTTTTATATTGATATGTGAAAACTAAATAAAATAAATAAATAATTGATCTTAATAAATGAATGCTTTGTAGTAATATATACATATAATTCTATAAAATCATTTTAATTAAAAATATTTGATTTGTAAACTATTGTGGATATTCCATTGGACAGTTCATCACAACAAATCTGATAATAATATATTAAAATACCGTAATTTTACACTATTATAACTTTATTTAAATTCTAGATATGTAGATTTTACTGTAATTAGTGCATGCATGCGAATGGAAATTATGAAGAAAAGTAGAGAACGACAAAATAAGCACACACACACACTCACAAGACTCAAGATATGCTCTCCAGGAAACTCCTTTGGGAAAAAACCCAACTGGAAGGTGAGGTCACTTCGCTCTCTTTCTCTGTCTAAAAATATGGTTGCAGGTACAAAGAAGTAATGGTTGTGGCCCGTGCACTGCTACAGTGCATAGATCCTATGTGTGTTACCTACCTCTTATCTCTCCTGGCTATCTTTGCTGAGCTATGGAAAAAAAATTCTCTCGAAAGAATGGAATGTCTCTTCCTCCTAGTGGCCCAGTTGTAACACAAGCCAATAGCCTACTAGTGGTTAAGTTTGACTACATCAACTCTTAACTAGAGTTACAAAATAAACTCTTCTAGAGTATTTTACATCAAAAACACGTGGCTAGCCCATTTTCCATGAATAATGGGGGTTGATGTGACATCCTCCCGAACTATAGGTGTGAAAACAGGAAGGTCAACTTCTGAGTGGCATAACTTTTGCATACGGACTCTGATTGACGCGCTTCTTGCACCGTTGGAAAGGTATCTATGTGTAGAATAACATGAAAATATGTGCTCCAAAGCGACAAAGTGTTATCACCAAAAAATGTTGTTTAATGCCTCAAAACGCTCTCGGAAGGGTTCACACCTTATTTTTCCAAACTAGGTCCCGACGCTAAAAACGGTCCCGTGATCTGATTCCTTCACTTTTTACACTCCAAATGAATCAAGATGGATGAAAAAACAATATAATGATCCAATTCAGATCAATATTAGTTTTTGAATTATTATTATTATTATTATTATTTTTTTTTTTAATTTTTTTTTATTTTTTTTTATTTTATTTTTATTTTTTTACAGCAAATCGGACATGTCTCATTGACCATTGCTTTGTAAATGCTTCTTTTTGTTTAATCATTGTATTGATTTTTGTATTGTAAGTGGAAAATACATCTATATGTTCATTCCATTATATCCCTCACATTTTTGTAAAAGTTCCCCCGCCCCCTTCCTTAACTTCCAACACCACTCCAAATGAGCTAAGGACCAATTCATCGTCATTTATATGTTTTATAACTTTTGTTTTCTTAGAACAACATTCTTTCCCTTCATTGTTAGTCCATTTAGAACATTAAACATATGTGAATTAATAGATTGTTTGAAACACACTATCTAATATTCTTAAGTATATTATTAATGAAAATTCAAAAAATAAAAAAACTCATATTGAATAGTATTTTTTCATTCCCCTGATTCATCCTTCTACAATTTTCTATCGTTTTTTACGCTCTTTTGCATTTAGATCAGAAACAATCTTATTGAATTTCCTCATTTTGTGGTTTTGCATGACAAACATTAATCAATACATATTAGTTAAACTTACATATAGTTCAAACATATTAATTTTGTAAATAATTTACAAAGAACTTGTCTTTTCTGTTTTTTTGGATGTGATATTGTTATGCCAATTAGTATTTTTGTTACTTACAATTTCTTAGACATTTTTTTATTATCAATATACAACATGTACCGTTCAATACAAAAGCCATTAAATATATTTTTATAAAAAAATCACATAATTTTCAGCCAAAAAGAGATTTGGTAGTCGGTGCAGTTATGTGCATAAACACCCTAATGCATTTAATTTATTAAACACATTGGGGCATTTAATTGTTTAACACCGACAATGAAAATTGTTTTTTTAAAGAACTTTAAATTATGACGGTGCAATATGTGACAATAAAAACATCGCCATCACAATAAAAAACTAAAACACAAAAAATTAAACACAAGTTGTTAAGACTTAATGGTGCTATTTGGCAGAGGCACATTGGTTGTCATATTACACGGGGTGCACCGATAAACATAAGCCTTTTAAAAAAAAAGGACATAGATGACAGGGTTTGGATTCGGCTCAATAAGTGGCCCCCCTACTTTACATGTGAAAATCCTTATATATACTAACACAAACCCATTAAATCTAAAATGCCTTAAATGAAAAGTCATAATTGTGAAGTGGTAGAAGGAGTTAAACCCTAAGGTGAAATTTGGCAGTCACATAAGCAAGAATAAACAAGGGTTTAAGGTACACACACACACACACACACACACACACACACACACACACACACACACATATATATATATATATATATATATATTGAATTTTAATTAAATCTAAATAACGAAAGAGATTGTAAACATTTTTATTAGTAAAATCAATAGTAAAATTTTTACCATGCATGGTTTTTATTTTTTTTCTAAATTTTAATTAAATCTAATAGAAAATTGTAAATTTTTTTATTAATAAAATCAACAGTAAAATTTAAATTTTTTACTATGTAGGGTTTTGAGTGAATCACCATACCAGTCATATTCTGATCTTCTGAATAATACCATTGTTCCAAAGTATTATACTGCTCCACGATGCTCCCATTATGTCTCTTTTACAAATCTCTCCCTTGAAGTTTTGGGAAAAATAATGAAATAATGAATAACTTCTTATTGTTTATAAGACTTTATGAAATTAGATTTTGAAAAATAAATTACTATTCATTTTTCAATTTGAAAATAAAATAAAATCACGCCTTGTTTTTTTTTTTTTTCTAGTTGTTCAGGACATTGATGTGTTTCATACTAAAAAGCATCAATGTGTTTAATAGTAATGCACATCGGTTAAGATAACTTATCAGTGCTTTATATTTTTTTAATGCATCAATATGATATAATTCTTTTTTTATTTTCGAAATCCCGAAACTAGTGAGGTTACTATTTTAACGCATAAGTGTTGTTATTATCTAAACACGTCGGTGCAGTTAGTTTTACAAGTGCACCAATATGCTTTAAGAGTTATTTGAATTTTTATTTTCACATAAAATGCCATATTTATCTCAAATTATCCTTTATAATGTATCCACATGAGTTACAATAATTCATAGTATACATATTTTGCTTAAAGTCGTCTTATTCTTGAAAAATAGTTTGAAAACTTTATTGAAATTCAGATTGTGGTTATATGGTTCTCGAAATTAATTTTAGGTATGTACACAAAAATTTATTGTTGTTTTGTTCAAATGCAGAGAGAAAATCTCATAATATCAAATGGCCAATTCTTCAAATTCTAGTTCGTTCCATATTGCTCAAAGTCTTTCACGGATTTCTCCCTTTCCATCTCTATTAAGTTCAAATTTTATTTATATTTCGATTATCTAGTTGAATTTATTTTTTAATCCATGTCAATTTGAATAAAAATGTATCCAAATTTGCAGGATCCTGATTCAGAATCGAGTTCAGATGTAGAAAAATATTTCACCACTTCAAAAATGTCAGAAGCTCTTATCAAAAGCAGCATACTGCAAGCAGCTGGTAGATGAAAATAAACAACCACTTTACTCTGCCAATTGTAACATGCCATCTTCCAGCTGCAATCTCGGATCAACGATGTTAATAATTGTTTTTGGTATAATATAATTTCAACAAACCAATTGCATGGTGCTTACTAATATCATTGATGTGCTAATGTTCAATATTTTTTGAAATTATGATTCTAGTGATGATGAGTGACCCACCTACCATCTTCCGGTGCACCCCATTACAATGTCAAATAAAGAGAAAGCTGCATTAAGAGAAATACTAAGAGAGGAAGCATATAAAGAATGGTTGAATCAACCACATATTCAATTCCCATTACGTCCATATTCACCAATTAGGAATGACTACAACAATAGTAGTTCTTCATCACAAGTTAGAAATGGAGGCAATCAAATAGAGGTTGATATGGATGATTACTTACGGGATACAATTTCCATGGAGGCAATGTTGTTAGATGCATTCCAAAATGATGAGCTAGGGGATGATGTTAATATCAATGATACCTTTTTTGAAAGCTTAAAATTTGCTTCCACGACCCCTCTTTTTAGACTTGGCGGCAAATCAAAGTATACCCAGCTGGGGACAATGATGTTACTGTACAACTTGAAAGTAGAGTTTTGCATGTTGAATGCATGTTTCTCGACAATATTGAGGTAATTGACCATGATCAAGTCCCTTATATTTTGAGAAATATTGTCACACAATCAACATTAAATTTGGTCGATTTCATGAACATTAAATATTGACATTGTACATTTATATTGCCCACCAAATGGAGGTTATTCAAAGATAAGGTTGTTCTAAGTGATAATGTGTTGCCCAGTAACTGCAACGAGGCAAAGTAGTTGTTGAAAATGTTGGGTGTTGAGAACATATCATATAATGCATTTCCGAATGATTGTATTCTATATAGAGGAGAATATGCAAACAAAAAGATATGTCCAAAATGTGGTCATGACATGTACCATACATAAAATAAAAAAACAGTGTAAATCACATGGTCCTCCTCATAAGATATTGAGGTATATGCCTATAATCCCAAGGATTCAAAGGCTCTTTCTTTGCTAAGAATTGGCTATGTTGCAGGGATGGCATGTCACACACAGAAGTGAGTCGGGAGTTATGTGAATCCCAATAGATTCAATAGCAATGAAGCATATAGAGGATACATGGCCTGAAAAATTCAAGGATGAAGTACGAAGTCTACAACTCAGCCTAGCCATGGATGGCGTCAACCCATATTCCATCCAAAATACCAACTATTTTGTTTGGCCTATAGTAGTGATCAATAACAATATCCCTCCATGGTTGTCTATGAAAAATTAACATCTTATGTTGGGTCTCATAGTCCCTGATAGAAAACAAGTGAAGAATATGGATGTCTACTTACAACCATTGGTAGATGAATTGAAGGAATTATGGGAAGGGATAAATGTATACGATGTATCAAGACCCATCACAACATAGAGTATTTTTATGTTGTATGACATATGCGCTTACACCACACATGATTATCCAAGCTTAGGTGTTTGCTCTAGTAAATTACATGTTTATTGATTTTTTTGATATATGTAACAATATTGTTTCACATATAATTTAATTCGTTGAAATTGTTCTAATCTTCCTGATCGCCAACATGCACTGTATATAATAATTTTGTAGGTCTTGTAACAAAATGGTATCATGGATGTAAATGTTGTGAACCTTCTCTAAAGGCTAAGTGGTCCAACCACCTACGAAATCCAGTGTATGACTACTCTAGGGTATTCCTATCAGATAACTCCCTTACAAAAGAGAAACATTCGCTTTGAATGGTAAACCAAAGAGAGCCCAAAGGCCTATAATAATGACATCAATTGAATGACTTAGAGCATATGAGAGAGAGAAGGAGGAGGAGATGACATAAATGTTCGATCCAAATGGGCAGCCTATGTTCGATGATCCATAATTCTTCAACACCTATGTTGACAAATTGCCCATTAGGATGAAAAGGAAATATGTCTTTTATGAGCTCCCATATTGGGACCATCTTAAGATTTCCCACTTACTAGATCCCATGCATATATTCAAAAATGTTTCATTTTCTTTATGGAGGCACATATCATCAAAATAAAATGACACATTGGTTGTTAGGAGAGATATTATGTCTTCAAAAATTAAAAAGAAACATTGGCTAAGAAAAGAAAGTAGAGGAGAGGTTGGTCCCTTTTGGTCTTTCAAAGAAGGTGATGTCGCATGGGTGTGAGGATGCCTTATTTATATGGGTCTTCACTACAACGTTGCTTCATTGTGCAAGACCATTTGTTGCGGTTGAAATAACATATATCCTTTGCTCGTGTGTGGGTGTGTGAACCATGATTTCCCCCAAGACCTACGACGTGCCATATCTAAATTATATGCATTTGTACGTTGGATCACATCAAAGGATATTCATATGGCTAGCATTCGATAGTGGCATTAAGAGATCATTGAGATTGTTTATATGCTTGAAAAAGAATATATTTGGAAATTAGAGAGAAATATAATGCATTTGGTCATTACCTGTGTGCTGAAGAGCATGCACTAAACATAGGGATTGGGTGCAACAACTTAGTAGTAATATCTTTTTGTACATTTTTAACTTCATAATGCACCTTTGGATTATAACATCTATATTTTATATTTTAATTATGTTCGGGTTATTAGACACATGACACTGTGATTTTTTTCACTTTTTTTATAGGTGCATTTGTTCCCATCTATGTGGACATATGGATATCATTTTTGCATGGAGGATGTTGATGATGGACGCATGACACAAGACTGTGGAGTGGAAGTCAAGTTCGACCAAATTTGTGCTAGCCACCAAGATCAAAAACTAATACACGGGACGTTAGGTTATGTTGGAAAGATACAATAGATCATTGAAGTGGACTTCTCTTTGTTCCAATGTGTTATTTTTAGGTGCAAGTGATGGTACACCTTTGATCAGAATAATGTAAAGGAAGATCGTGATAGTGGGTTGATATCTATCAACTCTAGAAAGATGTGGCATGAAGCTAGGGAGCCTTATGTTTTCCCCAACCACTGCAACCAAGTGTTTTTTTACCCAGATGCGTTGGATATAGATTGGTGGTTCGTATTAAGACACAACCCTAGATCAAAACACAATTTTGAGAACAACAATGTTATAATGCCAATGAAGATAATCGGGGTGATGACAACAAAGAGTGATATGTACTTGTATATTTCATCATTTATACTATTGTTGTTTGTTTGTTTGTTTGTTTGTTTTTTTTTTTTTTATTCATATAATTCTTTGCATTTTATATAATTGGTAAGATTCAAAAACGTTTTTACAAGTTTTTGTTTTTGTTTTGTTTTTTTTTCAATGGAAATGTTTTTACTTAAAACTAAGTATTTCCAATTGTGTCATTTATAATTTAAAAAATAAAATTTTAACATATTTGTTTAATTCTAAGTTTGTTATAAATTTAATTTGGATTTTGTGGTAATTTGATTTTCAACTTAGTTGTTTGTTAGTTTACACACTTTTATCATTGTTTTTGGAAATATTTAAATTATGCCCTCAATGTTGACTAAAACCACAATTAATGAAGTAATTTAAAATTTTGATAGCTACCAACTTACAAAATAATGACAAAAACAACAAATATAGGAAGATTTGTATCCATAAAATTTTAGGGCCAATAGAATGCTTATGATTGGAGATCATAACTTTTTTATAATAACATTTTTCAGGGTAGAAGGGTTTGTTCAAAAAGAGTAAATAGTACAATGGAAAATAACATTTATTCATATATAATTGTTTTTTGAAAAAAACAATAGCTAGAATGAATATGTATGAACAATCTATACAAAAAAATATATATTTATGATAATTTTACAATTATAGTTTCAACCATATTAAACTTTGTAATTTATAAAAATATCTTTGCATTTTTATTATTATTTAAAGTAAGTCTTTTTTGCATGTAATTTCATAAGTAAAATTTTGATAGAAGTTCACCAATATATAATCTATAATAAATATATATCATTTCATAAAAATAAACATCACGATAATAAAATCTAACAACCATAAACATAATCTAAAATACACCTTCAAATTCACTAACATCATCTAATTAGGCCTAGAGGTGCTCTACAACCCAGTATACGTTAGATGTGTAAAGAAACTTCTGCATAAATATATGAGTATCCATTTTCTGAGCATGATACATTCCGCTTGAGTACATTTTTCATTTCTTCATGTGTTAAAATTGTCTGTTGAGGTAGTATCTGTGAGACAAGAGGTTCGCTTGAGGTTCGCCGAGGTCTGAGGAACACTAGTCCGTTAAAGGCAGGAGGCCGTGTGAAGGACGCTAGAGTGTGAAAGTCCAGAGGTTTGTGTATTGATCACAGAGAGCAAGCTTTGCGTCTGAAGCCCCTGCAACAAATTGGTATCAAAGCCAGTAACGTCTGGTTCATTACGGTTAGTACTCAAAATCTATAAGTCTCTAAAATGGATAATTCTAGAAGATCAGTCTCTTTCAGAGAGCTTGAAGTTGAAGAACAAGCTGAAGAAAACCCATTAAGAGATATGTTTGCTTCATCATCTAAAAGGGTTATAAATTTTGCAGAAATTGAATATTTTGAAAGTCAGCGTGCACCTAAGTGGTGTCTGCCCAGTATCTCCTCGTCGAAAGTATATGCTGACTTATCTATGTTCCATCTTAAAGCTGTAACTAGAATATCTATCAAAGAAAGTATTAGTCAAATACAAGAGAACTCAGATTTTGTACAAACACTTTCTCTTCTTGACACTAAGAAACTTCAGGCTGAAGCCAAAAGACTGGGAACCAAATATTTGCATCTAGGGTGCATAAGGGTAGGGATCAATCCCTTAGTCCATAGAGGACTGAATACTTTTGTTCTTGTCACAGTCAGAGATCTGACACATAACAAGTATTCAGATTCATTGATAGGAGGAATGATTGCTCCATTATCAAATGGGCTTGTATACTTTGATTGTTATCCCAACTTTTCTATATATATATTTGATGAGCACATCAAGGATATTTTACAACTATAGATTCAAACAAGAGGGTTTGATATGAAGAAAAAGAGAAATAATATTGCCATTCAAACTCATGGTTGTTTTAGACACACAAATACCCTTTATCCTGCAGTTCTCCATGCTCCCAGCAAAGAATCCAAATCTAGTGTGGTTGTTCTAACAGATACCCAGAATCAAAAGTTAGAACATCAGATTATTAAATGGGAGGACCTAAGTTTCCCAGAACATTGGGTTGTTGATAACTCAAAGCCTCAAACAATGCAAAAGATTACTTCTGCTGATATACAAGAAGGACCATCATCTGTTGTAGTATCCTTTCCTAGAAGATCTACTATAGATCGCAGAAGAATCGATTTAGCTTGCAAAGCATCGTCCATGTATATTGATCCACAAGTAGTAGATATTTCCAGTTATTTTACACCATTTGTAAATTTCCCTCATAGAAATCTCTTTGAATATGCCCAGATTGTAAATTTTTCATTCCTGCAATTCATTTGCCCAAGCTCCAATCAAAAGATAAATCTCAGTAGCCTTGCTGATTCTGTCATACATCAGAACCGCCATCCAAGCACATGAGTATCTCCTCCTACAACTTCTGTCACTCTGTGTCCAAATCCTAAGTGTTCTGAAATACCTTTCCCTCATGATACTGATCATGTATTAATGATTCATGAGCTTCTATCTTTGGAAAATGAAGACCCCCGCCTCAAAGACATGTTTAACAAAATGTGTCCTGTTGGTATGCCTCGCTATGGTCTAGGATATCTGGAACAACTTGATGAGATAATCCCTCAATTTGGATTTGACAACTTTGTGCCTTCTGATTGTAAGAAGCCGTCAAAACTAGAAATGCACAAGTTCTTTTCGGTTATGGAAGGATGTAGGAAGCATACAATTGATCATCAATGGATGAAAAATATGCTTAATTGGGATTTATACACTCAGCCTGAGGTTGAAAGTTTTGACCTTACCCCTCCATACCTAGAAAAAATCAAATTATCCCCTGAATGGAAACATACATGCAAAAGAACAACGTCTGGTTGTATTTTTATGAATGGAAGAGGAAGAAAGAAAATACAGATGTACAAATGGCAGATGCTGAATCATCCTCAACAAAACATTCTTGGACTGCCATAGATGGCAGTAAAATTGAAACTCCTACCACCTTCCCTCCTTACAAAGGCATTGTATTAGGAGAAGCACATAACAATGCTAAAGCCATTCCGTTGGTCATAAAAGATGACAGTGCCCTTGGAATTGATGGTAAGATACAGAAAGCCAGTGAACAGATAAACTGGACAAATACAACAGTTAAAGGGCTAGAAATGAATTGTGCAAAGTCTATTGAAGTTAAAAAATATTTTGACAGTATACAAGTCTCTGTAAATAGTATTAACATAACTCTGAATGATGTGAACTATTCCACTACTGTATTGAAAGGTTTTTTTAAAGAATCCTTAAAAAGGATAGAAGATGTTGAAAGGAAAGTAGATATGGGAAAACAATCTACTCATGAATCTATTGAAGAACTGTCTGAAAATTTTGATAAACTTCATATAGCCCCCAAAGACAAACCGATTCCTGTTTCTTCTCTATTCAAGAGATCTATAAATATTCAAAATCCTGTTAAGCCTATTGGTAGATTTCCTTCTCTCTTCCCTAAAGAAATGGCCGAAGAAAAATCTGAGCCAATGACTATCTCCTCATTGTTTAAAGAAGTAGAGCAACCTGAAAGCTCAGAACCACATCTGTTCCCTATCTATGAGCCTCTCCAAAGTCAATATACCAGGTATCCAACACCTGATCTTAGTGGAAAAGGGAAACTTCAAGAAACACATAAGTTCCATCCTAAATCACACAGAGAATGGAATATTGACAATCTGAGTGTTGCTCAGATTCAACAAATGATAGATCTTATGTTTACATAATACAAGCTCATGTGCCTAAGGGGGAAAAATGAGATAGAAGCTTGTACATCTATTGTTCAGTGCTTTACTGGAACTTTGTTGAGATGGTGGGAAAGAGAGTGTTGGCATTATGAGACAAGTATTGTCCTTGATGGCAAATCACACTGATAACAAATCATAGTGCAGAAGGATAGCAGCAAGGAATTGATGATCAGTCTACAAGTATGAAGAAAAATATATACACGCAGGTTCGCTATATACCAAGTCGCGTGTACACGCTGGTTGGCTTCAGTAAAAGCGCGTGTATGTGGAAAACTTACCTTTGGTCCACGACGGTTATTCCTTGGAAGTTGTGCCTATGGTTTTGGACCTTGGTGTCTCGACGGACGTGTTGATCCCTAGTTTTGAAGATGATGGTATTGGATTTCTATGGTTTTGGCCGTTGGTATTGAACAAGGCCTAAGGCTATATAAGAAGAAGGAAATCATTAGGCAAGCGTATCGAAAAGTCTTGAATATCTGATGAAGTATTAGATCCAGTATGCAGGTTATTGGTTGATGATGTATTGCTTGATCTAAGCTAAGGAGAGATCTCATCGGTTGATGGAGAACAGGATCTAAGGAGAGATCGGGATCAAATGGTTTGAAATGAACTATCTTTATGCGTATTTCTAGATCTGCATACTAACGCAATGTTATGTTCTGGGTATAACTGATGTTGGGTACAGCTGCAAGTTATGAAAAATTATTTTTAGATCTGTACGCAGGTTGTCTTCGGTAAAACCGCGTGTATACGCAGGTTGCCTTCATTGAAGTAGCGTATACCTTTTGGAGCTTGATTTTTGGGTTGTAGCTGGGTCTGACTGTTATTGCAGAGTTCTGTAGTCTGCTCTGTGTTCTGGTGACTGGGTTTGACAGGGTTTCAGTGGTTCAGTGATTGTTGGTTTTTTTGTAATCTGCTATGAAAGTTGAATGAATTGTGGTCTTCAGATTGTAATGTTGTGCTTCAGGAATATCCAGTCTGAAAATGCATGAAAGGTGGTACCTGAAGGAAAGAAGATTGTAGGCCAGCACCTACGTACTAGTATCTTAGCTAGTACAAGAGCAAAGGGGGTTGGAGCTCCCTTCCAAGAAAGTTTGGAGAACGAGAGAAGGTTGAAGCCTTCAGCAGGTTGTAGCCTGCGTACTGGTATAAGGCTGCACCAGTACAAAAGATTGTAAACTGAAGTTTCATATTAAAGAAAGATAGAGACGACTTGCAGCAGGTGGTTTTCACCCACATTGGGTTTCCACCTTATATCATGGTGTTCATGTGTGTGTTTTCTGTGTGATGATCTGTTCTGTTATACTGCACCTATTTTACTATCATGGTTAATAATGTCCTGATGCATTTACTGAAGATAAGCTACTGAATCATAAGTTTTATTGTTATACGCTGGTTGCTTTAGACAAAGTTGCGTGTACACGCTGTTTCACTTAACTGAAGTAGCGTATATGTTTCTGAGCATAAAATGAAAAAGTTTTTCTGATAATACTGATTCACCCCCCCCTCTCAGTATTATTTCCAACAATTGGTATCAGAGCAGGTCCTTCAGAGAAGCTTGATCGCTTGAAGGTAGATCGTTCATCATGAGCAACTACGAGAGAGAAGCATCAATCAGGCCACCGGTTTTTGATGGGACAAACTTCAATTATTGGAAGGTAAGAGTTACTGCCTATCTTCAATCTCTTGGTACAGAAGTTTGGGACATTGTAGAGACAGGCTACGCTTTTCCTTCAGCTACTCCTACAGATGCAGCCGAGAAAAAGAAGTATGAAACAAATGCAAAAGCAGTCAGTACCCTTCTAGGATGTATATCCCAATCAGAATTCATGAAGGTAATGCACTATAAATCCGCAAAAGAAATATGGGACAAAATTGTCACGAGCTATGAAGGAGACGAACAGGTAAAGCGTGCTAAACTTCAAACTCTCAGGATTAAGTATGAGACTCTCAGAATGTATAATGATGAAAGTGTGGCTAACTATTTCCTTAGGGTAGATGAGATTGTTAATTGCATGAAAAACTTGGGTGAAGAAATAAAAGAGGCTATTGTGGTTGAAAAGGTTCTAAGATCATTGTCCCCCAAATTTGAATCTAAAGTGTCTGCAATAGAAGAAAAGGAAAATCTACAAATTCTTACTATGTCTCAGCTTCACAGAATTCTAACTGCTTATGAAATGAGAAAAGGAGGTCCATCAGACAGAAGAGAAGCTGCTTTCAAGGCTTCGACAAAGAAGATTATTATGAAGCAAGTCACGTGCCAGAAGATGAAGAAGAAGAATCAAATTTTGTCAGAAATCTTCAAAGGGGTTCTGGAAGATTCAGAGGTAAGTTACCTTTTAAATGCTTTGCTTGTGGAAGAGTAGGTCATTATGCTGCCAAATGTCCTCACAAAGATAAGAATGACAAGGGAAAGGAACCTGTTAAATGGAACAAGAAACAAAATGAAAAGAAGAAAAGCTATTACACTCATGAAGATAGTGATGGTCTTTCAAATAGTGACGAAGATGAACAAGGTTATAGATATAAACTTCTAATGGCTTTTGAAGATGATGATTACATGGATGCTATAGATGTAGAAGGCTTTTATGAAGAAATGAATAATCTCAAAGTTTTCTTAGAAGAGAAAAGTGCTATTATTGATTCTCTACAATGTCAACTGACTGAGAAGGAAAAACATCTTGAAAAATTGGAATGTGAGATTGTTTGTCTTAGAAAGGAGATTGAGAAAACAAAAGCGATTAATCTCAAATTTGTCAAAGGATCTGAAACCTTGGATGAGATTATCAATGTGCAGCGATCTCCTCTGATCAAGACAGGTCTGGGATATAATGGAGAAACATCTCAAGCCTCTACCTCTAAAAGTTATCTTAATGCAGCAAGGAGAAGCGAGCAAAGGCCAAATAAAAGTCATCAGGTGAATCAGGGACAATTTACCTCAAGAACAAATAAAGACCATCAAGAAATTCGGGGACAAACTGCCTTAAGGACAAATATAAGCTACAATCAGCCACAGGTAAAATCTTCACAACTTGCTCCAAGAATGAATATGAATAGAAGCTACAATCGGTTGGATGATAGATCTGATTATCGTAGAAGTTTCTTTAATGGCCAATGCTTTTCTTGCCATAACTTCGGTCACAAAGCAGCTCAATGTGTTGCCTACAAGACAATCATGACTAGAGAAGCTCAAAAGCAAGGGAGAATGACTGGAACCATAAAAAGGACTTATAACAACTTTTCGGTTCTTGAAAATGAAGTTGAATGCTCTATTTGTAATAACTTTGGTCATGAAGATTCTGAATGCAGGAGCAGGTTTCGGAAGACAAATCAGAAGGAACAAACCTCAAATGTCAGAACATGGAGAATAAAGGAACCGCAACCAGAAAGATGTGGGATAGCCTTTTATGCAGAAGGTCAAGAAAGTCTATGGTACATTGACAGCGGATGTTCGAAGCATATGACAGGGGACAAAGAAAAGCTTGAGTCATATACCGCATTAGAAAAGGGGAAGAAAGTTTCTTTTGGAAACGATATCTCTGCAGCCATAAAAGGAAAAGGTGTTGCTCCATTGAAAGAGAAGGTCAAAGCTGGAAATATTTTGTATGTTGATGGATTGAAGCATAATCTTCTGAGTGTCAGTCAGATGTGCGATCAAGGAACAGAGGTAATATTTAGATCAAATGGATGTTGTGTTCGTGATCTTGATACAGGTAAAACAGTGATCAAAGGAAGAAGGACTCCAAATAATCTATACATATTTGAAGAAAGACCACAACAATGCTATTTGAGCAAGGATGATGAACACTGGCTATGGCATAGGAGGTTGGGGCATCTAAGCTTTTCACAAATAAGGAAAGCATGCAAATATCAGGCAGTTCGCGGTCTTCCAGATATCAAAATTCCAGACAACACTATATGCAAATCTTGTCAGTTTGGAAAGCAAACCAGAACTAACTTTCCAGAGAAGGAAGGATCAGCCAGCATACCTCTTGAGCTAGTCCATACAGATGTATGTGGTCCATTTAGGAAAAGGACACCTCGAGGAGAATAATATTTGATATTATTCATTGACGATTTCTCCAGGTTTGTCTGGTTAGGGCTTATGAAGCACAAAGATGAAGCATTCGAAAAATTCAAATCCTTCAAAGCCTTGGCAGAAAATGAATCAGGACACAAAATTAAGTGCCTCAGATCTGACAGAGGTGGGGAGTTTACCTCAAATGAATTCTTCGATTTCTGTGAAGAACATGGGATAAGAAGAGAATTCTCTACAGCTAGAACTCCTCAGCAAAATGGAGTTGTGGAAAGAATGAACAGAACAATCCAACAAATGGCTCGTGCTATGCTTGATGAGTCAGGTACTCCTGCAACTTTCTGGGGTGAAGCTGCACATGCTGCAGTTATTATTCTCAACAAAACAAATGTCCGAGTAAATAGCACTCAAACTCCTCATGAGCTCTGGTGTGGTAAGACTCCTTCGGTGAACCACTTCAAAATCTTTGGGAGCAAATGTTATATTAAGAATACTGATGAGCAACTTGGCAAGCTTGAACCAAGAGCAGATGAAGGCATTCTTCTTGATTATTCTCCACATAGCAAAGCATACAAGTGCTACAATAAAAGACTTGGCAGAATTGTTGACAGCATTGATGTAGTGGTTGATGAGAAGGGATATATTCCTAGGCAAGTTCATCATGAAGACATTGAAGAAGATGAAGGCTATTCTCAAAGGCAGAATGATGAAGAAGAAGAACCTCAAGAAGAAGAAGAACCTCAAGAAGAACCAGAGGAGCAGACAAGAATAGAAGACAAGACTCCATCCAGATATGTTCAAAAGAATCATCCAGAATCTCAGATTGTGGGGCAGAAAGAAGCAGGAATACAAACAAGAAGAAGAATTGCAGAAGCTTCAAGCTATTTGGCATTACTCTCTTCCACTGAACCACAAAGTGTGAAAGAGGCATGCAAAGATGAATGCTGGGTCAAAGCAATGGATGAAGAACTTGAGCAGATCGAAAAGAACAACACTTGGGAATTGGTTCCTAGACCAAAAGATAAAAATGTCATAGGGACAAAATGGGTCTTCAAAAATAAATTGAATGAAAATGGAGAAGTAATTAGAAACAAGGCCAGACTTGTTTGTAAAGGGTATGCGCAGCAAGAAGGAATAGATTTTGAAGAGACCTTTGCTCCTGTTGCAAGACTTGAGGCCATCTGAATGTTCCTTGCTCTCTCAAGCTTTCAAAACTTCAAGGTATTTCAAATGGACGTGAAATCAGCCTTTCTGAATGGAGACTTAGAAGAAGAAGTATATATTGAGCAGCCAGATGGTTTCATTCTTGGGAATGATCCAAACCTTGTATGCAAATTGAAAAAGGCTCTCTATGGTCTCAAACAAGCTCCAAGGGCTTGGTACTATCGATTGGACAAATATCTTCATCAACAAGGCTTTTCAAAAGGATCAGCAGATAGCAATCTCTATATAAAAGTTGAAAATAACAAATTGCTAATACTTGTTGTTTATGTAGATGATATTATCTTTGGCAGCAATGAAGAGACTATGAGTCAAAACTTTGCCTTGGTTATGCAGAAAGAATTCGAAATGTCACTACTTGGAGAATTGACATACTTTCTTGGATTGCAAATCCAACAAAATAAAGGAGGCATCTTCTTGTCTCAAACCAAGTACCTCAAGCAGATCTTGAAGAAGTATGGCATGGAAGAATCAAAGCCAGTGTGTACACCCATGGTTACAGGATGCAGTCTCAGTGCAAATGATGAATCAGCAGCAGTTCATCAACCAACTTATAGATCCATGATTGGGAGTTTGCTTTATTTGACAGGTACCCGACCAGACATCATGCATGCAGTCGGAATAGTTGGGAGATTTCAAGAAAATCCAAAGGAGACTCATCTTCAGGCAGTGAAGAGAATTTTCAAGTATCTTCAAGGGACACAAAATTATGGCTTATGGTATCCTAGAGATACAGATCTCACACTTCATGCTTATACAGATGCAGATTGGGCCGGAAGCGTGGATGACAGGAAGAGCACAAGTGGTGGTGCATTCTTTATGGGCACCAGATTAGTATCTTGGTTCAGAAAGAAACAGAGCTTGATTGCCTTATCTACAGCTGAAGCAGAATATGTGGCTGCGACATCTTGTTGCACACAACTTCTTTGGATGATGCAGACCTTGCAGGATTTTCAAATCACCTGCACTTCACCAGTCTCTATCTTATGTGATAATACAAGTGCAATCAGCATTTCAAAGAATCCAGTCATGCACTCAAAGACCAAGCACATACCAATCAAGTACCATTTTCTTCGGGAACAAGTGCTTGAGCAGAAGGTCAAGTTGGAGTATGTTCCTTCTAAGGAACAAGTTGCTGACATTCTCACAAAACCACTGCCCAGGGAAACTTTTGAATATCTCAGACAAAAGCTGGGAGTAGTTGATGCTTCATCCTGCTGTTGAAGCTTGTCTGTTCTACAGAAAAGTTGGTATACGCAAGTTACGTAAGGGATATCCGCGTATATACGCCGATCTATGCTGGGAAAGTAGCGTGTATGGTGTACGCGTGTTTCAGAAAGCATATCCGCATGCATACGTTGTTTTATGCAGGAGAAGTCGCGTATATGGAGTTCTGAACAGCAAGGGCAGACTCTGGTTGGAGAAGGTCTGAGATGGGTATGCCAGAATGCAGCAGGCACAGGTTCAGGGGGAGCAGCTTAAAGTCTCATAAAGCATTGTTGGCATTTAGATGCTTTTGGTTCTAGTACACAACTATTGTTGGTTTCAGGAGAAGGAGCTCAGAAGGAAATCTTGGTTGCTGATCTAAAAAGATGTTTATCAGATGCTGCTTGTGATCTTCATACGTCTTGGTCTAGATCTGTTGTCTCTATGTCATGTATTTTTTTTGTAATATCTCTTTTATGGTGTCAAGGTCATGTAACGGCCTATGTTGGTTTCCCCACTATGCCTGGGATGAATGATGTAATATAATTGGTTGTTTCTGATGTATCCCCTCTTGGTTGGGAATATGGATTGAGTCTTTTGGTGATAGGGAGGTCCCTTATGGTGTATAAGTCTTGGTTCTTTTGAAGAACATCTTTTGCAGATCTTGCCTACAGTCAGGGGGAGCATGTTTCAACACAACCAAGCAAAGATATCAGCATGTACTCAGGGGGAGCACAACCCTTTGCCCTTGATGACAAAGGGGGAGAGTGATTTGACTTGGTGTTGTTGCCATCAAGTCCAAAGGGGGAGATTGTTGGCATTATGAGACAAGTATTGTCCTTGATGGCAAATCACACTGATAACAAATCATAGTGCAGAAGGATAACAGCAAGGAATTGATGATCAGTCTACAAGTATGAAGAAAAATATATACACGCAGGTTCGCTATATACCAAGTCGCGTGTACACGCTGGTTGGCTTCAGTAAAAGCGCGTGTATGTGGAAAACTTATCTTTGGTCCACGGCGGTTATTCCTTGGAAGTTATGCCTATGGTTTTGGACCTTGGTGTCTCGACGGACGTGTTGATCCCTAGTTTTGAAGATGATGGTATTGGATTTCTATGGTTTTGGCCCTTGGTATTGAACAAGGCCTAAGGCTATATAAGGAGAAGGAAATCATTAGGCAAGCGTATCGAAAAGTCTTGAATATCTGATGAAGTATTAGATCCAGTATGCAGGTTATTGGTTGATGATGTATTGCTTGATCTAAGCTAAGGAGAGATCTCATCGGTTGATGGAGAACAAGATCTAAGGAGAGATCGGGATCAAATGGTTTGAAATGAACTATCTTTATGCATATTTCTAGATCTGCATACTGACGCAATGTTATGTTCTGGGTATAACTGATGTCGGGTACAGCTGCAAGTTATGAAAAATTATTTTTAGATCTGTACGCAGGTTGTCTTCGGTAAAACCGCGTGTATACGCGGGTTGCCTTCATTGAAGTAGCGTATATCTTTTGGAGCTTGATTTTTGGGTTGCAGCTGGGTCTGACTGTTATTGTAGAGTTCTGTAGTCTGCTATGTGTTCTGGTGACTGGGTTTGACAGGGTTTCAGTGGTTCAGTGATTGTTGGTTGTTTTGTAATCTGCTATGAAAGTTGAATGAATTGTGGTCTTCAGATTGTAATGTTGTGCTTCAGGAATATCCAGTCTGAAAATGCATGAAAGGTGGTACCTGAAGGAAAGAAGATTGTAGGCCAGCACCTACGTACTAGTATCTTAGCTAGTACAAGAGCAAAGGGGGTTGGAGCTCCCTTCCAAGAAAGTTTGGAGAACGAGAGAAGGTTGAAGCCTTCAGCAGGTTGTAGCCTGCGTACTGGTATAAGGCTGCACCAGTACAAAAGATTGTAAACTGAAGTTTCATATTAAAGAAAGATAGAGACGACTTGCAGCAGGTGGTTTTCACCCACATTGGGTTTCCACCTTATATCATGGTGTTCATGTGTGTGTTTTCTGTGTGATGATCTGTTCTGTTATACTGCACCTATTTTACTATCATGGTTAATAATGTCCTGATGCATTTACTGAAGATAAGCTACTGAATCATAAGTTTTATTGTTATACGCTGGTTGCTTTAGACAAAGTTGCATGTACACGCTGTTTCACTTAACTGAAGTAGCGTATATGTTTCTGAGCATAAAATGAAAAAGCTTTTTTGATAATACTGATTCACCTCCCCCCCCCCCCCCCTCTCAGTATTATTTCCAACAGAGAGTCATCGCCAGCAATAGTGGCAAAAATGGAAAATGAGATCTTGAAAGATGAAGCGGGAGATATCATTCATAATTCTGATGGAGATCCACAAAGCAATATGATTGGGGCACTAACTTCATTCATTTTAGAACATTGGTGTGGAGGAGAACTTGAACTTGCCAATAAGCATGAGATAATTCTCATGAATATTAAATGTAATAAAATGTCTCATTATGAATATTTTCATAGAGACTGGATTCAGAGAATATATGAGGTTAAAGATAGCAAAAATCTCTTGTGGAAACAAATCTACTTAGCAACATTGCCTTCAAAATTTGTAGATTATGTAAGACAAAAAGATGATTTTCAGTTTCCTTTTGAATCCTTTACTTGGGGAGAAATATACAACATCATAACAAAAGTTCTAGTAAATTTATGCACTAGTATGAAAGTTAATAAATCTCTGCAGAAGATGTCAAGATTACCAGACAAAAAATCCATATGTAACAAGTATGGTCTTGCTATAGATGACCCCATAGTAAGAAGAAGAAAAGCTAAAAAGAAGGCCAAGAAAGAAAAAAGACAAGAATATAGAAAATATCCACAGAGGAAAAGTAAAGGGACCAAGAAAAAATACTATAGATATGTGCCAAAAACACATTACTATGAACCCAAGGATATTCATCTGCAGACACATAAGAAAGATCAGTGGAATAAATTGATTTGTTGGCTCTGTGGCCAACCTGGACATACCTCCAATCACTGTCCTTTATCAGAAGAATCTAAGAGAAACAGAGGAAAGAAATCCTTTGACGCTGCAAAGAAGAAAAGGACAGTAGAAACAGAAGGCATGGTGCCAACCCTGTGTTATAAATGTGGTTCTAAGAATAACAAATATGAAAATTGTCCAAACATCTCATTTAGAAAATAGATACAACAACGACAACTTTGTTCAACATCTAAATCCTCTGAAAGTTCTTCTTTAGAATGCTATGATGAAGAATTAAATATGCACATGAATGAATGTGACTGCACTGATTCAGACAACTTCCAGTGTGAATCAAGCACTGAATCAGAAATCTCATCTGGTGAAGGCCATGTTTCTCAGCCAAAGGAGAAAGTTCTCATGGCACAAACCATGGACGATGCAGAAACAAAGCTACTTGCCTAGATCAGAACATTGGGAGAAGGAGAGATGAAGGAAAAGCTACTAAAAACTTTTCTAAGCACAATGCACAAAAATCATGGGAGCAGTAGAAAGACTGCCTCTAAAACTGAACCAAAGGCATTATTCATCGATGCCTCATTTGAAAGAAATACAAGATCTTTCCAAAGAATCCAACAGAAATCTAAGACCAGAGCCCTCACATTAGGAGAAGTCAGCCAAGAGATTCATCATCTCAAAAAAGAGATTGCCTCACTAAAAGCACGGGTCTCTGAGTTAGAAAAGGGGAAGAAAACTGAGGATGCATATGATGAAACATTGAAATATTTGAAGGAAAAAAGGATGATAAGGACTTTATTTAGTGCAAAGGCATCTGTTCTTAAGAGAAACTTTTTGTGTATCAAGTGGATATCAAATTTATCAATGCAGTTCCATGTTGCTTTGACCTTTTTTCTATAGTAGAATAGTTTTTCTTAGGTGGGCTCCAAGTCCCTGAGACAAAATGAACTATTTGTTCTTCTCCTTCTTTATTTTGCTTCAAAATTCCTCCCCACCCTTAATTGCTGGCATCTGTTTCAACAATTTTAAAAGAATCTTCATCAGTGATATGAAGAATAGGAAGAGTTTTTACCTTCATTTTAATTCTTCGAACAGCTTCAGTGTGGGCTTGAGACCAAGGTTCTAGATGTTTTTGCAGTCTTCTATTGAGTAATTATCCATCTTTAGCGCAATCTTTGTAAAAGCTATTTACATAGTTTAAACATCCCAAGAATCTCTGTAATTGAGATTTGTTAGTGATAATATCTGGAAATTTATCAGCAAATTCCAGAGCATGTTTTTGCAGAGTGATCTGCCCATCTTTAATTGTATGGCCAAGAAGCTTGATACTTGTCTGAAATAATTCAATATTTTTCTTGATAAGAACCAATCCATTGGTTTTGACAAGTTGTACAAATTTTTGGATATGTTTAAAGTGATCATGGACGTTTTTAGAAAATATAAGTATATCATCAATGTATACTAGTAGCCAATCAAAATATGGCTTGAAAATATTATCCATAACCTTCTGGAATTTGAAGGGGGCATGCTTTAGTCCGAAAGGCACGAAATTCCAATCATAGTGTCCTGCTGGGACATTGAAAGCAATCTTAAACTTATCATCTTCATTAACTTCCACCTGCCAAAATACTGATTTCATATCAAATTTAGAAAATACTTTAGCTCCTGCTATTCTTGCTAAAAGATTTCCTTTGTGAGGAATGGGGTAAGTATCATCTGAGAGGAGAGTATTCAGAGGTTTATAGTTTATGACCAGTCTTGGGATACCTCTTAACTATTCTGAATGTTTATTAACATAAAAACCATAGCAGTTCCAAGGACTACTGGATTCTCTAATCAATCTTCTTTCCAGGAGGCTTTCTATCTCTTTTTGACAGGGATCTCTATATTCTTTGTTCATAGGGATTGCCCTGCTCTTCCAGGGTTTCCCTTCATACTTATCTTTGTAGGGCAATTCTACACATTGTTGTTTTCTATGCGGCATAACGCATTTGGTTCTTCAGCACAACATTCTTTTTCTATCTGTGATCTCAGAGTTGAGATCCTTTGTTTAATTATAGGAGTCTGAAGATAGTCTCCTATCTTTATGGTGGTCTTTAGCTCCTTGAGCTCTTCAATTTTATTTTTTGCTTTTTTGATCTGTTGCATTGCTTGTACCATAGTAGACACTCTGGGAGTAGAGACAAAGGGTAACTTGATTGTTTGTAATTTTCCATCTGAGCTTGGTATAGATATAAAATAACCAGCCTTGCCATTTTTCAATCTGGCTGATCCATGTGGCTCCACAGTTGCTAAAAATACATTCCCCAAAATACAGTCAACAGGAATGTCTGCAACAACAAATTTTAATTTGATGCAATGCTCTTTAAAGCAAATAGAGGCCTGAGGGACTTCATACAGTAGATCTTTGTTTCCTAACCCAATCACTTGTCTAAAGGATTTTACCCAATACTTTGCAGGTACTATTTTTGAGTTCAGAATATTGACATCTGCCCCGGAGTCAATAAGTGTTCTTAGGGAAAAAATTTCACCATTTATACAAATATCTAGCATAACATGATGTTGCTGATACTGGATAGCCATTACTCTCATGTCGATGAATCCTATAGTATCATCCTTTTTTCCTTCAAATATTTCAATATTTGGGTTAGTGTAGTATTCATCATATGCATCCTCAGTTTTCTTCCCTTTTTCTAACTCAAAGACCTGTGCTTTTAGAGAGACAATCTCTTTTTTGAGATGATGAATCTCTTGGCTGGCTTCTCCTAATGTGAGGGCTCTGGTATTAGATTTCTTCTTTATTCTTTGGAAAGATCTTGTATTTCTTTCAAATGAGGCATCGATGAATAATGCCTTTGGTTCAATTTTAGAGGCAGTCTTGCTACTGCTCCCCTGATTTTTGTGCATTGTGCTTAGAAAAGTTTCTAGTAACTTTTCCTTCATCTCTCCTTCTCCCAATGTTCTGATCTAGGCAAGTAGCTTTGTTTCTGCATCGTCCATGGTTTGTGCCATGAGAACTTTCTCCTTTGGCTGAGAAACATGGTCTTCATCAGATGAGATTTCTGATTCAGTGCTTGATTCACACTGGCAGTTGTCTGAATCAGTGCAGTCACATTCATTCATGTGCATGTTTAATTCTTCATCAGAGCATTCTAAAGAAGAACTTTCAGAGGATTCAAATGTTGAACAAAGTTGTCATTGTTGTATATGTTCTCTAAATGAGATGTTTGGACAATTTTCATATTTGTGATTCTTAGAACCACATTTATAACACAGGGTTGGCACCATGCCTTCTATTTTTACTGTCCTTTTCTTCTTTGCAGCTTCAAAGGATTTCTTTCCTCTGTTTCTCTTAGATTCTTCTGATAAAGGATAACGATTGGAGGTATGTCCAGGTTGGCCACAGAGCCAACAAATCAATTTATTCCACTGATCTTTCTTATGTGTCTGCAGATGAATATCCTTGGGTTCATAGTAATGTGTTTTTGGCACATATCTATAGTATCCTTTCTTGGTCCCTTTTCTTTTCCTCTGTGGATATTTTATGTATTCTTGTCTTTTTTCTTTCTTGGCCTTCTTTTTAGCTTTTCTTCTTTTTACTATGGGGTCATCTATAGCAAGACCATACTTGTTACAGATGGATTTGTTGTTTGGTAATCTTGACATCTTCTGCAGAGATTTATTAACTTTCATACTAGTGCATAAATTTACTAGAACTTTTGTTATGATGTTGTATATTTCTCCCCAAGTAAAGGATTCAAAAGGCAATTGAAAAGCATCTTGTTGTCTTAGATAATCTACAAATTTTGAAGGCAATGTTGCTAAGTAGATTTGTTTCCACAAGAGATTTTTGCTATCTTTAACCTCATATATTCTCTGAATCCAGTCTCTATGAAAATATTCATAATGAGACATTTTTTTACATTTAATATTCATGAGAATTATTTCATGCTTATTGGCAAGTTCAAGTTCTCCTCCACACCAATGTTCTAAAATGAATGAAGTTAGTGCCCCGATCATATTGCTTTGTGGATCTCCATCAGAATTATGAATGATATCTCCCGCTTCATCTTTCAAGATCTCATTTTCCATTTTTGCCACTATTGCTGGCGATGACTCTCTTTCCCACCATCTCAACAAAGTTCCAGTAAAGCACTGAACAATAGATGTACAAGCTTCTATTTCATTTTTTCCCCTTAGGCACATGAGCTTGTATTATGTAAACATAAGATATATCATTTGTCGAATCTGAGCAACACTCAGATTGTCAATATTCCATTCTCTGTGTGATTCAGGATGGAAGTTATGTGTTTCTTGAAGTTTCCCTTTTCCATTGAGATCAGGTGTTGGATACCTGGTATATTGACTTTGGAGAGGCTCATAGATAGGGAACAAATGTGGTTTTGAGCTTTCAGGTTGCTCTACTTCTTTATACAGTGAGGAGATAGTCATTGGCTCAGATTTTTCTTTAGCCATTTCTTTAGGGAAGAGAGAAGGAAATCTACCAACAGACTTAACAAGATTTTGAATATTTACAGATTTCTTGAATAGAGAAGAAACATGAATCGGTTTGTGTTCGGGGGCTATATGAAGTTTATCAAAATTTTCAGACAGTTCTTCAATAGATTCATGAGTAGATTATTTTCCCATATCTACTTTCCTTTCAACATCTTCTATCCTTGTTAAGGATTCTTTAACAAAACCTTTCAATACAGTAGTGCAATAGTTCACAACATTCAGAGTTATGTTAATACTATTTACAGAGACTTGTATACTGTCAAAATATTTTTTTAACTTCTATAGACTTTGCAGAATTCATTTCTAGCCCTTTAACTGTTGTATTTGTCCAGTTTATCTGTTCACTGGCTTTCTGTATCCTACCATCAATTCCAAGGGCACTGTCATCTTTTATGACCAATGGAATGGCTTTAGCACTATTATGTGCTTCTCCTAATACAATGCCTTTGTAAGGAGGGAAGGTGGTAGGAGTTTCAATTTTACTGCCATCTATGGCAGTCCAAGAATGTTTTGCTGAGGATGATTCAGCATCTGCCATTTGTACATTTGTATTTTCTTGCTTCCTCTTCCATTCATAAAAAGACAACCAGACGTTGTTCTTTTGCATGTATGTTTTCCATTCATGGGATAATCTGATTTTTTCTAGGTATGGAGTGGTAAGGTCAAAACTTTCAGCCTCAGGATGAGTGTATAAATCCCAATTAAGCATATTTTTCATCCATTGATGATCAATTGTATGCTTCCTACATCCTTCCATAACCGAAAAGAACTTGTGCATTTCTGGTTTTGACGGCTTCTTACAATCAGAAGGCACAAAGTTGTCAAATCTAGATTGAGGGATTATCTCATCAAGTTGTTCCAGATATCCTAGACCATAGCGAGGCATACCAGCAGGATGCATTTTGCTAAACATGTCTTTGAGGCGGGGGTCTTCATTTTCCAAATATAGAAGCTCATGAATCATTAATACATGATCAATATCATGAGGGAAAGGTATTTCAGAACATTTAGGATTTGGACACGGAGTGACAAAAGTTGTAGGAGGAGATACTCCTGTCCTTGGATGGTGGTTCTGATGTATGAAAAAATCAGCAAGGCTATTGAGATTTATCTTTTGAATGGAGCTTGGGCAAATGAATTGCAGGGGTGAAAAATTTACAATCTGGGCATATTCAAAGAGATCTATATGAGGGCAATTTATAGATGGTGTAAAAGAACTGGCAATATCTACTACTTGTGGATCAATATACATGGATGATGCTTTGCAAGCTAAATCGATTCTTCTGCGATCTATTGTAGATATTCTAGGAAAGGATACTACAACAGATGATGGTCCTTCTTGTATATTAGCAAAAGTAATCTTTTGCATTGTTTAAGGTTTTGGGTTATCAACAACCCAATGTTCTGGGAAACTTAGGTCCTCCCATTTAATAATCTGATGTTCTAACTTTTGATTCTGGGTATCTGTTAGAACAACCACACTAGATTTGGATTCTTTGCTGGGAGCATGGAGAACTGCAAGATAGAGGGTATTTGTGTGTCTAAAACAACCACGAGTTTGAATGGCAATATTATTTCTCTTTTTCTTCATATCAAACCCTCTTGTTTGAATCTTTAGTTGTAAAGTATCCTTGATGTGCTCATCAAATGTATATATAGAAAAGTTTGGATAACAATCAAAGTATACTAGTCCATTTCATAATGGAGCAACCATTCCTCCTATCAATGAATCTGAATACTTGTTATGTGTCAGATCTCTGACTGTGACAAGAACAAAAGTATTCAGTCCTCTATGGACTAAGGGATTGATCCCTACCCTTATGCACCCTAGATGTAAATATTTGGTTCCCAGTCTTTTGGCTTCAGCTTGAAGTTTCTTAGCGTCAAGAAGAGAAAGTGTTTGTACAAAATTTGAGTTCTCTTGTATTTGACTAATACTTTCTTTGATAGATATTCTAGTTACAACTTTGATATGGAACATAGATAAGTCAGCATATACTTCTGACGAGGAGATACTGGGCAGACACCACTTAGGTGCAGGCTGACTTTCAAAATATTCAATTTCTGCAGAATTTATAACCCTTTTAAATGATGAAACAAACATATCTCTTAATGGGTTTTCTTTAGCTTGTTCTTCAGCTTCAAGCTCTCTAAAAGAGACTGATCTTCTATAATTATCCATTTTAGAGACTTATAGATTTTGAGTACTAACCGTAATGAACCAGACGTTACTGGCTCTGATACCAATTTGTTGCAGGGGCTTCAGACGGGAAGCTTGCTCTCTGTGATCAATACACGAACCCGTACACGAACCTCTGGACTTTCACACTCTAGCGCCCTTCACACGGCCTCCTGCCTTTAACGGACTAGTGTTCCTCAGACCTTGGCGAACCTCAAGCGAACCTCTTGTCTCACAGATACTACCTTAACAGACAATTTTAACACATGCAAAAATGAAAAATGTACTCAAGCGGAATGTATCATGCTCAGAAAATGGATACTCATATATTTATGTAGAAGTTTCTTTACAAATTCAGAGAGAAATTCTGAAGCTCTTTTCCAGAGATAGACTATTTAGGCATTTATGAGATGTTGCGACTTGTCAAGCAAGAAGCTATCTGAAGGCTTCCTGGCCTTTGACAGACTTTGTCTTAGAACTTGAATTCTTATGAAAACATACAGACTTCAAAAAACTAAGAATCTGGCCATTTTAGGTTCTCACTAGAGCTCTCACTTTGATGTGCATGCTTCTCAGATCTAACTCTAAAGAGATGGAAGCAAGAATTTCCTCCTCAGACTCAAAAACTCAAAAACATAACCAAAATCACACTCACATTCCGAATGCCCCAGAATGAGCCTTACTCCTTCTTTATATAGGAAAACGAGGGGACAAACATCCGACAGTCAGGCAGACAAATTATTATTATTATTTATTTTTTTGTAATTTTGTTTTTGTTTTAACTATATTTAAATTTAATTAATAAGTACATACAAAAAAATTTACATTATAACAAGATTCTTAACCATGAATATTCACACATTTTACCATGGATATTATTAACTTCTAAAATGCATTTTTACAATGCCATGGGCCAATACCATGGCTTATCAATACCACATACCCAAAAACCATAACTCAGTTCAAAATAATTTTTTTAATAAATATTTTATTTTAATTTAATTTTATAATATCTTTACATTAAAACTTAATACTTACAATAAACATACGATATAACAAGATTCTTAACCATGGATATTCACCCCCATTTTACCATGAAAATTATTAACTTGTAAATAGACTTTGTTACAATACAATTAGCCAATACCATGACTTATTTTAATCTAATTTTGTAACATTTTTTTACACTAAAACTTAATATTTAGGATAAGCATACAATATAACAAGATTCTTAACCATGGATATTCAATCCATTTTACCATGTACATTATTAACTTGTAAATGTTTCAATCATAATTACTAATAATAAATAAACTTTAATTTATTAAATTTATAAAACCAAATTAATTGTAATGTTATTTTTATAACCCAATATTTTATAAACATTTTTTTTAAATTTTAACCATAGTTGATTTTATAGACCAATGAGTTATATATTTTAATTTTATTATAAATATTTATAAAAAAAAAATTTAATGATTACATGTTGCATATACCATTTGAAAATTAATTGCAAAAATTAATTAGATATTGTCTAACTCTTGTAAATTAATTGGAAAGATTAATTAGATATTGTCTAACTCTTGTATTATAAGTATAGGTCACAACTTTCCAATCTTGACTATGACTAGAAAGGTAGTTTTGTTTAGAGGTTTGTAAATTTAATTGTGTGTAAAATTGATTTTGTTTGTAGTGACTATTTTTTAGTACATGTTTTATAAACACTTTGTTTATTTTTTTCTATGTTTTCTATGTGCAGGAATTATGTTGTTTGCAGCCTTGTTTGAATAAGAATTTAGTTAGAATGAATATGTCTGAACTATCTATGCAATAGAAAAATATTTATGGTAATTTTATAATTATAGTTTCAACCATATTAAACATTGTAGTTTATAAAATATCATTGCATTTTTTATTTAAAGTAAGCTGTTTTACATGTAATATCATATATAAAATTTTGATATAAGTTCACCAATACCTAATATATAATAAATATCATTTGATAAAAATAAAGATCATAATGATAACCATCTAACAAACATAAACATCATTTAAAATACACGTTTAAATTCACTAACATCATATAATTATTTACACCTCTAACACATATAAGCATCATTAGCTAGCACACAAATCTAATAATCTAACAGGGCATCATCATTGTGATCACATCTAACAAAACACAAGCATTGTCCAACATCATCACCACACACATCTTCAAATATACATCTCATATTGTCAAATAATTGCTATAACATACACATCTATCTACAAACACATTAAACAAACATACCTATCATGATCTAACAATATACACATCAACACCAACATATAAATTAAGTACATTAACATGAACAAAAATAATGCACCACATAGATAGATATATATATATATATATATATATAGACACACACACACTCAAACAAGTTAAATAACTGCTATAAAATATCTGATACAACAGTAGTAATGGCTACCTGGTTTGTAGTAGAAGGTGATGGATGGTCGATTTCCTAATCAAGAGTCGAACTATGAGGTGGAGGAGGAGGTGGTTGGTTTTCTCTTTGAGGAGAAACATGAGATAGTGGGTGATCATGGGGTGAATGAGGAGGATTAGGTTGTCTAGTACTACCAGAAGGATCATTGACACCCTGATCATGATTCGATGGGGTAGTACATCTGGGTGAAGACTGTGTATCTGATGTATGGCCATCCCAAGGAGGTGGAGTACTACGAGAAGGATCACCACTCCGATCATCATGATTCAATGGGGTAGTATTGCATGAATATTATGTATATGCTGCATGGAAGTGATCCCTCCTCAATGCCAGTATAAACCTACCAGCTTCGATGATATGATGCATAAGATTCATCATATTGCATGACAAGTCAAGCCAAAGCTCTAGGAGCCTAGGATCTTCCCTGATATCTCAAGCCATTGCAAGGAGGACTCCCACGTTAACCAAAAGTCTAGAGATTTGGATGTCCAACTCCATCCTGAATCCAATATCAAGCCTATGGCTTGGCCGCATGCCTGCATGTATCCGATCAGGACGTCTGACCTCACCCTTTGCGACCTTGGCCATCTTTGCATCTCCATTCGATAGGGGAGGATGCATATCCCCAATGAATGTGCCAATGTCTACAAAATATATAGTACACAACAATAATTAAAAAAATTCATTAAACAATTTAATAAAACAAGTTAATGAACATGCTAGAATAAATTTTATTCTAATTAATTAAGACAATAAATGAAACTAGATAAATTAAAAAAAAAAACACTAATATTACCTCTAGCATCTAATAGCTTATCCTGTGTGAAGAGGATGTTTGGACACTATTGCCAATCCATCCTCGTGTAATGACACAACACCAAGATGAACATGTGGTTGGCCTCACTAGCCAGTAGCTCTAGTTCCTCGGTGGAAATCCTGGTCGGATACTCTGGCTGGCCCATCTTGGGCATCATATTGCCCCACATGCGCATTCACACCTAAGTCATCGACCTAGGAGGGTGACGATAAAAAGTAGGAATCGTCTCCGAAAACATCTCAAAAAATAAACAAAAAAGCTTTGAAGCAAAAGGGAAGTTCACCCTTGATGTATCATAACATGACATATATATAAAGCTATACAAAATTGTCACAAAAAAATGGTAGACCATCTGATACATCATGGCCTTTACACCAAAGGATTAACATAAAACAAAATAGGGCAACTAATACGCTGCCCATCACTAGTATAATGTGCAATGATACTCACTAACAGTGAGAGGAACCTAACCTCCTCTGCACCAAAAAAAGCAATCCGTAGTTGTCCACTAGACACCTAAAAATCTGTTGGAGAAACTACATGATCCCCAAGATATCTCTAAGAGTGGACAAGCTAACTCTTTACTGCAACAACATGGGGAACATCAGGGAATTAGGGAAAATCCTCCCCTCTCCTGGATAGGCCAGTGATAAAATAAATGTCCTCCTCAGTGGGCTGAAATCACTGATCAGGACAGACATGGAAAGCTTATTGGTGGAAATTCCACTGATGGATTAGTTGTGCCAACAACCTAGAGTGACCCTTTAGGGATGTAGTCTCTTCATATTACTTAAGGAGGACTATATTCCTCAAGAGGCCTTGGGTTGCTGCACTAATAGGGTGAGGGTACGAATCCCTCCCCCTCTCTCGTACCTCCCACCCTTGTACCATATTGTACCAGTCAACTCTTTGTTCTTCCTGTTGTTGCTCCTCTCCCTTTTGACGTCTCTACATGATTGACATATAAAATACATCAGTCTCATACATAAAACATATATTTTTTTATTAAATGAAAAATGTGTTTATAGATATGGACATATAACTTTCAATTAAAAAAATAAATTTCAACCTTAGTGCATAAAAAAATAGGGATGCACCAAAACCGGTGCGCCATAAAAAATAGGAATGCATTGAAAATGATGTGTACATCGACTTGATGCACCACTTTCAATTCACATACATACATAACATTAGTTATTTTTGTTTTTTAGTGTGGTGCGTTGACATAAGCTTTCACACTCGTGCACTAAGTTTACGTTGACGCATTACATCATAACGTTCAAGTTTAGATATTAGGTGGTGCATTGGGCAAAATTAAATACATTGAGAAGTTAATTTTACCATACGCACTGCCATAAAAATTATAGTTTTTAAAGTGGTGCGTCGTGGAATTTGATGGCTCGGTGCATTTCAATTTACCCAATGCACCGAACTGCTAATGGTGCGTTAACGTTACGCATCGATTTGCGGTGCACCCTGTAAATTTACAGGGTGAACCGTGAACAGTGAAAGCCAAACGTTTCAAACAAACTGCAAAGAAAAAAAATTCAAAACAATGCATTTTTAAACTTAATTTTCAATTCTACTCCACTAAAAAATTAATTTAGGGAGAAACATATACATTACCTGGATATTTGCTTGTCGGGGAGGCATGGTTTCCAAGTAAATGAAAAAAAACAAATTTTACTACCGTTTCACAAAATTTGAAAGGCATGCAGTGAGCAATGGACAAAACTATGGGTAACAAGGGAAGCACCGATGACAAGGCGCTTCATAGAGGCAAAATGTTGCATCAGTGGTTGATAGCTCTACAACACTGCAAATGGTAAAAATGAATTTTATGGCTAGTAATTTTTTATTTTTTATTTATTTTTTTAAAATTATTTAACCTTATTCCAGTGCACTCGAGTAATCGCATTGGGGGAGATTATTTACGAAGTGCACCATGGTTTTTTGAATTAAAAACCCTAATGCAGTGCACCATGTTATTTACGCACTAAGGTGTTTCAAAACAAGATGAGCACCAATTTTTTTTCTTGGAAAAAAAATAGGATGAGCATCGATGCTTCGTGGGAATATAGCACCGAAATGGTGAAAATGAATATACGACCGACATTTTTTAAATTAAACCTTTGTTCG
The DNA here is from genome assembly GCA_031772625.1 of Pinus tabuliformis. Taxonomy (NCBI): domain Eukaryota; kingdom Viridiplantae; phylum Streptophyta; class Pinopsida; order Pinales; family Pinaceae; genus Pinus; species Pinus tabuliformis. The sequence goes on from CM062816.1 coordinate 565,621,094, forward strand.
GTTTCACCTAGCGCACCGCTATTTTTAAATTAAAAACCTTGCAACGATGCACCATGTTGTATATGCACCGGGGTGTTCCTAAAATGTCAAAGCACCAAACTTTGTGGGAGTATAGCATCAGAATGGTGAAAATGAATTCTACAACTAACATTTTTTTTTTAAATTTACACTAGTATGGTGTTATCAAGTGGTATACGCATCGATGCTCCAGAGTTACTAAGTCCGCCGTTGTTTTTTTATTTCAAAAAAAAAAAACCCTCTAACGGTCCAACATTGTCTATTAAGCACTGGGACGTATGGTTCTTTTTATCGCATTGATGCTTATTATATGAGTAGCGCATCGTTGTTTTCTAAATTAAAAACCTTGCACCAGTATGTATAATATAATATGCATACCGCTATTTTTAAATTAAAAACCCCACAACGGTGCACCATATTGTTTATGCTCTAGGGCATTCATATACTGGTTTAGCAGCGGGGAGTCATGAGAGTATAGCAGAAGAATGGGCATAATGAATTTTATGATCAACATTTTTTAAAATTTAACCCTTTTCCGGTGCTATCAAATAGTATATGCACTAATGCATCATATTTGCTTAGCACACTGCTATCTTTTATTTCTATAAGAAAATAACTCTACCATAGTGCACCATATGCTATTAAGCACCGATGCATCTATTTATAGTAATGCACCGGTGCATTAGTGTATTATAGACACACAATTAAAAAACATCTGCCTTTCCAACTCCGCTAGTGATCTCCACTACAAATGAATTTTTGGGCTATTTTTACAGGAGCTTCCGCTAAAACCTCCACTACAGGGTCTTTTCCTTGTAGTGCATCTACTAAAGAGTTATGTTCCCTGTAAATGTGGCAGCAAGAAATCTAATAAAAAGGATGTTTTAGAAGAAATATCTCCTCAAGAATAGGAATTATGGTGTGATAGTGGCATCTCTAAGTCTCATTAAACCAATTTACAACATTCATGGAGTCTCCAAAGATCTGGAGAGAATGAAAATAATTTTTAATGGAAAAACATAATAAGAGTTAAGTAAGCCTATGGATAAAAGGAATTTATGGCTTCAACTGATATGATTCGCGAAACATGATCAAGATCTGAGGATGGAATAAGAGAATAGATCACAAGGAACTGGGTCGCCACCTTGTTAGGGGAAGAGGGTTGACGCTGAAAATTAGCCTTATTTCTAGCTAGCCAAACTCCCCAACAGATGGGTGGGTGAATATTTTTTATTTTCTTAACATTTGACTGATCCCGCCAAGTTTTCCAAGCATCATTGAAGGGTTCTAAAAACTAATTCAACCCACAACCGAGATTTTTCTTGCTTGATGCCCATATACCTAGAGTGAAAGGGAATATTAGGAATAAATGACTCATAGATTCATCAACATTTTTGCATAGGACACATTGGTTGGGCCCTTCCTTTCTTCACTTTTGCAAATTATCCCAATTGGGAATTTTGTTTTCCAACAAAAACCATAGAAAAACCTAAGATTTTGTGGACAACTCAGTTTCCAAATCTTCTTCCACCACAAGAAAGGATCCACAAGCCTTCTAGCATTTGTCAAGAATAAATAACCAGTTTTAGGGGTATATTCTCCATATAGAGAATGGACCCAACAAAGAGTGTCATCCCTATCATGGATCCTTACATGAGACATGTTTAAAGTTGCTATATATTCTTTCTGGGTACCTACATAAGCATCCATGAGATTGAGTTGATAGGCATTGGCCCAGTCTTGAGCCTAGATAGAAGAATGAGCATTATTAGCAATCTGATTGAGAGTAAACCTCCCATTGTCAATTAGGAAAGTGACCAAATCATGTAGAAGATGAAGATTTTCCCTACAAGCAATCCACATATCCAATGCCACTCTTGTATTTTTCTCCATTTCCAACTTTCCAAGCGAGTCCCCCCTCAACCATTGAGAACAAAGAAAGACCAAATTTCGAAATAATAGAGACATTATGTTTCTTCTTGTCCAAAAATATGACCCATTATTCAACAAAGGTTGGGAAATATATTTCTTATGGACAACAAAGGTCGAGAGGCTATTTGTGGACAATACCCTCCATCCCACATTCGCTGCCAAAGCTTTCACAAACAAAGGGAGGTTTTTTATGCCCCACTCCCCAATGCTTTGGGCACAACTATTTTATCCCAACAAACCCATGAGCAGACATAATCCTCTTTGGAGCCTGCCCATAAGAAGCAACAACATATCATTTTTAATATTATCCTTATTCTACACAATTTTTTTATTTCTTTTTTTCCCTAGTGATCTATCCAAGACTAGTCATCTTTATGCCATCCTTGCTTTAGCTGAAGGTAGTTTGGCTAGATTTAGAAGCAATTTTGGGAAACCCCTAGTTTCCCATGTTGTTTAGCCTCTTCTTATACATAAGATACATTGTCATAGCCATTCTTTCAATGTGGGATGGACTTGCTTCAATGAGGAGGATATGATAGGGTGTGTTTCCTTTAATCTTGAGATTATAGGTTATAAACCACTTTTGGAAATGTTCTATCCTCCTCCATGGCTCTTTGGAGATACTACATCCCCATACCTCACACCCATATAAAATAATAGATGTAACGAGAATCTCAAAGAGGATTTTTTTTATCCCATATCCAAAGATCTGCTAACTTACAATTGTTCTCAAGTCCATAACAAGCTTTCCATACTCCATTGATCATAATTATCAATGTTATAATTCTAATCGATCTTACAATAGATCTAGATTCTAAAATATTTGTACTAAGGAACTTCCTCCAAGTTGTTGTTCTCATATATGAAGATATCATATGTGATCCTTTTAGATTAAGGAGACATAAAATATAATAATGAGTTATAAATCAATGTAAAGGCGTCAATGATAAATTAAAGAGGATAATCATAAAATAAAGAAAGGATAAGATGAAAGGTGGGTAAAATAAGAAAGGAGACTAAAGAAAAGGAGGTTGTTGGATAAAATGAAAAATGAGAGAGGGAAATTTTTTATTGACTGAGTCAAAGAATAATAGGTTTTCAATATTGAGTGAATTTATATTGATCTTATCGATTGTTATGATGCTATTCAATTTCAATTGCTTCCCGAATGATTGAGTGGAATAATAAGGTTCGAAGTAAAAAAATTGATTTGATTAAAGCATATAAGGTGTTTGGAGTTTTGAGCATGTTCCGCCATAACAAATTTGAAGATATAGTTATAATAAATGTTAGATATGTGTATTTTGAGAGAGGTTTTGAAAGATATTCCAATTTATGTGTAATTCAATTATGATAAGTGTCGACTATATGTTATTTGATACAAGATTTGCAAGAGATTTCAATTTATCTAATTAATTTTTACTCAATATATAATAAGTTTAAAATTTTCCAAAATTGACTGTTCAACATCTAAAAAAAATATAGAAATCAACTAATATTTTAAATTTTAATATGAACAATAGTTGTTTCCAAATTGTTCATCTACAAAATGTTTTCCGATGACATTCCTCTCCACACCTTCATTTAATTTCTAGCATTTATTATGTCAATAGGTGTAACTATTTTGGAATAAGGCTTCCCAAATTTTAGTTTAGTTATCAATAATTGTTAGGTGGAAGGTAGGAATTTAAATCCATAGAATATTTTAAGTAGTATACACAAATTGAAGGTTTTAATTTATTTGCAAAATAGTTATGCCCTTTTTGCACTTGTAATTAAATTGATTAATTAAAAAAATTGTCATATGAACAAGTGCCATGTGAAGTGAGTTATGGTTTTTTTTTTTGCATGTGGTATTGGTATTGTAACAAGGCCTATTTACAAATTAAGAATCTCCATGGTAAAGTGAGGCTTATATATATGTGTGTGTGTGTGTCCATTTTTCACTTATAATTAAATTGATTAATTAAAAAAAATGCCTTATGAACAAGTGTTGTATGAAGTGAGATATGGTTTTTTTGGCATGTGGTATTGATAAGCCATGGCATTGTAACAAACCCTATTTACAAATTAAGAATCTCCGTGTTAAAGTGGGGGTTATAGATATATACATATAAAACCCTAACTGAAAATTATTCAAACCCTATTGCTGCGACAATATTCTTTCCTTCAATCTCTCTTCCTATGGTGAATGCCACTAGAGGGAGCGATATTCCTTCCTATAGTCTGATTGTAGCGGATGTCAAAAGGTATGGGCAGAACATGAACACAAATCAAAACTCCTCTAAACAGACCCAAAGCAATGAACATTAAAATATGTAGTGGCCCACAAGCCAAGCTAAGCAACAAAGACCAATAAACCACTTACCAAAAGTAGCAATTGACCCTAAATACTAAGTTTGGCCTACCTAGATTGCATAAGATATTCAGTATATGTGAGACCATCCCCTTATAAGGAATTTCTAGGCATTTGGCCAACTGAAAAAGCCCTCGCCTATTGGATCCAAATCTAGTGGAAGTCGAAGTGTCACATCAAGTTGGAGCTTAGTGTCAAGGGATTTTCACTGCAATCTTTTCCAGCTTAAATGGCAAGGACACAATGTTTGATGAAGGGACATATTCCTTAACTTTATTGGGTTCTACCTTAGGTTCTGGATTAAACGATTTGTCCTAGAAAAGGAGGATTTCAAGGAAACTCTAGTTTATATCTAGATGTATTCATTTTTAAGAGAATTCTAAAAGGAGGAGACCTTGGCTGGAACAAGAAATCACCTAGGGAATTATGTTAAAGCAATAGAGGCAACCAAACAAGCACACTACATTTCATATGCATGTATACCATCTACATGAATATTTCAGAGCCCATCCTAGAATCAATTAACATCTACTTCCAGGATGGGTTGTGGAAGTAGACACTCGATTATGAGCACATCCCCTTTAGATGCAGGAGATGCCACAAGTATGGGCATTTATATTGGGATTTCCCATTAGTGAAGCAGATAACACCTCCATAATTAGCATCGGATCAAGATGATGATGGGTTTATGGTGGTGAATCATGGATTTCGTAACCCTAAGGAGCCCCCCCCCCCCCCCAAAGCGTCAAAATGCATCGAAGAAAAGGGAAGCACCAATAAACTACTTTGGCCCTCTTGCAATGTTGAACACTTTTGATAACCATACTTAGGATCAACCAAAAGATGATGTTGTAATGAAAGAGAACATGAGACCCTCCTCATTCGCGAGGCAACCCAAATATTCAATGACCCCCCTTGAGCAGTTGATTGCAGATCCTATGCCTTCCGATATATCACCCCTTGGTTCCTCTTTGCAGATGCTTTTTCCTTTAATTATGCTCCGTGTAATACCAAAGGGCGCTGAGGCACTCCCAAACCAAGTGGAAGACATGGATCTAGACCTGGATGCACTCAAAATGCCATAAATAACGAAATCATGGAAAGTTAAGGATCCATTCACCTGTCAAAGCATCAATTTTATTTGTTAGGTAAAGTATATAAGAAGTACGAGCATATAACAATTAAATCAAATTCAGGCTCTAAAGCCTTGGGGATCCAACCGCATTAAATAAAAGATTCATAAAAGCCATATAAAGAGGATAAGAAAAGAGGTTGTAAAAGAAATCTCTAGATGTTGGATGAATTGGTTGGAAATTTGGTAAACTTCAGATATGCTAGGGTTATTATAAGGTGATTCGTGGTTCTAACAAGTGTTAGTCATAAAAATTGTATCATGGAACATGAGGGGCTTAAGTAGTAAAGAAAAACAAAGGTTCCTAAGAGACAAGTGGGTGGAAGAAAAACCTACAATTATGAGGATCCAAGAAGCTAATTTTTTTATGGGAAACCCTATCCAATCTAACTAAAAAGTCAAGAAGAAAATGTCAGACAATTGCCATAGATGCCCAATGGCACTAAGGGGGACTAGCCATTCTATGGGATGATCAAGAAGTCAAAGTGACCAATACATTTTGAACATTTTTTGATAATTCAAATCCAAATTCTTGGGTTAAGGGAGGTCTGTTTTATCTTGAATGTGTATGGACCGAGTCTCCCTTATGACAAGTTGTTATTTCTTAACTTAATAACCTAGACTGGAGCTTTGATTTCCTCTTATCCATGGATTCTTGAGGTAGAATTTAATGTCATCAAACCGTTGGATGAGAAAAAGGGGGGAATTTAGAGGTTGGAGGCAGATGCAACATCTTTTTAGGAAACCATCATTTCCTTAGGCCTCATGAGGTAGACATAATAAACAAGGTGCTCTTATGGAATTATCGTTGAGGGTTTCAAAAAAAATCACACCATGACTAGACTACTTCATGCTATAAAAAGACATTATGCTATGGGGCATCTTTATTGAAGTTCCCATCCTACCTAACCATGGATCAGATTATTAGGCCACATGCCTCAAACCGATCTAAAGACTCGACCCTGAACCAACCCTTCAAATTCGAAAAATTCTGCCTTCGACACTTGGAATTTCTAATATCTAGAAGTGGTGGGAAGAGATAGGGAACATTGAGGGATCATTGATGTTTTCCATATATAAGAAGTTGAAACATATCAAATGGAAACTAAAGGGATGGAACAAGGGGCAATTTAGAGACATTTGGGAGAAAAAGCGAAAATTAGAGCTCAAAATGGTGGAGATTCAACAGGAAGGTACTATGTATTGTCAATCTGAGGATAAAATAAAAACATAGGAAAATGTATTACAAACTTTGGAAGAGCACCGAAAACATAAGGAAAATATGTGGTGACAAAAGTATCACATCGAGTGGTTGAAAGAGGGGGGAAAATACAACCTTCATAAATTTATGTTATAACATAGACATCATAATCAAATCTCTTCGTTGAAGTACCAAATGATAGAAGGCTGGAAACCCACCAAGAGATAGCCCAAGAGTTGATAAAATTATTCCAAGGGATTCTTACGGAGCTAGAGGGGGATGGATAGGAAGCCATCCAGCAGATCACTCGACACCTTCCATAATTCATAACAGCTGATCAAAATGAGACAATTTTGAGAGAGATATCTTATGAGGAAGTCGAATCACCATCAATATGATGCCTCATAATAAGGATCATGGGCCGAATGGATTTACAATATATTTTTTAATTATGCTGGTCCATTATTGGGGAGGAGGAGTGGAATGCTGTGGAGGAATCTGGGAAGTCTAAAACCATTCTCAAAGCATTAGATGCCACATTCATATCTCTAGTCCCAAAAAAGGGTCAAGTCGAAAACCTGAGTGAATATTGATAGGTTTCTTTATGTAATGTTATATATAAGGTCATCACTAAGATTATAACAAATTGGTTAAACCTTTCCTTCTTAAACTTATCTCTCCAGAGCAAACATGGATTGTAGAAGGGTGACAAATATTGGATGGCATCATGGTAGCTCATGAGGCTATTCAATCATTGAAAATCACTAAGAAATAGGGAATGTTGCTTAAGATAGACTTGCCATATGCTTTTAACAAACTGAATTGGGAATATCTATGCCATATTTTGAGGGCTTTCAGGTTTGCAAACAATTGGACCACATGGGTGTATAACCTAATCTCCTTAGCCTCCTCCTTATTTTGTTTCAATGGATCCCTTGCTCCTCCCTTCCAAGCAACTTGCAAGATTTGTCAGGGTGACTTGTTTTTTTTTTTTTCATTTTTGTAGTGGGAGGTTTAGGAAGATTGTTCAAGGCGACAATAATGGAGCATAGGCTAAACAAACTTTGAATGTATGGTGAAGATTTTTCTCTCATCCATAAATAGTTTGTTGATGATACAATGGGACTGGGTACCTCTATAGTGAAGGAAGTGTGAGCATTCAATCAAATTCTAAACTTCTCCTCTTCTGTCTTATGTATGGAAATAAATATAACTAAATCTTAGGTGTTTTTATTTAACATTCCCATGATTTCCTAGAGGCATGTAGCAATAATTCTGGAGATATCGATCAATGAGATCCCCTCCAAATATCTAGGTGCTCCTTTACTGGAAATCTCTCTTAATGGAGTTTATAGGAGGAGCTTCTTACAAAATTTTGGAACAAATTATCAATATAGACATTCAAAGCCTTGAATATGACGAGTCAATTAGTCCTTCTCAAAATTGTTTTACAAGCTCTTCCTGTGTATCTATGTTCTGCTATGATGGAACCATCGACCATTTTGCAAGAACCGCAAAGAATTAAATGGTACTTCCTCCAAAGTCCCTCAATATAGGAGAAGCAATGGCCCTTAGTGGCATGGATTAAGATGTGTAGGCTAAAATATAAAGGAAGTCAAGGACTGAGGAACCCCTCCCTAATGGCCATGGTGTTAGGAGCCAAAATATGGTGGTGATGGTTCCAAGGAGGATTGAATTTAGGAAATGCATATGGAGATGCAAATATGTCCCTACAAACCTTCCCCATAATCTGATAAGATTGAATGAAGCATCCCCTAGATCATCGATTTGGACTTTGGCAAAGAAGGGAATTAAGTTGATCTAGAAGCACTGCTTTTGGGAGGTCAAAAATGGAAAAAATACTTTGTTTTGGGAGGATTCGTGGCAGTAGATGCCTAAGATAGAGGACCATGAGGAGCTTGTTCAATTGAGCTGGAAATGACAACCCAAAGTAAGGTAAGAAGTGAATATTATTGGGTAAAGGAGATGATTGATCAACAACGACGTAAGTGGCTATCCTTAGAGAATTAGCAACCCAAACCAAATGGTGAGATTTAGAGAAATTTTTGGAAAAGTTTATAGCAATGTTGGATCCCAATATGAAATCAAGATTATAACTTACAATGGGGATATGGATCCAAGGGAAACTTTTCAGTCAATGAATCTTACCACCTGGAGGTTGGATATTAAGATCAACCTATGGATGAGGTTTGAATTTAAGTCCGGAAATAAAATTTATGGCCTGTCTTTATTTTCCTATGGCTACTATTACATAACAGACCTTTAACATGGGATAAAAGTCAAAAGAGGAACTTCTAGGTCCCTCCCGATGCCCCTCAAGTCTATTGAGTGTTGAAACTTTAGACCAATTATTATACTTTGGACCTTTTCATGAGGCCTATGGAACAAACTCCAGGACTACCTCTCCATGTCAGATAAGGATCCCATCAGCCTCTGTAACACCATGAACGGTTAAAGGAAACAAGATTTTGATAATCTAGTTCTTAGTTGCATATGGGAAATCTCCCCTGGCTTTCTTCTTTGGGGTATCTGGAAAGAAGGAAATATACAAATATTTAAAGGACATGTAATTTCGATGGAATCATCATGGAAATCTCTTGTAAACTGGGTAAAAAAAACAATCCTCATGTTATCTTAGTCCTCTCAAGATTGGTAGGCCTTTGGTGTCATATCCCAGCTACTAAGTAAATGGTTCCCCTCCCTCCCTACATGGCCTCCTTTAGACAATCCCCACATGTTATTGTATCCAGTCTAGGCTAGTGGACAACCCCTTTGCCTCCCTTTTTAAAGCTAAATTTCGATGGCCCTACCAAGGGTATTCTAAGCCCTGTAGGATTTGGAGGTATAATTAAAGATCATATAGGGATGTCCGTGTTCATATATTCTCGGACAATTGGGATAAATTCCAATAATGCAATGGAATTAAAAGGTCTAAAAATTGGCCTCGAGTATGCCTAAATTCATGGCTACAATAACCTCTTTGTGGAAGGGGGCTCACAAGTCATTATCAACATGATTAAAAGGCTCCAAGCATTAGAGAAATTTTGAGGTATAAAATGGGCCTCCTAAGGAATATTATAAAATAATAGTGAAAATAATAAAATAAGATTAGATTACATCATCAAATTTTACAGGGAAAAAAGAAAAAGCTACTTTTTCAACTCGTATTTTCAACTTATCTCCCTATGGTTTTGCTCAAATTTTGAGCCGAAGAACTCATTGGATGTGGAATTTAATTCCCCATCAAAGGAGTACCCATGTTGCATAGTTTTGATGGACCCTCCTACACAAAAGATGATAAATACATGAAAAAACGTGATTGCAACCACATTTTTCATGTTTTTCTCTTTTTTTTTTGTGTAGGAGGGTCCATCGAAAGTATGCAACATGGGTACTCCTTGGATGGGGAATTAAATTCTATATCTAATGAGTGCTCCCACTTGAAATTTGAGTAAAACCATAGGGGGATAAGTTGAAAAAGTAGTTTTTTTACTTTTTATTTTTTAATCTTTTTACCTTTTTATTCCAAAAATGGTGAATCATCCTCCATGGTTGACATCATCATCTTGAATCCTATTGGTTCTTATAAAGTTAATTTTGGTTGTACATTTTTGTTTTGAAGCCCATTTTTGACCTCAAAATTTCTCTAATGGTAGATCCCACATTCATAAGGTATCTATGATTTGGAGGTTGGAATCATTGTTAGAATAGGTTGTGCATATTCTCTCTGACACTCTAGTCATTATCCTTCTCTGCATAAGGGAAACATGAAATAGAGTGGAAGATTTTTTAACAAATGATGACTGCTTAGAATCCTCTAACCCCATGGAATTAGCATGGAATGACATACCCGATTCCCTCATGAAGGTGGCATGTTGGGAGACGGTCTAAAAAGATTGTCCAACCCCAGATAGGGTGACTTTTGAGATGAGATGGGGGGTGCGGGTTGCCACCGCCCTACCTAGAAAATGGGCTAGAGGACGTGTGATCAGATATTGATCCAGGACTTAAGTGATAGCTCAAATTTCAAATTGTTCGAAAGTGTGGTGAACCTAAATGACCAGATAGATCCCGTCTTCCTGATTCCGGCGCCGTGAACGGTTCGGAAAACGGTCGCTGTATGAGAAAGTTATGCCAAAAAGAAGAATTGCCCAATAACATTGAGATTTTGAATTTTTTTCAAAAAAATTTAAAATAGAATATTCCACAGAATATTCCATTTTGGGCAATGAATGGAAAGTTGCCACGTGGCATATCCGGAGGCTGCCACGTGGCCCAGGGTAACGTTAGTGTATATTTCAAAAAAATTTAAAATAGAATATTCCACAGAATATTCCATTTTGGGCAACGAATGGAAAGCTGCCATGTGGCAGATCCGGAGGCCGCCACGTGGCCCAGGGTAACGTCAGTGTATATTTGGGTGCAGTATAAAATTTGGGCATATGTAGGATCAAACACACGACCTCCCGCGTACTAATGCTACGCCTTACCATTGCACCAGAACCGTGGGTCTTGTTAAGTGGACCGACGGACTTCTAATTGAAGTTTGATGTAAGTTTGGGGGGCCCAAAAGGGGGCCAGCCCCCCCATACCACATGACCACAGCGCCGAAGAACCGTGGGCTTGAGTCCTTAAACTGCGCGGGTAATGGCAACGGTCACCGCTTATTCATTAAACGTGTTCACATATGCGGGTTAAACGGTGCGTTAAACAACCAGTTAAACAACCAGTCAGCACGGAATCTGAGGCGCCTAACCACCGCTGGAATTTTGTTCCCATGCACAGTAATTGCAAATGGTTAAAGCATGGTTAGACTGGTGGGAATTTTGGCGGACCGCCAAATTTGGGCGGTCCCGCCATAATTGGCGGAGCTAACTGAACTTCCACTACAATTAGCTGGAGTGATTCTAGGCCAAATTGGAGGAAATCTTCAATGAGCCATAACTTTGGCTAGGAAAGTCCTTTTTGGACGAATTTTTTTTTGATTTTGAGTATTCAGATGATTCTGAAGCCATTGGCATAGGTGAGAGAGCAATCAGAGGTCGTTTGCAGGTGTATTTGCTCCGTGGAAGTTCTAGGAGCCACCAAGGCCCAACATTGTGAGAGTTGTATTGGGTTGCAGGTACCCATTGGAGGTGAACCAGTAGTCAATCCTGAAGGATTTGAGTGTTCTGAATCCATTTTTACAGTCTATTTTTCCTGTAGAGGCTTTTATTCAGCTGTACAATCATTTTGAGCTTTTAATCAAATCAAGGACATGCCCATTTGGGAGCCTTGGACCCGACAGATGTAGCCCAGGAGGGGTGAACTGCGTTATCAGTTTCTTTTGCATCTGTGGTTGAGTTATTTTCCTAAATAAATCTGTTTTAGTATGTTAAACAGAGAAATGAATTAATTCTACTACACATAAAAGGGTCATAAACAGCTGAAAAACTCATTTGTTTTTAACTGCAAGACATGTACATCACTTAAACATGTATGTTTACTGAATTGAATACCTTGCTAAGCATTTACAAGTAGTTTCAAATTCAGATCAAGATGGTATCAGAGCAGGTTGTTGCTTCTTTGTATCAAAAGCAGTCAAATAAAGCTATAGACAGAGCCTGAAAAGAGCCAGGAAGCCTTCGAAATGCTCTTGTTATACAATTGCAAAGTAGATAAATGCTCTTTTCAGTCAATCTCTGGTGTAGTTGTCTTTTGATTGTTTTTGTGCAAGGATATTTTGACTGTCTTGCAAGTTTTGATCACAATAGCTTGATTGTATAGCTTGAAAGGTGTTTTAAGCAGTGTTGAAGATTGACTGCTTTACTACTTTGCAAACTGCATGTTGTTTGAGTTTGCAGAAGATTGGGGATAGCCACTGAATAGCTAAGTCTTGGAGAAGACAAAAAGGAATAACAGATATTTTCCTTACCCCAAGGACCTCAAGACAATCCGTGAAGCACAAGAAGTTTGATGCAAAACAGGTTGTTTGAATAAGAGTTTGACTCTGCAATCATTTGATTCAGGAATTTGTTAATAGATTCTGAATTTTGCTGAAGCTCTTTTGTTCATTTTTATAATGAAAACTTCCATAAGTGAGTTCTCAAAATCATCCTCCTTCACAAGATTCTTTGATGAAGGCTTGAAGCAAGAATTTTTCATCATGATGAATATGGTGAGAGAAATGTATGAGGATGAAAGAAAGAGCTCTAGACTTCAAGAGCAGTTGAATTCCATGAGGGAAGAGAAGCAGTTGCTTTCTGACCAATTGCAGGAAATGGAAGGCCAACTTCATATTGCAAACATGAATCTGGAAAGGATGCATGAGTTGGAGACACAACTCCTTGTTGCCAAAGAAGCCTTAGCCAAGTATCATCTTGAAGAAGAGGTAAACAATTCTAGTTTGTCTTCAATTTCTTATAAGAATGTTTATGTTGGTTCTTTTGAGAAACATACCAGAGGCATAGGGTCCAAGTTGATGTCCAAAATGGGATATGAAGGAAAAGGATTGGGCAAACATGCACAGGGTATAGTTGAGCCAATAATGGTTGAGGTAAAGCCTAAGTATTTGGGTCTTGGCTATGGACAATCTTATGAAGGAAGTTCCAAGCAGCCATGAAGGCAATTGAAACAGTTCCTAGAAGGAGTTTCATTTCAGGTTCTCTATCTCAAGGTTGTAAAGGTTGTATCCTTGAGGAATGCAATAGTTTGAAACATGCTTTGTAGGAAGAAGGTGTGCATAAGCATGCACTTGAACAAGAAAGTGGTGAAAGCTCTAAAACCATTGAAGGGATTGATAGTGTTCCAAAGGGAGCTTCTTCTTCTTTTGATTCACCTCCTTATGAAGGTAATGAAGGTGAAAGAGAAAGGTATAAATCTGATTTCCATCACACTTCCTTTGATCATGTAAAGCATGGAAAATTTCCACATAAGCATTGGAAAAGAATTGCATGTTCTTTTTGTGGTTTGGTTAACCATAGTGTTTCTAGATGTTGGAAAAGAATGGCAACATACAGGAAACTTTTGAAGGAAAGGAGGCAAGAAGCCAAAGTTCCATTGAACAATGCAAATCATGTTGTCAAGAAGATGAACATGTGTTGCACTTATTGCCATAAGCAAGGACATACTGCTGAAAGGTGTTGGACTCTGAATCCAACAATGCTTCCACGAAAGTTGAAGAAATTGGAGAAAGAGTATGGCAAGAATGGGAAGGAAGTTTCCATCATTGATATGTGTCAGGATGATACACATGTTGATATTGATGTGCAGTTAAAGGAAGCGCATTTGAAATGGATTGGTAATAAATGGTTAGAATTCTTATCCAATTAAAGTTGCATGTCTTTTGATTGAATGCATTTCTTTGTTAAGGGAATGCAAGTTGTAGGATGGAAAAGCTGAGTATGAGACTCATTCTATTGTAGCGAAAGTTATATTCATTTCAGCTTTGAAAGTACATGTACATGTGATCGAGGATCTTGTACTTATGATTGTACTTAAGAGAAAGTTGAAGGATAAACTGCATGCATGAGAATGATATGCATGAGCACAAGGATCAATGATTTCCTTGTATTTTAAACATGTATGTGTGATTAACTTGCAGGGTTGATTACTTTGTTTTTAACCATGCGTGTAATGTAATATTGACTTGGAAAAAGTTAATTTTATCTCCAAGATTGTAAAGAAGAGAAATGACGAAGTGGTTCATCTTTGTAAAAGCATCGTTTAAATCCTTTTTGTACATGCTTGACTTGAAGGGTCAAATGTTTGAAAGGCATGATTTTGTTGACTTGTGATTTAGTCGATCATTTGTAAACATGATGTATAGATCCAATGTTGATTCACAGGATGTGAAAGATGTTTCTTTTGTTGAAACAAGAATTTATTCATCAAGTTATTATCTTCTTTCGACATTGTCTACAGAAGAAGATTTGCAGCAGCAAAAGTCACCATGATGGAAGCGGCTTGGAAGCGATGTTCAGCTACCTTCTGTAAATCCTAAATGAGTTCAAGGAAGATAATTTTTGACAGGAGGACAAGCGCATTCATGAAGGGAAGTGTCGTCTACCTTTGAGTTTTTGTTGAAAGGCACTAGCTATGCAAGCAAGTGTATAGAGGCTGAAAGCAGAGGGTGTTATACTCTCATTTACTGTTCAGATCAGTATATCAGTCTTTTGGGGTCCAAAAGATCCTAATGGGGAGGAGTGATCAGATATTGATCCAGGACTTCAGTGATAGCTCAAATTTCAAAGTGTTCAAAAGTGTGGTGAACCTAAACGACTAGATAGATCTCGTCTTCCTGATTCCGGCGCCGTGAACGGTTCGGAAAACGGTCGCTGTATGAGAAAGTTATGCCAAAAAGAAGAATTGCCCAATAACATTGAGATTTTGAATTTTTTTCAAAAAAATTTAAAATAGAATATTCCACAGAATATTCCATTTTGGGCAACGAATGGAAAGCTGCCACGTGGCATATCCGGAGGCCGTCACGTGGCCCAGGGTAACGTCAGTGTATATTTCAAAAAAAATTAAAATAGAATATTCCACAGAATATTCCATTTTGGGCAACGAATGGAAAGCTGCCACATGGCAGATCTGGAGGCCGCCACATGGCCCAGGGTAACGTCAATGTATATTTGGGTGCAGTATGAAATTTTGGCATATGGAGGATCGAACACACGACCTCCCACATACTAATGCTACGCCTTACCATTGCACCAGAACCGTGGGTCTTGTTAAGTGGACCGACGGACTTCTAATTGAAGTTTGATGTAAGTTTGGGGGGCCCAAAAGGGCCCCCCCCCCATACCACATGACCACAGCGCCGAAGAACCGTGGGCTTGAGTCCTTAAACCGCGCGGGTAATGGCAATGGTCACCGCTTATTCATTAAATGTGTTCACATATGCGGGTTAAACGGTGCGTTAAACAACCAATTAAACAACCAGTCAGCACGGAATCCGAGGCACTTAACCACCGCCGGAATTTTGTTCCCATGCACAGTAATTGCAAACGGTTAAAGCGCGGTTAGACTGGCGGGAATTTTGGCGGACCGCCAAATTTGGGCGGTCCCGCCATAATTGGCGGAGCTAACTGAACTTCCACTACAGTTAGCTGGAGTGATTCTAGGCCAAATTGGAGGAAATCTTCAATGAGCCATAACTTTGGCTAGGAAAGTCCTTTTTGGATGAATTTTTTATTTTTATTTTGAGGATTCAGATGATTCTGAAGCCATTGGAATAGGTGAGAGAGAAATCAGAGGTCGTTTGCAGGTGTATTTGCTCCGTGGAAGTTCTAGGAGCCACCAAGACCCAACATTGTGAGAGCTGTATTGGGTTGCAGGTACCCATTGGAGGTGAACCAATAGTCAATCCTGAAGGATTTGAGTGTTATGAATCCATTTTTATAGTCTATTTTGCCTATAGAGGCTTTTATTCAGCTGTACAATCATTTTGAGCTTTTAATCAAATCAAGGACATGCCCATTTGGGAGCCTTGGACCCGACAGATGTAGCCCAGGAGGGGTTAACTGCATTATCAGTTTCTTTTGCATCTGTGGTTGAGTTATTTTCCTAAATAAATCTGTTTTAGTATGTTAAACAGAGAAATGAATTAATTCTACTACACATAAAAGGGTCATAAACAACTGAAAAACTCATTTGTTTTTAACTGCAAGACATGTACATCACTTAAACATGTATGTTTACTGAATTGAATACCTTGCTAAGCATTCACAAGTAGTTTCAAATTCAGATCAACATGACACCATGCCCCCGATTGGTGTAACATAAAATGGAATGGATTTAACCATCACTGTGTTTGGGCAAATGAGAGGACATGGGATCGTTAATGTTGGTGACATGTAATGTGTGAGATGCAGGGCATGGGGTAGTAAAAATCAAGGGGAGAGTGACTTGTGAACCTATTGCTACATAGAGGGTTGTGTCTCCTTACAATCTCTCCAGCAAAGAGCAACAAGCTTGAGTTTCCATCCTCGACCAAAGACATAAGAAAGGTTCTATTTTGAAGGGAATAATGACTATGGAAGTTGTCACATCATCAAACTAAACTAGAGATTGCCCAACTCGCAGTTGTTGACGAGGAGACTATTGCTGCTTTTCTCTCCTCTCCTCCAACACATAGGACATACTATACCACATGTCTTACTAGGTGATAACTATCTTAAACCATGGCTCCTTTATTATGGGTATGTTTATTGCTTTTCCATTTATGCAATAATTTTGGTCTCATTCCTTGCCCTTGGTTGAAGAGTTGTAAAGGGTGGCAGTCTTTTATATTCAGTTCATTTTCTAATGACTAGTTGCTAGCGAGGTCCATGGGGATTGATAGGGACCTAAGATTATCTTGGTGTAGATTAGGGGGATCCATTGGAGAATTAGTGTTCTATGTTGTATTTAATTGACGACCTATTAAACCTGGGAAGTGGGTCCTATGTGGTGTGTCTCCTTAGAGGATGGTGGTGTATATACTTTTGAGGGTCAAAGGGATTCTATTGGTCCTTTGGTTTTCTATATCAAACCTAGTCTAGAAAGTGGGGGCTAACTTGGCTCCAAATTAAAGTTTTGGGATGAGCCCAAATTTAGTGGTGGTAGAGTTGTTTCTTTACCGATTGGTGTAAGGGAGTTGGCAACAATTGGGTTGCAGTTGACATCTTGGGTACGATGAGCCTCACTAACAAGGCTACCATGCAGGTAACACCTAAGCTAGTCCTCCCATAATACTTGGTTGTCTTGGTGTGTGGTGGCTTTGTGTAGGGGAAGTTAATTTTGCATAAAACAGGGCATGGTTTCCTTGGGAATCTCCAAGCGTTGCTCCAGTCATACCTCGTCAGAGGGGCAAATTCAGAAGAGGGGCCACCTATTGCGAAGAGCGGGCCTAAAGAGGAAATATCAGGTCACATCGATGAATTGAAGGATTTGGTACAAGGCATCGGGAACATACTCTAGCCCATGTTAAGGTAAAAATGTCTCATCATGAGGGGGAAGCCTCTTCTCACAGTACTTCCCTCTCAGATTCTAAAGCCCTGGATGAGTGGGTAAATTGGATTCATGACAAGGGACATATGGGGCGGGGGAGATTCAACTAGTGTATGCAGATTGTAGAATTGTATTGGAAAATAAAATTCCTCCTAGGGCAAACACTCCTTGATCACCATGAATCTTGGATGAAGTTGCTCCAATCTTTGGATCATATGCATGGACATATGAGAAACTATGACAAGAGGTTAGATACGATGGATCATAGGTTAGCCAGGATAAAACACCATCTTGGCATTCCCTTGACATTTGATCGCCTTTCAGCAGATCCAACAGACTCGATCCCGATGTTAGGCTTAGGCTTTGATTCACTTGGCTCACTTTGTTATGATTATGGCTTTCGACTATAACATGTTTTGCTCGAGGCCGAATAGGCCAATACCTATGTATTAGTCTGTTTTATGTTGTCTTCGTTAATTTTCCGTTGTTTCTTTGGTCTCTTTAGAAGTCCATTTTTGGCTATGGTCCAACCTCCCATGCGAGAGATTGGAATCACTGAATGTAAACCCTGATGTAATATTTTGTGTTTGGTAGTTAATAGAATTCACTCATTTTTTTTTTATAAGTTAGTTAATTTTAATGATTTTTAAAATTTTATCAATGCGAAATGTTTTGATGCTTATTATGAATTGATACCTATATACTAGTTGTATTTTTTTTTGTTTTTTTTTTGAATTAGGTGAGATGCTATCACTTGTGTTTTTTTTTTTTGCAGACTAGGTGGGATGCTATCACCAAAATCGTGCAAAGCTTAGTCAAATTTAGAATAGTTTAATTCCCCAAAAATGACTCTCATCCTCAACTCCTCCACCCATAAAATTTAAACTTATAACTTGATTAAAACTCAATCTCACACATACCAATTAATCTATACTTCTTAAATGGCTAAGTATAACATTCCATAGTTCACTAAAACCAATTAATCTATACTTCTTAAATCGCTAGCGGTACCATTATATAGTTCACTAACCCTATATTATGGACGACCAACCGCTTAAATTCACGCCAACAATAAATTAAAATAGTGAAGATCGTATAGATCAAGTATCTAGGTGAAGCCAAAAGTGGTGCTTTACCTACCATCCAAAATATTTGAGGCGCGTTGGACGAGTGGCCACGAGGGTTCGTATGGCTAAAAAGATACAGTCAGCAAATCATCACAGGCTGATTGGCCAAAACTATCGATTGCCTCATCTTATCCAGATTCCCAATATGGCACCCTTTCCATTTACCCACAATTAATTGCAAACCATTCAAGCTCATCCCAGAACTTCCCCTGAGCGACCATTTACTGCAACAAGTCCGCTCTCTCCAAACAACTCAGCCCAAGTCCCCAGTTGGGTTTTCTCTGATATATCCAATGGCCTCTGCAACAGCCATTTCCCTAGCGCTGCCCATGGTTGCAGCGTCCTCAGTCTCACAAAGGGATGCCCTCAAGCCCAAACAAGCACATGGCTCCTCTTTGTTCACACCACCCAATAAGCTCTACTCCCCCAGATTGGCTTCAAGCAGAAGCAGAGTTGTAATGCATGCATCGCAGAGCAAGAAGGAGCAGTCTCTCGCAGGCTTGACATCTCTGGTTCTTGCATCGGCAATGGTGATTCCAGAAATAGCAGAGGCTGCTGGGTCTGACGTGTCTCCCTCTCTCAAAAACTTCTTGCTAAGTATAGCGGCTGGTGGCGTGGTTGCAACTCTGATTGCAGGAGCTGTTATTGGAGTATCCAACTTCGATCCTGTCAAGAGAAATTAGGTGGAACCCCTCTTGCAATGGTTTTTCTCAATTTTATATATAAATTTAGTTAGTGGGTCCTTGAAATGTTAACGCAGAGTTAGCTATGTTATTTATCAGTGTAATTATTCAGCATTTTCATCTTTGTCCAGAGAAAAACGGTGTTGTACTTGTTTTCTCTCGTTTGAGCTACATTTCTTAAATGCATGTTCATGGGCTTGTTCCGGAAGATACAGTACTGGTTCCTCTCTTATCAAGCCTATTATTGATTTTCAGTTTTGCTTATACATATGGAATACAATATCTGATTCAGTTTTGCTCATAAAATTACATTAAAAACTACATGTGAAATCTATCTCTGGGATGTCTGCTTGCCAGCACAGCAATAGTTCCTTAAGATAATGCTCGATCTATAACAAAACTAAATACAATGCTGCCCTTCATGAGACTTTACTGTCATCCATTTATTTAATTCATGGAGTGTGTATTTTTATATCACAAGCGATGCTTTAAGGCTAAGAAGCAGAGTATAGATGAGTTTAAGATGGATGCCCAGGGGGTTCAGTTTTGCTTATAAAACTGCATTGAATCTATATCTGAAATACAATCTCTGGGCTTGATCTCTTGTTGCTAATCACAGGAATAGTTCCTTAAGTTAATGCTTGCTCGACAACAAAATACAATATCGCCCCTTGTATGAGTCTCCACTGTCATCCATTTATTTAATTAACGTAGAGTGAATTTTTCAGTGTTCCACGGGGACGCGTCCCCAGGGTCGGGTGCGCGCACCCCTTGCACCCGGGACGGGGACGTCTGGGAAACGTTTCTCCACGTCCCCCTTTTGGGGAGACGCAAGGGGGATGTTTCTCCAGTGTGGGGGATGCGACTCCCCAAAAGGGGGACGTCTGGGCGTCCTCAAAATGGGCTATGCGTCCCCCTTAAATTTGCTTGTAAACAGTGATTTACTAGTCCCCCTCAAAATGGGCTATGCGTCCCCCTTAAATTTGCTTGTAAACAATGATTTACGACAGGGGAAACCTAGTATTTGATCATATTGCCCTACTAATGCTATGCAATTCATGGTAATGTTAAATGACAAAAGTGACATTCTCCTTTATCTTTCATTTTCATCCTTTTACTTAAATTTTTAACATTACCATGAAATGACTCAGGATGTTTGAGAGTGGTTCCAACCTCTTTGGATTTCATATGCAAAAAGTAGAATTTTAGATCTCACTCAAAATCTAGCAAACTTTACAGTTTTTCAGGAATTCAGGATTCGATGGATTGCAATGTTTCCATTGCATTTTGTCATGTACAAGGGTATGGAATTAATATTTAATCAAGAGCATTGTACTTTAGAGTGACTTTTAGACTCATCACTCCACTGTTTTTGAGTTTAGTTATATCAAAATAGTATTCCAGTGTTTAGATTTCAGTATCTATTATAGTCTATTTTGTTTAGTACTAATTAGATTCTAGAATGATGAATGATGAATTTTAATTTTAAATCAATTTAGAATGATGAATGATGAATTTAATTTTTAAATCAATGTAGATTCTACAATGGTGAATAATGAATGATGAATATGTATCAAAGTATTTCATTATTGAATCTCGTGGTCTATGGATGAATCATTTATGTATTAGTAAGGATGATGAGTATGGATCAATGTATTTCATTACTTAATTCATTTATGTATGTATCATTGTATTTATGCTTTCATTATTGAATATGAATTTGAAATATATATTAAAAAAATTATATACCCTGATGTCCCCCATCCCCCCTACATTTCTCTAAAATTTGAGGGTACTCCCACACATCCCTCTTGTGCGTCGCCCCGTCCCACCCCATCCGCGTCTGCCCGTCCCAGAGTCTTAGTGGAACATTGGAATTTTTGCTCGCATGTCCAAAAAGTAGGTTAAGTTTGAGTCTAGCATGCTCGGGTGGCTTTTCTGCTTATAAAATTACATTGAATCTATATATGAAGTACAGTCTCTCGGCCTGATTTGTGCTTGCCAAGCACATGAATGGTTCCTTAGGATAATGCTTCATCTCTAATAAAAATAAAATAAAATAATACAAGCTATTCTGGTAAAAGAGTTTACTATCATTTTCTCTTTCTAAAAGAAATTTAGAGGGACATTTAAGCTATGTTTCCCCATTTCTGGATAGAACCCTGAGTAAATAAATCCATGATGGTAAATTGGTGCTACTCAATTAGGGTTTTTGAACTTTCGAATGGGATACTTCTTGATATTACTGATTAGACAAATGCCCAACATTATTAATGAAAACTAGCTAGACTATATATATAGATATGGAATTTTTATATATCAAAGTAATGTCTTTAGGCCATAAAGTATGATAAGTTTAAGTCTACGGTGTTAGGGTGGGAGTCTTTACGAAAATTTGCCATGATCTTGTTTATGGAGGTGTTAATTTCGGCTTGCAATAATTTTTTTGAAATTGATAATAGAAGTGCTTGAATTCTGTTTTTATAATAGAAATAGATTCAACCCCTCAAAAATTCCTCCGCAAATCATCCAATATCCAATACAGTCAGCAAATCATCACATCAAAAAAGTCAATATCACATCAAAACCTCAATCATCACATCAAAAACTCCTGGGCAAATCATCCTATACAGTCAGCAAATCATCACAGGCTGGTTGGCGAAAACCATCGATTGCCTCATCTTATCCAAATTCCCAATATGGCACCCTTTCCATTTCCCCACAATCAATTGCAAACCATTCAAGCTCATCCCAGAACTTCCTCTGAGCGACCCTCCTATCCATTTACTGCAACAAGTCCACTCTCTCCAAACAACTCAGCCCAAGTCCCCAGTTGGGTTTTCTCTGATATATCCAATGGCCTCTGCAACAGCCATTTCCCTAGCGCTGCCCATGGTTGAAGCATCCTCAGTCTCACAAAGGGATGCCCTCAAGCCCAAACAAGCACATGGCTCCTCTTTGTTCACAACACCCAATAAGCTCTACTCCCCCAGATTGGCTTCAAGCAGAAGCAGAGTTGTAATGCATGCATCGCAGAGCAAGAAGGAGCAGTCTCTCGCAGGCTTGACATCTCGGGTTCTTGTATCGGCAATGGTGATTCCAGAAATAGCAGAGGCTGCTGGGCCTGGCATGTCTCCCTCTCTCAAAAACTTCTTGCTAAGTATAGCGGCTGGTGGCGTGGTTGCAACTGTGATTGCAGAGCTGTTATTGGAGTATCCAACTTCGATCCTGTCAAGAGAAATTAGGTGGAATCCCTCTTGCAATGGTTTTTCTCAATTCTATATATAAATTTAGCTAGTGGGTCCTTGAAATGTTAACGCAGAGTTAGCTATGTTATTTGTAATTCAGATCAGTGTACTATTATTCAGCATTTTCATCTTTGACCAGAGAAAAACGGTGTTGTACTTGTTTTCTCTCGTTTGAGCTACATTTCTTAAATGCATGTTCATGGGCTTGTTCCGGACCATACAGTACTGGTTTCTCTCTTATCAAGCCTATTATTGATTTTTCAGTTTTGCTTATATATATGGAATACAATATCTGATTCAGTTTTGCTCATAAAATTACATTAAAAACTACACGTGAAATCTATCTCTGGGATGTCTGCTTGCCAGCACAGGAATAGTTCCTTAAGATAATGCTCGATCTATAACAAAACTAAATACAATGCTGCCCTTCATGAGACTCCACTGTCATCCATTTATTTAATTCATGGAGTGTGTATTTTTATATCACAAGCGATGCTTTAAGGCTAAGAAGCAGAGTATAGATGAGTCTAGGATGGATGCCCAGGGGGTTCAGTTTTGCTTATAAAACTGCATTGAATCTGTATCTGAAATACAATCTCTGGGCTTGATCTCTTGTTGCTAATCACAGGAATAGTTCCTTAAGTTAATGCTTGCTCTACAACAAAATACAATATCGCCCCCTGTCTGAGTCTCTACTGTCATCCATTTATTTAATTAATGTAGAGTGAGTTTTTGCAAAAGTAGGTTAAGTTTGAGTCTAGGATGCCCGGGTGGCTTTTCTGCTTATAAAATTACATTGAATCTATATATGAAGTACAGTCTCTCGGCCTGATTTGTGCTTGCCAAGCACATGAATGGTTCCTTAGGATAATGCTTCATCTATAATCCCAAAACAATAAAATAATACAAGCTATTCTGGTAAAAGGGTTTACTATCATTTTCTTTTTGTAAAAAAAGTTTAGAGGGAAATTTAAGCTATGTTTCCTCATTTTTGGATAGAACCCTGAGTAAATAAATCCATCATGGTAAATTAGTGCTACTCAATTAGTGGTTTTGAACTTTCGAATGGGATACTGTTTGATATTACTGATTAGACAAATGCCCAACATTATTAATGAAAACTAGCTAGACTACTATCATCCATTTTTATATAATATATAGAGAGAGAGGGTATGGAATTTTTATATAATAAGTAATGTTTTTAAGGCCATAAAGTATGATAAGTTTAAGTCTACGGTGTTAGGGTGGGAGTCTTTATGAAAATTCGCCATGGCTTTGTTTATGGAGGCGTCAGCAAAAATCCCCATAATTCAATCATTTTTTTTTCAAAAAAATTGACAGTAGGAGTGCTTGAATCTTGTTTTAGACGGTGGAAATGGATTCAGCACCATCAAAAACTCCTGGGCAACCAAAATCTTGAAACTTGACAACTGTAACCCAGATTTCCAAAAAATTCTATGGGAATTTCCATTGTTTCCCGAGCGAAATTGATGCATCTTTAGACTATGCTATTTGCCATTGGTTAGATTTAGTTTCCATATATTGTAGGTTAAGTCACATGATACCGGGAAATGGGACATGATTATTTAAAATGGAATACCTCGATTTTAGAAACAAGACATATTTTATATATATATATATATATATATATATATATATATATATATATATATATGTGAAATATAGACATAAAAGTTTAATTTTTGAGAAATTAGAACATTTATAAAATATTGATATTAATTTTTGAGAAATTAGAACATTTATAAAATATTGATATAAGTAGTTAGTAGATTAATTATGTTCAAATACTCACGAAATTAGAATATTCAATACACAAAATAGAAGTTTAGAAGTTATAACTATAAACTACAGTTTTCTCATTGAGTTCTTTGATAACATCAAAATCAAATGCATTACATAGAAAGTAGACATCGAAACATTGATATTATAGGTGGGAATGCCAATAGAAAATGCAAAATTGGCAGACATGAAAATTGTAAATGGAAGAATCTCATAGCTTGTTAGTGGTTTTCATCCATGCTGGAATCATCAAAGATCACTACAATTGTCACATCACTCTCTTCTATCTAGTCTAATCCATGATCTACATCCATTGGTGTGGAGGATGACCCCCACAAGAGGATCACTGTCATCAAAAGTGACTAGCACTAGCACTAGTTCATTAGATCAAGTTGGGTAATGCCAACCAAATTATGTATGTCCAAACCTATCTCATTAGGAAATACATCCCACATTTTATCTTTCCCTTCAACTACTCATACCTCATCTTATAAGTAGGATTTGAGTCTATATATACCATTTTCTCTGGTCTAGATTGTTCAAGCCTACTCTTTTTTAAAGTGTGGAAATTCCCATATGTGCTCCATGTGTTGGTGTTCGACACATGGGAGTACTATTAAAGCATGTGTTTGACATGGTTGACAAGTGTTCTATTTTAGTGCACGTGTCAAACACGTCTGACACTTGTCTCCTAAGTTGTAAGTGTGCTAATCACTCTTAATTGCTTACATTTATAAGTCTTAGTTTCATAAGAATAAAGACCATTTAAAAAAATTAGACAACTTCTTACTTGTTCTGTGTTTTTTTAATTTATTTTAATTTTTTGTATATTTTTTCAATAATGATTAATAAACTTTTGGAAGACTCTAATTACACCAGAAACAAAGTTTAGCTGTTAGTCAAACCCATATAAAATTAGGGTTTCTATCCACTTTGGTTTCTAAATCTAATGAAAATTTGGGTCAATTTAGCCTCACAACCAAGTTGGGAGACACTCACTCTCACCTCGGGGAAAACCTTAAGGTGACATGAAAAATAATTGATTAGAAACTAGGAAGGTTGTACAAAAAAGGGTAGACTCTACAACTACAAAATGAATAATCTCATAGTATGTCAACGGTCTGTTGGAAATAATACTGAAAGGGGGGGGGGGTGAATCAGTATTATGAGATCAATATAACTTTTCACTTTCCATATTAAGATTCATATGTGATGTAACAAGTATATATCCAGTAAACATATGATTTAGTTAGTTGATCTCTAATGAGTGCATCAGAACATTATTAACCATATGAGCAGTAAACCGGAGCAGTAAAATAGAATAGATCATCACACACAAGAAGCACACATGAACACCATGATGTAAGGTGGAAACCCAATGTGGGTGAAAACCACCTGCTGCAAGTCGTCTCAATCTTCTTTAATAAGAAATACCTTTTACAATAGTTCTATATTGGTGCAGACTTATACCAGTACACAGGCTTCTACCTGCAGAAGGCTACAACCTTCTCTCGTTCTCCAGACTCTCCTGGAAGGGAGCTACAACCCCCTTTGCTCTTGTACTAGCTGATCCATTCACTAGTACGCACGCTGCTACCTGCTGAAATGCTCCAACCTTTACTTGTTTTCCAGCTGCTACTAGAAGGGGGCTACCACCCCCTTGGCTCTTGTACTAGTTGATGTACTAGTACGTAGGTGCCGACCTACCGAAGGCTACAACCTTCTCTTTCTTCCTCCAAGTACCACGTTTCATAAATTTTCAGACTGGATATGCTGAAGCACAACATCATAATCCGAAAGCCCACGTTTCATCCAATTTTCATACTGGACCCATTAATGCTCATAATCAATCAATACTAGCATCATCAATCTCTGAATTACCCAATACTGAATCAAGGCTTTCACCAAAGCCAACCTGCATACAAATCTGCAAATATTTCCTTATAACTTTGTAGCTGTTCCATACATCAGACATACCCAGATCATACCATTCAATAAACATACGTTAATAATTCAGATCTAGTCTATCAAACCAGATAATGATAAACATTCCAATCCTTAAGATCCCGATCCATCAAGTATCAAATAGATCTGCAATCAACCAACTTCCTTGTGCATAAACTGAATTAATACTTTCTCAGCACACAACAACCAGATATCAAATCAGAACCTTGAACACCGCAGTAATAGATAAAAACAGCTAAAACATATTTTAAGTAAAGTCCGCAACTTCACCAACAGAAACCTGCGTACAAATCTATAAATTCATTCTTTTAAACATTCAGATATTAGTTAACCCAGATTATCAGATTTATAGATCAAGCGTGCGCTACATATCACAGATCAAAATCATATAGAGATACCACTATTCCAGCCTTAAGATTTTGACCCATCAATAGAACTTATCCTTCTCCTTGCGCTCAGGTTCCTTCTTTATTCAGATCTAGATCTGCACCATAACCCAAATCACAAATAT
Organism: Pinus tabuliformis; assembly: GCA_031772625.1. Classification (NCBI taxonomy): domain Eukaryota; kingdom Viridiplantae; phylum Streptophyta; class Pinopsida; order Pinales; family Pinaceae; genus Pinus; species Pinus tabuliformis. Next base: position 565,648,062 of record CM062816.1, read on the forward strand.
TTCAGATCTAGCACTTATTAGATATTCAATTCATTCAGATTGATTGCCTTGCCAAATGATCTCCTTCCTCTTTTATAGTCTTAGGCCTTTCACAATACCATGGTCCAAAACCATAATAACACAATACCATGAACCCAATACTTGGGGTCAACACTTTTGGATGCAATACCATAGACCAAAACCATAGGATCAAAAACTGTTGGACTAATACCATGAGCCAACCATGAAAGTGCGTGAACTTTTCTCTTCATGAAAGGAACTTTTCTCTGCATGAAAGTGCGTGAACTTTTGTCTATATGAAAGAAACTTTTCTCTACATGAAAGTGCGTGAACTTTTCTCTACATGAAAGAAAATTTCTCTGCATGAAAGTGCGTGAACTTTTCTTTACATGAAAGAACCTTTTATCTTCATGAAAGTCCGTGAAATTTTCTCTACATGAAAGAAATTTTTATCTTCATGAAAGTGCGTGAACTTTTCTCTACATGAAAGAAACATTTATCTTCATGAAAGTGCGTGAACTTTTCTCTACATGAAAGAAACTTTTCTCTGCATGAAAGTGCGTGAACTTTTCTCTACATGAAAGAAACGTTTCTTTGCATGAAAGTGCGTGAACTTGAAAATAACTTTCCTGCACTATAATTTATCATCTGTGTGATTTGCCATCAAGGACAACATTTGTCTCATAATGCCAACAATCTCCCCCTTTGGACTTGATGGCAAAGCTAACCTGAGAACTGTCATCTGATTCCTTTGAGTTATCCGACATCCCATGCACTCTGTCACATGTGATATCTCTTCCGTAGATTCATAAGTGAGTTGATCTTCTATGAGTTGGTTGCCATCAAGTACAACACATGCATCATAATGTCAACACGGTCCTCCTCCATGCAAGGATCGTCAAGATCACCACAATTTCCATTACTCTCTCCTCCATCCCCCTCCTCTATATCCAATCCAAAATTTGCACCCTATTGTGTAGGATGACCCCACAAGCGGATCACCATTGTCATAAGTGATTGGCTCTAGCATTGGTTCATTAGATCCAAATTGGTTGATGCAAATTCAATTCTATTATCTAAACCTATATCATTAAGAAATACATCAGGCATCTTTGTCTTTCTACCCATACCTCATCTTGTAAGTAAGATAGAGGTTGGAGTTCACATACACCATTTTCGTTGGTCTAGATTGTTCAAGCGTGCTCTTCTTTGAAGTGTGGAAATTCTCATATGTGCTCCATGCATTGGTGTTCGACACTTGGGGGACAGTATTAAAGCATGTGTTGGATATGATTTGACAAGTGTTTTATTTTAGGGCACATGTGTTTGACATGTGGAATATAAACAAATATGGCATGGGGACTTGTCTTATTTTCTAAATGGTAAGTGTGCTTCTTAATTACTTATATCTATAAATCTCAATTTCATACAAGCAAAGACTATCTTAAAATTACTAAATATCTTCTTATTTATTATATATATTTGTAATTTATATTAATTTTTTTTTATATATTTCTAGTTCATGTTGAATTTTGTAGCTATTGTCTCTCTTCATAATTATTATTTTAGTCATTGATGTATTTATAAAGCACGTTCTTCATGCTATTATCAAAAGAGAAAAATACTTGACATGTTCTTCATGTTGATTTTTAAAGAAAGAAAAGTTAGAATTTTTGGCTCCAAGAAGCCAAGTCAGCCCTCTTAGTCAAGTCGGCTCCAACCTAGGAGGCACCTATTTGGCCCAACAATTCAGATTTGTTTGAGGCAAGTAAGTTCGGATCTTTTGAGGCAGTAAACAAGATGAGTCTGAGGTAGATAGAGAGGATTTTTTTGAGGCAAGAAAGAAGGTCAAATTTATATCTGTGATTGAAAGTCGAAGCTTTGTAAATGAAGGACAAAGCTCTGCAATTGAAGGACGAAGCTCTGCAATTGAAGGACGGATTTTTGTGATAACACTCTATGAAAAAGGTCGAAATTCTAAGGAAGGGTCAAAATTCTATGTGGATCAAAAGGTTGTAGGACTGAGTTTTAAGGATGAAAAGGGAGGTCAAAGTTATGCCCTAGTAGAGTAGACTAGACTGAAGTTCTTGGGCAGCCATTTGACTTGACTATGATGGAGTTGGACTAGGTTTGACCTAGCTATATGGTTGGTTTGTTTGACCTTGTATTTAACTGATGCGTCTCTGTTGAACTTGATGATTTTCTAAGGAAAAAGTTTCTAGGTATTCCCCCATGTGGGTTTCTCAGGGTAAATACTTGTGTTATTGTGTGGCTATCTCTTTATGATCCTTATGGTATTTTTGTTTTTACTGTTGAGCTCCTCTGTGTAATTGCTTTATGATGAAAAGACTACAAGAAAAAGATTAACCTAATGTAAAATCATAAGAAGTAATTATCAGTTTAGAGGATGCCCTAAAAATCAACATGGAATCAGAGCTAAGTGAAAGGAGCTGCCCTAAAAGGAGATGCCTGTTTTTGCAAAGGGTTGAAGCCCTAGTCAAATCTCAGAACGTTCAAGCCTAGTTAAGTCTCAGATCTGTAATCCTTGATCAGATAGAGGACACAAGAATGTTTTGACCAAGAGAGATTGAAGTTCTATTGATACCTTAGACTAGGGTCAAAATTATGTTCACCGAAATTTTGAAACAAAAGTTTCTGTTCTATAAGGAAGATTGAGCTCTGTCAAGCCTTAAATTCAGCCTACTATGGAAAAGCCTCAAATTGTTCACAAAATGTTGTGCCTTAAAAGGCTGAAAGTCTAGATTCCTAGCTTGCAAGAAGCCCTAGTCCGAGCCACACGAATCCAATTCTCTGTAAAGGGTCGAAGTCCTAGTTCAAGGTCGAAGTTTTCTTTGCTACCATTCATTCTTGCATTTGTGAGAAAATTAAAGTCCTCATCATCTATTGAAGGTAGGTTGAAAGGCCTCAGACCTTGAATAACCCAAGATAAATCTTAGTATGTTTGATTCGAATATCCTCAGAACTTGTATATCGAGAAGCCTTAGTCCATATATTAAAAAACCGAAATCCTCAAACCTGAAGAGGCCGAAATAATCTCAGTCCGAGTCTCAGATCTAATACGGAAAAACTTCAACAGATCCAAGGCCACCTAGAGTCATCTCAGAAATAAGGTCAACTTATGATTTGGTTATATCCCTGACTTGAGAGAAGCCATGAAGCTGAAAGATGTCTTGCCTTGTTTAAGGATGTAACTGGTGTCGGTCTTCATAATTGTACTTGAGTCATAATGAAATGTATTTATCAAAAGAAAGAAAAATAAATTTTATTATTAAATAAATTGACTTATTAAAGCACGAGTTTCATGCTTGGGTCAATTGTTTTTAGGTCAAAGCCTCCATTGAAGGCTTCTAGGGTTTATGTCAAGTGTCCTTGCCCATGTCATATTGTAAAGAACTCTTCTTGGGATTTATTTGTCAAATAAGAAATTTATTTATTGTAAAATAGGTCAATTAGGCCTCCTCCACCAAGTTGGCCTCAAACTGGACAAGCCAGCCTAAACTGGGTTGCAGAATCACTTTATAAAGGCAATAACTCGACCTCGTTTGTCACTCACACACAACAAGTTTGATCTGCAACTTCTAGGGCCAAAAAAAGTGCGAATTTCAAGGAAGAAGAAGAAGAAGAATAACGAAGGAGAAGGAGGTCTCTCACAAGCATAAGAAGTCGAAATTCTCTCTTTTTTCCCACCCGTGTGAAGCTGCTTGAAGGGCCAAAATTTTGCAGTTGCTGGGGAGGTCGAAATTCTGAAGCTGTTAGTGATATTGGGGCCGAAATTTCTGGGTTTATGCTGGGTTGAAGCTACTGGACAAGAAGAGACTATTGAAGTGAGCTAAAACATATTGGAAGGTTGACTTGGTGGAGGGGAAAGGTTTTTTGGTCTAGGGTCTTGGTCCACTCATTTGAATTACTAGAAGAGTTCTTGACTAGGTTTTCCCCTATATAGGGGTTTTGCCTTGGTTGTGCGCCTACATTTGGTGTCCTTGATCTTCGTGTTTTAGGTTTTGGTAATTGCTTGATGAACTAAGATAAAATAAGAACATAAGAAAGATAATAATAACTCAAAGAAATCACAAGCAATTATCAACAAGAGAAAATCTTTCTGCCTTTCCGATTTTCTAACATGGTATCAGAGCTAAGGTAAAGAAGGAAGAAAAATGCAGGTTAAAGATCTATTGAGGAAAAAGAGATCAAGGAAAGTTCAAGGGGATCATATATAGTGAAAAGCCTACTATCTACAAGAACTATGTCAAACTCAATGAAGGGAGAAAACAAATTAGAAGGGGCCTCCAACTACAGGGCCTGGAAAAAGAGAATAGACCTCATTCTCGAAAAGAACAAAGTTTTGGATCTCGTTCAAGGAAAAATCAAGAAGCCTATAGATGAATCAAGTGAAGCAAAAAAAGCAAAGTTTAGAGAAATCAAAATCTTGGCTATGAACCTTATAGTGGATGGAGTTAAGGATAACCTAATTCCATACATATCCAACATAAATTCCGCTCAAGAAATGTATGAGGCTCTCTCCAAGTTATTCACAATCAAGAACATTGGTCAAATAGCAAGCCTCAAGAATGAACTAAGAACTGTTAAGATGACAAATGATGATACTGTTTCATCATATTTTATAAGGATATCTAGAATCAGAGATGAACTCCAAGCAATAGATGAAGTTGTCCCAGAAAAGGAGCTCATAATCATTGCCCTTATAGGACTACCAAAATCTTGGAGTTCCTTTGCATCAGGACTTAATAGTTGGAAGGATACTCCAACATTTGAACAAATGTGGAATGCATGTAGTCAAGAAGAAGCCAGAATATCATTAGTAAACAACAAGGAGGAGGAAAAAGAAAACACCTCAAATGCCTATTCTGCTCATCACAAGAAGAAGGGAACCTTCAAAAAGTTCAAAGGACCAAAGAAGAAAGTGGACCTATCCAAGATTGAATGTTACAACTGTCACAAGATGGGTCACTACAAAAGCCATTGTCCAGAGAATCCAAGAAATAAAAAGAGAGAGAGGGAACATGCGAATGTTGCTGATAAAGATCCACCTAAGAAGAACAAGAACAAAGAATCAAAAGTCAAGGACTTATACTACTAAGTCCTCTCTCTCTCACATAGCCCTCTTAGTCTTTTATTTTTGTTTTGAATGATTTTCCTTTATGTTTTGATTTCTAGAGTTTATAGGTCTAACATGTCTTGTTAGAACATTTTTCATTTTAATAAAGTTGTAGGTATCCTTCAAGATTGGATTAAGAGGGAGCCCTCATCATTTTACCAAAGATAAGTATCTTACTCCTTGTCTTATCTTTTTATGTTTGGTTTCCCTCTCTTATGAAGATGTGTTTGTATTGTATGCTAATAACCTTTTCTTTATTAAGAAAGCTTTCAGAATACACAAAAATTATAGAGGAGGCTTTAGAGGATAAACTTGTAGCATGAATGAAGTTATGTTGCAAAGGAAACCCTTCAAGAATTGATGTCATACAAGGTTTGTTAGGGAACAACTCGAGGTATGTCTTGAACTATAAGCTTTGTTATAAAGTTCCCTTCATGCAAAAGGTACAAACAAAGTTCTTTTTTTTTTATCTTCTTTACATCGCTAAAATTGTTATGTCTAGGGTTTTGAATCATAAAGATCCTTGTTAGGGTGATTAATCATTAGATTGAATCTACCCTCATTATACTATTATTCTTGTGGAACCCTAAAAGGGTTCATTGTAAAACCCTAACCTAAGGGTGTGTCAATATTGATTATGAAACCCTAGTCTATTTAGGGTTGTTGATAAAATCTAGAAAACCTATTCATTTCATGTTTAAGGTTTTTGGTATTGTTATTAAAAAAACTTGATTCTTTAGGGTTTGCTGTTATTGTCTAAGTTATGTATTATAACCTGAGATCTGTAGGGTTTGGTAAATTAGGGTTTATGAGCAAATCCCCTACAACGACTATAGTAAGATCCTAGGAATGAAACCCTAGGTGTATTATGTTTGATCAAAACCCTAGCCTAAAAGAAAATTGTTGTATTTCTAACTTTGATGCTTGTGTCTTGGGTTTACCTAGTAGACATTGATGAGAAATGTTAGTACATGAATATGTGAGTATGCTAACCTAATTATTGATGTTCATGTTTGTGAACTCTAGGGTTTGTAACAAAGCCCTAATAGAGTATGATATTCTAGGATATGATGATATTGTTTTCCGATATGATTTAGTTTTGATAATAAAACCTATGGTTTGCAACAAACCCTTGTAGAGTCTAACATTGTTGAAACCTTAGATGCATGGTAGGATTGTTATCAACTACTGATATCTAAGGCTTTGTGTCTCGAAGATGGAATCTAGGGTTTGCAATATATCATAAAAGAGTCTTTCATATGTATATATCTGAAAGTAATATTAAGGCCCTAGATATAATGAGACTGATATCTTGATTGAGTTGCTTGAAGTCTTGATGATGAAGTCTAGGGTTTATGACGAAACCCTAGCAAGAAGTTAATGTATAACATATGTGTCCCTTAACTAGGTTCAGGTATTTGATGCCAAAAGTTTGAATGTTTTGATGCTTCCATTGTATTGACATAATGAAATTCATGCTTCTATATATTTGTATTTGGTTGTACTTGCTGTTGAAGTTTTGCAGGTACATAATCTTCAAGATGTTGAAGATGTTCATACAAAATATGATGAAGGAAGTTATATGAATAAGATGACCTTGATGTTGTAAAAAGGAATGAAATCCATTAAAGGTTCTCCGATGTTATAGAAGAAGGAAGTGGTTGATCTCCCCAAGTTAAGAGGGAGCATGGTTAGAAGAAAAGAATACATCTCCCTAATTGAGAGGGAGGGCATATTATGATAGTCACGATGAATATCTTATAGAAGAAATCCAAGAATGAATAGATCTGAAATAATTGAGAATGTCTTGGTGCCGCTGAAGAAATGAAAAGCTTCCGAATAGTTGAATATAAATAAGTGGCATCAAGATGATTAAGAGCTTCGAAGGTTTGTATATTTGAAAGTTTATCACTGATTAGGGTTGTGTTTGAATAGGTAAATCTCTCTGTAAAGAAGGACGAACACTTGGGAAGCATGCTTGGACAAATGGATATATCTAGTTTATTAGGGAGAGATGAAGCATCTAATGGCGAATGCTTGGGAGGACATCGGGCCGACCTATGTGTTGATGTCTAGATCCCGAAGAGGGAGGGTGGTGTTGGTCTTGGAGCTTTAACCTTGGATACACACCTAGATTCCTGGGTTGATGGTTAGTTAGTAAGCCTGATGGTACCTAGATTGGCTGAAAGCTTTAGTCCATCTTAGTCCCACCCGGATAGATTACCCTGGTCAAGAATCTAGTCTGCAACACTGAGTGTGTTAGAACTCTTCGTAGTTCATTTTGGAGATCTTCCATGTACCTCTATAGATATAGGTAATTATGAATACCTCTCTAGTTAAGAGGGAGTGTTGAAGGATGTAACTAGTGTCGGGCTTCATAATTGTACCTGAGTCATAATGAAATCTATTTATGAAAAGAATGAAAAATAAATTTTATTATTAAAGCATGGGTTTCATGCTTGGGTCAATTGTTTTTAGGTCAAAGCCTCCATTGAAGGCTTATAGGGTTTATGTCAAGTGTCCTTGCCCATGTCATATTGTAAAGAACCCTTCTTGGGATTTATTTGTCAAAGAAGAAATTTATTTTATTATAAAATAGGTCAATTAGGGCTCCTCCACCAAGTCAACCTAAATTGGGTAGCAAAATCACTATATAAAGGCAACAACTCAACCTCATTTGTCACTCATTCACAACAAGTTCAATCTGCAACTTCTAGGGCTAGAAAAAGTGTGAATTCAAGGAAGAAGAAGAAGAAAAATAGCGAATGAGAAGGAGGTCTCTCACAAGCATAAGAAGTCAAAATTCTCTCTCTTTTTCCCACACGTGTGAAGATGTGAAGCTGCTAGAAGCGCTGAAATTCTTCAGTTGTTGGGAAGGCCGAAATTTCTAGGTTGATGCTGGGTTGAAGCTACTGGACAAGAAGAGACTATTGAAGTGAGTTAAAACATATTGGAAGGCTGACTTGGTGGAGGAGGAAGGTTTGTTGGTCTAGGGTCTTAGTCCATCTCATTTGAATTACTGAAGGAAGAGTTCTTGACTGGGTTTTCCCCTATATAGGGGTTTTGCCTTGGCTGTGCGCCTACATCTGGTGTCCTTGATCTTCATGTTTTGGGTTTTGGTAATTGCTTGATGAACTAAGATAAAAGAAGAACATAAGAAAGATAATAATAACTCAAAGAAATCACAAGTAATTATCAACAAGAGAAAATCTTTATGTCTTTCTGATTTTCTAACGTGCCATGTACTAATATGGTCATAAATATAATGGAAGTCTAAATCTCTATGTCGAAGACCAAGAATCCTCAACTATGATCTCAATCCATCTTTTAAAAGACAAAGATGCTTCAACGAAAGTCACTAATGATCCTTGCATAAAGAAGTATGATTCAATACTTAAGGAAGCAAAAATGTCTATGGATAATCTCGATACCAAAATCTAATGAAGAAACCACTGAAATTCTATCTAGAAGAGCAAGTTCTGTTATGTGCAAAGAGGCCTAATTTTGTGATAGAGGTTTGTGATAGAGTCTGAGTGACTTCACCTAGCATACTATGGTGTCAGATGTTCGAAAGCTATGCTTGGAATATGAGGTACGTATCATCAGTATATTTTTGAAGTATCCTAGACCTCAAATGATCTTTGTCGGTAAAGACCAAGTCTGAGACTTGAATCATAACATACTTTGGAGTTGTTCACAAAAATGCATTATGAAATTTCTCCTTAATCAGAGGACTATGTCAATGTCTTGAAAATGCTACGTTACAAAACATACGCATTAAATGAAGGACAATTATGTGGTAAGATTCATAATCAACAGTGCAAATACATCTACAAATGTGTGACATGTAAGCTATCTTGGTGTATTTAAGTATGATTTGGGCAACCTGTGTGAGCACAATAAAATGATGAATAGAAGATGCAAAGTTTGTTACTCCATATATGTCAGTGTTATGTCTTGCACTGCACTATTATAAGTATGATCATTTTTGATGAGATAGGGTGCAATGAAAAAAGGCTTGAATTTTTTTGGGTAATTGTTCCTTTCTTAGAGTTTTGTATTACATTGTATTGACACCTGGAAGATGTACCTTAATGGAGGAGATGCACTGGATATGACTAGCTCATTGTCACTAGCCAAGGATATAAATAACTGAAGACATGTTGAATTGATGAACTAAGAATTGATGTCATATACACTACTGTGGGAAATCTTGGGTATTGAGATCAAAATGCTCAAGTCCAGAATGATGGAGTCCATTGAAATAAAGACTAAGTATCTAAGGACAAAATATTTTTGCTGCTACAACGTTTTTGAGAAAGCATAGCTACTTGGTTTGAATAGATTAAGGATAATCATTGATCAAGCCATCTTGTGATTGATTGATGAGAAAGATGAAGTTCATCTCATATGCAAACAATATATCGACTATAGGGTTTTGACATTTAGACATTGATCTAGTGTTTGAAAACCCTAGTTGGCCAAAAAGGGCTTGGAGAAGAAAGCTTTAGGGTTTATCGACAAAGCCCTAGTACTAAATCCAAAAACCCTAGCCTATGGAAGAACAAAATGGCATCATGTTGATGATGAAGATGGGGTTGATAAAATTTGCAAGTTGGATGCAAAGTTGCTAAGATCAAGAGGGAGATGACATTTCATATAATCCTCAAAGATAAGTATTTTTATATCTCTCTTCTTTGATTATTAATATTGTTGCTGTTAGTTATTTTCTTGCTTAGTGTTCTTTGCTTGGTTGTAATTGTTCTTCCTTGACCTCCTAGTGAGGATTGCAGGTACATTGTGAAGGCTGCGAAGACTTTGGCAGTAGATGGAAGAAGTTGAAGAACGAAGCAAAGTGTGTGACAAGAGGACTTTCCCAGAATCATGATTTGTATTGAGAGATATTATATGAGATGAGATCCGAGCTTAGAGGGAGCTAGTAGATCAATAAGTTTGAAATATGCGTGCAACAAATGACAACATAGATAAGTACAAAGCGAGAGTTGAACAAGAGGTTCTCCCAGAAAGAGGGAGAGGATCATGATAAGATATTTTCTCCAAGATTAAGAGGTACACTTATGTTAAAATGTTAGGCCCCTATACTACTAGTGTAACCCCTTATTGTTATTAGTATAACCCACTTATTATATTGATGTACCCATATAGTGCCCATATTGTTACTATTGTGCCCCATAGAAGCCCACTATTGTTATTATTGTGCCCTTACATTATTATTGTTATGTCGGCTCTGATTATGTTATGACCCCTTAGACTCCTATATGTAGAAAGGAGGTCTTTTCATTTGTATCATCAAAGAATTGTTCATTTATGTAATGTAAAGGAGGTTGCCCCCTCGAAGAGGCTGAATTCTAAGGCGTTGATCTATCTTTTCTATCTTTTCTTGAGCTGGTTTCATAACATTTGGTATTAGAGCTTTGGATTCTAGGGTTTCGCTGCTCCAAACAGGTCATCGTAGCATTTTCGTTATAACTTTTTTCTGTGACATTTCAGAAGTCGCAAAAAAAACCCACTTGAGAAGAAATCGCGCTGAACCTTGGCTTCGAATTTCAGAGCTTTTCGCGCGATATTTTCGGAGATATGATCTGAGGAAGTTTGTCTTTTTGCAGACTCCTGAATTACATTCAAAACATGTAACCTAGTTAAAATCGTCATAACTTTCTCTCTGAGGATCAGATTGAAATTTCGTAAGAAGGTACAGAAAGAGGACGGACTGTAGTTTTCTTGTATATATTTTTCAGAGTCAAAGGTCGAAACAGTGACACGTGGCACTTCATACAAGTTCGCTCTTCTGGAAAGGTCTATAATCAGGTCATCTTGGGAGATTGTGCATAACTCTTCCTTAGAGAATCCAATTTGGATCAGACTAGTGGCATTGGAAAGAGGACACAGAGGGCTACTACAGGTAGCAATTTTAGAACTTAAATATCTGCAATTACAGAGTTACAGTCGTTTCAAGATCGAGGTCCTAAAATCAAGAAAAAGCAAGATGATGAAGTTTGATGGCAAGGATCCGGTAAATTGGATACTTCAGATGGAGCAATATTTTGATCTACATGGTGTACAACTGTTACAAAAGGTATGTGTTGCATCTTCATATTTAGAACCAGATCAATTGCTATGGTACAAAGGGCTTTGTTATCGTAAACAACTTGTTACGTGGTCAATTTTCACGGAGGAAATGATAGCACATTATGAGGATACAAAGAGCAACACCTTCTTTAGAGCAACACCACAACAATTGGAAAGAGTAAAAGGGCTTTGTGACACAGTGGAAAGCAAAATTATGGAAAGTAGGAAGCATACCCCTCACAACTATAAAGATGGAAGTGTTGTTTCTCCTAGCCTTCCACAACTTACAAGGGTTACACCACAACAATTGGAAGAAAAAAGAGAAAAAGGGATTTGTTACAATTCTGATAGCAAATGCACTAAGGGTCATAAGTGTGCTGAGAAGAAATTATTTTACATAGAATATGAAGAGGAGGAAGAAAAGGATCAAGAAACATCAAAAGAAGAAGATGTACGCCAAGACCCCACCCCAGAGAAAGAAGAAATGAATTAGACCATATCTTGTAAAGCATTGGCAAGAATTACCACCCCTCAAACTCTCAAGATAGAAGGACATATCAAGAAGAAAAAGGTGCAAGAAGTGAAAGATCACATCGAGAAAGAAGAAATGAATCCAACCATATCTTGTAATTCATTGTTCGAAATTACCACTCCTCAAACTATCAAGATAGAAGGACATATAAAGAAGAAAAATGTTCAAGAAGTGAAAGATCACATCGAGCATCAAGAAATGAATCTGACCATATCTTATAAAGGATTGGAAGAAATTACCACTCCTCAAACTCTAGAGATAGAAGGACATATCAAGAAGAAAAGGGTTCAAGCAGTGAAAGATCACATCGAGCATCAACAACAAGTTCTCCAACTTTCAAAGGATAACGCCACTTCGGTGCAAAATCAAACGAAACAACAGCTAGATCAACATCGTAGTGAAAAATGTTTTGATATAGGTGATTGGGTATTTTTACTGCTACATCTCAAGCAAGCTATTTATGAGAAGGAACTGTTGGCAATACTACATGCACTTAAAAAATGGCGACCTTACCGAATGGGAAGACTCTTCAAGGATGAGGATGTGGAAGCATTGTTTTGTGCTATTTATATTATCCAACCAGATTGGATAAACGAAGCAAGGGATGAATGGAAGAAGGACGAAGAAGTATGGCCACTTATTCAAAAGTTGCAAAAGATCCCAATTCAAACAATATTGCCAGAAATTGAAGAGGAAGGAAAAATCATATTGGAACCTGGAGCAGTCACAAAAACAAGAACCCGACAGCTACGAAATCGATCAATTTCAGAGTATCTCATCAAGTGGAAGAACTTACCTGCTGAATATTCCACATGGGAGGGCAAGAATTTTATACAGAAGCATCAAGAACTACTCAAGCATTGAGGACAACGCTTTTTGAAGGAGAGGGGCATGTTAGGCCCCTATACTACTAGTGCAACCCCTTATTGTTATTAGTATAACCCACTTATTATATTGATGTTCCCATATAGTGCCCATATTGTTACTATTGTGCCCCATAGAAGCCCACTATTGTTATTATTGTGCCCTTACATTATTATTGTTATGTTGGCTCTGATTATGTTATGACCCCTTAGACTCCTATATGTAGAAAGGAGGTCTTTTCATTTGTATCATCAAAAAATTGTTCATTTATGTAATGTAAAGGAGGTTGCCCCCTCGAAGAGGCTAAATTCTAAGGCGTTGATCTATCTTTTCTATCTTTTCTTGAGCTGGTTTCATGACATAAAACTATTATCATGGCTTTGAAATTGCACCAGGTGGATGTAGAGATTGCTTTCCTCATTGAAGTAATTGAAGAGGAAGGAGTGTACATAGAGCTAACTTTGGGTTTTGAGGAGCATGAGAAGAAGTCTCATGATTGAAGAAGGCTTTGTACGATTGCAAGCAAACTCATTAGGCTTGATATTCTTGAATATTTGACGAGTCTTAATATTATATGTTCTATCTCTAACAAAAGTGGAAAGAATCATGTGTCAAAAGGAGCAATTGTGGAAGAAAAAGTAATTAGGGAGCCTTGCTTTAGCTTCAGAGGGAGTAGACCTCCGAGTTTGAGATGATGGACTGTCATTGAAATTGTCAGGCTAGATAGCTAATATGCTGAAAGGAAACAAGTAGCAGAGGGAGTAGCCTAAATTACCACAACAAGATATATTTCAGTGTGAGAGGGAGCACCTAGTTAGGGTGACAGGAAAGTAGCTGAGATAATGGACCCTGCAAATCAATTTATGGTTGAGCCAAGGCATGTTGCTCAACATGAAGTGGAGTACTAGCATGTTACATTTGGTCATGACAAAATCATTTATGTTTTGAGATTTGTCTCAAATAGTGAAGTATACCTGCAAATTCAGATTGGGAAGAGAGGGGTGAAGACATAAAGAGTTCATCAAGATATTGCTTTAGTTTGGGCCTCGTTATGATTTCTTGGATGAGTAGGAAGCAAACGTTTGTGGCACTTAGCATTGCAGTGGCCGCGTATATTGCAGCTGGATTGGCAAGTTGAAAAGCAGTATGGCTTAAGAGGCTGTGTGTAGGATTGTGTAGCTGATGACCACAATGACAAGTCAAAGCACAGTGAGATCTAGTACCAAGATATGGTACAAAAATAAGCAGCGTGGCTTCAAGTATTATTCTACAATATAGCAGATTGTTGGCAAATCCTTTGTCCTTGGGTGAAGTCTATATATATACTTCAAGGACAAGCTTAGACTTGTTGAGAATGCCTCTCTCAAAGAGAGGGAGTACTGATGAGATAACATCATGGACTGACATTCTTCCCGTGTCACATACATTGACCAAAATTAGGGAGAATGGTCCAGCAAAGGACAATCATTCTGTTGAAAATGTAGCTATGGTTAGTCTTCATACTGTAACTTGAAAATAAATTATTATTATATCCTTCAAACATGTTCTTCATGGTTTTTTTTTTTTTTGTAAGCCATATTGTACATGGCATTGAAAGACGGAAAATAATATCTTAAAGAAGGAAAATTATTTTGTAATTTACAAAGGCTCCACAAGTGCAAGTCGACCCTTCTAGATGGTCAAGTCGGCGTGCCCTCCTTCACACCCATTTGGATCACTTTGATGGCTATATAAAGAGACTTAATCGCTCTACTTGCTAAGCACTCACCTCTCAAGCATATCTATTCGTCCTACTCAAGCAAAAGTGTTTCAAGGAGAAATCTATAGTCTACTCAAGCAAGAAAGTCTTCTCTCTCTCTCTTTCTCTCTCGCTAAGGTCTAATTCATTGTGTGACACATGTAGTAGTGATTCGAGAGCTTGATCTAAAGGTCTATAGCATAGATCTGACTTCTGGTAGCTTGATCTAAAGGTCTGTGGCACAGATTTGACTTTTGGTGGCAAATCCAAACTCTAGCAAATCTGAGTTCTGTAGTGGCATATCCGAACTCTGTGGTGGCAAATAGGAGTTTTGTAGTGACAGATCCGAACTCTGGGGTGGAAGATCTGAGTTCTGTGGTAGCAGATTTGAGTTTTGAAGTGGCAAATCCGAACTTTGTGGTGGTAGGTCCGAGTTCTGTGGTAGCAGATCTAGGTTTTGTGGTGGCAAATCTGATTTCTGTAGTGGTAGATCCAAGCTTTGTGGTGGCAGGTCTGAGTTCTATAGTGGTAGATCCGAACTCTGTGATGGCAGATCCAAATTGTTTCTCTCTTATCAATTCAAGATCTATTATTGGTTGAAGTCCAAGCTCAAGGAAGGGTACATTCCAGTCTTGTGAGAGGATCAACCTTTCCTTTGTGATCTTTGTTGGACATTTAGTTGTGGAAACCTTGCACTTGTGGAAGTATTCTTTGGTTAGTATGGTCCTTATCTTGATGTATTTTGAAGGATCTCTCTAAGAAGGATTTGGTTTAGTTATCCCCTTGTGGGGTTTTGCCCTGGTCTTGGACCTAGTTTCTGGTGTCTCTTATTGTGCATTGTGATCTCTGCTTTCTCCTTGCTACTATGGTTAGTTATTGAAGTATAATTATTTGTTGATGGAAGAATAAATTTAAAAGAAGCACAACTAACCTCACAAATAATTCTCTGAAGTTCAGAAAGTATTGCTTGTACTGCATTGTACTTGGTTTTCTAACACATTCTTCCTGTGTCACACACATTGACCAGAATTAGCAAGAATGGTCCAGAAGAGTAAAATCATTCTTCTTGTGTCAAGTATGACTAGAATTAGGAAGAATGGTCCTAGAGGCCCATAATTACTCAGATAGAGTGTGGCCTTTTAACATCAAGTTCATTAGCATCAGGCCCAAAATTACTCAGATAGAGTGTGGCCTTTGGGGATTCACCATGTGTCAGGTATCAACCAGAATAATGGTGAACCAAGACTAGTTTGTATATTATGTGACAGATAGACTAGAGCTATGGTGACTAGTTGATGCTAATGATGTGCCATGTGTTAGAGGTACTGACCAGAATTATGGTAGTCTATTGATGTTGTTGATTTACCATGTGTCAAAGATGTGTGACTAGATTATGATAATTGGTTGATGCTATTGATGTACCATGTGTCACATTTTTTGACCTGATTATGGTACTTGGATAAATGTTATAACATTTTCTTAGATAAATTTGTCAACATGAGAACATTTGGATAGTCATCATGAATACCTCCCTAGCTAAGAGGGACTGTTGCATTTTGTAGCTATGGTCGGTCTTCATAATTATTATTTCAGTCATTGATGTATTTATAAAGAATGTTTTTCGTGCTATTGTCAAAAGAGAAAAATACTTGACATGTTCTTCATGTCGGTTTTTAAAGAAATAAAAAATTAAATTTTTGGCTCCAAGAAGCCAAGTCAACCCTCCTCATAGTCAAGTCGGCTCCAACCTAAGAGGTGTTGGAGAATACAACAGGGCAACTATTAAATCAATTTTCTCCTTAACCTCAATAATTGCTTGTGAACTTTATTTATCTTCTTGTGTTTCATTATTAGATCTTTTCATCAAACAATTATCAAAAGCAAAAATAGTAAAGACAATGGACATAGAAATTAGGCTCCAAGCCAGGGCAAAACCACTCTAAGGGGAAAACCCAGAAAATCTCTTCTCTATTTATATAATTTGCTTCAAATGAGAAAACTAAGACCTAAACCATAGACCAAGTCCTCCTCCAAGCACCAAGTTAGCCACCAAGAATCTCTTTCAATCAGGTTAGAAGTCAACCAAGATAACAGTAGTCAATCCTGCTTTAGCTTCGGCCCCCAACTTCAAATTGCAACTTTGACCTGCAACTTCGGCCCTATAGCAGCTGCAAAAACCCTAATTCTGGCACATGTCGGTTCTTTAACAAGACTTCTCTCAAGCAAGCCAAGGTCTCCAAAGTCAAACTAGATCAAAATAGAGCATTCGACTCTCCCGCAACTTCGATTTGCAATCCGATCTCCTGCAATTTAGACTTGCACTTTTTTCGGTCTCCCTTGAAGCTGCAAAAACCAATGTTGCAAACATCGACATCGGGATAAAATCAGCAAGGGTCTGAAAAACCAAAAAATTGTAAAAATCGGGAAAATATCGGTAAAAAATCAACAAACATCGGAAAAATTAAGATACCATAAAAATATCTTTAAAAATCGGCTAGACCAAAAAATCGTGATTTCGAGATAAAATTGGGATGTTATCGAGATGTTCGCAACACTGGTAGAAACCCTAGCCTTCGCATGTGTGAGAGAATAAAGCCCAAAAACAAAATTTCTTCATTCTTCTTGAGATCTTCTTGCCGTCTAGACCTTCTCACTTGCTTCCTTGACATTGCCAGCTTTAGATTGAACTTCTTGATGAGAGAGGTTGAATTGGTGCTAAATGAGGTTGATGCTGCTTCTATTTATACACAACTCTGGGGTTCATATTCCTTCTTTTGGGCTGACTTATGCTTTGAGGTTTCTAGGACTTTTAAGACTAAGTAAATATATTTTACATGTTACATCTTGCCCAATCAGGATTTATATAAATAATAAAGATTCTTTTGACTCAAGAAAATATTCTTTTGAGATAAAAAATCCTAGAAGCATGAAGAACATGCTTGATCTAGATGACCATCAAATTGGAGCATTAAACCCATGCTCAAAATAATATTTTTCTTTCTTCTTTTTCTTGTAACATAAGATATACATAATGATTTGAGTACATTGACAATTATGAAGACCAAAACTAGTTACATTTTCCAACACTCCCTCTTAAATAGGGGGTATTCATAATTGTACACTTGGTACAAGGTTATTCTCAAACTGTAGAGTTCTCATAAGAAGAGTCGGAGTGACAAACCATCTTTAAGCATCAACATCATGACTAGCATTGTCAACATAGTAAGGCCTTAACTTGACAAGCTCTTTCTTATTCAAGAGCATAATGCTAGGAGGCTTTATGTGATATACCACACTACCTCTTCAAGGTACATACCCCATCCGGATGTTCACTAGGTATGTCCTTTCAGGACTATTCTTATCTTGGATTCCCAATCCTCAAAGAATATCGGTCCTCTTCAACCACTCTTGTCTTGGATACCTATCCAATCCTCAAAGAGTGTCAGTCCATTTCTTATCTTGGATTTTTCTATCCTCAAGAAAATCACAAATGCTTATCCAATCCTCCATCCACCATTCTCCCTCCATGGCCTTCACTTAGACTTACGATTGTTAGTCCCAATCAAGTGCATGACACGTGAAGAAGAGAATACAAATGTGATGTCCATCATCACTTCCTCTCAATCTGATAGGAGATCCTCATCCCTTCTTGATTAGGGAATTGATCCTTGCTCCTTTTCATACATTCAAGGAGACTCCTTTTACTCCCTCTCAAATATAGAGGAGATTCTTGACTTCCTTTCAATTGGGAAGTCATAACCACAAGCTCTTTAACTTGTCTTCATAAATGTATCAACTACCAGTTCTTCATGGAGATAGTTGCAAAGCTCCTTCCTTCCTTTGTGTCTCATCATATAGAGTTTCTTTATTTCTTGTAACAAGATTCAAGCCACCAATCACTTTCCTTTAGTCATCATCAATGAAGGCATTGTATTGAGCCTTACAAAATAGAATTAAAAGTAGCTCCCTTTGAAAGTGATCTTTATGAACATTAGGTTATCTGCTTATGTTGCTACATTTCAATCCCAAGGTGATGATGTGAACACCTTGACTTCATAATTTCCAAAACCATATACTTAATTCATATGTTCTTTGAATTAAGTTCAACACCAACAGTTGAACTTGCCTCAACGGTCATCATGCATTCCTGCAATATCCTACTAGGTAGTAAAGAAATATGTTAACCAGATAACCAATATCAAAATATTAAATATCAAACTTACCTTGACATGATGGCTCTCTCATCAAGGCATCAACTTACTTGACTTCTTCGAGATCAACATCCTTTCGCCTGATCCATCTCCATATGAATATTTCCCCATGCATTCATTTTAATCAGAGTGCCCAGAGAACGAGCTTGACTACCAAGCTGTAATATCTTCCTTGGAGTTGGTATTGTTTACTCCTTTTCTTTCTTCCAAAAACTACACTTGATGTTGATCAACATTGTTATATTTATGTCTTGTAATCTTGTGAGAGAGTCTTGATCTCTATCTATTCCAAAGCATGTCAAATTTCTTCTTTCGAGCATCATGCAACCATATGGAAGACTTATCGAGCACACTTTTATATCCAACTCTTTCTGCAAGATTCTTGTAGATATGAACCTTACCCTAGAGAAGAGTTACTTAAAACATGCATACCTTTGCTTCCATACAACCATCTAGCCATCTTTCTTGAATGAGCCTGTTTCTTATAGGTTTCTTTTCCCAGGAGTAGAAAGACTTTCATTATGCCCTTCACACTATAACTTGACCATCTGCATTCCTTCATCCTTCAAGAGTATTGTTTCCATACTAGATGGAATATATACTAGTCATGTCATAATGCTCCTTCCAAGAACCTTCCAAAATGATGGTTCTTATAGGATCTTGATGATCCATCTTTGCAAAATGACTACCTCTAACATGATGTTAGAAAATGCTCAAATGAACAATAATATGCAATATGGTCCCAATCTTCTCATTCTTGAAAAACTAGATGATTCCTATGAAAGCGATTTAATCAAGTAGACTCTAATTCTTCTACTATCACATGCTTCTATCTATGATGCCAAAACAAGACTCTTCTAGAGTGTACAACAATGCATGCTACTTTACTATCTACTTAATAAAAGAAAGACAAATTTCATAAAGAACTTGATAGAGATGAGACTTCCTTCAATAGTAGAGATCCTTGGGATCTTCTCCTTTCAGCTTCTTCTCAGATTCTCCCTTTTCTTCAGCTATGTGAGCTTCACTTCTTTCCTTTCTTTTGTTGTATTGCTTGTTTGGACAATCCCTCTTAAAGTGTCCATACTCATTGCATCCAAAGCATTGAATCTTGGACATGTCTGTCTTTTTCTTGGACTTTCCAAACTTCCATTTCTTTAACTTTTTGGACCTTGCAATAAAGGCTTGAGACCTTTCATTTGATTTAGTGTCATCCTTTGCCTTGATCCTAGATTCTTCCAAGATACATTGAGCCCACAATTCATCAAAAGGTGTAGTATCCTTTTTAGAGTAGATACTAGTTGCAAAATTGCTCCAATCAGGTGGCAAAGCATTTAATACACAAATGGTCATTTCAGAGTCAGAAACAGTTTCCCCAAGCCCTTGCAATTGGTCTCTTATTTGTGAGATCTTCATAAGATAGGTGGCCATGTCTTCATCCTTGATTTCCTTATTCTATATAGTTGATTCCTCAAGGAAATATTTTGACTTGATGTACTTATAGAGTACAACTTTACCAACTTATCATACATAGCCTTGGATGTCTTCAAATCAACAACAAAGGGAACAAGATGATCTTTAATGGATTCAACAATGATCCTTTGTGCTCTCACTTCTCCCTTCTTGTATTTTGCTAATTCTTGAGTCTTATCTTTGCTTGGTTCAACAACTTAACCAAGAACATATTTCATGACTTCATTTTCTGTGAGTGCTGTCACCCACAGATGGTGGGTATTTTTGGGGCTGTTGTTGGGGAAACGAGATGTGTGTCTTGTTCCCATACGACAATATTGACATATCATTTTGGCGACTCGATTGGAAGAATGAAATCCTAGTTCTTCATTAAACCCCAAAGTTAATGCTTGTAGGGTAAAGCAAGCATCTATCAAGGCATTGAAAATTCACCTTGGCGACTCCACTTTTGCCCTTTGAATGGTTGATTATGGAAAAGAAAATGTCCATAACCTTAGCCCCGAAAGCCTTCAAAGCCTATGGGAAAGATTGGATTTGCGATATGAGCTTTGTGAGCAGATACTAGAACATGAAGATGAGGACCTTTTACTCAAATTCTATGATAAGAGTAGGTTAGACCTCCAAAGCATACAACAAGAATATGAAGAAAGCCCTACATATGATCTCTTCTCTGAACTTGTCTATTACACGGGTGCATTCAATTCCTTGTGTCATAAAATTAAAGAAAAATATAGCTCATTACCAGATGAGGATTTGGATGACCAAGACAACCAAGAGAGTGAGGAAGATGCGGAGGAGTTTTCAATTACAAATTTGGAAATTAACAATGATGAACTTGAAATCATTTCCCCCGAAGAAAAAGATGAGGATCGTGATCCTGAAAGTCTCCGGGTTTTGCAAGAAAGAATGGTGGAATATGAAGAGTCTTGAAAGCGACTTATGGCCGGATATAACACCAAGGATATTTTCTCCCATTTATATGAGCGAGCGGAGAGGCTCTATATTATGAAATGTGAATATAACAAGAAGCCCTCAAAAGGGTCTCTTCCTTGAAGTATGCTACCGAACTCATGTAATGGAGACCTTAGACAGTATTCTTTGAGAAAAGAGGAAAGTGGAGGGGCTTTCCCTGCCTAGCAATGGGGATGATTCTAAGGATAAGCAGGCAAATGAGGAACCTATGGATGACCTTTAGATTGTAGATTTGGGAATTGGGTACGAAGATGGTATAAATGGAAGCCCTCATGAAGTCCACAAGGATGAGCATGATGAAGTGGGGCCTCTCATTCAAGAAAGGGCGCTTGAAGATATGGATATTGTAGCTCCCTGTGAAGATGACATTTCTGATTTCTTATGCATTAATGAGGGAAAATGGGATGTGGGAAACCATCATTTTGACAACGACCCTATCTATGATACCGACAAGGAAAATGAGGTTGAGGATGGTTTTCCCTTTCTTCAGGGCATTACTTACAATAATATACCTATTCACACCAGTGAAAGGGAGTATCATTGTTTTCCCACACATGAAGAAGATTTGTGGGTAGCCCCATTTATGATACTGATGACGACCCTGAAAAGAGCCCTACTTTCCCTTGCCTTCTCCAAGATCCCAACGATGTAGTTGCATTATCTATGAGCCCTTGCTTTTCCCTTTCCCATACCATCACTAATATTGTTGAACCCTTTCCCCCTCCTGAGTATGATGTTGGAGAAGAACCACTCATTAGACGTACCCCCTCTTCCCAAACATACCCTCAGGATTATGAGCATGAAATCATTGCCCCTATCCAGCATGACCATTTCATTGAGAAACTTGTTTATTGTACCCCTCCATCTCCTCAGTCCCCTTTCCCTTCCTATTATGATCTTGTGGCATCCACAAAGCATAACAATAATTGTGATAAGGAGTTTTTGAGTTTGATCATTCATTCTTCCATCTCGTATTTAGAAGAAAGGCTCCGAGCCTCCAAGCTAGTGTCGTTCCCCTCATCCAGGACTTCTTTCTACATTATGTGGATATCATATTTTCCCACCTCCCTCTCGCATCATCCTCCATATGATTGTTTCTATGTTGGCTTTGGGGTTTATTGCATGAGTAATCATATAGGCATGTATTCTCGCATTGATCTATTGATATGTTGGTTGCATTGTATTTATGATTACACTTGGCATTTGTTTAATATGCATGTTAGAGTAGGATGCATTGCACGCTGATTTTCACATTAGAATTAACATCATATTCCTTTATCTTGCTAGATTAGGTGCATTTAGATTAGAATTGCATTTTTCATAAATTTTATTTCTTGTTGATTTTTATGGGCTAATGCAAGCATGGGCGATCATAAGACGTCACAAAAACATGCTGTCCCATGGGCTTAGTCTTTGATGTGTAGATAATAGGTCTACGATCCCAAGAGATTATTGGTGTTCTCATGACCTCCCCTTTTGAGTACGTTCGTTCCCTCTGTTGAGAGATCATGTCCCAGTTGGAGCTAGATATTACCCACCATTTGTGGGTGACACCCATAGGATAAATTTTCCTCCTATATTGTCTTCAGCCGGTAGGCAGCAACCCCTTGCAGCCCCTAGATAGCTCAATGTGCCACCATATCCGCCACCTGAGCCAACCATTATGCACCCTCACCCGTCTGTCATGATCATATATTTGAAGGTGGGCCTTCCACCCCAAAGGTATGGCTTTCATTGTGGTTGGGTATTTTTGCTTACTTGTCACGGACACTTTTGGGCATGGATTAGTGGGGGGATTAGGCAGAAAGAATGGGCTTGGCTTGTACTCTTGTCCCCTCTATCCAACTTGGTGGTTGACCTTGTATCCTAGTCTCATGGGATCTCCTCTATTGGCTACTAACTTTAGGAGTGGCACTACATGGGAAATCTTGATTTTGGTTGCATGGTCCCGCTTCTTGACACCACATACGCCACTCCCCTCCACTCATTATAACCCATTCTCACATATTTCCCATCCAGGTCCACATTTGTCCATTGGGTCCACAAGGGGTTAGCCTCCCCCTCCCCTTTTGCACACTTTGGGTCGGGCCTGGAGCGATGCCCCAGAGCGATGCCCCAGAGCTTGATGTAGTTAAAAAGAAAGTAAAAAGCATAATTTGGCCACACTCTCAAAGAGAAATGTACCACAAAATGAAAAATATGGTCGAGACATACAAGTTTAGCACGTGGGCAAAAGCCATCATGAGCTCTACCCCTATCATTATGGCCATCGCCCTGGTTCCTAGGCCCCCCTATATTGGCCCTTGCATCATTAAGGAATCCATGATTGTCCCAGCCCTTGGTGGGTGATAAACTGCCCAACCTTAAGGGGGTAATCATTGCTATATCTTACACCATGCTCTTATTCCCTGGAGCCCTGAGTAGCTATAAAAGAAAAACCAATAAAAGACAAATGGCATATGAATAAGGGTAGACAAACAAAGTTTGGGGTAACTCATGTACCATGATTACTCCCTCCTACAT
Source organism: Pinus tabuliformis (assembly GCA_031772625.1). NCBI lineage: Eukaryota > Viridiplantae > Streptophyta > Pinopsida > Pinales > Pinaceae > Pinus > Pinus tabuliformis. The sequence continues at coordinate 565,671,602 of CM062816.1, forward strand.
CTATGCACCCAAGTGTGGCCTCCTTCATCATAGCTACCCTTGTACCATGGTGTGTGGCTTGGAGCCTTTCCTTGATGCCCCACTTTGTTCCATCATAATATCACATGCCACTAGCCATAGGATGGATGTACCATGGACCTGCCACTCCCTTAGAGGTTGAAACCACCTAATAGGGTCCTTGATTAACCTCCCTCTTGAACTTGGAGACACTTGTACACTCTAAAGCCCATTATGGAAGGGCATGCCACTATGAAGTGCCCACTTGGTTCCATGATTTGTAAGCTCATTTGCTCAATTACACTAATGATTTGTTATATTGGAAGGTGAGGAGATGCATTGGATCTTATACAAGATTGCAGGTGGGTCTTCATCTTGGGGTCTGGTCTCCCTATATGAGGTCCAAGCCCTCCAGAGGGTCTTATTGGCATTTTTAGGGTGTGCATTGAGAGCCATGGGCCTCCACTATAGCAGAGAGCAGATTGCCATGCCATGGGATCCTTCAACACCATTCATTGCTCGCTCGTGTTCCACTTATTTGATGATGATGATGCACCTGGACCACCTTACCCAGCCGACTATACACTTGCACCACACACTTGGCAGTTGATCCAGGGTGCAGATGAAGTTGTGTCTCACCATGGGAGACAAAGGGAGGGTTTTCATCATTGTTCCAGCCCTTACAGGTGGGGTACATGCTTGTTCGATCCACTTGGAGACCGATGAGGATGTTTCTGTGCCCCCAAAACCACTTTGGGGCACCACAGGTCATTTGCTTGGAGATCAAGCCCCCTGACTTCATCACTATTTTTGGAGCCCTTCCATTCATTTTGACACATATTGGACTTCATTAGGCCTTCCAAGGGCCCTCTTAGCTATTGTATTATCACTTTGGCCCTCTTGAGAGGCTTATTTTTCATATTGTGGAGCTATTTGGTGGGCTTGTCACCAAAGGATGTTATTTGTATGTTATTTTATTATTAGGGGCATCATTAGGCCTAATTAGGAAAATCAAATCCCTTAGAGGATCATATATGTTGATGAGAAGATCATTTCATATTCCTCATCATCACTTGGATTTGTATCTCTCTCTCTTCTTGAGAATTTCGCATTACCTTTTGATGGACGAGTTGGAGAATCTTTGATGCATTTCGATGTTTGGTTAACCTTTTCTTGGTCTTGGAGCTTCACTTTTGTATCTATTTGGTGATTGGATATATTCACTATACTTGTAAGTGCTCTTTCATGTTTATGTTTCTCTCTTGTATACATGAACAATGTATGGAATTTTTGCTCATGAAATTTGAAATGTGCCCTAATTGAATGCGAAATTGTGAAAAATTTGAATTCGTGAGGAATTGCATATGTTACATGTTTGGGTATGGTGAACGAATGGTCCTAGGGGTAAATCATTTCTATAATTACCATGAAAAGTCATTAAATATTTCAACAAGAAGTATAAATTCCTTGGTAACCTAGTAGCTGCCTCTTAGGGCCATGTGAAGTTGCCATTAGGACTGTTTGATTGGGTAAAAGAACTTCAAAGTCAAAAGCACATTGACTCCGTCTCTCCCAAGGCTAGGCACTAATCTTATCCTTGGTGATCACCTTAAATACTATCTCGTTTCACCTCTTTCCCCTTCCTCTAAGCCCTAATCCTAGAGGTCTCATAGGGCATCAAGCGAAATTTATTGTAGCCATCTACTTTGAGAGCAAGTTGGACTACAATTGCGTTAGGATTTTCCCTAGATCCTTGCAAATTTTGAAGCATTTTCCACGGCCATATTTTGACATATCCCAAGCCCTAGCTCTGACATCGTTCTTGTCCCTAGGTTTCCTTGGTTAGTGGCTTCCTCAAGGTTCATTACACTCAAACTCCAATGAAATTCAATTTCATTGACCCTCTTCTTCTCCCTTGCTTGGTCTAGATATTTTGTTTGAAGTTTCACCCGAAACCCTAGACTTTGCTTGGGTCCACTTGCGCTTCTTTGTGGTCCCATACCTTCATCAATCATTATTTCACAAAGGCCACCTAGAAACCTTCTTCCCTTAGGAATCCTAGGTCTAGGGTATCCCTTGTCAAGAAGTATTTCAAATCCCTTGGTCTAGGCCTCCTTTAAGCCTTTCTTGGAGAGCTCCACACCTTGCTTCTCAAGCAAACAAACCTTATCATTTGAGTCTTTGTTGTGAATGGACTCTTGCAATTACTAACTATCCCATCATTGACTTATCATTCATAGTGATTTCCCTTATACTAGGACTCCCCCCATCGGTGAAAGTTCGTAAAGAGCAGGGGACTTCGACTAAGGTGATAGCGGGTCCTTGTCCCATTGTTGCCACGTGGTCTAGTAGTTGCCCCTTTGGAACCCCTCCTAGGACCCCTACTAGATTGAGTGGTAAAAAGTGCCAAGTCAATCCTCTTCTTCCATGCTAGGAAATTTGTTGATCCAACAAGCTTGTTACTTTCCTTGCAAAATGTAGCCATATGATCTGTAGATTGAGACATAGAAAACAATATGACACTTACTTGTCAACCAAGAGTTCTCCTTCTTGACAATGTCTCCAACTATCTTGATGTCTTCAAGATCTTCAAGGAGACTTTAGTGATGCCCTAGAATGATGATTTCTAGGATGCCTTCAACAATGGTGGCTTCGAACAACTTGAAAGAGTGAGTGATGATCCCAAGATTTCTTGATGCTTCTTCTTCTTCAAGATGATGCACTAGAGAATCTTCAATAAGAACTTGTCCTTCCTTCCTTCAATGAGAGCTTGATGATGAGGTCTTCTTCAATGAAGGCTTGATGATGAGGTCTTCTTCAATGAAGGCTTGATGTAGTTCTCTTTCTTCTAGGTCAATAGGTCTTCTTCTCTTTCCTTGTGTCCTTCTGCAAGCAAACGCTTCAAGACAATCTTCTAGTTGCCTTCTCTTGTTCACCTTAGCTCTGATACCATGTTGGAGAATGCAGTAGGGCAACTATTAATTCATTTTTCTCCTTAACGTTAATAATTGCTTGTCAACTTTATTTATCTTCTTTTGTTTCTTTATTAGATCTTTTCATCAAACAATTATCAAGAGAAAAAACAGTAGAGGCAACAGACACAAATATTAGGCTCCAAGCTGGGGCAAAACCCCTCCAAGGGGAAAACTCGGAAAATCTCCTCTTCTTATAGAATTTGCTTCAAATGAGAAAACCAAGACCCAAACCCTAGACCAAGTCCTCCCTCAAGCACTAAGTCAACCCTCCAAGAAGCTCTTCCAATCAAGTCATAAATCAACCAAGATAACAATAGTCAATCCTGCTTCAACTAGCTTCTGGCTTCAACTTCGCCCCACAGCTTCGACCCACAACTTTGGCCTTGTAGCAGGTGCAAAAACCCTAATTCTGACACATGTTAGTTCTTCTTGCCAAGGTCTCTAAAGTCAATGTAGATCAAAACAGAGTATTCGACTCTCCTGTAACTTCGATTTGCAATTCGGACCTGCAATTTTTTCGGCCTCCCTTGAAGCTGCAGAAACCCTAACCCCTTCACATGTGTAAGAGAATAAAGCCCAAAAACAAAATTTCTTATTTCTTCTTGCCTTCTAGACCTTCACACTTGCTTGCTTGATGCTGCCAGCTTCAGATCGAACTTCTTGATGAGAGAGATTGAATTGGTGCTAAATGAGGTCAATGTTGCTTCTATTTATACACATCTATGGGGTTCAAATTCCTTCTTTTGGGCTGACTTGTGCTTGGAGGTTTCTAGGACATTCGAGACTCAAAATCATTATCTTTTACATGTTACATCTTGCCCGATAGAGTCTTATATAAATAATAAAGTCTCTTTTGACTCAAGAAAAATATTTTTTTGACATAACAAATCCTAAAAGCATGAAGAACATGCTTGACCTAGATGACCATCAAAATGGAGCATTAAACCCATGCTCAAAATAATATTTTTCTTTCTTCTTTTTCTTGTAACATAAGATATACATAACGATTTGAGTACATTGATAATTATGAAGACCGAAACTAGTTACATTTTCAAACAAGAGGCACCCATTTGGCCCAACAAAACACTGTATATGTGCCATTCGACCTACCTCCTAGCAAGAAATTCAGATCTGTCTGAGGCAAGTAAGCTTGGATCTCCTAAGGCAATAAGCAAGACGAGTTTGGGGTAGAGAGAGAGGAATTCTCTAAGGCAATAAAGAAGGTCGAATTTATCTATGTGATTGGAAGTCAAAGCTTTGTAAATGAAGGATGAAGCTATGAAATTGAAGGACAAATTTCTACGATAGCACTGTGTGAAAAACGCTGAAATTCTGAGAAAGGAATCTCTGTGGAAGTATCGAAATTTTTTGTGGATCAGAAGGTTGTAGGACTGAGTTTAAGGATGAAAAGGGAGGCCGAGATTATGCCCTAGAAAAGTAGACCAGATTGAAGTTCTTGGGCAACCATTTGACTTGACTCGGATGGAGTTGGATCAGGTTTGACATAGCTATATGGTTGGTCTGTTTGACCTTGTATTTGACTGATGTATCTCTGTTGAACTTAATGATTTCTCTAAGGAAAAGTTTACCGGGTTTTTCCCACATGTGGGTTTTTGTAGGGTAAATACTTGTGTTGTTGCATCACTGTCTATTTATGATCCTTGTGATATTTTTGTTTTAATAGATATTGTTTAGTTATTGGTAAAGGCCCATACAAAATCAGATTTATTATCCATTTTCATTGGTAAGTGTAATGAAAATTTTGACTAGCAACGAACTTGGGACACTCACTCTTAGCTAGAGGAGAACCTTAAGGTGATGAGAAAAATAATACAAGGAAAAGAGTAAGGTTGTATTAAGAACTTTAAGGTTTTGAAATATGAGTAGGTTAGGTTAATACTCTAAAATAAGTAAAGTTGTGTTGATTGAGTAATATTATTTTTGAAGTTACTTTTATATTATCTAAAAAAGGTTACATAGCTCTATTTGTTAGTGACTTAATACTTGGTGAACCTGACCACTGGGAAAATTAATCCAAAAAATAAGCGATGTGTCTAGATAATGTCTCAAAAACCAAAGAGGGTTCTAGAGAACATGATTATACATAGTTTGTCACCTATAAGAAATTGTACAATAACTATAAACTAGATTATGCAGGCTACCTTTCAAAGGATTGGGAAAACAAAAAGAAGAACAAACAAACAGAGAAACCAAATTCATCATGAAATAAAGAAGAATTGGAGATGTCCACCTCGGTTAGGATTGGTGTTCCACTGGCTATAGCCTCTCAGACCCGAAGTAGGAGTAACGTGGGCTTCAATATGCTTTAGTCACACCTCCATTTCCTTTTGGTGGAGCACTTTCTTGTCCAACATGAACAATATTTCTTCCTTTACATCGTTTCAGTCCATGATTACTTGACCCAACAACATCTTCATTCTCCAACATAAATCAATTGTTGATAGGTATTGTTTCCTCCTACCATGGGTATGCCCTGTGTTAGGCACCCAATCCCTTATATCAGTTAACACTTATGAATTCAACAAACAACTTATTTCCACAACAACATTTGCCTCAAAATCATGCAACCTCAGAAACCATATTCTTTGATTTTTTGCCAAGTGTCCAAATCCTGCGAATCAGATTCGATTCACCCAAAATCGTGTCCGGATTTCATGACATGTCGCGTCCAAATGGGACACGATCGGATCCGGATTGTGTTCCGTTCAGACACATCGTGTCATGAAATCCGGACACGAATCCAGCAAAAGGGAACCCACGGGCCAATAAAAGGGCGCACTTTCTGATTTTCTTTATCATTTTGTGTCATTCCTTTTGCAAGAAGTGAGCTGTGGGTTTGCTGTTAGAAGTTTGGAGCAAGGAACCAAGGGTTTGGAGCGTTTTCAAGGAGATTCAAGCAACATGTAAGTGCATTTCCTCTCTATTTTATTGCATTTGTATTACAGCAGAGTGTATATGCATTTCTTTTACAAATTTGTGCAAGTTTTGTTTTTTTTTGTTTTTACAGTATTCATGGATCAATCAAGGGCAGCAAGTAGGGGGCAAAGGAAGGGGAAGAATGTCCCCATTGGAGATGCCCCTCCTCCCCCAATATCATCAGAGTCTACTGCAAGTAATGCTGAGGGAAGACTTCCTCCTAAAGGTAACATTGAGAAATATCCCTTGTGGAAATATGTCACAAGAGAGGATGGGCCAAGCAACAAGGGGAAGGGAGGAGGCAATGTGAATTGGAGATGCAACTTTTGCCACAATGCTTTCACAAGCGCATATTTTCGTGTGAAAGACCATTTGTTGGCTTTACCAGGTTGTGGAGTTGGAGCTTGTACACAAGTTCCTTTATAAAAGAGAAAAGAAATGGAAAAAGAGTTCACTGTTGGTATGACAAATGTGGCTGCAAAGTTAAAAAAAACCCAAGAATGATGACCCCCTTCCATTTTTGAGGAAAGACACCACCAAATTTCCATTTGAGAGTTCTATTGGGGGACAGGAAGCAAAAAAAAAAGGCAATTTCACTTGGTCTAATGGACAAGATTTTTCAAAAAGAGAAACTGGAAGAGCTTGATCTCACCATTGCCTTTTTTCTATAAAAACTTTATATCCTTTAATGTTACACGCTCACCTCTATTTATTGAGATGTGCCGAGCTCTAACTCACTTGTCTCCATCATGGTATGTGCCTCCTAGTTCAGAGAAGCTTAGAACCACATTGTTGACGAAGGCAAAAAAAGAGGTGCAAAAAATTCTTGAGCCTATTAAAGCATCATGGCCAACATCTGGGGTTAGCATTGTTTCTGATGGATGGACAGATCCAACACGACACCTGCTCATCAACTTCATGGTGTCTTCCTTGAATGGTCCAGTTTTCTTGAAAGCAGTGGATACACTTGGAGAATACAAGGACGCACAACTTATGGGTGAGTTGTTTATTAAAGTTATTGAAGATGTAGGTGTTGATTTTTTTGTGCAAATCATTATAGATAATGCACCTGTTTGCAAGGCTGCTGGCATGATTGTGGAAGCTAAATATCCACAAGTGTTTTGGACACCTCACATTGTCCATTCATTGAAATTAGCACTGAAATCCATTGCTTCTGATGTGCTTTGTATTGGTAACATTATTGAGGATGCACAACATATCCGTAACTTTGTGCAAAATTATACAAATGCCCTCACTATCTACAAGGAGTACAACAATCTGTCATTGTTGAAGATTGCTGATACACGGTTTGCCTCTTCATTCATCATGTTGAAGAGGTTGAGGGAGGTCAAGACCGCTCTTAGGGCCATGGTTATTTATGAGTTTTGGTCTTTTTTGGAGAAAGACAGATCAATTAGCCTCTAAAAGAGTGAAGGACACAGTGCTAGATGATGCTTGGTGGGAGAGGGTAGATCTAATTATTCAGATCATGGACCCTATCATTTCTTTGCTTCGATTTGTAGATACAGACAAACCCATCCCAGTAGAGGTTTATGAGGGATGGAATTCCATGATTGACTCTGTGAGGAGCATTATTCTACAAAGTGAGTGCCCTGAGTATGAGACATCACCAAAGGCCTTATGTGGTACTATACATGATATTCTTGTCAGCAGATGGGGCAAGAATTGCACACCTTTACATTGTTTGGCTCACTCATTGAATCCAAAATACTATAGCCATGAGTGGCTGAATGGTGGACCTTCCCGCAGATTTCCTCCTCACATGGATGGTGAAATCTCACAGGGGAGGAAATACGCATTCAGGCAGGTTTTTCAGGATAGAGCATTGCTTGATGAGGTGGAGGATGCCTTTGCAAAGTTTTCCACTGGCATTGTCAATTTGCAGGATATGATGTGATTAGAGACAGGGGGCTAAGAAGCCCTATTCTTGGTGGGCAAATCATGGGGCAACAAGCCCTTCTCTTCAGTAGTTAGCCATGGGGCTCCTCTCTCAAGTGACTTCATCCACTTGTTGCGAGAGGAATTGGAGCACATATGGGAATTTGTATAATGTTAAGAAGAGTAGGCTTGGGCAGTCTAGGGCATAGGCAATGGTGTATGTGCACACCAACCTTCGTTTTATTTACAGACAAAGGGAAGAGTGGTTGAAGGGAAAGACAAATATGTGAGATGTCTTTCCTGATGATATGGGTCTGTACAACAGTTTTGAGTTGGCATTGGCCAACATGGATGTCAATGATCCAATGCTAGAGCCTGTTAGATTTGATGATGATGATACTATAGAGGGGTCATCCTCCACACCAGCAGATGCAGAGGCGACCATGGATACAGGGGAGGAGGAGGAGGATGCAGAGGAGAGCAGTGGTGACCATGATGATGAGGACAGTGATGCTGATTCTGATGATGACTATGAGCATTGATGACTCAAGAGTCATGGGCTATCTACTGCCTTGAGGCTTGTATACCTGTAGTTGTTTTGTATTTTCTGTTTCTATTTGCCATTGGCATTGCATTACCTATGTAACACATTTTTATTTTGATGACTTAATGAGAAAACTACAACCGTCAGTGTCTTTATTTTACTATCTTGTCTTTCTCCTATTGGATCTATCATTGTTGAATTGAATATGTATTATGATTTATAATTATAATTTATGAATTTAGAATTTATGATTCATTGATTTATCATTTATGTGACATGTATTTGAATTGTGTATATACTATGCATGCTATAATGTTACTAACTTACTTTGTAAACAATAAAACTTACATCTAAATGAAGATCTATGTTTGAAATCAATGAATTTGTATCATTAATGAGAATTTGTGTAAGCAATATCTAATTGTTAATATATATATATATATATCCTAACATGTCCAGTTCTGGGGGTCAACGTGTTTGAATCCGACACTTGAATCCCCGTATTCTACGAATCCCGAATCCCCATGTCAGGTTACTTAGCATGCAACTCATCCTAAATCCCTGAACATGCAAGCAAAAGTCTTTGCCCTCAACCAAGCTCGGCAACTGCAAATCCCCCCATGACCTCTATGACCTTGTTGGAGATGAGCCCTGTGCCTAACTTTTTTGCAAACTGAGGGAACCAAATCGGACACACATACTGTAGGAGGGGTTGTAGACTAGAGGGCTGAAGAAAGACCAAGGCACAAAAAACTCTCAAACTCTCATGGTATCCAAATCAAGCATGAGAGAGCAAGAATGGAAATGAATGTGGCAGGGAAAAAGCAATGTTGACTGCATGCCGAGTGACAGACTTAAAACCATAAACAAACTAGGAATGTGGGTTTTGAATCCAAAGGACCGTGCAAATACTGGAAATGATGGGAGAGGAGCTAGCATCACTTCCATTCAGCTAACCCTGCGTGTGAGTGTCAAAATATTGATACAACCTAAAACGAAACCATAACAATCACCCCATCTACTCCATTGAACCCAGGGGCAATCCTCACACATTTTCATTATAATCAGTAGGGTGACACATTTACCTCACTTATTGAGTGAAGTGATGATACCCTCAACACGCCTCCTCTCACCCCATCCAAGGGATTTATTGAGCATTTTTTAAATAAATGATTAACTATATCTTATTTCTAAGTTCTTTATTAACTTGCAAAAGAAGGCAAAGCTTAACATGGTCTTAAATCAACAAAAGTTTCAAGGACAAAATTTATCCCTAAACAAAATATAAGTTAAAATATTTGGTAAATTTAAATATTAACATCAAGCATGAGAGAGCAAGAATGGAAACGAATGTGGCAGGAAAAAGCAATGTTGATTGCATGCCGAATGACAGACTTAAAACCATAAACAAACTAGGAATGTGGGTTTTGAATCCAAAGGACTGTGCAAATACTGGAAATGATGGAAGAGGAGCTAGCATCACCTCCATTCAGCTAACCCTGCGTGTGAGTGTCAAAATATTGATACAACCTAAAACGAAACCATAACAACCATCCCATCTACTCCATTGAACCCAGGGGAAATCCTCACACATTTTCATTATAATCAGTAGGGTGACATATTTACCTCACTTATTGAGTGAAGTGATGATACCCTCAACATGCCTCCTCTCACCCCATCCAAGGGATTGATTGAGCATTTTTTAAATAAAGGATTAACTATATCTTATTTCTAAGTTCTTTATTAACTTGTAAAAGAAGGCAAAGCTTAACATGGGCTTAAATCAACAAAAGTTTCAAGGACAAAATTCATCCCTAAACAAAATATAAGTTAAAATGTTTGGTAAATTTAAATATTAACAAAGATATTTATAAAGTGAATTAATTTTATAAATGATCTTTATCTAATTTTGTTAATTTTTTCCATATATGGATATATTTTCTAAATTAAATAGGAATAAAATGTAGTATATATAATTGTAGATAAAGTATTATTTTCTTTATTTAAAAGTTAAATTTAAATTTATGATGAACATTATTATTATTAAAAAAGTTATATAATAAATTCATAATAAATATATTATTATGAAAACTCTGAATCCTGTTGTCAACTTATCCTTGTACTTTAAAGTTTATATTTCACTTGCAACTCTAAAATCATTACTCAATGGCCACACTTTTACCTGGAATCATGCAGACCATTTTTTGATTGTTGAATATTCATCCCAGTGAAGCAGCACTCTCTAACCTGGTGCTTAATATTTACCTGAAACTTCGCCAAGATACGTTACTTCTCATTTTCTTTGGCTTTTGCAAATTCGTTTGGGCCTACAGGAAACAGATTGTCGCCTCCCTTGGTAATGGAGATCTCAAATATTTCTCCAAAATCTTCTATGTTTTGCTCTGATAGTTAGGTCTCAAATATTTCTTCGAAATATTCTTATGTTTTTGTTCGTTTTCATCCTACACTTTTGTTGTTTTCCTTACTGGATTATATTCTTGTTTCCACTTTTACACCCTCGATGCAGATAGACTATTAGCATGGTATAAGTAAGCACTGTCAAATTTAGAGAGATTTGGAGCAAAGGTATTGGATGGTGCTGATGCAATAATAGTGCAGACAAGGCTTAACGAACTTATGTTAGGGCTTGAATTTTAAAGACAAACAAGGAAGTCCGTCGAAGTGGAAAAAATGGATGTGATGACGGAATTGGACAACTTCAGGGTATTTGTAAATAGATAAGGAATTTAGGAAGAATTACGAAGTAAAAAGGACAGATGGAAAAAGTTTCTGGTCTTAAAAATAAAAGCTTTAGATAATTATATTGACCAGTCACCAGATCTTGTTATCTTTGTGGAAGGGGTAGTTTCTAAGTTGAAATTTTGTTTGAAATAAGAGACAGCAGTCCTTTTACAAAAAGAGATATGTTCTTAATCATCAAACTCATTTAAAACCTATACAAAGTTCAAACTTCAAAGCCATTACATAAATATATTCATTACAAGTTCAACACGTCACTTACATGAATTGAACTAGAATAGAATAGAAAAGATAACAAAATTTTCTGGCAACCACTCTTACTACTTAAATATCACCAAATACATGGTGAAATAACAAAAGATTTTCTTGAGACTAAGTTGACAAAGTGGTAGCATTTTTGTTTCTAAATTTAAAAGAAGTAACAAGAAAAGCTAGCAACTTCAGGGCAAAGAAAGATTTTGTTGGTACAAATTGTTCAAGGCATTGTCTAAGTATTCTAGGTTTTGGAGTTTTTGGTTGGTGAATCAATTTTTAGTCAGATAATGAGTTTTTGTTGTTCAAAATGTTTTTTTGAATGCATCTTTTGTAGTATTTGAATTATGCAGAACATACAGCTCAAACTGATAATTCCAATAAATCCCTACCAAATTTTAGACAAATTCCACCAAATTTAAGGTATGTCTTATTTAAAGTTTTACCCTACCAAATTTTAGACAAATTCCACCAAATTTAAGGTATGGAAAGTCTAAACTGCCAACCAAATGATGCCACCTATTATGTAACATAACAGGAAAAAGGGTGAAAAAGCTTTCCATATGGCATCGATACTTCTATGAAATTTGTCATGATTTGTATTCCTAAAAGATCTTTGAATACAATTTTTATTCCTTATATACTCTTTTGCTATAATTGTTTGGAAAATATAATTATGAAGTTAAATTTTATTCATTATATACTCTTTTGCCTTAATTGTTTGGAAAATATAGATATGAAATTATGGACACAAGTTTCGATTGTGTTACATTTAGAATTCCAGGGTAGCATCATGTTATCTTCCGGTAAGTAAGATATATTTAACTACAAACAATAAGGGTTGATATTATACCAAAGGTTTGGTAGTTTGGTTTAACAATCGCCATTTATTTTTTTGAAATGTTTCCAAGTAAATGAGTTAACTTTTTACAGTTAATTTAAGAATGTTAAATATACTAGTTAAAAGTTGAACTTCGACGAAGAAGATAGCATTCTTTTGTCATAATTACTTAAACTAAATTTGAATCCCATATAAAAATTGTTTCACTATATCTTCCAGAATCACAAATCAGTGTTTAGTTAAACATTCTAACTTGAACATTTTCATTACTGTTTAGAAGTTCTAAAGACATCAATTTGTTTAGGGCACACAGTTTGGCTTTTAAAGGGCAGGTTTTTTCCTCATTAACATTGAGTTTTGTTCATTTGGGAGGCTACTATACTCATCATCTGAATTTTTCGAGAGTTGCGAAACCCATCCAAGTTCTCTTTGTTTATTTCATATTTTGTCATATAAAATCTGCCATTTAGGAAGTCTTCCAGGTTTGTATTGTAGGCAATGAAGATTACTGTTTTGCTTTGCAATTGCACTTAGTCATTGCATTTGAAAGTAACTCTTATTTATCTATGAAATTTGAAAAGAGACAAAGCACTGAACAATCACATTTCATTGACCTTGAGAAACCCTGGTCTCTTGTTATATTTTGTCCTAGGGATTAATTGTGTTTCAATGGGATGTCCATGCAATCATTACACTTATAAATCTAAGTGCAATGACATTAGAATATACTTATATCTTTTGAGTATTCCTGGCATGGGTAAAGACACGCACTTGCTTACTGGGATAACCCTGTGAGAGTCGCAGTAAGATGGCTTTCAAAGTTGATATTTATGCGGTTGTTTATTTTTAAAAGTTGATTCTTATACAGTAAACTGCTTCAAATTCAATTTCTTTTTTATTTAATTTTTAAAATTTTAAACACATTTGTATTTTATTTTTTCAAAATTTGATAATATATTTAATAAACTTGTTTACATAAATTAGAATTTTTAATTTAAAATAATTCAAATTAGATAAATTAAAGTGCTTAAATTTAATTTATTTTTTTAAAATTTGATAATATATTTCATAAAAATGTTTACATAAATTAGAGTTTTTAATTTAAAATAATTCAATCTAGATAAATTAAAGTGCTCTATATAGGAGAATTCAACTAAGACAAGTGAGTAGCGAATTGGCCAAATACCAAGCAACATTCATAACAATCATTTGAACTAATTTCTTCGACTAAATATTTTTTAATAATACTTACACTCATCAAGGAAAATCTCATTGTAAACGGTTGACCATTTTTCTATATGTTTCATTGATGGTTGGATGGTTGATTACCATCTAGATCCAATATAAACATCGAGTAAGACATACAACAAAGATAATGAGTTTGGAGATTGACCATACAACATCATACATTATACTCAAAGCACTCAATTACTTAACCCACCAAACTTTTATATGTACAATAATTATTGTTATCCCCAACCCACTGTGGCTCCCTGAAGGAAATTTGAGAATGTGTTCTAATTGCCGCTGACACCCTTCCCTTGCTCCCCTGTTCCTCTCTTTCAAAAACTTGTGCATGATAGATTATTCATAAACTCATGCAAGATAGATTATTCATAGGATTGACAGTTGAAATATTGAATGTGTTTATTTTTTTCAACAGAACGAGTATTTGGTATTATAGAGAAACTGTCCTGTTTGAAGGTCACAATATTTTACATAGATATTCAAATGCTACTTCTCCTATTCCTATATAGATTAAAACACATTTTTTTCCTTCTAGCCTTTCTACTAAACTTAGAAATTCTATTTCTACTATATTTATATATGGTCCAAAAGACACTACCAAAAACTGCATATTTGCAATACATTTAGTTACTTATATTTGGGGTGAGGCTTTCTCCTGCTTCCTTCCGCTCTGCTGGATGCTCCTCCTCGTTCTCTGCTGGGTTGCCCGCTTTATCCACTGTTATTTCTCTTTCTTCTCATAGGTGTCACCCTGGAGGATGCCTAGGAAGATCCCCTGCTGCCAATTTTACTGAGGTTTCCACCATAGGCATGAGAATTTCCAATTTTACTTGCACCATATCCATAAGCACCTGATGTTTATCAATTTTGGTTTCTATCACTGTCAGTCTTTGTGAATTGACCCCCTTGGATTCTAAGCTTTTCTCTCATAACCATACTCTGTTGATTGCACTCCCTTATTATCCTACCAAGTCTATTCATAATGAATATAAGATTGCTCCTCCTTAATTACCATTCCAGCACTGACTGCTTGTAAAAGAAAAACGGAAATGCCAACGCCTTAAAGACCTGGCCTTGCTGCAAGGTGTCCAACCTTCCTTGGTGTGTTAAATTTGTTTAATTATTAATTCTTCCATGATCAAGGTATGGGATGAATGCCCCTAGTCTCACCATTGATCAACAAGTGGCCTTGGGGCAACGTTGCTCCCAAGTTGGCAATTTTATCTGCGTTTTTATTGTGTGCCCTTAATACGTGGAATAACTCCACTTCTTCAAATGTCTCCAGTTTTTGGTTAATTCGACATTGCATTGAGTCTCTAGGTGCATCCTTGCCATTCTTTGTCTTGTGCAATTGTTGTATAACCAAGAGAGAGTCTCCAATGACAATCAATCTTTTGATTTCTCTTTCCCTAGCCAATCTCAGTCCTTGGTATAGGGCTGGATACTCAGTTGCATTGTTTGTGGGTTGCCCTAGACCCCATGCATACTTTTTTTTTTTTGTCAGGGTTTAAAAGCACCCCTCCCCCTCCTGCCTCCCTCGAAATATTGAATGTGTTTATTAGATAATAATAATATCTAATTTTAAAGTCACAACCAAGCCAAACACCAATCCTTATATGAAACCCTTTATTTAATCTATATTGTACTCAATTTGACTTAGAGAGCTCTCTTTCATTGTTGTTGTATTATCCTTTTCCATGCTGGCAAACACTGGATTGAACCCATGGTCTCATTCATCACATGGAAATCTGGATGTGTTTATCATGTTCTGCACTGTTGTTTGCACATACAGAAACATTGTGTCAAATTTCACCAGTTGAGGTCCATGCTAGATACAATTTTTGTCGTTGTTGTTATTAATATATAATTTTTAAATATAGTATGTAAACTAAACACTAAATGAATTACACACCTCCATTTTCTTTTGTTATTAATATAGAATTTTTAAATATAACATGTAAACTAAACACTAAATGAATTACACCTCTTTTATATTGGATTGTAATATTGATATTCTTTTAGATGTCATGTGTCGACCTTCCTCTCTCTCTATATATGTTAACTTGAATATTGAAACATTTTATTTATTATCTATATTTAAATTTAGTTTGTTATTAATATCGTTTAAATGATACATATCAACTCCATATTAAAAATCAAATAAACTATATATCTTCCTCACAATAAAATGAAAATTTAAGAAATTTTTTAATTTCAATTACTTTATCTCTTTCTATATAAAGATGATATAAAATTATGTTACTTAATATAGACATTGAAATATTTTATTTATGGTTCATGTGAAAATATTTTTTTGTTTTGTTAGTAAATATAATTTTTAAATATCACATGTCAACAAAATATTAAATCAATTATATATCTTCTTCATATCTCTTTCATATTGGATTGTAATATCGATATTATTTTTAGATGTTGTGTGTGGACTCCATATTAAGTATTGAAGGAATTACACGTCTCTCATATTAAAATGTAGAAAACAATTAAAAATGAAATTAGACATTTTTTGTTTTTGTTTTTATATCTTCGTAGATCCACTCGAAAGGATCTATTGTTGCTGCAACAATGAGCCTCCAAAATTTGTGCCCTATTCAATTTTGGAGCCTACCTATGTTTTCATGAGTTTTCGCTCTAAGCTATCTTGTGTCGTCTTGTTGTTTATTCATGTTTTCCTAAGTGTCGACTATCCTTTCGACATATCTGAGTGTTGCTTTTCCTCCTAGGTCAATGTTTTCTAAGTGCCGCTTTCTCATCTTTTAGAAGTTGTCTTTTCACCTTTCTAAAGATAAGAAAAGCATGAGCTTTCTCTATGACCTAGTTAAACTCTCTTCATCTAACACACATACTACAGAAAAGCAAGAAAGAACACCTTTCTTTTCTAGTGGGAGCACACTTTCCAAAGTTAGTGACTACACAAGCATTGTTGGAGAAAACTGCGCCCTCTTGAGCTAGAGCGCACTTCCCTTTCCTAGTAGAGCACATTTCTTTCTCACAGTGGGAGCACACTTCTTTATCACAGTTGAGCGCACTTCTTTCTCATAGTGGAGCACACTACTTGTCTTCAACAAGTGCACACTCCTTGTCACCAGCAAGTGCGCACTCCTTCCTTGTATGTAGAGCGCACTCCTAGAAAATAGGGATCTTCTCCACTTTGCTCAACTAAGTCAGTGATTAAGCAACAAATGGTGAACATGCATCGAAACCCTAATTTTAACTTGCATGTAGTCTTCCTTTATAAGGATCTTGTTTTATTGTTCCTTTTCACAATCACTATTTACTTTGAGCTGAGTGCATTCTCTCATTGCAAGGAGTCTTTCTTCACTCTTGATTTCAAGTGTGTCGATTCTTGGTAAGTTTTGCAAAGTGTCGCTTTTGTTTGCTTTTGACATTTTTAGTGTCGCTTTTGCTTTCCTTAGTGGCACTTTGATATGCTTTTGCATATTAAGTGTCATTTTTATCTATTCTCTCTCTTACAAATGTTGTCTTGCTGTTGCATGTGGCGTTTCTAATGACTCTTCGTATTCCATGATCTTTCACCTTCTAGTTGTGATTGTGACGGGATATATGAACACTTGAAACTTGTTTCTCTCACTTTTATTGTGCTATTAACTTGTTAGTGGTCATCACTTAGCTAGTTTTTAGCTTATCCCTCTCTCATTGAGTAGTGCGCACTTGCAGGCAACAAGCACCCACTCTTACTCACCATGACTGCAACCTGTGCCCAGCTGAGAAGAAGCCTTCCTCTATAGCGCATGGTGCACTTCTAGTCCACAGTGAGGCATCCCTTGCCCGTTGCCACTTTGATGTGCCCCCTTGTTGAGCCTCCCTAGAGCATTGCACACTTCTAGTCAGTGGTGTGCCTCTCCCTTTCTCACTGCAATCGTGACCCATGCCCAAGTGAAGCCTCTCTCTCTCACAAGTGCACACTACATAGTTCTAAGCTTTAGACTTGATCCCCTTGTGCACTGTGATCCCGACTTGCGCACTACTTGGTCCTCTCTTCCTTGCCTTGGCGCAGTGTGCACTTCCAATGGCTAGTAAAGCCACCTTGTCTCATCTTTACAAGCTTGTGCTCCCAACTTGCCCAATTCCTTTCCTAGTCATTGTCTTTGCATAGTTTTCATATGATAGCTAGGATATTTCCAAGAACTAATCTTTGTTCGCTATGAGTGATCTTCCACTTGTAGGTGTTGTAAACACAAATCACATCAACCTTTCATCTTTTGCAGAGATAATGCCTCCTACCACTCGACATGCTACATCAAAAAAAACTTCTAAAAATAGTACTAAGGAGGCAGTGGAATGTTCCATGCCAACTGTACCCATCTTATCAGACACAAAATGTTTCATTGATAAACATTTCAAAGTCTCATGGTAGGATATGAAAGATGTCTTCATTCAAAAGGAATTCCTGGAGACCTTAGAGGATAGGCAGGTATACATAAACATGAAGTCCAGAATCCATAAAGTAGCATGCAAATTTCCAGTGCTACCCTATGCAGAAGCTATTGGGTGGATTTTGTAGCACATGGATAGCAAGAATCTAGTTCTCAACAGTAAAAGTGGAAGTAGACCGCCACCTACCATCCACATGATTTACATTCCTATTATAAGTTGTTAACCCCTGGGAAATACTTGAACACACAATTCTATGCAACTTGGGCCAACTTGAACACCAGGGAAGTCCTCAAGTCATGGTGGCAAGAACCTACAAAGTTTCACCAAAAGCCAAGTGTAGTTTACAAGACCAAATCCTTGAGAAAAGTCTATCAATATCTTATGGCGATGTGCTGCAGATTGCATGGGTGAAAGAATGCATAATTTTTTGAAGAAAGATGGGTTTACTTACTCAACTTGGTTGTTTCTGGAGGCACAATCTTCATTTGGGCTAACATCCTTGCTTAAAAACTACAAATCAATGTACAACAGGGAAAGCAAGTTTTAGAAGCCAATAAGTCAGCAAAGTTTTATATGTCTGTGTATTTTCTGGATGGAATTTGCATTCGCTACACATTCACAAGAATGAAGTGGAATTCAATACCCAAAGAGAAACTACTTGTCCATCTCCATTGCAGACTATTGTCAGAAGTCAGTTTTCGAGGAGTATATAAGAGACCGATTGAGCACTTTTTCACAGTACTACATCAGACAATCTTCGAGGTGGATCCTCCCTACATGAAAAATCAGGTGAAGGAGGCACTAAGTGAGATTTCAGATTGGTTTACTTCACCACAAGGCACATATATCATAGTTTTCAGGTGCTACAATACCCCTCATCTCATGCCGAGATATGTAACCAATAAGGTGGTCTTGCAGGAGATTGCCGATCAACTCAACACAAGTTTGTTTGCACAACTCTAGAGGAAGAAGAGGGCTCCTTGGCTCTCTTTCCCTTTACGGGTAAGGATGTATGAGCTTAAAATCCTTAAGGCTATTGAAGCTGAGATTGAAGAACTTAGGCGTTTTCATTTTGGAGAAATGAGCTTTCATAGATACGATCCCATAAATGTTTGTAGGAAACATTGTACTAGGATACATTACACTTGGCCATATGTATCTCTAATATTTCAAGAGATGAGAAGATATAGAACTGGTACAATGCATTAAGGAAGAATCAACTAGGAAAAGAGGCATTTACCTCCCATGTTGCACAAGTACTAGACACACAAATGGAGGAGATTCAACAAGAAGTGACCGCCCCAACTAATACCGTATCATCGAAGAAGAGGCCAAAGCCTAACCCCATAGTGGAGAGAACCGAAAAGTTCAAGGAAAATCCTCTTTGTAAAGGTGCAATAAAGGCGAAGTAGCAAAGCAAGCAATGGGAGGAAGAAAGGAAAAAGCAAGAAGAGGAGAAGCACCAAGAGGAAGAGCCCAAAAGAGAGGAGGAGTGCAAACATAAAAAAGGAACAAGAGAAGAAGAAGCAAGTTGACTTGCTGAAGAAGAAAGAATAAGTAAAGAAGAGAAAAACAAAGGAGCTATAAAAGAAACAACAAGAAGAAATATTAAAGAAGCAGAAACAAAGGAAGAAAGGAATAGAGCAGAGGAAGAGGAACAACGAAAATGGGCGGAGGAAGAAGAGATGAAGAAGAAACAGGAAGAATAAGCTACACAGGAAATGGAGGAAGAATTAATGGCCTGTGACATAGAAGAAAAGCTATAAGAGGAGGAAGATATTGAACCAATTGTAGATGATCCCAATATTTAGTTAGAACCCCCTCTCGCTGGTGGCCTTCTCCCATTTAGCGAGATGTGAATTATTCCTCCACCTGACAACAGGGTCATGGATATATCAAACTTTACCTTCAACCAATTAAATACGAGGATTGTACAAGAGAGGCAAAGGTACTATCCTCATGACCTTATTCATCCTAATACCATATGTACAAAGAAGGTTATAACATCCAACACTAGGAGGAATCCTTGAGCAGTAGTTGCAACATATGTGGCCTTTGCGATAGTAGTACAGGATAATACAAAATATGTTCTGAGTCTGAATGAACAACTGTGAAAGGAGCCGATTGCTGTAAAGAAGAAAGTTGATCATCTTGTTGCAGAAAACCAGAGGTTGGCTTCTACCGGTATCGGCATGACAAAGAAACAGTCTGCCATACTTGAAGAGATCAAACCAATGGAGGAAACTATGAAGAAAATTTACAATGAGATGATCCTCTTAAATGAAGTGATGATGCCCTTGATTGAAATCCAGAAAAGATCTCAAGAGATCTTGAAGGTTTTGAAGGTTGCATGCACATTGGTGGATCTGTTGTAGGATTGGGGCACCAAGTATCGTAACATTCCTAAGCAGTTGGTCAAGAAGGATAGATTAACAGTCAAGGTGGATAGAGCAGAGTTGAGGCTATATACTCAGAACTATAACCACTTGGCGAATAGGTGACACACTATAGCTGCCTATGTCTAATTGCACCACAGTTTAGAGTCCCTTGCACAAAATCATAAAATACTTTTGTGGGATCACTTGCATAAATAAGGAATAAATATATCGTCGTGTAGGAGTTAAAAGAGTTTATTGAACAGATTAAGAAAGCAACAAATCAAGAAGGCTTGGAGGTGACCAAAATTACCATTCTACAGTATGCAACTTGGCAGCCAAAGTTCATACAAAGTTATTCATGCTGTGGAGTAGTATACAATCAAACTCCAAATCTATACTTTCATATGCATTGGAGGTGAAAATGTGGTACATTGTATATCTACCAGCAAGATTCAAAGTTATTGCAACAAAGTTCAAAGCATGACACTCTTACATTACTAATGAGCTCCACTCTCAAGCTATTGATTTGTCTTTTCCTCCTACATGAGGAAATTTTGTCTTATTATAATTTTGTCCTATATAGCCACCCATTTTTAGTGTAATTTTTTTTTTATGAGAATGAAAAATTCAATGTAAAGGAAGTCCAAGAGACACATGTGGAACATGAAGAGTCACATAAAAGTCCATAGGTTGTACAAGTCAAAGAGTCATGAGGAAGCTCAACGATCACTTTCATTTTGTTATAAATAAGCCCCCATAACTCAAGCAAAGGGCCTGGAATTTTGGAGAATTGGCCTCAGGTTCTTTAGTTGTGCACAGGGGAGAAAATCATTCTTTGGAGAAGCAAGTGGTAGCTCCATGTTCTGCTATTGGGGCTAGTGTTTCATTATTGTAGCAATGTACTTGGATCTTTCATTTAATCATTAGAAATATTTGGAGCCAACATACTTTCATGCATGTATCGTGAATATTGTAAGACTATTTTTTGAATGTTTGTGGTATATGTTTATGCTAATTCATATTAAAGAGAATGAATTATTTCGTTAACTTTAGATATTATCTTGTTGAATGTGTGATGTTATGTGTTTTTACGATCGTTGTTATCTTGTGAACTACTTTGCAGGTTAATTAACAATTATTCTTCTATTTCTCTTGTGTGTCTCTCTTAGGATAATACTACTACTTTTCTATTAGAGGCCCACCTCTTATTTCCCTTTCGTGAAAGCTCCCTTTACAATTTAAAATTGGTGTCTCACAAAGCTTACACACTTGTTGTCCCCAAAGTTATGTGCATGATCTCTTGTGTGTGTTTTGCAGCCAAGGCATATTTCTAAGATCTCTTTCAATGGTGTCCAGACCTAATATTTGGATGTGGCTCCTATTAGAAACTGTGTAAGTTCTAATTGAGACTTCATATCGGGGAGACCCCTTGCATGTTGACGGTATCCAACACCGTCAACATCCTAGTGCTAGAAGGAGGGCCATATGACAAGATGAGTCTGTGAAGTATGTTTGAATCTCTAATATTAAATGGCTTCATCCCAAATATTAATTAACAAGACACTTTTCACATGATTTGGATCTTTCAATCCTTGCGAAATTTTTACATGATTTGTCATATTTAAAGTTTGATGGAAAGGGTCAAGCAACTGTTCTTGATTATGTAGTTGAATTTGTTCAATTCCGCTTTTCAAGTGGAGTTTATTATGAGGATATCATTGTTAGGTTGTTTACCCTCACATTGGAAGGTCGTGTTAAGGATTAGATGTTGATTTCTAATCCTATTTGATTGCTTGCATTAGATGTAATGATTTTTAGTGAATAAAGACATAGAGAGAAAAAGGTGGAGATAGAGAGGGAGAGTGATAAGGGAGAGAGAGAGAGATCGAGAAAGAGAGGTGGAAAAGAGAGAGAGATAGAGGTAGAGAAGGGGAAAAGAGAGAGAGGAAGAGGAAGAGGGAGGGAGTTATAGACAGATATTGAGAAAGAGTGTGTATGTTTATGGGGTGATATAGAGAGATAAAGGGAGATAAAGATATAGATGGAAGGGGGAGAGAGGGAAGAAGAGAGAGATAGAGAGAGGGAGGGAGAGAGCGGGCAAGAGATAGATAGATATGGAGAAATAGATCATGTGTGTTTGTGGGGGGTGAGATAAAGATTCAGAAAAGAAGAGATGAAGGGATATTTAGATATAGATGGAGGGGGAGACAAAGTGAAGAAAATTGTTTTCACTAGATGCATTAATTTCAGTAACAATGTAAACTTTTAAACGGGAACCCATACTGTTACCTGTTTTGTAGAGATAGCAAAAAAATGATCCGATTTTAAAAAGGGGTTATGCAGAACACACATGTTTTTTAAAGCTTAGTTTTTGGCACTATAATTTTTTTTATGTACATTGTGTTTTATAATGGTAATGTTTTTTATGCTGATTTAAAAACGTGGTAATTCTACACCAGGCCCTTTTTTGAAAATGTTTTTTTTTGTTTTGTTTTGTTTTTGTAATGTATGAAATATAAATAATTATTTTGTGAATTTAATAATTTTTGAAGTGGTCTTTTTCTTCATATTTTTTTGTTTTTATTTTTTTGTAGTGAGGTTTTTATTGTTTCGCATATTTAAAGAAGAAAGTCGATATTTTGAATTTTCAATATTCTACATATTTATACGTTGTTAATTAAATTTTCAATCCACAAGAAATAATTGTTTCTAAAAAACAATATTTTTTAACAATGGACATAAAAATAGTTATTTTTAACATAAATATAATTAAAAAACTACACGTTTTGATAATTTTTTGCTACAATTGACACGCGAAAATCACAATTTTTATACGAAAATTTTAACTAAAAATAGTTAAATAATAGTTTTTTTTTTTTTTTTTTTATGAATTTCATGTCAAAAAATAATAATAATATTTTTTTTTTCAAAAAATAATATTTAACTTAAAAATTAATGTGAAAATCACATATTACAAATATTGAACGCATAACAATCTTAATTGAGTGTATATTCTTTTCATAAAATGTCAAAGTCAAAACATTGCAAGTATAACTACTTAATAGTTAAAAAAATGAGCTTGATTTCCAAGCATAACTTAAATTTAATCAACAATGTAATGTAATCCAAACTCTTCGTCCTCTAGAGTTTCATTATTGTCTTCTTCCACAATATTTTTTGCTTTCTTTTGCTCATTTTCGTCTTCTAATGGATCTTTGATGTTTGCGAATCTCCCAATGTATGTCTTTCCAAACATCCCATGTAATGGTGGTTGAGGTTCCTTCGCCTTTTTTGCCACACGTGATTCACTAAAGTCCCCTTTCTTCAACCCAATTTTTTGCATTGCATCTGGAAGAAATTGAATAGCATTAATTCTTTGTTGAATGAAATTGCATTGTAATGGATCTTTTTCAATTGCAATGCAATTTCTTCTTTTTTGAAGGCAACATGCTAGTGTTGGACCTAATTATCAAGCACAAAATAAATAATGAAGTAAATTAGTACAATGACATATTAATTAAAAAAATAACATATTGAAATTCAATTTTATATAATAAAACTTACATAAGCCAGAAAAATAAATCAAGAACCCAATCTCCTTCATTTGAACATATGTCTATAAGATAGTTAATCAATAATTGTGGTTTTTGATAAATGTTAACTATCTTTTCTTTTTCTTATTTGTCTTCATATGTTAGTTTTCTTACAACAGCATCATAAGTCAATATTTGGCTATGATTCTTTCCGTCCACCCGATTAAAAATCATAGACATATAGCTATCATCTTTTGCCCAACTATTAATATGAATGAACTCACAATCATTTATAAATACTTGACCATCACGGTTAAGAAGATTTGACTTTTTCTTGTAACATGAAATAGTAAAAGTTCAATAAGCTTGTACATAAATGAATTTTTCAACATTAATCAAATATACATTTTAAACGTCTTACCATGTAAGCTGCATCCTTGAATTTGTTTTCCCTCTGAAGCTTGACAATATCATTGCCAATTGTGTGTCTGAATGAAATGTCACAAATCTCCATAATGGTGATGACGTGACTTCTACAAATCCCGCAACCACTTTATTAAGAGCTTGATAAGTATAAGGGTCACTATCATAGTCAATATTTGGAATATTGAAACCATGGGGAATATCTACAATAACTAGGGCATACTCCCTTTTAGGTATGAGTTTAGCAATGTCTTCACAGTCGCCTTGTATTACTTGATATTGAACAGTGTCTAGTCCATTCCAAACGAAATGAGTAAGAGTTGGATCAAGTTCAACATTCTTAACACGTTGCTTCCTCAATCTTTTGGTCTTTATTTTTTCAATAAAGGTTTTGAAGCTAGTTGGTGCTCCATTATCATCCTTCTTCATTTTTTATAAAATAAACAAATATATGTGTAAGTTATAAATTAAAAATAGTACACATATGAATAAAAATGAATGTGTAAATCAAGATACCTTTTTAAATGCAAGATAAAAAGCTTTTAATGTTGATGTAGAACTTGAATCTGGATAGTTGCGTACAACATCATTCCAACTATCTTCATTCAAAAATCTAACCATTTGTTCTTGAATTTTCATGTAAACTTTGTGACTGCATAGATAAAGTAACGAAAAGTCAATATAATGATATGTATAACAAATACTACCAAGAACATGTTTTATTTAAAAGAAAATTATAATCTAGAAATAAATAAAAATAATTCAACAAACTTACTTTTGAAATTCCTCAGACGTTTCCTCCAATGATAATTCCCTTGACTTCACATGAGATAATATTGTTTTGACAATTTTTTCATCTTTCACTCCTTGCATTACTCTCCAAGGTGTGATAGTCATATCTTCTGGAAGCTGCTTCAAGTCAGGACCTGATTTATTGCCGCCACATATCAATGGCTTAGACTTTTTGACCTTCTGGTTTTTAATGCCAATGTTTTCCCACATGCTAAAAATCTCATCAATCAACTTCCAAACATCTCCAGTTCTAAATGCCAATTGGAAAACGTTATCAACACCTTTGAATATGTCACTAGGAAGGTTGCGTTTTCCACCTTTTGAATTGGGTTTCTCTTCAATTTGATAGCCTATTTCCATACAACATTCCCTTCGAAAATTTGCAGTAACATTTATCCTATCCCCACCACATTTTTCTTGAAATTCACTATGAATAAATCTAACCCTTTGGATGAAAGTCATAAACATCCTATATTCATTATCTGAATTATGATCCCATGCCACTAACTTTGCTTCTGTATCCGATAAACCAGCATAAAGGATACATTTCATTGTTACAAAATGTGGGTTGTTGGGATATTCCTCCATCAATTGTCTTTGAGCTTCTACATAATGGTTCTCCCCAAGCACATAATAATTGTATTCAAAACATTTTGACTTATCAAATGCTTCTTTGTTGGGAACTTGAACTGGATCAACAAGAAGCACATAATTAACCACAGGAGCATATGGATTATACCTCATCAATGTCTTCAAGTTGTGAACATGCAGATGGTGTGGCTTTCTGACTTGATATTGACATTGTCCTTCACTTGCCTTATAGGTTTGTCTGACATTAAGCTGAAATGTACGACCACCATCAATTAAGTTTTTCTTTGTCAAATTCTGTCGAATAACATTTTGTTTTGTTTTGATAATGCCATCCTCTAAATCAGCTCCTGGTGTAATGATTTCTCTGCTTTCTTTTGAAGTTTCACTAGGTCATTGACTGCTGGTAATGACTACTACAAAATCTTCAACTTTACTTTTCCTCATCATAACATTCTCAACAAATTTATTCTTGGGCATTGTTACTTTTGGTCTTTTACGACTCTTCTTAGTTCCAATATCATCTTCAGTAACGACAACATATGCTTCACTGTCAGTTTCAACTTCATCGCCCTCAAAAGTAACTTGTCTAACCTTGCTAGATTTATCCACTAGAGGCCTTTTTTTTCTTATCCTTTGGATGTAGTTTTGTAGCATCATCAATTACTATATTTTGCTTGTTTTCCATATCTTCTTCTGACACTGAGTAAAAACTGCTAACAAATTTCATGATATCATGCTCTATGAAATGAATGCCTCCCAACCTAATTGAACAACTTTCAACAAAATTCTGCCAAACAAAATATCATATGTCAATAAAAACAAAATTAAAAAAATATAGCGAGACACTTTCAAGAAAGCAAAATAAAAATATAAATAGCAATACTTACGATGTTTTGTTTCATCTCATTTACGATTTGTTTACACAACTTTGTAGATACCTCTCTCGTGTCATACAATGAATATGTTAGTTGATATTTAATCCTTTCATGTGACTTGGGAGCTTTTGTAAGTATGTAAACAACTTCAATGTCCGGTACCGAACACATATCTATGACTCTTCCCATCAGCTCAAAAATTCCATTTTCATTCGGTATATCAATATATAGATATATGTTCACATTTTGGCTTTCTCTTTCTTTCACATACCAGATTCTTGATGGGAATTTCACCTCTTTTGAATTCTTCCAGTTTGAAATCATCTTCTTATCATTTGAGGCACTTGAAATATTTGTAGCCATGAGCTCAGGTGGAGTTCGTTCACCAATGTTTTTTGAAGATGCACCTTTAAGTGTCTTTGGTCCAGACATATTCACATAAATCTTCTTTGATGCCATTTTCCTGAAAAATAGAAACACATAAATCAGTAAATAACGAAAAACATATTAACTTAAATCCACAATGAATATATATCATAAATTTTTAATTTGTCTAATCAGATAATTGAAATTAAAAAAATATTAACACAAAGAAATGGTAGAAGCCCACTGACACCACCCCATCCATTCGCGGAGTGGCGGGCGATTTCCCTACCCCCTACCCCCATGCCCCCCTTTACCCCTCTTCCCCCTCAACCAACCCACGCCACGCCACGCCACCCCACCCCGCAATCGGACGGCCATCCAACCCCACCGTTACCCCCCTTCCACCCCTTCCCCCTACCCCCACGCCACCCCACCCCCCAACCACTTCCCCCCACGGCCCCCTCCACCCCCTACCCCCTGACTCCCAACCCCCACGCCACTCCACCCCCTTGCCCCCCCTCCGCAACCCCTTACAACCTACCCCCCCTCCCCCCCCAACCGAGCCACCCCACCTTGCAATCAGACGACCACCCCATCCCACCCTTACCCCCCTTCCACCCATTCCCCTTACCTCCCTCGCCCTCTCCCCCAACCGAACCACCCCTCCCCACAATCAGACGGCCACCCCACTCCACCCTTACCTCCCTTCTCCCAACCCGCAACCCTCCCTCTCCCTCAGCCCTCCCTCCAACCCCCTGTCTCCCTTACCCCCTCAACCCCCCTGCCCCTACCCCCTCTCCCTCGACCCTCCCTCCTACCCCCCTAACTCACCCCTTACCCCCCCCTTTTCCCCGACACTCCCTCTCACCCCCCTTCCTCCCTACTCCCCTAACGCACCCGCCTCTCCCCCTCTCCCTCGACCCTCCCTCCTACCTCCTTTCCTTACCCCCCCCTCACCCCTCCCTCCCCCCTCGCAACCCCCTACCCCTCGGCACCCCCACTGTAACCCCCCTTACCCGACCCCTCTACCCCCCTCGGCCCCTCCACTCCACCCGGCCCTCACCTGCACGCCACCCCTTCCCCGCTACTCCCCTACCTGGCCCCCCCTCCCTACTCCCCTACTGGCCCCCCAACCCCACCCCCTTACCCTACCCAGCCCTTCCAGCTGACCCCCTTGCCCCCCTCAACACCCCTAGCCCACCTCCCTACCCGGCCCTACACCCCACCCCTTACCCCCCTTGACACCCCCACCCAACCCCCCTAGTTTCCTCCCTTCCCCCTACCCGCCCCCCCCTCGCTCCCCCTACTCGCCCCCCCCTCGCTCCCCCTACCCCCTCTACCCCGCCCCTTCCCCCTACCCAGCGCCCCCCTCCACCCCCCTACCCCCCTTAGCACCCCTACCCAACCCCCCTCCCTCCCCCTACCCCCCTACCCCCCCTACCCAGACCCTACCTGGCCCCTTCCCGGTCCCCGTCCCCTCCCGTCCCTCTTCCCTAACCCACCCCTCCTTCCTCCCCCTCGGCCTCGCGCCCTCCCTCACTCGTCCCTCCTTCCTCCCCCTCCCTCCCCCCTCAGGCCCCCCTCCCACCCCCCGCCTCCCGCCCCTCCTTCCTCCCCCTCCCTCCCCCGTCGGGCCCCCCTCCCACCCCCCGCCTCCCACCCCTCCTTCCTCCCCCTCCCTCCCCCCTCGGCCCCCCCTTCCCCCTACCTGGTCTGCCTGGGGTGGCCGGCCGAGGGGGCGGAGGGCGGGAGGTGGGGGAGTGGGGGAGAGGGACGGAGGTGGTTGGGTGGGGCAGGGGGAGGGGGGGGGTGGGGGAAGGGGAGGGCGAGGGAGGAGGGTCGGGTGGAGGGCCGAGGGGGTGGGGGGGGAAGGGGAGTGCGAGGGAGGAGGGTCGGGTGGGGGCGCCGGGTAGAGGGGTAGGGTGGAGAGGATGAGGGGGGAGGGGGAGGGGGAGGAGGAGGGGGGAGGGGGAGGGGGAGGGCGAGGGAGGA
This sequence comes from Pinus tabuliformis, assembly GCA_031772625.1. Classification (NCBI taxonomy): domain Eukaryota; kingdom Viridiplantae; phylum Streptophyta; class Pinopsida; order Pinales; family Pinaceae; genus Pinus; species Pinus tabuliformis. Next base: position 565,700,421 of record CM062816.1, read on the forward strand.
GGGCCAGGTAGGGGGGTTGGGTAGATGTGTAGGGTGTGGGGGACGAGGGAGGAGGGGAAAGGGAGGGGGGGCAGGTGGGTGAGGGAGGAGGGGTAGGGGTTACAAAAGCGGGGCCGAGGGGGGACGGAGGAGGTGGAGGTAAGGGGGGCCGAGGGGGGAGGGGCAGGGGGAGGGAGGAGGGCAGGTAGGGGGGACGTGTAGAGGGGTGGGGGGAGCAAACGAGGGGGGAGGGGGAAGGGTGAGGGTCGGGTAGGGGCGTGGGATGGGGGGTGGTACGGGGGGATCAGGTAGCGTAAGAGGGGGAGGGAGACGGGGTAGGTAGGGGGCCAGATAGGGGGGTGGAGTAAGAGGGGGAGGGCGACGGGGCGGTTGGGGGCCGGGTAGGGAGGTGGGTTGGGGGGGCCGAGTAGGGGAGGGAGGTGGGGTGTGGGGAGGCGAGGGGTAAGGGGCTGGGTAGGAGTGGGGGGTGACGGGTAGGGGAGTCGCGAGGTGGGGTGGGTTAGTGGTTGAGGGGCGGGAGGTGAGGAGCAGGGGAGGGTTAGGGGGTGGAGTGGGATGGGGGTTGAGGGGTGAAGGGGGAGGGGAGGCCATGGGTGGTAGGGGGGTGGGTCGTGGGGTGGGGGGGTAGGGAGGTGCAGTGAGATGGGGGTTGAGGGACGGGAGGTGAGGGGAGGTTGAGGGGAGTAGAGGGGAAAAGCGTGGGAGGGGGGCGGCATTAGGCATGGGGTAGGGGGAGGATGTGGGGGGCAGGAGATAGGGGAGAAGGGGTGGGTGAGTTTGGCAAGGGGGACGGAAGGGTGTGCGGAGGGAGTGGGTGGCTGGTCGATTGCAGGATGGGGGTGCCCCAGGCCCACCATGCTCACGGTGGAAATATTGGTTAATTTGGTTGACAAAAAATCTTAAGTTTAGAAAAAAAAACTACTTCGTTAAACTAATTTAATATGAGAATTTTCAAGGAAAAAAATTTAACTGACCTTTCAATTGCGAGAATTCTTCGTTGAATATGTTGTTGATACCAATGTAGCTGCTCCACAAATTCGCTCCAAGTCTTTCAACGAACCTCAGAAAACCTTGATGTAATGTGAGTAATAGTGATAATGGAATATATAGGTGAAATTACGGAGATGTTTTACCGTACGGTGAATGCGAGATTAATCAGTTTTAATAAATTTTAACATGGTAATTTTTTTATGGCAATGAATAAAAATATGATAAAATGAATAGTATGGAATTGTTTTACAGCGGTGTGAATGTGGGATTAATTTGTTTCAGAATGTATTATAAAAATTTAAAAAAACATTCAATTGTTTAGTAAATATTATATACTTTGACTATTAAAATAATTTAGGTAGAAGTTGTAGTTTACAATTTTAACTTTAATGATTTATTTCATAAAAAAATTTAGTTTACATTTTTCATTAAATTGCAGAATAAAATAATGAAGTGAAATAAATCTCACAAACTTTTAGGAGGGAAATATTTTCGCGAATTTTTTTGGGAGAAAAATTTTTGGAGGGAAATGTTTTTGTGAAATTTTTTTTTGGGGGGGGGGGGATTTTTGGAGGGAAAATTTCATTCTCTTTAATAATATCTTAGGAGACTCTCCATTTGTATCATTCAACATCTTCTATTTGAAAGGGATGGATTGTCCTGATAGTAAAGTTTCGATTTATATAGCATCAACATCTTCATCGCGTAACAACTCTATTCATATGGATGAATATAGCGGGAATTCTTCCACTATGAATAGAAAGTCAATTCTTCCACTTAGTCATGATCCTAAGGACTATGAGAGCAACACTGATGAAAGAGGGGATGGAGAGTTTCAAATAAATAAAGAGTCACAGATTCCACTTAGTCTGAATTCGAAGGACTATGAAAGCAGTAGTGATGATGAGCTTGATGACAAATTTCAAAAGAATGGAGTCTCACGATGTCCATTTAGTCCTATTTCTATGGACTATGAAAGCAGCAGTGATGAAGAGCATGATGGTGAAGTTCAAAAGAATGGAGTGTCATGGTGTCCACTTAGTCATAATTCTAAGGACTAAGAGAGCAACGGTGTTGAAGAGCATGATGACAAATTTCAAAAGAATGGATTGTCACGGTGTCTACTTAGTCCTAATTCTAAGGACTATGAGAGTAGCAGTGATGAAGAGCGTGATAACGAATTTGAAAAGAATGGAGTGTCAAAGTGTCCACTTAGTCCTAATTCTAAGGACTATGAGAGCAGCAGTGATGAAGTGCATGATGATGAATTTCAAAAGTATGGAGTGTCACGATTTCCAGTTAGTCCTAATTCTAAGGACCATGAGAGCAGCTTTGATGAAGAGCGGGATGATGAATTTCAAAAGTATGGAGTGCCACGGTGTCCAGTTAGTCCTAATTATAAGGATTATGACAGCGGCAGTGATGAAGAGCGGGATGATGAATTTCAAAAGAATGGAGTGTCACGGTGTCCACTTAGTTCTAATTATAAGGACTATGAGAGCAATAGTGATGAAGAGCGCGATGATGAATTTCAAAAGAATGGAGTGTCACATTGTCCTCTTAGTCCTAATTCTAAGGACTATGAGAGCAGCAGCGATGAAGGACAAGATGATGCACTTAGTCCTAATTCTAATGAGTATAAAGGTAGCAGTGATGAAGGACAAGATGATACACTTAGTCCTAATTCTATGGACTGCGAGAGCAGCACTGAAAATGCACATGAGGAAGAATATCCAATAAACATCAAGTCAAATTTTCCATTGAGTCCGAATTCTATGGACTATGACAGTAGCACTGAAGAAGGGGAAGATGAAGAATATCCTCCAAGTCAGTATTTGAAAAGCACAGTTGATCATAGTGTGGATAACATTCCTCTTAATGATGATCCAATGATGGAGATGTTGCCAATAAATATTGTATCGAGTAGGAGCAGAACTTTTCGTATCAATGTAAGATGTTCTAGTTATACAAGGGGTAGAGCAGAATATCTGACGAGAAGAAGTTCCATCAGCGCACTCATTTCAAGTGAATGTTGCCAAAAAGATTGCTTGAAGCATATGGATTTCAAATTTGCATTAGAGAGCAGGAAGAGATATTTGTCAATGAATAAAAGCATGCAAAATTCATATTTAGTTGGGTGCATGCAATCTACATTGTCAGGTTATGATTATCATATTAAGACTTTATTTATCTATAGAAAAGCTTTCAAAATGTTTCATTTGATTGGGAATTTTGGTCTTTCGAGAATTCAAGAAAATTTGGAAAAGGATCCCACATTTTATTCTGAAGTATGTCATAAAAGACAGTTTGGGCCATTATCAAATACTGCAATGTCATGGATGAAAGATTTCTTTTCAAAGCATGGAGAGTGTATGCCAAATAGAGAGACAATACATAT